>CM060078.1:2281500-2881500 GCA_030533445.1 Cyprinodon diabolis | reverse complement strand
TGATTCTCTGACTCCCCTGAACCTTGAACTTGAGCCTGATCAGTTTTTTGTCTTCTCTGCCTCCTAGGAAGAAACCTTACTGAATCATGGAACTCAGAAAAGTCTCATCTGCTGAGACCTGCCTGCCCGCCCTCAAGAAGAGGATCGGAAGAGGACTCTGGATCTGAACACTGATAAGTCTGAAGTCGAGCCCTGCTGTTGCTTAGCCCTCTGCCAACTTCAGCCTCTGGACCCAACCCGGTTCCCTTCCTCAGCTGTTAAATCTGAAACACGTCACAGGTACTAACCTGCACAATTCCTCTGGCAACGATCCACAGCATCCTGGCTAACCTAACTGTCCCTCTCTACAGAGAATCCTGTGTGACCAGTCCCGGATCTGTTTCTCTGCATCAGTCATATAACTTTGTGTTTTCTTCAATAAACAGTCAAACTTTTCATCTGCCTCCGTTGTGTTCTGCATGTGGGTTAGAACCCTGAATCCCATCATGACAGAACACTCTGGCCAACAACCTAACCCAGCAGTCCACCTCCGGAGGATGATTGAGGAACAAGGAGTTTTAATACAAGGCCACGACTCCACCCTCCATGAATTTAACACACGTTTGGACCAGCAAAATCAGGCTTTACAGGAATTAGCAGGCTACTTCAACAATGCTAACCCCAGAACGGAGCCAGCTAAACTTCCGGTTCCGGAGCCAAATCCGTCTCAAAGGTCAGACCCAGTTTCGTCATTTCCTGAATTCTGTCCATCACTTCCAGAGAAGTTTTCAGGCATTACAAGTAAATGCAAAGGATTTCTTTTTCAATGTAGACTAATTTTCGAACATTCTCCTGCCAGTTTCTCTAACGATAAGAGAAAGATTAGTTTCATTCTTTCCCAATTGACTGGAAGGGCTCTCGAATGGGCTGAGGCCCGATTCCCCTCTGATGCCAGTTTGAGATGTACTTTTAAGCAATTTATAAGAGAATTCTCACAAGTCTTTAACCAAGACTCTGATAAATCAATTGGTTCTCGAGCTCTGCTAAGTTTAAAACAAGGAAATCGGACTGTAGCAGATTTCTCGATCGACTTCCGGGTCAAAGCCGCAGCTTTCGGGTGGAATGAATGCGCGCTTAAAAGCGCCTATTTTAAGGCTCTTGATGAGGAAATTAAGGATGAACTCGCCACAATCAACGAACCAGCAACTCTGGAGGAATTAATCAGTTTAACCATTCGTTTGGATAATCGACTTCGAGCCAGAACCAGGTCCAAATTAAGAAGCCATGTTTTTTCTGCAGCTTCTCCTAAGACTAACTGCTCTTCTGTTTTTTCTGCCCCTCCTGAGATTGATTCTAGGCCACGGATTCGTACCCCGTCTGCTCCTGTTCATCCATCTTTAACCCATGGCTTCTCTTCTCCTACAGAAACCTCTGATGTTGAGACTATGCAGATTGGTCATACCAGACTCACTACAGAGGAAAGGTAAAGGAGATATAAGGGGAACCTATGTATGTATTGTGGAGAGCCCGGTCATTTTGTCTCCTCCTGCCCAGCTAAGGTAAAAGCCGGGGTCCACCAGACTCCCAATTTCCTCTGGCGGACCCCGGCTTTTATCTTAGCTGGGCAGGAGGAGACCATCTGCAATCTGAAAAATCTCCTCACCTATTGTTACCTGCTACTCTGTTTGCCGCTTATCAGACTCTCACGTTATCTGCATTTATTGATTCCGGTTGTGAGAAAATTTTAATCGACTCCAATCTTGTCCAGCAACTTAACATTGAAACCATTCCTTTGAAGAAGCCGCTTAGAGTCTCTGCCATAGATGGTAAAAGGTTACATCAAGTTACCCACCAGACTCAACCTCTTCAACTCCTGATTTCTGGTAATCACCGAGAGTCAATAACCTTTTTTGTTTTTCCTTCAGCCTGTTCTTCCCTGGTTCTTGGATATAAGTGGTTAGAGCAACATAACCCTCATATCAATTGGATTAAGAGACACATTGAATCGTGGTCTGCCTCCTGCCATGTCTCCTGTCTTCGTTCCGCAGCCCCTGTTATTCAGTCTCCTAGTAATCAAAGGGAGCCAGACCCACCCGATTTGTCTTCAGTGCCTTCCGAGTATCACGATCTAGCACCAGTCTTCAGTAAGGTCAGTGCATTGTCTCTTCCTCCTCACAGACCATATGACTGTGCTATAGATCTATTGCCTGGGGCTCCCCTGCCTAGCAGCAGACTCTTCAATATCTCCAAACCAGAAAGAGAGACTATGGAGAAATACCATCTGCAATCTGAAAATCTGAAGGAACCTGACTGAATCCTGGAACTCAGAAGAGTCTCATCTGCTGAGATCTGCCTGCCGGCTCTCTGAAGCTCACCTGAAGAATCAAACTGTCTGAACCTGCCTGCCCGCCCTCAAGAAGAGGATCGGAAGAGGACTCTGGATCTGAACACTGATAAGTCAGAAGTCGAGCCCTGCCGTTGCTTAGCCCTCTGCCAACTTCAGCCTCTGGACCCAACCCGGTTCCCTTCCTCAGCTGCTAAATCTGAAACACGTCACAGGTACTAACCTGCACAATTCCTCTGGAAACGATCCACAGCATCCTGGCTAACCTAACTGTCCCTCTCTACAGAGAACCCTGTGTGACCAGTCAATCTGTTTCTCTGCATCAGTCATATAACTTTGTGTTTTCTTCAATAAACAGTCAAACTTTTCATCTGCCTCCGTTGTGTTCTGGATGTGGGTTAGAACCCTGAATCCCATCATGATATTTGGGGTCTAATCTTCTAACCCACATGCAGAAACACTCAAGAGACAGGAAAAAAGTTAAAAGGTTTATTGACAATGTTTTCAGAGAAATGTGAACGGGGTCTTGGTTCGTCAGGCTGGTCACGGGAGGGAAGCAACTAGAGGAGGACAGATCGGTTAGAGTGGATCCAGGAAACTTGCTGTTTAACGGTGGTTTGGGTTAATACCTGCTCAGGGGGGATTCTGACCGGCAGGGGGGGAAACTTGAGGCTCCAGAGGCTGATCGGCAGGCTGAGGGCAGAGGCGGAGAAGGAGGCTGAGGCAGAGGGCAGACAGGCAGGTTCCAGGCAGTGAGAGTTTTCTCCAGGAGTTGACTGATCACCAGATATGTCAGGATCTGAGAGGCAGAAGAACACACAGTCAGAGAGGTTCTCAAAAAATCAGGAAAGCAGATCAGATTTAGCTGGCTCAGGTTTGCTGGTACCATTACTGGCAAACACTCTGGCAGGGAAGTGTCAGCCTCCTCCTCCTTAAGACGGCCTCCAGATGAGCAGATGGGAAACAGGTGTGCAGAAGTCAGCTCCCGCCCTCAGGAGGAAGATCTCAGGCTCCCTCTGGTGGAGAAAGGTTGAAAGGTTGACAAGCCTCCAGATCCCAACAGTACCCCCCCCCCCTCAACGACCGTCAACTGGCGGTCCAAACGAGCATGAAGGCAGAGAAGAGCGATAATCAGTGATTAGTGAAGGATCTAAAATAAACGAACCAGGAACCCACGTCCGGTCCTCCGGGCCGTAGCCCTCCCAGTCGACCAAGTACTGCCAACCTCGGCCCCGACGACGGGAGTCCACGACCCGGTGAATGGTGTAGGCAGGATGCCCATCAATGTCACGGGGGGAGGAGGGGAGTCAGAAGGAGGGCAAAGTGGACCGGTCAGGACGGGTTTAATCTGGGAGACATGAAAAGTGGGATGGATGCGGAGAGAAGAAGGAAGATGCAAACGGACAGCAGAGGGACTGATGACAGACTCGATCCTGTACGGGCCAATATAACGAGGAGACAACTTTCATGACATAGACTTCAAAGGGATGTCTCTGGTGGATAGCCAAACCTGCTGTCCCGGCGAATAGGTGGGAGCTGGGCGTCTTCTCCGGTCCGCGAATCGGCGGTTTTGTTCAGATGAGCGGTTCAGAGGTACTACAGTGTTGCTCCAGATAGTACGGCACAGAACAAAAATGTTTCCATACCTGGGCAGTGAATTGTGCTCCTCTGTCCGACAGAATCTCCTGTGGGATGCCGTGTAGTCTGAAAACGTGCTTAACCAGAAGTTGAGCTGTCTGAAAAGCTGTGGGAAGTTTTCTCAGCGGAATGAGATGACAGGCCTTAGAAAATCGATCGACGATTGTGAAAATGGTGGTCATGCCCTTGGATGCAGGTAACCCGGTGACAAAGTCTATGGCGATATGTGACCAAGGGCGTTTGGGAATAGGCAGAAGATGAAGGAGACCAGAGGGAGGCTGATGAGAAGGTTTATTCCGGGCAAAAACTGGACAGGCTAGAACAAACTCCTTGATATCTTTATGTAGCGAAGGCCACCAAAACCGACGGGAAATCAGGGCCACGGTTCTACTGACTCCAGGATGAGCTAAGAACTTAGTGGTATGCATCCAATGGATTAATCTAGAACTCACTGTAGATGGAACGTATGTTTTATTGGGCGGACCTGTGCCAGGATCAGGTTCAGAAGTCTGTGCTTGTTTAATTAGGTCCGAAATCTCCCAGGAGACTGTGGCGACAGTACAACTTGCTGGTAAAATTCTAGCTGGTGTCTCAGGTTCATCAGGAGCGTGAAGACAGGACAGAGGGTCAGGTTTAATGTGCTTAGACCCAGGGCGATAGGAGATGATCAGATTGAATCGGGAGAAAAATAATGACGAGCGGGACTGACGGGCATTAGATCTTTTGGCTGATTGAATGTAAGAAAGATTTTTATGATCTGTCCATACTAAAATGGGATGCTCTGCGCCCTCCATCCAATGCCGCCATTCTTCAAAGGCCAGTTTTATGGCGAGCAGCTCTCTATCACTGACGTCGTAATTTCATTCAGCAGAGGTGAGTCTGCAGGAGAAAAATGCACAAGGATGAGTTCTCTGGTCAGATTCAGAACTTTGGGACAGAACAGCTCCCACCCCTGAGTCAGATGCATCCACCTCCAGGATGAACTGTTTGGAGGGGTTAGGTTGAATGAGGATGGGTGCATTGGAAAACAGAGTCATAAGTTTTTTAAAAGCTGCTTCAGCCTCAGAGGACCAGTGAAAAGTTATTTTTGCTGAGGTTAAAGCTGTCAGAGGTTGGGCCGTTTGACTGTAATTTCTGATGAACCTTCGGTAGAAATTGGCAAACCCCAGAAACCTTTGGAGTGTTTCCTGTTTTCAGGACTGGGCCAGTCCAGAACTGCCTTGATTTTATCCTCAGATGGCCTCACCTGCCCGCCCTCGAGCACAAATCCCAGAAAGATAACAGACGGGCAATGAAACTCGCATTTTTCAGCCTTGACAAACAATTTATTCTCCAAAAGTCTCTGCAGCACTAAGTGAACATGTTCCGATGTTCAGAGATGGTTCTGGAGTAGATTAGGATGTCGTCTAGGTAGACAAACACAAAAACATTTAAAAAATCTCTCAAAAAATCGTTCACTAGTGCCTGGAAACAAGCGGGGGCGTTAGACAGACCGAAAGGCATGACCAGATATTCAAAATGCCCCAGAGGTGTTTTGAAGGCAGTTTTCCAATCGTCTCCTTCACGGATTCTGAGAAGGTGGTAAGCGTTTCTCAGGTCTAACTTGGTGAACACAGTGGCACCCTGAACCGGTTCAAAAGCTGAAGCTAACAGGGGCAATGGGTATTTGTTCTTGATACTTATTTGGTTTAACCCTCGGTAATCAATACAGGGTCGTAGAGATCCGTCTTTTTTACTAACGAAGAAAAAACCAGCTACGAGTGGAGAAGAAGATGGTCGGATTATTCCAGCCGCTAGTGACTCATTGATATATTTCTCCATGGTCTCCCTCTCAGGTTTGGAAATGTTATTGTCATGATGGGTTTTAGTTCCTTAGCCCACATGCCGAACACAACGGAGACTGGGTAAAAGGTTTAACAGAGTTTATTGAATGTGCAATAATACAAGTTAAGTACAGGATCTTGAACTGGTCCGGGCTGGTTCACTGAAGTCTGCAGAGATGATAGTTTGATTAGAAAGGCAGGCAGATGAGCATGAGTCCTTAGATAATTCAGAATTCTACCTTGACTGAATCCGGGCTTCTCTTTGAGAGAGGAGGAACCGTTGGGTCCAAAGACTGTTTGTTCAGCAGAGTACACGAGCAGCTGCAGCGTCTAGCTTCTCACTTTGAATGGCAGACCTTGATTAGAGTTTCAGCTCTTCACTAAGAGCAGCAGGAGAATCCACATAGGAATCTTCAGGTTTGGCTCACCAGGGCAGATTGGCAGGTTAAGCTCATCCAGAGCTTCAGGCTAGAGACAGGTTTCCTGAGAGACAAAAACAGAAGAGAGTTAGAATCAGATCTCTCTCTAGAGACAACTAAGATTCTTATCAGTTTCGAAGGCTCAGGTCGCTAACCAAACTAAGGTCAACACTGCGGCGTCGAAGCAAGGTCTGGCAGCTGGTTATAAAGGGCAGGTCTCCTGATGAGTAGATACATCTCAGGTGTGCTGGAAGACTCCAGCTCCAGGAGACCCACGGCGCACTCTGCTGGAGGAAGGTGGTACAGCTCCAGATCCCAACAGTACCCCCCTCTCAACGACCGCCAAGAAGGTCTTGGCGGTCCAGAAGATGTCGACGGGAGGGAGCTCTCATATTCCTCGATCCGGGACGGATCCAGGATATAAGAGCCAGGAACCCATGTGCGGTCCTCCGGACCGTAGCCCTCCCAATCGACGAGGTACTGCCAACCGCGACCTCGCCGACGGGAGTCCACGATCCGGCGGACGGTGAAGGCAGGATGTCCATCGATGTCCCGGGTGGGTGGAGGGGAGTCGGATGGAGGGCACAGGGGGCTAGAAACAACAGGTTTTATCTGGGAGACATGGAACGTGGGATTGATGCGGAGACTCGGAGGAAGGTGTAAACGTACAACAGAGGGGTTGATGATCTGGGCAACCTTGTAAGGACCAATGAACCGGGGGGACAGCTTTCGAGACATACCCTTGAGGGGAATGTCTCGTGTAGAGAGCCATACCTCTTGGCCAATGGAGTAGTCAGGGGCCGGGCGTCTCTTGGAGTCAGCGAAGCGTTTAGTTGAGACAGAAGAACGGTTGAGGGTGGAGATGGTGTCCTTCCAGATCCTCTGACAACGACGGATGTGCTGATGGACTGAACGGACCGAAATCTCTCTCTCGTCTGCAGGGAAAAGTGGAGGCTGATAACCGAGAGATACCTGAAACGGGGATAAACCAGTGGAAGCTGACTTGAGTGAGTTGTGGGCGTATTCGATCCGGGTCAGGTACTGACTCCAGTCGGTGGGGTTGTTTGAGGTCAGGCAGCGGAGAGTGGACTCTAGTTGCTGATTCATTCTCTCCGTCTGCCCGTTAGACTGTGGATGATAACCAGAGGTTAGAGAGGACTTACAGTTTAAAGCTGAACAGAAGGCTTTCCAGACTTGAGAAATGAACTGTGGGCCGCGGTCAGAGAGAATTTCCTGTGGGATGCCATGGAGCCGGAAAACATGCTTCACCAGAAGCTGTGCCGTCTGGAAAGCCGTGGGAAGTTTTCTGAGGGGAATTAAATGACAAGACTTGGAGAAACGGTCGACTATGGTTAAAATGGTGGACATACCTCTGGAAATCGGGAGACCAGTGACAAAATCTACGGCAATATGAGACCAGGGACGGGTAGGAACAGGTAGAGGATGCAGCAGGCCAGAAGGTGGTTGGTGAGAGGTTTTGTTTCTGGCGCAGATGGGACATGCCAAAACATACTCTTTTACGTCCTTATGTAAGGATGGCCACCAGAAACGTCTTGTAATCAGGGCTATTGTTCTGCTCACTCCAGGATGGGTGGAAAATTTAGCTGCATGCATCCACTGGATCAGGCGGGATCTGACATAAGAAAGAACATAGGTTTTATTTGGAGGGCCGTTACCTGGGTCAGGTTCAGAGGCAAGGGCAGAGTTGATGAGATCAGTGATCTACCAGGAAACCACTCCTACAGTACAGGAGGCAGGAAGAACAGGCTCGGGCGTCTCAGGTTGATCAGCAGAGTAAAGACGAGAGAGAGAATCGGGCTTGACGTTCTTGGAACCAGGTCTGTCAGAGATTATGAGATTGAATCGGGAGAAGAACAATGACCATCTAGAATGACGTGGGTTAGCTTGTTTGGCGGATTGGAGGTAGGCCAGGTTTTTATGGTCTGTCCAGACCAAAACTGGATGTTCGGCCCCCTCGAGCCAGTGTCTCCACTCCTCCAAGGCGAGTTTGATGGCTAGAAGTTCACGATCTCCGACATCATAGCTCTGCTCCGCTGGTGAGAGTCTACGAGAAAAGAAGGCACAAGGATGAATCTTTTGGTCTGAGTCAAGTTGCTGAGATAAAACAGCTCCAACACCGAAGTCTGATGCATCCACCTCTAAGATAAATTGTTTAGAGGGATCTGGCTGGATCAGAATGGGAGCTCTAGAAAACAGGGTTTTTAATTTTTCAAAAGCTTTTTGAGCTTCAGGTGTCCATTGAAAAGTCTTCTTTACCGAAGTCAGGGTTGTGAGAGGTAGAGCTGTTTGACTGTAATTCCTTATGAAGCGTCTGTAAAAGTTTGCAAAACCAAGGAACCTCTGAAGCTGTTTGCGGTTTTCAGGTGTCGGCCAGTCAAGAACTGCCTTTATCTTGTCTTCGGATGGCTTAACCTGCCCGCCCTCGAGCACAAACCCTAAAAAAGTGACAGATGGTTGGTGAAATTCACATTTTTCTGCCTTCACAAAGAGCTTGTTTTCCAAAAGTCTCTGAAGGACCAGACGGACATGTTTCTTATGCTCAGATAGGTTCTTGGAGTAGATCAAAATGTCGTCAATGTACACAAACACGAATATATTCAAAAAATCTCTGAGAAAATCATTGACTAGAGCTTGAAAACAGGCTGGAGCGTTTGTGAGACCAAAAGGCATGACCAAGTACTCAAATTGGCCTAAGGGGGTCTTAAAGGCTGTCTTCCATTCGTCTCCTTCTCTTATCCTAAGAAGGTGATAAGCATTTGTCAAATCGAGCTTGGTGAAGACTGTTGCACCCTGAACAGGTTCAAATGCTGATGCCAGTAATGGTAGTGGGTACTTATTTTTGACGGTTATCTGGTTAAGACCTCTGTAATCTATACAGGGTCGTAGGGAACCATCCTTTTTGCCCACAAAAAAGAAACCAGCACCATGAGGAGAGGAAGATGGGCGTATCATCCCAGCAGCCAGAGACTCATTAATATATTTCTCCATGGTCTCACGTTCAGGCTTAGAGATGTTATAAAGTCTACTGCTGGGCATAGGAGCTCCTGGTAATAATTCAATGGCACAATCATATGGTCTGTGAGGTGGAAGAGACGTAGCACTGACCTTACTGAAGACTGGTGCCAGATCATGATACTCGGAAGGAACAGAAGTAAGGTCAGGAGAGTCCATCTCCCCCCTACCTCTAGGAAACTGAACAGCGGGAGCTGCAGAACGAAGACATGTCTCGTGACAGGAGGTGGACCAAGACTCAATGTGGCGTTCAGCCCAGTTGATATGGGGATTATGCCGTTCTAGCCACTCGAATCCAAGCACCAAGGGGGAGTATGCAAAAGGAAAAACAAAAAAGGTTAATGTCTCACGATGATTTCCGGAGATCAAAAGTTCTAGAGGTTGTGTTTGATGAGTGACTTGATGGAGTTTCTTTCCATCAATAGCGGATACTCTGAGAGGCTTGGATAACGGAACAGTTTCAATCTGTAATTGCTGGACCAGGTTAGAGTCAATGAGGTTACTCTCACATCCGGACTCAATGAAAGCAGACAGGGTGAGATTCTGGTTAGGAAAAAAAAGTGTAGCTGGTAACATCAGATGAGGAGCTTTTTCAGTTTTCAAATGGCCCGTCAGACTCCTCAGTTCCTCTGATGGGCCCTGGCTTTTGACTTAGCCGGGCAAGAAGCTAAGTCAAGCAGGTGATCTGCTGGGCTTTGTGTTTGGCCGCAGTGTTCTGTCATGATGGGTTTTAGTTGCTTAGCCCACATGCAGAACACAACGGAGACTGGGTAAAAGGTTTAACAGAGTTTATTGAATGTGCAATAATACAAGTTAAGTACAGGATCTTGAACTGGTCCGGGCTGGTTCACTGAAGTCTGCAGAGATGATAGTTTGATTAGAAAGGCAGGCAGATGAGCATGAGTCCTTAGATAATTCAGAATTCTACCTTGACTGAATCCGGGCTTCTCTTTGAGAGAGGAGGAACCGTTGGGTCCAAAGACTGTTTGTTCAGCAGAGTACACGAGCAGCTGCAGCGTCTAGCTTCTCACTTTGAATGGCAGACCTTGATTAGAGTTTCAGCTCTTCACTAAGAGCAGCAGGAGAATCCACATAGGAATCTTCAGGTTTGGCTCACCAGGGCAGATTGGCAGGTTAAGCTCATCCAGAGCTTCAGGCTAGAGACAGGTTTCCTGAGAGGCAAAAACAGAAGAGAGTTAGAATCAGATCTCTCTCTAGAGACAACTAAGATTCTTATCAGTTTCGAAGGCTCAGGTCGCTAACCAAACTAAGGTCAACACTGCGGCGTCGAAGCAAGGTCTGGCAGCTGGTTATAAAGGGCAGGTCTCCTGATGAGTAGATACGTCTCAGGTGTGCTGGAAGACTCCAGCTCCAGGAGACCCACGGCGCACTCTGCTGGAGGAAGGTGGTACAGCTCCAGATCCCAACAGTTATAAAGCCGACTGTTAGGGAGTGGGGCCCCAGAGAGGAGATCGATGGCGCAATCATATGGGCGGTGCGGTGGGAGAGAAAGGGCTCTAGTTTTATTGAACACAGGAGCCAAATCATGATAATCTGGAGGTATGACAGAGAGATCGGGCGGGTCAGCCTCCTGACGGCTAGCCGGCGACTGAGTCATAGCGCTGAAACTCTCAGGGATTTAGTCAAAGGAGTGGCTATGTGAAAAAACCAGCATCTTCTAAAAGCACCAGAGCCCCAGATCCTCCTCTACATATCACGGAACGTCAGGACCTTCAGATAACTTCTCCGTGATACACACGGCAACAAGCTTATCAGACACAACCGTTTCCAGCATCAGCTTGGGCCTTCTACCGGAGCTTATGGAATATCTGTGATGATACGTGGCAGAAATAAGAAAAACAAAATGGGAACAAACAGGAACAGACACTTAAGAGTCATAAACTGTCAGATGCAGCCTGCTACAGAGACAACATCAACCACTAGGTCATATAAACTGGCTTTATTAAACATTAGATCTCTGTCAGGAAAATCCCTTTTAATTAATGACTTTATTATTGACAATAATGTTGATGTTATGTTTTTAACAGAAACATGGTTACATGGACTTAATGAAGCACATATTCTGTTGGAGTCGTCTCCTCCAAACTACAATTTTCTTTGCGAGAGCAGACAGCAAAGGAAAGGTGGAGGAGTGGCAACATTGTTTAATGACTCACTGAAGTGTAAAAAGGTGTTTTTGGGAAAATTTGACTCTTTTGAACATTTGGCTCTGCATGTAAAGAGCCCGGTACGAACTATGTTTCTAAATGTTTACAGGCCTCCTAAGTCCACGTCAAACTTTTTTAATGATTTTAGTGACCTCCTGTCTGTGATATGCATTGATTATGACTGTTTAATTATTGTGGGAGACTTTAGCCTTCACGTTGACAACCCTGAAGACAGAAGTGCAAAAGAACTGTGTGACACAGAAACTTTGGTTTAACTCAACATGTTAAACAACCAACGCACAAACAGGGACATATTTTAGACTTGATCATCACTAAAGGTCTGAAGATTTCTAAAGTCAGTGTTACTGATGTTGCCCTATCCGATCACTTTTCTGTTACCTTTGAGGTCATCATTTCCAGTGACTCCTTTAGCCAAAGGGACATCATAAGAAAACGCACCTTTAAGGAAAATGCCACAGAAACTTTTATTCAAGCTTACTCTGCTACTTCAACCTTGGGGTGCAACTCAGTAGATGAGCTAGTAGATAACTTTCAGTCTAAAGTCTCAGACATCATTAGCTGCATTGCTCTAATTAAAGTGAAAGTCTTTTCCGGAAAGAAAAAATCTCCTTGGAGAAGTGCTCCAGCAGTTAGAAGTAAAAAAAGGGAGTGTCGAAAAGCTGAACGCAGGTGGAGAAAGACGAAACTCCAGGTTCACTATGACATCTATAAAGAGAGACTTTATAGATATAGCTTAAAACTGAAAAATGCAAGAGAATCTTTCTTTTCTGAAATCATTAACAAGAACATTAATAATACTTGTGCGTTATTTGCCACAGTCGACAAGTAAACAAATCCTCCTGTGTCCGTGGCTCCTGAACTCCACTCCACCAGGGCCTGCAATGAATTTGCTAATTTCTTTACTGAGAAAATCCTAAAGATCAGAGGATCAGTTTATACATCCATATCAAGTTCAGTACCAAAGTTGTCTCCAACTGGAATTGATCTTTACCAAATGTCCCAATTCAGCCAAATAAACTACAAAAGCTTAGAGGAAATCATTCAACAGCTAAGTTCCTTCTCCTGCTGCCTTGATGTTCTACCCACAGCTTTCTTTAATAAAGTTTTGCCTGTCATAGCGTCTGATTTGACTCAGATAATAAACACGTCCCTTCTGTCAGGTGTTTTCCCGCAGTCCCTAAAAACAGCAAATATCAAACCACTGCTGAAAAAGAACAGTTTAGACAAACTACTACTCCAGAACTACAGGCCCATATCAAACCTCCCCTTTATCATTAAGATTATTGAAAAAGCAGTGTTTCAACAATGAAACACTTTCTTATAGATGACCAGCCGCTTTGACGTGTTCCAGTCAGGTTTCCGTGCGCACCACAGTACAGAGACCGCCCTTATCAAGGTGTTTAATGACATCCGTATAAATAAAGACTGCGGAAGAACCACAGTGCTGGTACTATTGGACCTCAGTGCAGCATTCGATACTGTCGATCACTCCATCCTGTTAGAGCGCCTGGAAAACTGGGTCGGCCTCTCTGGTACAGCTCTCAACTGGTTTAAATCATACTTAAAGGACAGGGACTTTTTTGTGTCAGTATGCAACTTTACATCAGAGATGACAAAAGTCCCATGTGGGGTTCCCCAAGGGTCCATCCTGGGTCCCCTCCTATTCAATATCTACATGCTCCCTCTTGCTCAGTTAATAAAAAACAACATCAGCTACCATAACTATGCAGACGACACACAGCTTTACATCACCATGTCACCAGGTGAACCAATTCAAGCACTGAGGAAATGCTTAGAAGAAATCAATGCCTGGATGTGCCATAATTTTCTTCAACTGAATAAAAACAAAACTGAAGTAATAATCTTTGGACCAATAGAGGAGAGATCTAAAGTTAGCACACAGCTTCAGTCGCTTCAGCTAGTAACCACTGATCAGGCCCGAAATCTAGGTGTAGTGCTGGATTCAGACTTGAACCTCCAAAAGCATTTAAAGACAATTACAAGGTCGGCTTTCTATCACCTGAAGAACATTTCCAGGATTAAAGGACTAATGTCTCAGCATGATCTGGAAAAACTAATCCATGTGTTTATTTTTAGTCGAATTGATTACTGCAACAGTGTTTTCACAGGTCTGTCTAAAAAGTGGATCAGACATCTGCAGCTGATCCAGAACGCTGCTGCCCGTGTCCTCACTAAGACTAAGAAAGTAGAGCACATCACCCCAGTTCTAAAGTCCTTCCACTGGCTCCCTGTAACTCAGAGAATAGACTTTAAAATACTTCTGTTAGTCTATAAATCTCTGAATGGCTTAGCACCTAAATACATCACAGACTTGCTATCAGTGTATCAACCCTCCAGACCACTCAGGTCTTCTGGCTCCAGCCTGCTCTGCATACCTAGAACCAGAACTAAACTTGGAGAAGCAGCATTTAGTTCCTATGCTCCACTTATCTGGAACAAACTTCCAGAAAACTGTAAAAGTGCGGAAAGCCTGAGTTCCTTTAAATCAAGACTAAAAACACATTTGTTTAGGATTGCCTTCGACTGTTCTAGTTAAACAGTTCAACTGAAACATATTTTCTTTAATCCAACTGTTTTTAATATTCTTTTTTTGTTTCTGCATTTTTTATTTTATTTATTTTTTATTTTTTTATTTTTCCTACTTGCTTTGATTCTGTTTTATCTTCCTGTATTTTAATCATGTAAAGCACTTTGCATTGTCTTTGTACTGAATTGTGCTATATAAATAAATTTGCCTTGCCTTGCCATGATGTGTCTCCTATGGGGCTCCAAGTCCTGAGATTAGATAATAATGATGTCAGGATAAAGAAAAACAAAATGTCCAACCATGTCCCTGAGCACCTAATTAACAGGATTTTGAAAAACAGCAGGTTCATTGGTTAGCCCAAAAGGCATCTCCAGATACTTGTAATGACCGGTGGGGGGTGCTGGAAGGGGTCTTCCAATTGTCAACCTCACTGATGTGCATCAAGTGGTATGCATTACGGAGATCCAGCTTAGAAAAACCTGCCCCTGAATCTGATCAAAAGCTGAGTTAATCAAAAGGACGGAGTAGAGATTCTTTATTGTAATATCATTCAAACCCCTGAAATCAATACGAGGCCTGAGGAGTGTGTCCAGGAGAAGAAGAGGAAGGAATCGTGCCTGTTCTGAGTTTGTAGAAATGTATTTTTCCATAGCAAAAGACTCTGGGGCAGATATAGAATATAATCTACCCCTAGGGGTATATTCTATATATAATATTCTATGTATATTCAGTGGACGCACAGTGTATATATTATTATCTACTTGGCTGAGCGTAGGCAGGAACCAAGACAGGAAGCCCAACCTAAAACCTCCACCTTCCGCCAATCAATATGTGGGTTGTGTTTGGTTAGCCAGGTTAAACCCTAAATGACAGGAACCTGAGGCGATTCAATGAATAAGAAGGATATAACTTCAACATGGTTACCACCCACCACAAGCTCAACCGGTTCTGTAATGAGACATGAATGGTTAAGTCAATGGCCATCCAAGGCTAATACCTTGTGAGAGTCCAGTGAGGGAAGACATCTTATGCCGAGTCATCTGGCCCGCTCCCCAATCATAAACTCGGTATCAGCTCCAGAGTCCACAAAACCTTTTTACTGGGCAAGAACTCACCCGATGTCCCTCTCCATCCCCGTATACACACAGCTTAAGTTTCAACCATCTGTCCTTCTCCTCCGATTAAAGACGTGTGTGTCCCAGCTGCATCAGTTCAAGACCAGAAGAAGGAGGGGGTTACAACACAGTCAGGTTAGCCACTGATGCCAAAGAGGAGGTGAAGCGAGAATCAGCTGGTCTCCTCTCTCTCCGTCGCTCGAGGAGACGAAGATTGATCCAAGTGGCTAACTCCTCCAGCTGCTTAAGAGACTGAGGATAATCTCGGGTGGAGAGCTCATCTTTTATCCTCTCAGAGTCCAGCAATGAACACATCTATGAGAGCTTCCTCATTCCAGGAGCTTTCGGCAGCAAGCAGGTTGAAGTTGATAATGTAATCCAACACAGACCGATCTCCCTGTCTTAAAGCCAGGAGTCTCGAAGCTTCTCTGCTGGGGAGAACAGGGCTGAAAACTCTGATTAATTCTTTAGAGAAACTTTCATAAGAACTACACAGAACAGAATTACTCTGCCACACCGACTTTCCTCACAACTTAGCTTTGCCTGCTAGTAGCGAGATTACATAGCCCCCCTTAGCATGGTGAGAAGGAAACACGGAGGGCTGTAACTCAAAGTGCTCACAATGGCCTGATGGCAGGAAAACAGGCAGCATATAAATAGCAGCTGGAAACAGGTGGATCAGATGAACGGTGATGAGCAACTGGGCAGAGTAGACAGGTGAATGGCATGAGCAATTAAGCCAGCAATCAGCGCCAAGATCATGACACCCAGAGCCATCCTCAACATTATGGCCTCTGTTGTCGGGCCCAACAGCGAACGGGCCTCTTTGGGGTTTGACCTCTAGGGGGTTTGGCTCCTGGTGCTCTCGTCTGCCCTTCTCCGGTGGGTGCAGCCATCTCTATGTCTGCCTATTTGGGCATCACCCTGTAGGGTGAGTCTGAGGCTGGCCACACCTGCTATTCGGCATACTTTCTTTCTGAAGAAGCTTTGTAAATCCATTATACACCTGTTTGGTTTCAGGTGTTCACAGATTCATACTAAGCTGCAGCTACAGATATATAATTACTGCTATATTATTTGCTGTTCTGTTCCTCTCATCTCATCCTGGTGTGGAAGCACACTTCTAGGAGTTACGGTAGATCTCCTGTGTCTATTTTTGCTGTTTTGTTTTATTCTCTCCCTATTTATGAACTCTTTCCAGTCTCTCTACCATTAAGTCTTTCTTTCTTTGTTTCTTGCTTTCTTTGTTTCTTTCTTTCTTTGTTTCTTTGTTTCTTTCTTTCTTTCTAAGTGGAACCTTATGGCAATAGTCCTACTGGTCTGCTTGTGAAAGTGAAATTGTTTGGCTAGTAAAAAAAGTAAAAAAAATCAAACTTTGCATTTTATTCAAGCCTTTAATGCTAATGATTTACCACATGCAAATATTAAGAGAGGAACAAACTTTATGTTGCTTGACTTGCATCCTACATCTAAATATTTATTTAGCGATAGCTGCAACTCTCACCAGTAAAACTGGTTTCTGTTTAATAATAATATGAAAGGTTACTTAGCAAGAGCTGCTTCAGTAGGGCTGATCAGACTGGCCTTAAGGTCAGAGCGTTGTCATGGAGAGTTAGATCACCTAAAAACAGAAAGCCAACTGTAAAGCAGTGAAAGCTGCTGTGCTCTGGAACAGGGCGATAATTAAACCCAAACATCATATATTTCATTAACCAACGCTGAAAAAAATCAAACTCGTCCCTACAGAGGGAAATAGCTGCTGTGGAATAATTAACTCCAGTAACCATGGCAACACTTCAGAACCAGACTGCTGTTCTGACTGAATGATGACTTTTATTGGCCAATTAGCATCGAGCAGTATGACCTGCCCTGTTCCATAGACCCCCTCCTCCTGTATTCAGACCAGGCGTGTTCTGAGCATCAAAGCAACCGGTTTACATGCAAATTCTATGGGCAATGGCATCGAGAGGCTGAGCAGCGTGTCTGAGTGTTCTGGCGTCAGTGTGTTGGAGCCTCTGACCATGCCAGGGTTCGACGCTGGAGTTCAGTAAACTGAACTTCAACCCATCAGCATCGAGCGTCGAGCAGACGCCAGAGCATCAACCAATCAGAAAAGCTGATCCAGGAGGTTTTTGGGGTAGAAAGACACAACCTACAAACTGCCATCTCTTTTGCAGACATTCTGCAGATGAAAAATACAGAAATATCAAGATTCTAAAACCTGCAAATGAAAAATATTGGATTGAATATTCTGGTTCTTATAGTTTTTACCACAAACCTTAAAAACTCTTTCTATTTCCACTTCCAGCTGCTACGAACGGCTGGAAGTGGAAATGTCTGGAGCTTCCAACAAGAACTGCAGATTTTAGTGGGATTATAATCCTGATGAACTCCAGAAGATCAAGCGTCTAGAGCACAGTGCATTCAGAACGCTGAGCGTACAGAGCACTGAACATTCAGAACGCTGAGCGTCCAGAACACCGAGCATCCAGAACACTGACCGTCCAAAGCACTGTGCGTCCAGAGCACCGAGCATCCAGAACACTGAGCGTCCAGAACGCTGAGCGTCCAGAGCGCCGAGCATCGAGAACACTGAGCGTCCAGAACACTGTGCGTCCACAGCACCGAGCATCCAGAATACTGAGCATCCAGAACGCTGAGCGTCGAGAGCGCCAAGCATCCAGAGCGCTGTGCGTCCAAAGCACCGAGCATCCAGAACACTGAGCGTCCAAAGCACTGTGCGTCCAGAGCACCAAGCATCCAGAACACTGGGCGTTCAGAACGCTGAGCGTGCAGAGCGCCGAGCATCCAGAAAGCTGAGCCCCCAGAGCGCCGAGCATCCACAACGCTGAGCATCCAGAATGCTGAGCGTCCAGAGCGCCGAGCATCCAGAACACTGAGCGTCCAAAGCACTGTGCGTCCAGAGCACCAAGCATCCAGAACACTGGGCGTTCAGAACGCTGAGCGTGCAGAGCGCCGAGCATCCAGAAAGCTGAGCCCCCAGAGCGCCGAGCATCCACAACGCTGAGCATCCAGAATGCTGAGCGTCCAGAGCGCCGAGCATCCAGAACACTGAGCGTCCAAAGCACTGTGCGTCCAGAGCACCAAGCATCCAGAACACTGGGCGTTCAGAACGCTGAGCGTGCAGAGCGCCAAGCATCCAGAAAGCTGAGCCCCCAGAGCGCCGAGCATCCACAACGCTGAGCATCCAGAATGCTGAGCGTCCAGAGCGCCGAGCATCCAGAACACTGAGCGTCCAAAGCACTGTGCGTCCAGAGCACCAAGCATCCAGAACACTGGGCGTTCAGAACGCTGAGCGTGCAGAGCGCCGAGCATCCAGAAAGCTGAGCCCCCAGAGCGCCGAGCATCCACAACGCTGAGCATCCAGAATGCTGAGCGTCCAGAGCGCCGAGCATCCAGAACACTGAGCGTCCAAAGCACTGTGCGTCCAGAGCACCAAGCATCCAGAACACTGGGCGTTCAGAACGCTGAGCGTGCAGAGCGCCGAGCATCCAGAAAGCTGAGCCCCCAGAGCGCCGAGCATCCACAACGCTGAGCATCCAGAATGCTGAGCGTCCAGAGCGCCGAGCATCCAGAACGCTGAGCGTCGAGAGCACCGAGCATCCAGAACACTGAGCGTCCAAAGCACTGTGCGTCCAGAGCACCAAGCATCCAGAACACTGGGCGTTCAGAACGCTGAGCGTGCAGTGCGCCGAGCATCCACAAAGCTGTGCCCCCAGAGCGCCGAGCATCCACAACGCTGAGCATCCAGAATGCTGAGCGTCCAGAGCGCCGAGCATCCAGAACGCTAAGCGTCCAGAGAGCTGTACATCCAGAGCGCCGAGCATCCAAAAAGCTGAGCCCCCATAGCGCCGAGCATCCACAATGCTGAGCATCCAGAATGCTGAGCATCCAGAGCGCCGAGCATCCAGAACGCTGAGCATCCAGAGCACCGAGCATCCAGAACGCTTAGCATCCAGAGCACCGAGCATCCAGAACACTGAGCATCCAGAGCACCGAGCATCCAGAACGCCGAGCGTCTAGAGCGCCGAGCATCCAGAACACTGGGCATCCAGAGCACCGAGCATCCAGAACGCTGAGCGTCTAGAGCGCCGAGCATCCAGAACACTGAGCATCCAGAATGCTGAGCATCCTGAGCGCTGAGCATCCAGAGAGCTGAGCCTCCAGAGCGCCAAGCATCTACAACGCTGAACATCCAGAATGCTGAGAGTCCAGAGAGCTATGCATCCAGAGCGCCGAGCATCCAGAAAGCTGAGCCCCCAGAGCGCCGAGCATCCACAACGCTGAGCATCCAGAATGCTGAGCGTCCAGAGCGCCGAGCATCCAGAACGCTGAGCGTCGAGAGCACCGAGCATCCAGAACACTGAGCGTCCAAAGCACTGTGCATTCAGAGCACCAAGCATCCAGAACACTGGGCGTTCAGAACGCTGAGCGTGCAGAGCGCCGAGCATCCAGAAAGCTGAGCCCCCAGAGCGCCAAGCATCCACAACGCTGAGCATCCAGAATGCTGAGCGTCCAGAGCGCCGAGCATCCAGAACGCTAAGCGTCCAGAGAGCTGTACATCCAGAGCGCCGAGCATCCAAAAAGCTGAGCCCCCATAGCGCCGAGCATCCACAACGCTGAGCATCCAGAATGCTGAGCGTCCAGAGCGCCGAGCATCCAGAACGCTGAGCATCCAGAGCACCGAGCATCCAGAACGCTGAGCATCCAGAGCACCGAGCATCCAGAACGCTTAGCATCCAGAGCCCCGAGCATCCAGAACGCTGAGCGTCTAGAGCGCCGAGCATCCAGAACACTGAGCATCCAGAATGCTGAGCATCCTGAGAGCTGAGCATCCAGAGAGCTGAGCCTCCAGAGCGCCAAGCATCTACAACGCTGAACATCCAGAATGCTGAGTGTCCAGAGAGCTATTCATCCAGAGCGCCGAGCATCCAGAACGCTGAGCGTCCAGAGAGCTGTGCATGCAGATCGCCGAGTATCCAGAACGCTGAGCGTCCAGAGCGCTGAGCGTCCATAATGCTGAGCGTCCAGAGCGCCGAGCATCCAGAACGCTGAGCGTCCAGAGCACCGAGCATCTAGAATATTGAGCGCCAAGAGCGCCGAGCATCCAGAACGCTGAGCGTCCAGAGAGCTGTGCATCCAGAACGCCGAGCATCCAGAACGCTGAGTATCCAGAGCACCGAGCATCCAGAACGCTTAGCGTCCAGAGCGCCGAGCATCCAGAACGCTGAGCATCCAGAGCACCTAGCATCCAGAACACTGAGCATCCAGAGCGCCGAGCATCCAGAACGCTGGGCATCCAGAGCACCGAGCATCCAGAACGCTGAGCATCCAGAGCACCAAGCATCCAGAACGCTGAGCGTGCAGAGCGCCGAGCATCCAGAGCGCCGAGCATCCAGAGCTCCGATCATTCAGAACACTGAGCATCCAGAGCGCCGAGCATCCAGAGCGCCGAGCATTCAGAACGCTGAGCATCCAGAGCACCAAGCATCCAGAACGCCGAGCATTCAGAATGCTGAGCATCCAGAGCGCCGAGCATCCAGAAAGCTGAGCGTCCAGAGTACCGAGCATCCAGGAAGTATATATTTTGTTAGGTGGCGGGGTTAACGCGAATCGCGTCTCTGTAATCGATTTGCTTCGCCTTGATGTGCAGGGTGACCAATCAGGTATTAGATAACCGCCCCCTAACTTTGATGGGTGAGTTTGACAGATTCTTTTAATGGTTTCGATGCACTGCGACACAGGACCATGAAATAATTAAATGCACACTGAAATAATTATATATTTTTTTTAATAAAATGAAGACGTATTTTATTAAATTAATGACACATTTATATATTTAATTCTTTATTTATTTAATGAATGACACATTTAATTCATTGTTTATCGCTGTATTTATTTATTTAATTGTGGCACTTTATATTAGTGACGTGGTTGTAATTAATGAATGACACATTTATTTATTTAATTCCACATTTAATCAACTATTGACACATTTAATTATTTATTTAATACTGTATTTATTTATTTAATTTTGGCACTTTTATCCTCCATAAAAAACAACTACTGCAGTAAATTTTAAAACTACAGCCCAATGATTACAGTGGCTGCCTGCCTTTTGATTGTGATTGATCAATTAAAGGGACAATGTGTTTGCTCTGCCTCCATCTAGTGGTGAACTAACTGAATAACAATCAGACTGGTGCATGTGAGACACTGCTCTTTCTGAATTGGTGGCTGGTATAAAAATGTTGTTTTTTTCAACGGTCAAAAATAATCTTGGAAGAAATTAAATGTTGGAGTTTTGTCTGCTTTTATTGGTTACATGGAACTGTTACTACTGTCACCAGTGGGTGGAATTCAGAATGTTCTCCATCATGGAGAACCAGGAGCTGATCCAGGAAGTTCTCCCAGTTCTGCTCTCGTCCACCACTGCCCTTCAGCTGCTGCGGCTCCTTTAAGCCGCGGCAGCATGCCACGGCGCATGCGCGGGCGCCGGGATCCTACTGCTGCATTCAAATACCCTGACTTAGCTCGTAAATTATAACACTCTCATTATTTATTGCGTTGATGGTTAGTTATTTTTAAAAGAAACACACAATAAAAATAACTTTTCTGTTTTTTTTATTTGTTTTGATTTCTGTAACGTGTCGCTCATCAGCCAAGCATCGCTGACATCAAACATTTTAAAAGTTTTTCTCATTTTGATGACGTAGTTCTACCTACACAGTAGATACGTTTAAGTGAAACACGTCACTGTGAGTCTATGGAGCTGAAGCAGCTCAACCATCCAATCAGCTTCGAGGAGCCCGCTCCACCTGTAGTGAAGAACCGGATCCTATTGGGTCCATGATAAACCCCGAACCTCCGACTGGCCCAGAACGCAGCGCGGCTCCTCCACCCTACCGGCTGGATGACCCGGCCCACTCAGCCGCTGCCTGCCTGCGGAATGCTCCGTTTCTCCGGTGTGTTCGCCTCCAGCCCGAGCCCCGCGGTGCCGCGGTGGGAACCAGGGCCGATATGAGCGGCACCGATCGGGCAGCGGTCCGCTACGCCGTGGTGCTGGTTCTGTGCGTCTTGGGCTTCAGCAACTCTCTGCGAGGGGAGCTGGTGCACGACGACGTTTGGGCGATAGTGAACAACCCGGACGTCCGAGCGGGATCAAGCCTGCGGAGCATCTTCAGCAACGACTTCTGGGGGAAAAGGATGGCGGACAACAGCAGCCACAAGTCCTACCGCCCCCTGACCATCCTCACCTTCAAGTAAGACCTCCCCCATCCTCACCCCCTGACCATCCTCACCTTCAAGTAAGACCTCCCCCATCCTCACCCCTGACCATCCTCACCTTCAAGTAACAACTCCCCCATCCTCATCCCCACCTTCAAGTAAGACCTCCCCCATCCTCACCCCCTGACCATCCTCACCTTCAAGTAAGACCTCCCCCATCCTCACCCCCTGACCATCCTCACCTTCAAGTAACAACTCCCCCATCCTCATCCCCACCTTCAAGTAAGACCTCCCCCATCCTCACCCCCTGACCATCCTCACCTTCAAGTTAGACCTCCCCCATCCTCACCCCCTGACCATCCTCACCTTCAAATAACAACTCCCCCATCCTCATCCCCACCTTCAAGTAAGACCTCCCCCATCCTCACCCCCTGACCATCCTCACCTTCAAGTAAGAACTCCCCCATCCTCACCCCCACCTTCAAGTAAGACCTCTCCCATCCTCACCCCTGACGATCCTCACCTTCAAGTAAGACCTCCCCCATCCTCACCCCTGACGATCCTCACCTTCAAGTAAGACCTCCCCCATCCTCACCCCTGACGATCCTTACCTTCAAATAAGACCTCCCCCATCCTCACCCCCTGACCATCCTCACCTTCAAGTAAGACCTCCCCCATCCTCACCCCTGACGATCCTTACCTTCAAATAAGACCTCCCCCATCCTCACCCCATGACCATCCTCACCTTTAAGTAAGACCTCCCCCATCCTCACCCCTGACGATCCTTACCTTCAAATAAGACCTCCCCCATCCTCACCCCATGACCATCCTCACCTTTAAGTAAGACCTCCCCCATCCTCACCTTTAAGTAAGACCTCACCCATCCTCACCCCATGACCATCCTCACCTTTAAGTAAGACCTCCCCCATCCTCACCTTCAAGTAAGACCTCACCCATCCTCACCCCCTGACCATCCTCACCTTCAAATAAGTTCTCACCCCCATCCTGGGATGAAATGTCTTTAATGGAGGGAAGAGGAGCCCCCATGATCCTCTCTGCTGTTCTCCTGTTCTCACCTTCTTCCAGTCTGAGGCGCTGCAGCCTCCACACCACACAGTGAGACAGCTGGTCAGAACGCTCTATCAGAATGGTGCTTCTGGAGAAGGTGGGGAGGATGGGTGGGGGCAGGTGGGCTCTCCTCATCCTCCGCAGGAAGTCCAAGCGCTTCTGGGCCCACCGCTACAACTGAGCTGTTGATGAGAAGTGGAGCGTGGTTAGGCCGGTTCTACCTGAGGTCCAAGATGATCTCCTTCATCTTCTCTTCCGATGGAGGCGGAGCTTTGCGGTTCCGATGATGGCAGAGGTTTATGGTTCTGGCATCAACTTTAATGACCAATATTTTTCCAGCTATTGTTCTGGTCTGAGTTCTTGGACCTTGTTTAGTGTTTAGCAGGGCATTGTCACGGTGATTTCATTAAATGAGGCCACCAGATGAGAGAGGCAGCTGTTTTTTTTCAGCTTGGAGGAAAAACATTTTAAAACGCATTTAGAGAGAACCAGTCCTACCATGATGGTGATGATGACGATGATGATGATACCTAGTGACTGAATAAACAGGAATTAGTCAGAATTTATCATTTTGGGAAATGTTTGATCCTCTAAGGAAATCAGTGTGATTTTAGCTGAACCGCTGCCCCCTATTGATGCCCCCCCCCACCCCCCCCGCGGCCCCCACTGCTCGATGACCACAGGCTCTACAGCTGCCTTCTCCTTCCAGTCCCTCTCTGGTTCCTCCCTGAGGCCTTGGTTTTCTGTTTCCATCATCTGACTCATTGATCCTCTGCTGCTGATCAGTGATCTTTATCCGCTTTAGTCTGTTTGTTTCAGGAAGTCCTACAGGATCTCAGGTCTGTCATTCTCCACCACCTTGGGAGGGGGCTCCCATCCTGACCTGGGAGTCTCCAGTTTATGTTCTGTATCCCTTCGACAATGATGTCCATGTATTCCCTTCCTGCCAGTATCTTCCCCCTGCGGGGAGATGCTGGATTGTCTCTCTGTAGCCTGACCTGGGATCTCCTATGGTAGATCTGGGCTGCATTGCTGTCAGGAGGGGGGGTATCCAGGCCCACAATGGAGCCCCGGGAATCAAAGCCATGCAGTCAGAGAGTCGCTGTGTTCTTTCCACTGCTTAATATTAACAGTATTAACATCTGGATCCTTAGAACAATGAGGCAGATGATGATAATCTACAGCTGTGTGAGCATCAGAGAAAGGGACCCCCTGCTGTTCAACAGCTGATGGTCCAGAAAGGAGGTGAGCAGGACCTCATCCAGCAGCTGCTTCTTTCATCATTTCTGCTTTTCTCTCCATCAGGTTGAACATCCTGCTGGGCGGCATGACGCCGCTGTATTTCCACATTATCAACGTTTGTCTGCACTGCGCCGCTACCTGCCTGCTCATGCACACATGTGAACGTTATGTGTTTGAGAAGCCCCGTCTGGCCTTCATCACGGCACTCCTCTTCGCGGTGCATCCTGTCCACACCGAGGCGGTGAGTGACCTGACCCAGAACTTTAACCTGGCCCACATCCTGATCCTGACCCAGACCAGGGACATACCATGGGTCTGCCCCCAGGGACAGATATTACCTGAATATGTTTAATAATCCTTCTTTTAGTAAATAATCATTCCACCCTCCTGTTCTTTCAGTAAATGGCATCTTTTACAACGTTTATTCACTTTAATGATTAGATTATTAATCAGACAGGATTTTACTGCTTATTTCCTGTTATGAAGCATTTTGAAGTGTTTAAGGGAAGTTTAGAGGTGAAATCAAAGCCTTATTTAACAGTTTAAACATTCACCTCTAAACCTGATTCCATGTCAGCATCCATCAACCGAAGCAGGCCAGAGGCTCCTTAGCCTTCATTTCAGAGACGGACGGACTAAAACTTTTAATATCAAAGAAAGCCATTCCCACTAGGCGGCGCTAAGGTCAACCTAGTAATGGAAGAGGAGGCCAGAAGGCTTCAATGTGATTCCTGGGTGTTGAACTGATGGCGATGATGATGATGATGATGATGATGATGATGATGATGATGATGATGATGATGATCAGCTGATGAAGAAAAGCAGAAAAAAAGTTTCCTTTTTCATAATTTACTGAAAAAACAAAAAAAGCGCAGGATTGTTCAGTTTCAGATGTTCTGCAGCCCAGCAGTCACTCATTGACTCAGTGAAGGAGGCTCCTGTCTGAGAGCTACAGAGGCGGCATTCATCAATACCCGCTTCGCTCTTCCTGCGGAGCCTGGCGGCCATCTGTGCGACATGTTGCTGATAGTAGAACAGGAGAGAGAGCAGAGCATCGGGACCTGACTCTGGGCGGGCCTAGGTGGAGGTCTGTCCACTAAAAGGGTGTACCTTTACACTTCCTCCCTAGGAACAATGGCTGGATCCAGTTGGAGAGAAGCTGGATGGCAGATTACTTCTAAATGTTCTCACTGGGCTAAAAATAAAGAGCAAAACAAGGAGGCGAGCTGTTCTCCTCCTCTAACACCAAAGGGAGCCAGAAGCTGCAGAGTTGGACCACTCCTCAAACCTCCCAGCAGTACGTCTGATCTGCTCTAATCCAGCGAAAACCAGTGAAGATCCGCTGGAGGGGGCAATGGAGATATTAGAATGAGTGGGTCTGTTCGCTAATGCTGATTTATAGCTTATAATCCAGTAATCTGTGCCAATGCCAGCTAAAGTCATATCTGTCCAATTCAATACAGACAAGCTAACAACAAACCGAGCCCTGCCATAAAATTAATCTTTTTAAATGCTCAACGGCTTGTACTCATAGAACTAGATCCAGCAACCTTACCTTCAGTCAGCCATTCACCCACTGATGGTGGTGAGCTGCATCGTAGCCACAGCTGGGGCTCACTGCCAGAAGCCAGAATGCCGTACACAGGCGCCACCCTCTGGCTGCCATCGGGAGCCACTGACACAGCGACAATGAGGGCAAACTCCTGCATCCACCGTCATCCCAGTGGAGAGGAAAACTCCCCTTTGATCTCAAAGAAACGGGTTTTAGTAAACATAGCAGATTCAGAAACAGAAGAGATCGAGGAAAACCTTCTTTGTTGAGGAAAAAGTAGAGTTAATGGCAGCAATGCCCATTATTAGCTCCACCCAGGAGAGAAACACAGCAAAGCAAATCAATTACAAGACAACTAGTCCTAATAAAAGCTTAGCCAATAGCTATGTCTAGGAGAGAGGCAGAGTTAAGCACTGAAAGGCAGGACCAGGATGATCATCCATGAGGTCAATCAGGTCCCCTTTGGCAGGATGTCATCTCAGCTTACCAAGGGACCAGATCCTAAAACGAAAAGAGGAAATAGGAGCAAATAATATGAAACTGGAGAAAAGAAGTAGAATGTAGCAGAGTATGAAAAAGTGGTCCCTATATCCTCCAGCAGCCTAAGCCTATAGCAGCATTAACATAGAAAAAACAGTATAACTGAGCTTTATCAAGAAAAGTGTCAGAAGTAGAGAGAGCGGAGATTAGAACAGGGATAGAGGTGGTCAGGTGGTAAAGGTGATCCTCTCTGATCGTTCCTCTCTGCTGGGATTAGACGTGGATTTAGCTTCAGGAAGTGGTTTCTGCTGTTTTATCATGGCTGAACCAGTACTCTGGGAACTGGTACGTACTGGTTTGATGGCTGGGCCTGTTGCCCCGGTTCCTGCTGCAGTGAGCCGACCTCTCTGGAATGAAATGTTCAACATCTGGAGGTTGGCTGGATTCTGGGTCTCTGGTTTTCCTGTGAGTGATTGGAAGAGCTGTTTGACCTCCTGATCAGTGTGATTTAGTTCTGCAGCAGGCGGACGGTCGTTCACCTGGGGATCCATTAAGGGAATGAGTGGCCTAGTCCAATCCATGCTCAGTTTCAGCTTTCCTTCACTCAGACCGTGGGGGTAATGGAGCAGAGGGTCTGTAGCAGGGTCGTCCGGTGCTTCAGTGAAGCTGAAACCTTTCCTGTGTGTTGCAGGTGTCTGGCATCGTGGGTCGGGCGGACGTCTTGGCCTGCCTGCTGTTCCTGCTGACCTTCCACCTCTATATAAGGTAAGACGTCCAGCCGGAAGCTGCAGAGACGTTCCCTCTCACAGTCCGTGTTGTTCTCAGTCCTGCTTTCCACACGTCTGAGCAAACCTTTCCTTCCTGCTGCGTCCGAGAAAAGCCGTGCCATTGGTCAGAAAGAGCAGAGGTTTTTGGTCAGAAACTCCTGCTTATTCCAGGTGTGGACATCTTCCTGTTGATCTGTTGGCCATCTGTTGTTTTATTGATTATTTTTAAACTGGTTGTGAAGCAAACAATTGTCAACGGATCAAATAAAACGAACAGATTAACACCCTCCCCAGGACCCAGGGCAGGTCCCTATCAGGTGTGTCGGGGTTTGATAACAAACATCTGCTTTCACTTCTGCGTCTGTTTAAAAAGCGGTGCGCTCTTTTTCTTCTTTGTGTCTTAATGGCAGCTGAGATCCATGAGGATCATTACAGTCCAGAAAGCGATGCACTTTTTTAATCTTTATATTAACAGCAGCATGAAATGCGTCCGCTCGTTGGAAAACAAATTGGATCATCTCCGACTGGAACTCTCTTCAAAAAAGGAGATATGTAACAGCTGCGCCATCATTCTGACGGGGTCTTGGCTGCGTCCAGCAGTACAGGACGGTGCTGTTGGCCTGGGGGGGCTGATGCTGTACCACGCCGATAGAAACAAAGAGCTCTGTGTGAATGGAGGCTCCTCTGAGACTATTTCCAGACAATCTTTAGCATCTGGAGGGGAAGCACTGCCCTCTGCAGGTGAAAATGAGGAAAGCACTCTAGATGCTTCCCTGCCAAATGCTGAAACATCCCCAGCCGGCTCCTCCCGGCCCCCTACAGCTTCCACACCTTCTCCAGCTCCATGCTACACGCAACATTTCCCCCCTCATTCATAAAACTGTAAAACTGTGGACATTTTTGGGGACAGCTTTAGCCAGGGACAGGTGGTCCAAAATGGGGACTGTCCCCTGAAATCAGGGACGTCCGTTCACCCTAGGATAGGGTCAGGACAAAGAAAGGGTTGAAACTGGCTAAAATTTTGTTTAAGTTATTGTAAATCGGCACAAACAGAGAGAATAGATGGGTCAAGCAGAACAAGAGGCCATGTTAAGATGTTTAACCTGTTTTTTTCATTGTTTTCTCTGGTGTCCAGGAGTGTTGACCAGTGCGTCTCTGAGGACTCGTTCCCCTCCACTGTGTCTCCAGGGTCTCTGCTCCTCAGCCTGTTCCTGGGAACCTGTGCAATGCTGGTGAAGGAAACGGGGATCACAGTGTTTGGAGTGTGTCTGCTCTACGATGCACTGGTGCTCTGCCACAAGCCTCTCACACGGTGAGCGTCTCAACCTTCCTTTGGCTGTTGGTTTTGATAATGTATGTTTTGGTCATAATGAGTCACTGGGAGTGACACAGTGCTGTTTCCAAATGTTTAACATTCTAACTCAGCTTGGCTTTTCCAACCTTAACTAAGTCTCAGAAATACCTAGAGGAAATTAAGAGTTTGGGGATCCCAGTCCAGTCTGAAACTGAGGTGGACCTGTCCTGAGGAGGTGGCCCTACTGTGTTGAGTCCTGCGCCTGTGTAGCTGTTGCTTGATCTCGCCAATGTACAGGTCTATAGACTCTTCACCAAACGGTGTAAACCACGTTGTCTGTCTTGTTTCTGGGTGTCTTGCCCGACACATGGCAGCGGCCGCCTTTTACAGTTTCTTTTTCTATGTCTGCTTCTGTCTCCTTGAACCCCAGTCGGCCTCAGCAGATGGCCGCTCACACTGAGCCTGGTTCTGCTGGAGGTTTCTTCCTGTTAAAGGGGAGTTTTTCCTCTCCACTGTCGCTACAAGCATGCTTAGTGTGAGGGATTGCTGAAGAGTCAATGAGTCGATGCAATCAGCTGATTTCCCTTTAAGTAGAAAACTTTGAATCAATCTGACTGGATGATCTGGTTGAACTGGAAAGGGACCTCAGATGACATGAGTTGTGAATTGGCGCTATAGAAATAAAGTGAATAGAATTGAAATTGCCTTTGGGGTGAACCCGTTTTTGTCTCGGGATGTTGCCCCATCTGATCTGTTTGCCTGACCTGTCTTATGACTTCTACCTGATGTCTGCCTGCTTGTGAACCGATCAAAACAGTTTCCCGACCACTGAGTCTGCCTGCCCTCAAAACCTGGAACGGTGCCCTGACCTAATCTTGGAATTCTCCCTCTGCGCCTTACTGGATCTTTAACCTTCTGGCTCTGACAACCGACCTTGTCACTGGCATTGGCTATGGCTTCGCTCTCTGGATTATCCTGTCTACATCCTAGGGCTGGGCGATAATTCAATAACGATATATATCGATCGATAGACGTGTGGCGCAATAGAAAAAAAGCGGGTCGATAAAAGTTCGAAAAAGAAACGCAGTTTTCCTTCCTTCTCATTGTAGTCTAGCATGTAGGTTTATGCTAGTCACTACTTCCGCCCAACCAATCACAATCGCGGACCCAGGCACGCCGTCACCAAGCGCCGCCCTCTCAAACCACAACACAGAGCACATGAAGATGTCGCTGCAAGGAGAGGCGGAGGAAATTGTTTCAAAGAAGGGTTTTTGTAGTTCGCCAGTTTGGCAGTATTTCGGTCATGGCAAGTCGGACAAAAAACAAACCACAGTCATCTGTAAAATGTGTAGCGAACCAGTGAAAACCAAGTCTGATAACACAACCAACTTTTTTTTTTTATCATCTCAGCCGCTCACACCCGCAGGAGTACGAGCTGTGTAGGCGCCGCCGCGCATCTGCATCGTCATCCGAGGAATCTTCGGGAATTTCGGAAAAATATTTATATATTCAGTTCTGGGCAGTTTCCCACGTAGTTCTAACAATTGAGAGAAAAATACTGAGGGGCCAGCAACTTTGAAAGTAATAACTCAGGTTAAAGCAGGAAACTCAGCTGAACCATAACGAGGTGCCAGCAGCACCTCTAGAAGAATAGGGGTGAGAAAAAATAGCCCATAGAAATGCTAGAATAAAGGGTGAGGTGATTTTTGTTCTTGTTGAGTGGAGTTTCCATGGTAGCCTAGTCCTACAATCTTTTAATTACCACAAGCTGGTGGTGTACTATTCCCACACAAATAGGGTATTCTATTTATTTATTTGTTATATTTATATTGGTCACTTTAGTTTATTCTTTGTCAGTATTTAATAACATAACTCAGGTCTCTTAAGTTATTTTTCTTTAAAACAATTGTTATGGTTAAAAAAGTTGGTTAAATAAATATTTAATTGGAAGTCTGTGTTTGTGTTCTTTATAAAAATTAAATCATTTAGCAATATCATAAAAAGTCCAGGCAGAGCTGCACATAAAATATGGTTTCAAATCTTTTTAATAATTATCGATATCGATCAATATGGATTTTTTTTATCGATAAGCTTTTTTTCTATATCGCCCAGCCCTACTACATCTACTTGGTTCTGCTTCCCTGCCTATCATCCTTCCGCTGCGCCGCGTTGGCAGCCAGCCAGCCAGAACCTTCCTCTACCTCTGGGCTTGGACTGAACTATAAGACCAGAGGTTCCTGCCTTAGATGTCGATGTCGATCCTGATGTCAGTAAATGTTCTGATAAATCTGTTAGTCCACCTTTAATACTGGATCACTGAAATGTTCTTTCTGGGTTGAAGGCTATGAAAGTTATAAGAGAAGTCGTGTTTATGAGGAGAATCTGCTCACCGCCGTATTTCAGCGCAGGATCCAGAATCTGTTTAAAGTGAACCAATCCCTTATTTAGCATTGAAGCTAACAGCTTTATCAGCATGGGTGTTAAAATCCCCCCTGAAGCCAGAATAAGGCTGAAGTGTCCCTTCCATAGAGCCACACAGAAAAACATGATTTGATTCAGCTGTGGGTTTTAACAGCATCATGTTCTGTGTCAGATGAAGGACAACCACAAATTAACAAGATCCTCATTTACTGATTTTTAGCGGACACTTGTTTTACGTTAATTCTTTGTTTTTATGTTTTTAACTGTGTAAATAAAGTGTTGTTGAAAGTCAAAATCCCCCACTATGATGTCAGTATTTAACACCAAATCAGAGAGGAACTCCTCTAAAAGAACCTGGTGGACGATATGGAGTTACAAAAAGAAGAGGTTTGTTGCTTTGCAGTTTGGAACAGAGAAACTAAGGGTTAAATATTGAGAGGATACTGGATCCCAGCTCAGTTAGAAACAGGACCTCCGGAAGCAGTCTGGATCCCATGGCGGGCCCCGAGGCTGGCCCCTCATCAGACTGATCCCTCAATCTGATATGGGGGAGTTCAGTCTCACCGTTAGCTTGAATTGAACCAAAGCGTAGCGTCCAGACGTCCAGCTGACTGTCTCTGTTTGCTCCTCAGGGGCCTCAGGGGCTCCAGACTCAGGGACCTCCCTCTCCTCTGCAAAGCCTTGATAAAACGAGTGGGCCTCATCTCTGCCTATGTGAGTATGTTTTCTACATGCCTGGATTATAGCATGTTGTTTCTTCTGAACTCTGTTTATCTGAATGTGTTCACATGCAGGGCTTGATGTTAACCATCGCCCGATCTCCCGGGGCAAGTAGTTTTTTATGTCGGGAGAGTACAAATTTCATTGCATTTGCCCGCCGGGCAAGTGCAATGATCGCAAAAAAAATTATTTATCACTCAAAATTACTTTAAAATCAACGACATTCGGTGAAAACGACTCAGAAGCATTGCCGGCGCCATTTTTGTTGTTTTGTACACATTCTCGCGTGATTTGAAAAAGGTTCGTGATTTGAAAAAGCCGGGTGATTTTCCGCCAGATGGCGTGATTTTTGTCCACCTAGCCGTAATTTTGATGTACTTAGCAAAACGACAAACAAGCTAGAAAGCGCCATCATATGGCAGTCTTCTGTACAGTGATGCAGGTCATACATTAAAAAATGTTCATTAAATTTTTTTCTCTTAGACATTGGAGAGGTGCATTTAAATGTTATAGAGCTAAACATGTTAAATTGGTGACCTGTTATGTTATTATTATTGTCTTGTTGCTGCATTTATTTTGTCAGGGAAAACTAATCCTGAGTCAGTTAAAAGTCAAGGAATTCTGAAATGATGTGGAAACCCTGAATAAAATAACTATGTATAAAGATTCTCTAGAAAAGTGACATTATATTAATGGTATTATCTTGGATAAACATACCGTGACTCTAAAATAAAAGTTATTCATTTGTGACATTAACTTGTCTTGTGACTTATCTTAAGTTTTTAACCTGTTAAGTTTTTTTTTTTATTTTTGTTTTAATTTACATTTTTCCAAGCACACAACAGTTTAAAGCAAAGTTTAGTTTGAAAAGAATGTGCAGGAAGGATTGAAAAGCATGTCAACACGGTAATGTAGGCTTGAGTTCATTATCTGACGCATGCAGATACACACCAGGAACCTGGAAACTTAAAAAATACTGAATTACAAAAAACATTTAGAAAACAAACATGTTTTGTTGATATATATACAAAAACGAATATTAGGAACTATATTTATCAAACATTATACTGGGCAAGTAAAAATTGTTCCTGGGCAAATGAAATGTGAAAGTTGGGCAAGTGGTGAAAATCCTTAACGTCAACCCCTGACATGTCATCTTTTACTAGTCTGAATACGGTTCTGAGAACATCTCTGTACATAAAACCTGGAAACATCTACAGTAAAGGCTGAGCTCACAGAGCTATCAGACTTGGCACAGCCATGCTAACCGTTGGAACATGACCTGGAGGCGAAGCTTCAGCCAAAGCTAGAATGACTTCAGTCTGAAGGAGGAAGAAGGAAATGGAACGAAAAGAGGAAGCTAAGGTGGAATAGAAGCAGCTTTCCAAAGCATGTTCCAACCTGCTAATCAACACCAACCTCACAGAAATAGAAAAGTCTGGAAATAAAGGCCTGGGTGTCATCAAACTGTTCGCTGTGGAACATTTCTCAGCTTCATGCATCTTTAGTTTCCTCTCCTGAACTTCTGATCAGGATGCTTATCTTCAGCCTTGATCCCGTCTAACTCCAGGTTCTCCTCTAGGTGGTGATCATCATGTCCGTCAGGCTCTGGCTCATGGGGGGGTCCATGCCTCTATTCTCAGAACAGGACAACCCAGCCTCCTTTTCTCCTCACCTGCTCACTAGGTTAGCCACTCTCTTTCCAGCTGATTCACAGCGAATCCATTAATACTTGTTGGCATCTGGTTTTGTATTACATATATTGAAATATAGTGATTCATTTTTCTGTAGCAGCATCAGGTTTAAATCCGCAACCATTCATAACCTGATATCAACTGGGGGGGGGGGGGTTAGGCTAATTCTCTCTATCAAAGCTTTACCATCATGGGTTACAAAAATGCTTTATAATGTTTTCCCTGCCATGGCAATAAAGAATTATAAACAATTAGTCATAAAAACCTTTTTTCATTCAGACATAGAAACATTTTTCTCCACAGAATCACAGAAATGAGCAAATAAAAACAAAATAGAGTCAGTTTTTAGGAAAAATATGGATGGATGGATGGATGGATGGATGGATGGATGGATGGATGGATGGATGGATGGATGGATGGATGGATGGATGAGGAATGGATGGATGAGGAATGGATGGATGGTGGGATGGATGGATGGATGGATGGATAAGGGATGGATGGATGATGGATGGATGTATGGTGGGATGGATGATGGATGGATAGTGGGATGGATGGATGATGGATGGATGGATGGATGGATGGATGGATGGTGGGATGGATAAGGGATGGATGGAGAATGGTGGGATGGATGGTGGGATGGATGATGGATGGATAGTGGGATGGATAATGGAAGGATGGATGGATGGATGGATGGATGGTGGGATGGATGGATGGATGGTGGGATGGATAATGGATGGATGGATGTATGGTGGGATGGATGATGGATGGATGGATGTATGGTGGGATGGATGATGGATGGATAGTGGGATGGATGGATGATGGATGGATGGATGGTGGGATGGATGGATGGATAAGGGATGGATGGAGAATGGTGGGATGGATGGTGGGATGGATGATGGATGGATGGATGGTGGGATGGATGGATGGTGGGATGGATGATGGATGGATGGTGGGATGGATAATGGATGGATGGATGTATGGTGGGATGGATGATGGATGGATGGATGGATGGTGGGATGGATGATGGATAATGGATGGATGGTGGAATGGATGACGGATGGATGGATGGATGGATGGATGTTTTGCCAGCTAATAGTGAAACAGAAAATAAAGTCCTCCAGTGTTTCTGTTTTCCCTCCCAATCGTTGCTTTTCCTCTTCTTCAGGTTTCTCACCTACTCCTTCCTGCTGTCCTTCAATGCATGGCTGCTGCTGGCCCCCATTGTGTTGTGCTACGACTGGCAGGTGGGCAGCATCCCCCTCGTGGAATCTGTAATGGATGTGCGAAACATGGCCACCATGCTGCTGGCTGTGGTGATGGTTGCTCTCTGCTGGCGCTGCCTCCAGTCACTGCAGGTAAGAGGCAGAGGGTAGGCTGATGGAGCTATAGCTAACCCTTCTCCAGAGGGTAGACCGATGGAGCTATAGCTAACCTTCCTCCAGAGGGTAGGCCGATGGAGCTACAGCTAACCTTCCTCCAGAGGGTAGACCGATGGAGCTACAGCTAACCTTCCTCCAGAGGGTAGGCTGATGGAGCTATAGCTAACCTTCCTCCGGAGGGTAGGCCGATGGAGCAATAGCTAACCGTCCTCCGGAGGGAAGGCCGATGGAGCTATAGCTAACCTTCCTCCAGAGGGTAGGCTGATGGAGCTATAGCTAACCTTCCTCCGGAGGGTAGGCCGATGGAGCTATAGCTAACCTTCCTCCGGAGGGTAGGCCGATGGAGCTATAGCTAACCTTCCTCCGGAGGGTAGGCCGATGGAGCTAGCTAACCTTCCTCCGGAGGGTAGGCGGTTGGAGCTATAGCTAACCTTCCTCCGGAGGGTAGGCCGATGGAGCTATAGCTAACCTTCCTCCGGAGGGTAGGCTGATGGAGCTATAGCTAACCTTGCTCCGGAGGGTAGGCTGATGGAGCTATAGCTAACCTTCCTCCGGAGGGTAGGCTGATGGAGCTATAGCTAACCTTGCTCCGGAGGGTAGGCCGATGGAGCTATAGCTAACCTTCCTCCGGAGGGAAGGCCGATGGAGCTATAGCTAACCTTCCTCCGGAGGGTAGGCCGATGGAGCTATAGCTAACCTTCCTCTGGAGGGTAGGCTGATGGAGCTATAGCTAGCCTTCCTCCGGAGGGTAGGCCGATGGAGCTAAAGCTAACCTTCCTCTGGAGGGTAGGCTGATGGAGCTATAGCTAACCTTGCTCCGGAGGGTAAGCCGATGGAGCTATAGCTAACCTTCCTCCGGAGGGTAAGCCGATGGAGCTATAGCTAACCTTCCTCTGGAGGGTAGGCCGATGGAGCTATAGCTAACCTTCCTCCGGAGGGTAGGCTGATGGAGCTATAGCTAACCTTCCTCCAGAGGGTAGGCCGATGGAGCTATAGCTAACCTTCCTCCAGAGGGTAGGCTGATGGAGCTATAGCTAACCTTCCTCCGGTGGGTAGGCCGATGGAGCTATAGCTAACCTTCCTCCAGAGGGTAGGCCGATGGAGCTATAGCTAACCTTCCTCCAGAGGGTAGGCTGATGGAGCTATAGCTAACCTTCCTCCGGTGGGTAGGCCGATGGAGCTATAGCTAACCTTCCTCCAGAGGGTAGGCCGATGGAGCTATAGCTAACCTTCCTCCGGAGGGTAGGCCGATGGAGCAATAGCTAACCGTCCTCCGGAGGGAAGGCCGATGGAGCTATAGCTAACCTTCCTCCAGAGGGTAGGCTGATGGAGCTATAGCTAACCTTCCTCCGGAGGGTAGGCCGATGGAGCTATAGCTAACCTTCCTCCGGAGGGTAGGCCGATGGAGCTATAGCTAACCTTCCTCCGGAGGGTAGGCCGATGGAGCTAGCTAACCTTCCTCCGGAGGGTAGGCGGTTGGAGCTATAGCTAACCTTCCTCCGGAGGGTAGGCCGATGGAGCTATAGCTAACCTTCCTCCGGAGGGTAGGCGGTTGGAGCTATAGCTAACCTTCCTCCGGAGGGTAGGCTGATGGAGCTATAGCTAACCTTGCTCCGGAGGGTAGGCTGATGGAGCTATAGCTAACCTTCCTCCAGAGGGTAGGCCGATGGAGCTATAGCTAACCTTCCTCCAGAGGGTAGGCCGATGGAGCTATAGCTAACCTTCCTCCAGAGGGTAGGCTGATGGAGCTATAGCTAACCTTCCTCCAGAGGGTAGGCCGATGGAGCTATAGCTAACCTTCCTCCAGAGGGTAGGCCGATGGAGCTATAGCTAACCTTCCTCCAGAGGGTAGGCTGATGGAGCTATAGCTAACCTTCCTCCGGTGGGTAGGCCGATGGAGCTATAGCTAACCTTCCTCCAGAGGGTAGGCCGATGGAGCTATAGCTAACCTTCCTCCAGAGGGTAGGCTGATGGAGCTATAGCTAACCTTCCTCCGGTGGGTAGGCCGATGGAGCTATAGCTAACCTTCCTCCAGAGGGTAGGCCGATGGAGCTATAGCTAACCTTCCTCCGGAGGGTAGGCCGATGGAGCAATAGCTAACCGTCCTCCGGAGGGAAGGCCGATGGAGCTATAGCTAACCTTCCTCCAGAGGGTAGGCTGATGGAGCTATAGCTAACCTTCCTCCGGAGGGTAGGCCGATGGAGCTATAGCTAACCTTCCTCCGGAGGGTAGGCCGATGGAGCTATAGCTAACCTTCCTCCGGAGGGTAGGCCGATGGAGCTAGCTAACCTTCCTCCGGAGGGTAGGCGGTTGGAGCTATAGCTAACCTTCCTCCGGAGGGTAGGCCGATGGAGCTATAGCTAACCTTCCTCCGGAGGGTAGGCGGTTGGAGCTATAGCTAACCTTCCTCCGGAGGGTAGGCTGATGGAGCTATAGCTAACCTTGCTCCGGAGGGTAGGCTGATGGAGCTATAGCTAACCTTCCTCCGGAGGGTAGGCTGATGGAGCTATAGCTAACCTTGCTCCGGAGGGTAGGCCGATGGAGCTATAGCTAACCTTCCTCCGGAGGGAAGGCCGATGGAGCTATAGCTAACCTTCCTCCGGAGGGTAGGCCGATGGAGCTATAGCTAACCTTCCTCTGGAGGGTAGGCTGATGGAGCTATAGCTAGCCTTCCTCCGGAGGGTAGGCCGATGGAGCTAAAGCTAACCTTCCTCTGGAGGGTAGGCTGATGGAGCTATAGCTAACCTTGCTCCGGAGGGTAAGCCGATGGAGCTATAGCTAACCTTCCTCCGGAGGGTAAGCCGATGGAGCTATAGCTAACCTTCCTCTGGAGGGTAGGCCGATGGAGCTATAGCTAACCTTCCTCCGGAGGGTAGGCTGATGGAGCTATAGCTAACCTTCCTCCAGAGGGTAGGCCGATGGAGCTATAGCTAACCTTCCTCCAGAGGGTAGGCTGATGGAGCTATAGCTAACCTTCCTCCGGTGGGTAGGCCGATGGAGCTATAGCTAACCTTCCTCCAGAGGGTAGGCCGATGGAGCTATAGCTAACCTTCCTCCGGAGGGTAGGCCGATGGAGCTATAGCTAACCTTCCTCCGGAGGGTAGGCCGATGGAGCTATTGCTAACCTTCCTCCGGAGGGTAGGCTGATGGAGCTAAACCTCCATATCTTCTCCCTGAATAAATCCTCATTAGAACAGCTGCATTCACATTGACTTTAAGACCAATCCGTGATGGAACCAAACATGGTCATTTATTGGAGCCCAGGAACAATCGTAATTAAACATAACAAAAATCATTGTTTTCCTTTTAGTGGTTCAAAAAACACTAAGGTTCCTTTCTCAAAGCAGGCCTCCAAAGTATTTCCAGCCTTCCAGTGTCTTGGTTCAGTTAGTGGAACTAGCGATTGAAAAAGTTATTGCCAGAGAATAGAAGTAACATTTGTGAGGGAAAGTTGTTTCATTGTCCTCCAGCAGCCTAAGCCTATAGCAGCATCAGTATAGAGGAAACACCACCTGGGTTCAGATCTGGGAGGGCACCCCTAAAGGTTTAGTCCCCCAGCAGGATTATGGGCTTCTCAAGGTACAGTCCAGCAATGCTAAGAAGGGACGCAAAGGAGCCTAGATGAATGGATGGTTGGTCGTCTGTTCCTCACCCTCAGCAAAAACAGAAATGTGTTAAACCTGTGAAACTGTGGTTTGCTGTGAGAAAAAGACTTTGATTAAAGTGGCCTGTTACTGCAGTAGTCTCTCATTCAGCACACCAACCAGATTAGATTAGAAATATCAGATTCCTTCACTAAAACTATCCTTTGGCTTTGTTGTTGATCTCCTACAGGGGCAGGAGAACAGGGAGGTGTTGGTGGGAATGTTGTTCCTGGTCTTCCCCTTCATTCCAGCCAGTAATCTTTTCTTTAGAGTGGGATTTGTTGTGGCTGAGAGAGTTCTCTACATGCCCAGGTGAGTCTGTGAAATCTACAGCCTGGCCTGAGGCCACTGCTTATTGACCAGAGACAAAGGAACGTTAAGCCCATGGTCCAAAGGGAACATTGCAGCTGTATATATTATTTTTAACTATTTTCTGGATGTAGATTTGCACCTTTTATAAAACTTTTAAAATTCGAGATCCCAGTTTTTGTCTCAGACGGTGCAGGAATCTGTTTAACTCTGAAATGATCCTTGTTAATTAACCTCCCTAATTGAATGTGTCTCATCTCTTCTCTCCTTCCAAGTATGGGTTACTGTATTCTGGTGGCTCATGGTCTGGGCCGGCTCTGGTCCACCGTAGGACGTTGGGGGACCACGCTTCTTAGTGTCTGCATGCTGCTGCTGATCCTGCTCTTCTCCTTGAAAACTGTCCAACAGAATAGCGTCTGGCTCTCCAGGGAGGCCCTCTTTCGGTGAGAGTCTGCGTCTCCATCTTAGCTGCAATCACACCAAAGTGCTTTAGTTGTGCTAGCAATGCATACAGCCGTACATTGTAGACCCTTTACTAAACATATGACAAACTGTACGCCCGATTTTCCCCTGCAAACTTTGATCAAATGTCAAAATTTAACAACCAGCAGCTGCTGGAGTGTCTGAATCGACTCGCCACATCGACCAATCAGAGAGAAGCTGACCTTAGAGCTGTCAGGGAGACAGACACAGCGCTGCTGATGTGGAGCGCTATTATCTAATCCGTTTCAATTATTGATTCCGTTTTGTTGTTTCCTCTGTCTGGTTTGTTAGCTGTCTCAGTATGTTCCTGTTAGCATCACCGCTTCTTCTACAGATGATAGATTTACTGTAAGGACGTAAAGTAAAACAGGAGAGGAGGAGAAGGCTGTCTGCAGCTAGACTAAGGACCTTTGGAAGTGTGACCAGGTGAGAGAAGGAAGACAGGACAGGTTTAAGAGGCCCACAGCTCTGCAGTGAGCAGAGATCAGGGTTTCAGGGTCATGAAACTGGCCGACTGGACACTGAAGTGGAAGCAGGCGAGAGAGGCTCTGTGAGAGACACCAGTAGTAGGCCAAATGAGCCACCAGGCTGCAGGATTACATCTCAGACTCCATGTTCCTCTGACAGGCTTTCTAACGCAACCAAAAAGTCCGGCAAAAGAAAAGGAGATGGATTATCAGTGCTGAGTGAAAAACGGGTGGTGTCATCCAGGTCATGCGTCTTTGAATGTTTCGCTCTGCAACACGGACACTGTTAGCAGCCACCCATGCGCCATGTTTTCATCAGTAGGGTTGACCGATGTTTCATATTATGTCAAACATGTCGTGTCTGTAGTGTTTTTTCTCGTGGCAAATACATTAGCTTTCTGAAGGCCTTTAAAAGTTATGAGAGTTTGCAAAGTTTGCATCTGTCAGGCCTGGTAAAAATGGCTCTTCAGCGCCCCCTCATGCCGGCCTTTACAATTGTTAAAAACCCTCCTCAGTACACTTAGAAAATCTAGTGAACTAATAGAATTTATATTTCCATTTGTGTGGATTCTGTGATGTCAATGTTGTGAAATAGGAACTCCATCTTGTGATCAATTTGGTTAAAATCCTGATTAATTTGGGACAGGTGGAGCAGAGATTCTGTTTTTGCTCTGAGGAAGCCTGGTATCTGCGGCAAAGTATTTTGATTCCCATATGATGAACTATTCTCTCTATATGTGAGAAATGTTCATGGCCACCCAGCAACGACCAGGGCTTTGATTCATGGATGGTGTCTAAAGTCATGGAAATAGGTAGTTTTGGTTGGTGCTCAAAGGGTAGAGTTTTACCTCAAAGATTGGCGCCTCTCAGAAAATGAAACTGATATAGTTTCTATGTAGAACATTCCCTCAGACAGGATACCTTCTCTGATTGGTCCATGTCTCGCCCAAAACAAAATGGAATGGTCAGACTTAAAGCTTTCTTAGCCCCGCCTTCTGAGAACAGGAAGTCCATCAACATTGAACTAAGTTGTGTTTTGGCCCTAAGACGTGGTGGTGTGGCACATGCTTTGCACTAATTTTCAAATTTCTAATCTGATCTGTACCAAAATCAATAGATCCATCCTAATCCAAGCGCAGACACCAGGAAAGATCTCAGGAAGTGTCATGTCTTACTGCTCCAGGTCTGACCCTTACTCTGCCATGTGTCAATCAGTTCAGTATCAGGTGGGCTTAAAAATGTTTTTTTACACCATTACTTCTGCAAAGAGATGCCCTAGTCTACAATTGCGTAGGGGACACACCAGGTGTCAGTGGTCGTGGACAGTCATGTTTAGCTTCTGGACCTAAGAGGTCGTGGGCCCGTAAGCAACTGCTGTCTGTGCTTACCGATATTTACGCCTTTGGTTCATTCCTTCAAATCCTTTTGTTTTGTCTTTTCAGCTCTGGTATCAAAACGCTGCCCCACAATGCCAAAGTCCATTACAACTATGCCAACTTCCTGAAGGACAGTGCTCGGTACCAAGAGGCCATTCATCACTACAACAATGCTCTCAGGTGGGACTTCTTCTGTCAAGTTAGAAACAGCATGATTTTAAATATGAATTGTTTTTCCTAATGTAAAAAATACGGTTGTAGGGTTAGCAGTCCCCGTAGCTGTGGTCGTGCAGTTAGCAGTTCCCGTAGCTGTGGTCGTGCAGTTAGCAGTTCCCGTAGCTGTGGTCGTGCAGTTTGTAGTGGTTATATGGTTTGCGGGCACCCTTAACTGTGGTTGTGGGGTTAGCTGGTCAAACTTCATGAGTTGTTTTCCGCAATTTCGGTCATAAAAACAAAACAAGCCGACCTCCTGTCTGCGGCACTGTCTGCGGTCGGTTACAATTTGGGAGAGGTGCAGCGGGGCGTCTGCGGAGGGGGCGGGGACGTCTGGAGCCGAGGTATTGCATTGCACGCATTGCACTGATTTTGCGCAGTATTTTTTTATGCAAGGCCTTTCAGAATCTATAACGCAGGGGTATTATTATTTATCAGTGAATGAGGTTTTAATAGGAATAGGTGGAGTGCAACTTTTCTACTTCTGTTATTTGCTGTTGTTTCTCAAATACAATGCATAATGATATTACAGCTTTCAGTGATTCATTTCAAATTTGAAACTTTGTTTAGCCTGTAAGGAAAAAAAAATATAAAAAATGAACCACTTAATCGAATCGAATCGAAGTGTATTCTTGAGTATAGAAAATAATCGAATCGTTGGGTCAGGAAATTGATACTGAATCAAATCGCCATGATGGGTGTGATTTACACCCCTAGTATGTAATGAAAAGCATGGATATGAATAAAACAGGCCATACTCAGAGCCTAGGGTACCTCCTAGCTAACTTCAAAGCATATGCCGACAACGGTAGGATAACCTTAACCTTTGACCCTGTGCTCATACCTCTTAATAAACGTTGCAGCATGTCAGCCTTTAAAAGTGTGATGCATTATTTATTATTATCTGGTTTATTTACATTTTACTTATTTAGAGCAAACAGAGAAAGATCATCACAGCTTCTGGGTCCTAATTATTGAAATGCTTGATGCTTTTATGACCAGAGGCAGATTTCCTCTCATCAGGTCAGTCTGTTAGTCGTGTAGAAGGTTCAGCAGTATTGAACTATATTACATACAGCAGCATTCTCCTTGTTGACAGATTTACTGGTGTATTTTCCTATAACATTAAGCGGTCATCTCCTGGGATCACAGGTTATACCCCCGTCACGCCAGTGCCTTGAACAATCTGGGAACACTGACCTCCAGCGCAGATGAGGCGGAGCGTTTCTACAGGAAAGCGCTGGACATCAACCCTCAGCATAACCGCGCTCTCTTCAATCTGGGGAACCTTCTCAAGTAAGATCCAACTTCAGTGTCCAGCAGACAGAGATTGCAGCATGTCTGTAGCTTTTTCTGCAGTGTTTCTGCAGCGTGTCCCCAGCATTTCTGCAACATGTCTGCAGCATTTCTGCAGCGTGTCTCCGGTGTGTCACCGGCGTGTCTGCAGCATTTCTGCAGCGTGTCTGCAGCATGTCTGCAGCATTTCTGCAGCGTGTCTGCAGCATTTCAGCAGTGTGTCACTGGCGTGTCTGTAGCTTGTCTGCAGTGTTTCTGCAGCGTGTCTGCAGCATTTCAGCAGTGTGTCTGCGGCGTGTCTGCAGCATTTCTGCAGCGTGTCTGCAGCATTTCAGCAGTGTGTCACCGGCGTGTCTGTAGCTTGTCTGCAGTGTTTCTGCAGCGTGTCCCCAGCATTTCTGCAACATCACTGCAGCATTTCTGCAGCGTGTCTCCGGTGTGTCACCGGCGTGTCTGCAGCATGTCTGCAGCATTTCTGCAGCGTGTCTGCAGCATTTCAGCAGTGTGTCTGCGGCGTGTCTGCAGCATGTCTGCAGCATTTCTGCAGCGTGTCTGCAGCATTTCAGCAGTGTGTCTGCGGGGTGTCTGCAGCATGTCTGCAGAATTTCAGCAGTGTGTCTGCGGCGTGTCTGCAGCATGTCTGCAGCATTTCTGCAGCGTGTCTGCAGCATTTCAGCAGTGTGTCTGCAGCATGTCTGCAGCATTTCAGCAGTGTGTCTGCGGCGTGTCTGCAGCATGTCTGCAGCATTTCAGCAGTGTGTCTGCGGCGTGTCTGCAGCATGTCTGCAGCATTTCAGCAGTGTGTCTGTGGCGTGTCTGCAGCATTTCAACAGTGTGTCTGCGGCGTGTCTGCAGCATGTCTGCAGCATTTCAGCAGTGTGTCACCGGCGTGTCTGCAGCGTGTCTGTTGCATGTCTGCAGCATTTCAGTAGCGTGTCTGCAGTGTCTCATTGATAACCAGTCAAAACAGAAATGCTTGTTTTGCTTTGGAGCTGTCTAAGTGCTGGAATCATGAACCAGAGGAAGGTGAAAGCAGTGGAGCAGAACAGAACCATGTCGACCCTCAGCCAGCCTGGATCAGTCTGTTTGGCGTCCAGCGATGCGGCCCCTCTGACCTCCCATTTGTACAGGAAGCTGATGTCGTCCAATTATTGATGATCAGCAAAGATCTGCATGAATGTCTGACTGTTAGAATAAACTCTGAACCTGGAGCTCTCTGAAAGGACTCCCATCCCCTGAACTTTGCCTTCCGTGTCATTGCAGCAGCTTCTGATGATGATGATGATGTTTTCTTAAAGGTCCCAAGGAAATGAGGAAGAGGCAGAGGCTCTGCTGAAAGACTCTATCCGCTACGGTCCACATTTCGCTGATGCTTACTCCAGTTTGGCGTCTCTCTATGCTGAACAGGTGAAGGAAGCTGCGACTGGCTCCTCCTGCCTTGTTTCCCAGTTTTCCTAGAAGCTGTCAGGTTGCTGATCTGCTGCTGGGAACCTGCTCACTGTTCCTCCACCTTTTCCCTCCAGAGACGGTTTGCTGAGGCCAACCAGATGTATTTGGAGGGAATAGAGAGGTGCCCCGACAGCTCCGACCTCCATAACAACTATGGCGTCTTCCTGGTGGACACGGGTGAGTTCAACTGTTGGTCTGTCTGCACTGATGGAGCGCTGCTCCTCCAGTGATCATAGGTCAGAGACTCTTGAGTTTTATTGGAAGCACTGAGGTAGGAAAGCATCAAATCTTCTACTTTTAGATAACTAGCCTGTCACATCAACCAATAAGAGCAAATCCGTCTCTGTCGGCTCCTCTGCAGCGCAGCATGGAAGAGTAAACCCTCCTTAGTGTGTCCAAATGCAGGCTGTGGGCCAAAGTTGGCCTTTAACTGGTTTATCAGAGCCGCTAACATTTAAGTCAGAGTGAAGGTCAGAAGATTATCATGGTTTAAGGCAACACTTTCACAGACAAAGAATATAAAGTTCTGCTTTCATCTTTCTCTTATAGGAACCTCAAACATCCAGGAAGCTTTAGTCAAAGTTTAGCTTTAGATCAAGCTAATCAGTTCATAACTCAGAGGCTTAATTGGATCATAACATTCCAAACCTAATTAAGTCTGGAGAATTTAGAGTATTTGGTAGTTCTGGAAGTTATTTTAGACGTAATTAGTCTGATAAAGTCATTCCTGCTGAGAGCAGGTGGGATGGACGGTTCAGCAGAGCTATGGCTCTGAGCCAACACTCTTCTAGCTTAGCAACTCTTTTAAGCTTAGCTTAGCTAACTTATACAGCAGTAGACCACTGTTCCAGATCAGTTTGAGTTCTCCTAGATATGCAGAGTGGAATAATCCAGGGCTGGAACAATTAATCTGATTAATCGTTTATTGAAATAATCATCAACTTATTTAGTGATCAATTAATCGTTAACTGGAGTATAGTGACTGTAAAACCTGACAGAGCGACCCACTTGGAGCAGAAATTATACCAAGATTGTAAAAAAATATATAATCATTTTGCATTTAAGATAAAAAGAATGTTTTCTTCTCTCAATCTGCTCTATAATCCAGAACTCCTTAAGAGGAACATTTTGAGTTTCACCTGGTTTCATTTCATAAAAAATCTTCTTTAAGGAACCTTTTATAATCTTTAACCTTTAATATTAATCAGATTATTAGCATAATTATGTATTAATAATCAGATTATTAATCAATTAATTGAAAAAATCATTAGTTTTCTAATTGATAGTTAGTTGAAGTTCTAGTATGATCCATCCAACGGACTCAAGACAGATTCAGTCTGGGATCTACCTGCCCCCCCCCCACCAGTGAGCCCTGGGATCCTCTTCCTTTCTGTCATCAGACTATGTAAATTTACTACTCTGTTGCTGCTACCACTTGCTTGCTTGACGTTGCCATGACAAAGTAACTTCCATAAACTTGTGTTGATTAGGGCTTAAAATAATTAAATGAAAATCCAAATACATGCAATAGTAAAATTAAAAAAAAGTCCAAATCATTTTGCAAAATATTGATAAGAAATGTATAAATTGCATTTTAAATAATTTTTTTATCTCCCTCTTGCCACAAGGGGGTTGTGCAGCACCCCCCACTTCCCGTGGCCGTGGTTAAGTTGGGTTAGCGCCCTCTGCTGGAAGCCAGCGTCTGCTAAAGAGGCTCTCTGAGGCAGAGTATGGCTGTTTCTCACCATGTTTACTTGTCATTCTCGTGTGCTCATGAAACATCATCCGCCTCAGCCCTAGTACTGTTCCAATTCCAAGTTCCATTTCCCTCCCTCTTTACCCAGCATGCATCAGAACAGACTTGTCCGTTCTCCAGACTGACAGCTGTCACAGCATGCACTGCAGCAGCAGCAGCTTCCAGGTTAGCGCACACAGAGCTCAGAGTATTAAGTTAGAAGTTCTCTTCTTTGTTGGTGTTGTTCAATAAAAGTACGTTTTAAAATCATTTGAGGCGAGAACATTATACTTTAGGCTTCTCTATATGGAACATTTACTGATTTAGTGCGGAGTTTAAAAAAGTTCTGATGCTGAGAGGGCCGTGGCAACCAGAGGAACTCTAAAGCTAACCGCTGCGACGGCTGTTGCGGACAGGCTAACGTCAGCCTATCTGCAGCAGCCACGGCTAACGGTAGTTCGTCTGCAGTGGCCAGGGCTAACATTTGCCCGTCTGCAGCGGCCGGGCTAGTGTCAGCCCGTCTGCAGCAGCTCTCTCTGCGTGTGTGAAGTATCGCTGGCTCTGATGGAGGTTTGATTGTTTTATTTGGCAAAATGTTCATTTAATTTATCTGACTTTGTTCATTATTATTCCCACACTAAATGAAAATAGTCCATCCATCCATCTTCTTCCTTTTATCCGGGGTCGGGTCACGAGGGTAGCAGCTTCAGTAGGGAGCCCCAGACGTCCCTCTCCCCAGCCACTTGGACCAGCTCCTCCGGGGGAATCCCAAGGCGCTCCCAGGCCAGCCGAGAAACACAGTCCCTCCAGCGTGTCCTGGGTCTCCCCCTGGGCCCCCGCCATGTGGGACGTGCCTGGAACACCTCACCAGGGAGATGTCCAGGAGGCATCCTAATCACATGCCCAATCCACCTCTACTGGTTCCTCTTGATGTGGAGGAGCAGCGGCTCTACTCTGAGTCCTCCCCGGTTGACTGAGCTCCTCCCCCTATCTCTATGGGAGAGCCCAGACACACTACGGAGAAAACTCATTTCAGCCGCTTGTATCCGGGATCTTGTTCTTTCGGTCTTGACCCAAAGCTCATGACCATAGATGAGGGTACGAACGTACGACCGGTAAATCAAGAGCTATGGTTTTTGGCTCAGCTCTCTTCACCACAACAGACCGGTACAGCGCATGCTTCCTTCTGCCTGTCGATCTCCCGCTCCATCTTCCCCTTATTTATTAACAAGACCCCAAGATACTTAAACACCTCCACTAGGGGCAGTACATCCTCCCCAACCTGGAGAAGGCACTCTACCCTTTTCCGGCTCAAGACCATGGCCTCGGATTTGGAGTCACTGATCCTCATCCCGGCCGCTTCACACCCGGCTGCAAACCGCTCCAGTGAGAGCTGTAGATCACGTCCTGATGAAGCCAATAGAACCACATCATCTGCGAATAACAGAGATGTCATCCTAAGGCCACCAAAACAGATCCCCTAAACACCTTGGCTGCGCATAGAAATTCTGTCCATAAAAGTTATGAACAGAATCGGTGACAAAGGGCAACCTTGGTGGAGTCCAACCCTCACCCGAAACGAGTCCAACTTACTGCCGGCAATGCGGACCAGGCTCTGACACCGGTCATACAGAGACCTAACAGCCCCTATTACAGGGCCCGGTACTCTATACTCCCGGAGTACCCCCCATAGGACTCCCCTGTCGAATGCCTTCTCCAGATCCACAAAACACATCTAGACTGGTTTGGCAAACCCTCATGCACCCTCCAGAATCCTGCTGAGGGTGTAAAGTTGATCCAGTGTTCCACGGGCAGGACGAAAACCACACTGCTCCTCCTGAAACCCAGATTCGACTATCCAATAGACCCTCCTTTCCAGAACCCCGTAATAGACCTTACAAAGGTGGCTTAAGAGTGTGATTCCTCTGTAGTTGGAACACATCCTCTGTTCCCCTTTTTTAAATAGAGGGACCACCACCCCAATCTGCCAGTCCAAGGGAACTGCCCCTGATGTCCACGCAATGTTGCAGAGCTGCGTTAACCAACACAGCCCCACAACATCCAGAGGCTTAAGGTACTCAGGGCGAATCCCATCCACCCCTGGAGCCTTGCCACCAAGGAGCTTTTTAACCCCTTCAGTGACATCAGCAACAGAGATGGGAGGACCCAAGCCAGAGCCCCCAGGCTCTGCTTCCTCAATGGAAGACGTGTTGGTGGGATTAAGAAGGTCTTCGAAGTACTCCGCCCACTGACATACGACGTCCCCAGTCGAGGTCAGCAGCACACCACCCCCAATATGAATAGTGTTGGTACTGCACTGCTTCCCCCTCCTGAGATGCTGGATTGTGGACCAGAATCGCTCCGAAGCCATACGGAAGACTTTCTCCATGGGCTCTCCGAACTCTTCCCACGCCCGAGTTTTTGCCTCAGCGACTAGCCAAGCCACCTGCTGCTTTCACTGCCGGTACATATCAGCTGCTTCTGGAGTCCCATAGGTCAATAAAGCCTGACTAGCCGCCTCAACAATAGAGGCATGGAACATAGTCCACTCAGATTAGATTAGATTAGATTAGATTAGATGACCTTTATTGAACTCACAGCGGAGAAATTAACTCGTCACATATTGGCATAGAAGTTAAAGAAGGTGCAAACAGGGAGGAAAAAGGTGCATTAAGAATAACCAATATATAAACAGTATATCCAGGTATATACAGTATATCAAGATAAATAAGGATTAAGGTGCAAGTGTACATGTATCGCACACAATGAAAAACAAAATAAGAAATAAAAAAATAAGAAATAAAAATATGTACAATCCGGATGGCTTATATTCAGGTGGATTTACTTTTACGTTAAAGTGTAGAATGTTGCACAGTCAATAAATAAAAAACTATAATATAGCTGCACAGTGGTTTTTACAGGAGTTATTGTGGTTATAGTGCATTATGATAGAGTCTGGTGGCAGCAGGAATGAATGAGCTGCTGTAGCGCTCCTCCTTGCAGACAGGGTGTCTAAGTCTTTGACTAAAGGAGCTGCTCAGCTCCTCTACAGTCTGGTGCAGGGGGTGAGAGGTGTTGTCCATGATGGATGTGAGTTTGGACAGCATCCTCCTTTCAGCCACTTCCTCCACCGAGTCCAGAGGGCAGCCCAGGACAGACTCAATGTCCCCCACCTCCCTCGGAACTTGTTCAAAGCTCTGCCGGAGATGGGAGTTAAAGCTCCTTCTCACGGGGGACTCTGTCAGACGTTCCCAGCAAACCCTCACAATACATTTGGGCCTACCCGGTCTGACCGGCGTCTTCCCCCACCCTCAGAGCCAACTCACCACCAGGTAGTGGTCGGGGGAGAGCTCCGCCCCTCTCTTCACCCGAGTGTCCAACACATGCAGCTGCAGGTCAGATGAAACAACAACAAAGTCGATCATTGAACTACAGCCTAGGGTGTCCTGGTGCCAAGAGCACCCTTATGCTTGAACATGGTGTTCGTTATGGACAATCCACGACAAGTACAGAAGTCCAACAACAGAACCCCAATCGAGTTAAGGTCAGGTGGGCCATTCCTTCCAACCACGCCTCGCCAAGTCTCACTGTCATTGACCATGTGAGCGTTGAAGTCCCCCAGAAGAACAAGGGAATACCCAGGAGGGGCACTCTCCAGTACCCCCTCTAAAGGATGGGTAATCTGAACTGCTGTTTGGCGCATAAGTTCAAACAACAGTCAGAACCCGTCCCCAAAAAAGTCATAATTTATTATTATCTAGAGACTATTAATACCAGGAGGTGAAATGCAGCTCCAGACTAGCTTTGAATGTGATGATGTCATCAGTACTTTTCTGTTCCAGTTGACCCAGATCTATTCTGCATGCTCCCGTTCTCTCCGAGTCCAGACTTTGCTGGGTTCTACTCAAAATGGACTTGGGGAGACCACAAGTCCGTACTCACGTTCTAGTTAATTGAGAAACAGCCTATAGATGAACTCCAGGTGAGGAGAGGGCCCACTAACTTCACACCTCATTTCAATTAAATTCTATTCAGTTTATTTCTATAGCTCCAATTAACATCATGGCAACTCAAGGATTGATTCAAAGTTTTCTATCTAAGGAAAACCAGCTGATTGCATCGACTCATTGACTCTTCCGCAATCCCTCACACTAAGCATGCTTGTAGCGACAGTGGAGAGGAAAAACTCATCTGATTCGAGGATAATGATGCAGGTTCCTGCTGGCTCTCTGCGAGCTGAGGCTGAACATCGGAGTTCTCCACCTGATTATAAAGCAGAATTAATGGTCGGAACTCTGTCTCTCCTCCATCTTTCCCCTTGGATCCACCCCCTTCCCTCTCTGAACTCTTTTCCTCCAGGTGAAGGCCAACTAGCTGCCGCTCACTATCGGGAAGCCATACGGCTGAAGCCCACGCATTACGTTGCTATGGTGAACCTGGGCCGCCTGCTACGATCAACCAATGAGAATGCAGAAGCTGAGGTTTGGTACAAGAGGTGATGAAATTATGATTCACTTTGGGCTCATCTGCTCTGAAGGGGGCTGGGCTATCACACCGCTAGCATTAGCTCTCAGTGACACGTGGGATTTTCTGACTCATTCTTAAATTTTCCTGTTATCCAATTAAATCGCAGCAAAGCGTACAGAGAAAGGATTTAGAACGCAGAGGCGTTTTCAGGCTCTGCTACTAAAGGAAAACCGGACCGCACCTAAAAACCCTGAGGCAGAGCCGGACCGCACCTGGTGCTGATCCGGTTCACTCTGGATTACAGGAAATGTCTCTCTGTTTGGCTCCAGGTGGTTCCGTTTATCTCCGGAGGGTTCCGTTTGGTCCTGGTGGCTCCGTTTTGCTCCTGTCGGTTCAGTTTGGCTCCTGTCAGTTCCGTTTGGTTCCTGGTGGTTCCGTTTGGTTCCTCTGGTTCCGTTTGGCATCTGGTGGTTCCGTTTGGCATCTGGTGGTTCCGTTTGGCTCCTGGTGGTTCCGTTTGGCTCCTGGTGGTTCCGTATGGTTCCGTTTGGTTCCTGTGGTTCCGTTTGGAATCTGGTGGTTCCGTTTGGTTCCTGGTGGTTCTGTATGCTTCCATTTGGTTCCTGGTGGTTCTGTATGCTTCCATTTGATTCCTGGTGGTTCTGTTTGGCTCCAGGTGCTTCTGTTTTTTTCTAGGAGGCTAGGTTTGGTTTCTATGGTTCTGTTTGGTTCCTGGTGGTTCTGTTTGGCTCCAGGTGGTTCGGTTTGGCTCCAGGTGGTTTGGTTTGGCTCCAGGTGGTTTGGTTTGGCTCCTGTCAGTTCCGTTTGGCTCCAGGTGGCTCCGTTTGGCTCCAGGTGGTTCCGTTTGGCTCCAGGTGGTTCCGTTTGGCTCCAGGTTGCTCTGTCTTGGCTCCAGATGGCTCTGTTTGGCTCTAGGTGGCTCCGTTTGGCTCTAGGTGGCTCCGTTTGGCTCTAGTTGGCTCTGTTTTGACTCCAGATGGCTCTGTTTATCCCCAGGTGGTTCCTTTTGGCTCCAGGTGGTTCCTTTTGGCTCCAGGTGGTTCCTTTTGGCTCCAGATGGCTCTGTTTGGCTCCAGGTGGTTCCGTTTGGCTCCTGTCAGACTGTCAGATCCGTTTGGCTACTGTCTGTTCCCTTTTGCTCCAGGTGGCTCCGTTTTCCTCCAGGTAACTCTGTTTTGCTCCAGGTGGTTCTATTTGGCTCCTGTCGGTTCTGTTTGGCTCAAGGTGGCTCTGTTTGGCTTCAGGTGGCTCCAGGTGGCTCCGTTTAGCTCCAGGTGGTTCAGTTTGGCTCCTGTTGGTTCAGTTTGGCTCCAGGTGGCTCTGTTTGGCTCCTGTCCGTTCCGTTTGGCTCCAGGTGGCTCAGTTTGGCTTCAGGTGACTCCGTTTAGCTTCAGTTGGCTTTTTTTGGCTCCAGGTGGTTCCCTTTGGCTCCTGTCAGATCCGTTTGGCTACTGTCGGTTCCCTTTTGCTCCAGGTGGCTCCGTTTTCCTCCAGGTAACTCCGTTTTGCTCCAGGTGGTTCTATTTGGCTCCTGTCGGTTCCGTTTGGCTCCAGGTGGCTTTGTTTGGCTCCAGGTGGCTCCGTTTAGCTCCAAGTGGTTTAGTTTGGCTCCTGTTGGTTCCGTTTGGCTCCAGGTGGCTCTGTTTGGCTCCAGGTGGCTCTAGGTAGTTTCATTTGGCTTGAGGTGTCTCCGTTTGGCTTAAGGTGGCTCCATTTGGTTCCTGTGGCTCTGTTTGGCTCCAGGTGGTTCCGTTTGGCTCCTGGTGACTCCGTTTGGTTCCTGTGGTTTAGTTTGGCTCCTGTTGGTTCCGTTTGGCTCCGGGTGGCTTTGTTTGGCTCCAGGTGGCTTTGTTTGCCTCCAGGTGGCTCCGTTTAGCTCCAGGTGGTTCCGTTTGGCTCCAGGTGGCTCTAGGTAGTTTCATTTGGCTTGAGGTGTCTCCGTTTGGCTTAAGGTGGCTCTATTTGGTTCCTGTGGTTCCGTTTGGCTCCAGGTGGTTCCGTTTGGCTCCTGTCGGTTCAGATTGGCTCAAGGTGGTTCCGTTTGGTTCCTGTGGTTCCTGGTGGTTCTTTTGGAATCTCGTGGTTCTGTTTGGTTCATGATGGTTCCTTTTGGCTCCTGGTGGTTCCGTTTGGCTCCTGGTGGTTCCTTTTGGCTCCTGGTGGTTCCGTTTGGTTCCTGGTGGCTCTGTTTGGTTCCTGGTGGCTCTGTTTGGTTCCTGGTGGCTCTGTTTGGTTCCTCGTGGCTCTGTTTGGTTCCTCATGGCTCTGTTTGGTTCCTCGTGGTTCCGTTCTGCTCCAAATGATTCTGTTCTGCTCTAGGTGGTTCTGTTCTGCTCCAGGTGGTTCTGTTTGGTTCCTGGTGGCTCCGTTTGGTTCCTGGTGGTTCCGTTTAGCTCGTGGTGGTTCCTGTTGGACCTCTGACACTGCCATGTTGGCACTGGGCATTTTCTGCCTACAGGGCCTGTTTCCAGGTAGAAGGAGTTAAAGCTCCAATTGTGACCTCTGACCTTTGCAGAGCTCTGCAGGTGAGCAGGAAGGTGGATATCCTGACTCCTCTAGGAGCACTCTACTACAACACCGGTCGTTATGAGGAGGCGCTGCAGGTGTACAGGGAGGCTGCTGCCCTGCAGCCGGACAGCGCCGACATCTGGCTGGCCTTGGTACTGACACACACTCACACACACCTCATCTGCTCTGCTAACCTCCCAGCTGCTCACAGCTCCTGTTTCTGCCCCAGGCTCAGGTCCTGGTCATGGCTGGGCGGAGTGAGGAGGCGGAGAAGATGACCCTGGACATCATCTCCAGAGACGCCAACTGCATGGAATGTTACCGCCTGCTGTCCGCCGTCTACAGCAAGCAAGGAAACTTCTCCCAGGTGGGTCCATTACCATGGCAACAGATCAGCTTATGTTAGATGCTGCTGCTGGGTCCTCCTTCCAGCCGCTGGGTCCTCCTTCCAGCCGCTGGGTCCTCCTTCCAGCCGCTGGTTCCTCCTTCCAGCCGCTGGTTCCGCCTTCCAGCCGCTGGGTCCTCCTTCCAGCCCCTGGGTCCTCCTTCCAGCCGCTGGGTCCTCCTTCAAGCCGCTGGGTCCTCCTTCCATCCGCTGGGTCCTGCTTCCAGCCCCTGGTTCCTCCTTCCAGATGCTGGTTCCTCCTTCCAGCCCCTGGTTCCGCCTTCCAGCCGCTGGGTCCTCCTTCCAGCCCCTGGGTCCTCCTTCCAGCCCCTGGGTCCTCCTTCCAGCCGCTGGGTCCTCCTTCAAGCCGCTGGGTCCTCCTTCCAGCCGCTGGTTCCGCCTTCCAGCCGCTAGTTCCGCCTTCCAGCCGCTGGGTCCTCCTTCCAGCCCCTGGTTCCGCCTTCCAGCCGCTGGGTCCTCCTTCCAGCCCCTGGTTCCTCCTTCCAGATGCTGGTTCCTCCTTCCAGCCGCTGGGTCCTCCTTCCAGCCCCTGGTTCCTCCTTCCAGATGCTGGTTCCTCCTTCCAGCCGCTGGATCCTCCTTCCAGCCCCTGGTTCCTCCTTCCAGATGCTGGTTCCTCCTTCCAGCCGCTGGTTCCTCTTTTCAGCCGCTGGTTCCTCCTTCCAAATGCTGGTTCCTCCTTCCAGATGCTGTTCCCCCTTCCAGATGCTGGGTCCTCCTTCCAGATTCTGGTTCCCCCTTCCAGATGCTGGTTCCTCCTTCGAGATGCTGTTCCGCCTTCCAGCTGCTGGGTCCTCCTTCCAGATGCTGGTTCCCCCTTCCAGCTGCTGGGTCCTCCTTCCAGATGGTGGTTCCTCCTTCCAGATTCTGGTTCCCCCTTCCAGATGCTGGTTCCTCCTTCCAGCTGCTGGGTCCTCCTTCCAGCTGCTGGTTCCTCCTTCCAGCTGCTGGGTCCTCCTTCCAGCCGCTGGTTCCTCCTTCCAGCCGCTGGTTCCCCCTTCCAGCTGCTGGGTCCTCCTTTTAGCCGCTGGTTCCTCCTTCCAGCCGCTGGGTCCTCCTTCCAGCCGCTGGTTCCTCCTTCCAGATGCTGGTTCCTCCTTCCAGATGCTGGTTCCTCCTTCCAGATGCTGGTTCCCCCTTCCAGCCGCTGGTTCCTCCTGTCAGATGCTTGTTCCTCCTTCCAGTCGCTGCTTCCTCATTCCAGCTGCTGGTTCCTCCTTCCAGTCGCTCGTTCCTCCTTCCAGATGCTGGTTCCTCCTTCCAGATGCTGGTTCCCCCTTCCAGCCGCTGGGTCCTCCTTCCAGCCGCTGGGTCCTCCTTCCAGCCGCTGGGTCCTGCTTCCAGCCCCTGGTTCCTCCTTCCAGATGCTGGTTCCTCCTTACAGCCCCTGGTTCCGCCTTCCAGCCGCTGGGTCCTCCTTCCAGCCGCTGGGTCCTCCTTCCAGCCGCTGGGTCCTGCTTCCAGCCCCTGGTTCCTCCTTCCAGATGCTGGTTTCTCCTTACAGCCCCTGGTTCCGCCTTCCAGCCGCTGGGTCCTCCTTCCAGCCGCTGGGTCCTCCTTCCAGATGCTGGTTCCTCCTTCCAGCCGCTGGGTCCTCCTTCCAGCCCCTGGTTCCTCCTTCCAGATTCTGGTTCCCCCTTCCAGCCCCTGGTTCCTCCTTCCAGATTCTGGTTCCGCCTTCCAGCTGCTGGGTCCTCCTTCCAGATGCTGGTTCCCCCTTCCAGCTGCTGGGTCCTCCTTCCAGATGGTGGTTCCTCCTTCCAGATTCTGGTTCCCCCTTCCAGATGCTGGTTCCTCCTTCCAGCTGCTGGTTCCTCCTTCCAGCTGCTGGGTCCTCCTTCCAGCTGCTGGTTCCTCCTTCCAGCTGCTGGGTCCTCCTTCCAGCCGCTGGTTCCTCCTTCCAGCCGCTGGTTCCCCCTTCCAGCTGCTGGTTCCTCCTTCCAGCCGCTGGTTCCTCCTTCCAGCCGCTGGTTCCCCCTTCCAGCCGCTGGTTCCTCCTTCCAGCCGCTGGTTCCTCCTTCCAGATGCTGGTTCCTCCTTCCAGATGCTGGTTCCTCCTTCCAGATGCTGGTTCCCCCTTCCAGCCGCTGGTTCCTCCTTTCAGATGCTGGTTCCTCCTTCCAGTCGCTGCTTCCTCATTCCAGCTGCTGGTTCCCCCTTCCAGTCGCTCGTTCCTCCTTCCAGATGCTGGTTCCTCCTTCCAGATGCTGGTTCCCCCTTCCAGTCGCTCGTTCCTCCTTCCAGATGCTGGTTCCTCCTTCCAGCCGCTGGTTCTTCCTTTCAGATGCTGGTTCCTCCTTCCAGTCGCTCGTTCCTCCTTCCAGCCGCTGGTTCTTCCTTTCAGATGCTGGTTCCTCCTTCCAGTCGCTCGTTCCTCCTTCCAGATGCTGGTTCCTCCTTCCAGCCGCTGGTTTCTCCTTCCAGATGCTGGTTCCCCCTTCCAGATGCTGGTTCCTCCTTCCAGATGTTGCTTCCTTCTTCCAGCCGCTGGTTCCTCCTTCCAGATGCTGGTTCCTCCTTCCAGCCGCTGGTTCCTCCTTCCAGATGCTGGTTCCTCCTTCCAGATGTTGCTTCCTCCTTCCAGTCGCTCGTTCCTCCTTCCAGATGCTGGTTCCTCCTTCCAGCCGCTGGTTCTTCCTTTCAGATGCTGGTTCCTCCTTCCAGTCGCTCGTTCCTCCTTCCAGCCGCTGGTTCTTCCTTTCAGATGCTGGTTCCTCCTTCCAGTCGCTCGTTCCTCCTTCCAGATGCTGGTTCCTCCTTCCAGCCGCTGGTTTCTCCTTCCAGATGCTGGTTCCCCCTTCCAGATGCTGGTTCCTCCTTCCAGATGTTGCTTCCTTCTTCCAGCCGCTGGTTCCTCCTTCCAGATGCTGGTTCCTCCTTCCAGCCGCTGGTTCCTCCTTCCAGATGTTGCTTCCTTCTTCCAGCCGCTGGTTCCTCCTTCCAGATGCTGGTTCCCCCTTCCAGATGCTGGTTCCTCCTTCCAGATGTTGCTTCCTTCTTCCAGCCGCTGGTTCCTCCTTCCAGATGCTGGTTCCTCCTTCCAGATGTTGCTTCCTTCTTCCAGCCGCTGGTTCCTCCTTCCAGATGCTGGTTCCCCCTTCCAGATGCTGGTTCCTTCTTCCAGATGTTGCTTCCTCCTTCCAGCCGCTGGTTCCTCCTTCCAGATGCTGGTTCCTCCTTCCAGATGTTGCTTCCTTCTTCCAGCCGCTGGTTCCTCCTTCCAGATGCTGGTTCCTCCTTCCAGATGTTGCTTCCTTCTTCCAGCCGCTGGTTCTTCCTTCCAGATGCTGGTTCCTCCTTCCAGCCGCTGGGTTCTCCTTCCAGATGTAAATCCAGGCTTGCTAGATTTCCAGGGAGATTACCAGTAAATCCAGGAGGTGCTAACTGGACCTCTGCAGGTCTTCATGGTGCCAGGTGTCTATGTGACTCCTCCTCTGTGTTCTTCAGGCTCTGGAGGCTCTGGACCGGGCCCTGCAGCAGAACCCCAGTGATCCCACAGTGAAGGCAGAGCTGCATTTCTCTAAAGGAAACCAGTTGAGGGAGATGAACCAGCTGGATGAAGCCTTTGAGGTAAATTTCCTTCAGGGTTTATAGCTTCTCATGGTGGGCGTCCATCCAGGGTTAGCTTAGCTTCAACCACTGATGAGAATGAAACGCAGCAGTCCCAGTGACCCTGCAGCAATCCAGGGGTCAGAGTCCATCTCTGGTTCTGGTCAACAATGCCGCAGCTGATCCTCCTCACTGAGCTCCCAGCTCCACCAGCTTCTCCTGCAGGAGAACTGAAGCTGATCTTCAGTGGAGCTTCCTGCTCCTGGAGCTCAGGCTGCGTCTGATCTAGGAGGCCATGCTGACTGACGGTTGCTGAAGCCGATCTCCATCAGATTAGTGACGTGGGTGGACAGCATGATGATGATGATTATGATGATGATGGTGACAGTGAAGATGATGATGGTAACGGTGAAGATGATGAAGATGGTGATGGTGATGACAGTAAAGATGATGATGGGATGATGATGATGATGACGATGAAGATGATGATGGTAAAGATGATGATGGTGATGATGATGACGGTGAAGGTGATGGTGATGATGATGACGGTAAAGATGATGATGGTGATGATGATGACGGTGAAGGTGATGGTGATGATGATGACGGTGAAGATGGTGATAATGATGATGATGATGGTGAAGATGATGTTGGGGGTGAGGGTGAAGATGGTGACTGTGAAGATGATGATGGTGATGGTGAAGATGATGGTGGTGATGGTGAAGATGGTGATAATGATGATGGTGAGGGTGATGATGATGATGGTGACGGTGAAGACGGTGATGGTGGTGATGATGATGATGGTGATAATAATGATGATGAAGATGATGATGGTGACGATGAAGATGATGATGGTGATAATAATGATGGTGATGATGAAGATGATGATGGTGATAATAATGATTTAGATGATGATGGTGACGGTAAAGATGATGATGATGGTGATAATAATGATGATGATGATGGTGATAATAATGATGCTGACAGTAAAGATGATAATGATGATGGTCATAATAATGATGATGATGGTGATAATGATGATGGTGATAATGATGATGGTGATAATGATGATGATGGTGATAATGATGATGATGATAATACTGATGAGGATGATAATACTGATGAGGATGATAATAAAGATGATGATGGTGATAATAATGATGATGATGGTGATAATGATGATGATGATAATGATGATGGTGATAATAATAAAGATGATGATGGTGATAATAATGATGATGATAATGATAATGATGATGGTGATAATAAAGATGATGATGGTGATAATAATGATGATGATGATAATGATGATGGTGATAATAATAAAGATGATGATGGTGATAATAATGATGATGGTAATGATGATGGTGATAATAATAAAGATGATGATGGTGATAATGATGATGGTGATAATAATGATGATGATAATGATGGTGATAATACTGATGATGATGATAATGATGATGGTGATAATAAAGATGATGATGGTGATAATGATGATGATGATGATAATGATGATGGTGATAATAATAAAGATGATGATGGTGATAATAATGATGATGATAATAATGATGATGGTGATAATAAAGATGATGATGGTGATAATAATGATGCTGACAGTAAAGATGATAATGATGATGGTCATAATAATGATGATGATGGTGATAATGATGATGGTGATAATGATGATGATGGTGATAATGATGATGATGATAATACTGATGAGGATGATAATAAAGATGATGGTGATAATAATGATGATGATGGTGATAATAATGATGATGATGATAATGATGATGGTGATAATAATAAAGATGATGATGGTGATAATAATGATGATGATAATGATAATGATGATGGTGATAATAAAGATGATGATGGTGATAATAATGATGATGATGATAATGATGATGGTGATAATAATAAAGATGATGATGGTGATAATAATGATGATGGTAATGATGATGGTGATAATAATAAAGATGATGATGGTGATAATGATGATGTTGATAATAATGATGATGATAATGATGGTGATAATACTGATGATGATGATAATGATGATGGTGATAATAAAGATGATGATGGTGATAATGATGATGATAATGATGGTGATAATAAAGATGATGATGGTGATAATGATGATGGTGATAATAATAAAGATGATGGTGATAATGATGATGGTGATGATAATGATGATGGTGATAAAGACGATGATGGTGATAATGATGATGGTGATAATAAAGATGATGATGGTGATAATGATGGTGATGGTGATAATAATGATGGTGATAATGATGATGGTGATAATAAAGATGATGATGGTGATGATAATGATGATGGTGATAATAATGATGGTGATAATAATAAAGATGATGATGGTGATAATAATGATGGTGATGATAATGATGATGGTGATAATAATGATGGTGATAATGATGATGATAATGGTGATGGTGATAATGATGGTGATGATAATGATGATGGTGATAATAATGATGATGATAATAATAAAGATGATGATGGTGATAATGATGGTGATGATAATGATGGTGATGATAATGATGGTGATGATAATGATGGTGATAATGATGATAATGATGATGGTGATAATAATAAAGATGATGATGGTGATGATAATGATGGTGATGATAATGATGGTGATGATGATGATAATGATGATGGTGATAATAATAAAGATGATGATGGTGATAATGATGGTGATGATGATGGTGATAATAATGATGGTGATGATGATGATGGTGATAATAAAGATGATGATGGTGATGATAATGATGGTGATGATAATGATGGTGATAATGATGATGATGATAATGATGATGGTGATAATAATAAAGATGATGATGGTGATAATAATGATGGTGATAATAATGATGGTGATGATAATGATGATGATGATATCACTGTTATGTGTTTGCTGCCAGAGTTACAGGTTGGCTGTGGAGCTGAAAGCAGACCAGTCTCAGGCCTGGATGAACATGGGGGGGATTCAGCACATCAAGGTAACTTCAGCTCCAACTCATCTTATTCTTTATTATTGTTCCTATAGAAACGCTTAGATCAGCTGCATGTTTTCAGGGACAGATGCTGCTCTGTCCTTAGCTAAGGCTTGTAGCTCTGCATATAGCTGCTGTTTAGTCTATGGCAGGCATCCCCAAAGTCGGTCCTCGAGGACCGCTGTCCTGCAGGTTTTAGAGGTTTCCCTGCTTTAGCACAGCTGATTATGATGATTGCAGTTGAGCAAAAGCCTGTTAATCAGCTTTCAATTAAAATCAGCTTTGCTGGAGCAAGGAAACCTCTAAAACCTGCAGGACAGCGGCCCTTGAGGACCAACTTTGGGGATGCCTGGTCTATGGTGTTAATAATGTTGAATCCTGAGTGGATTTTTACTTTAAAGTTCTCATCCTTCATGTTTTCATGCAGGGAAACTATGCAGCTGCCAGGATGTATTATCAACGAGCTCTGCGTCTGAATCCCGGCTCCGGACTTCTGAAGGAAAATCTGGCAAAGCTGGACCGGCTGGAGAAGAGGCTGACAGGGGGAGCGTAGCCTGCAGCCATCTGCACAGAGGTCAGAGGACGTTTGAAGCAGGAAAGATGGTGAGCAGAGGAGCTCTGGAAGCTCTGGAGCTGCATCAGCTATGGCCTCTGCTTTCAAAAAGACGCTGAAGCTCCTGTGGAGTCAGAAGAACCTACTGAAACGGTTGATGCAGTCAGTGAAGCTCAGAGCAGGAAGGCAGCAGCTGTGCGGCTGCGGTTTCTCCTCTTCCTCACGGCTGATGACGCTAAGGAGCGTCTCCTCTTCAGTGCAGTGATGGTGGAGTTGGAAGAAGATGGTTCGTCCAGCTGCTGTTCACGCTGCAGGCTCTCCTGCATGGAAGTCAGGATCTGCTGTGGAGTCCTGGGACCTTCAGGTTGATGATGTGGAGAAATGGATCCTTTTGAAACAAACCAGCTTCCAGCCTGAGGTCCCAGATCATCTGCAGCTTTCATGATCAAAGGGATCAGATGAGTTTCCTGTTTCAAACCTCTGGATGCTTCATGCTGTCGCTGATTTGAGCTGTGATTGAAAATGTTGTGATTATGAAGGAAATGACCGAAGCAGCGACTTTGCTGCTCCACCAAAATAAAGTCTATCTTTTATTAGATGATGTGTCTTCCTCTGCGGCGACTCCTTCCAAAGCACAGCGGACAGTTTTCCTCCTGATTGGAGACTTTTTTTCATCCCACATATTAGCAGGTTCCTCACTACTGATGCAGCTAATGGCTAATGCTAATGCAGCCAGAACACAGAGGTTACTCTCAACACAAAGAGCAAGTGAACAGATTTCTGAACTCCAACTTGGAGACATTTCCAGCTCAGAAATAAAAGTAAACAAATTTCATCAAAATTAAAATAGGAAACGGGACGGTGATGCTTTCATCTATTTTTAAATATTTAATAATAAACAACAAAAATCAGGCGTTAAATCCAGGAATGTTTCTCTCCTTTTTCCTCAGATTATTAAAATGAATCATTCAGTGGTGTTTATTAGTGCCATCTGGTCATTCTGCCTTCTTCCCTCCATCTGCTTTTCTTTCTAGCTGACTCCTGCCTGCTCTCCGTTTTACTCTAAGTAGATTTTTCTTCCTTCTCTTTAACTGATCTTTCCATCAGTGTTTCTATTTTCCTCCGCTCTCATTCTATCTGCTTTCTATCAGTCTTCTAACCTTCTTCCTCTCCTCTTCTATCAATCTAACACTGATCTAAAACAGACATAAAACAATCAGAATCCCTTCCAATCACACAGAATCTCATCATAAATATTTTGATTATTATGATGATGGTTTATTCATTATTCATATTATCAATCAGAATCAATCGATCTGATTAAGGGTTCAGGTATTCAGCTCTTTTGGCTTCTTTTCACTGATGCTTCTGTGAAACGTGGAAGTAGCGCCACCTTTACTGGAGTTGACCTTTTCATGAATGCTCTGACCTCTGCTCAGAGCACTGATTGAGAAAAACAGGAAGTAAAGACATGAAGTTCCCTCAGACTGGGGGCTCAGGGAGGAAAGAGCAGGGCGGAGCAAGTGAGGATGAAATAAAAACCAATCAGCTGCTTCTCCTGATTAAATATATTTTATCGACTAAGTGACCAGTGATGACATGTTTAGCCGCATGTCGTCATTCAACCGCTGGTTCAATTTATTTCTATAGCACCAATTCACAGCATAAGTCATCTCAAGGCACTTTACAGTTCATCAGATCATCCAGTCAAATTGATTCAAAGTTTTCTATCTAAGGAAAACCAGTTGATTGCATCGACTCATTGACTCTTCAGCAATCCCTCACACTAAGCATGCTTGTAGCGACAGTGGAGAGGAAAAACTCCCTTTTAACAGGAAGAAACCTCCAGCAGAACCAGGCTCAGTGTGAGCGGCCATCTGCCGAGACCGACTGGGGTTCAAGGAGAGAGAAGCAGACATAGAAAAAGAAGCATAGATACAAAAGACAACTGTCAACCAGCTCCACAGGCGGCCCCGTCCAGGAAACACACGGCCAGGCAGACGAGCTCCGAGCCAGCTCCCATGTCAGAGGATGAAGAGAGCACATCCAGTTAGTCACAGTCAGAGAAACAGGACTACACTGGAAAACAGGTTGATCTCCAACATCTATAAACAAAGGTGTTGATGGCAGCAGCACAGCTGATATTTCTCTCCAGGATGGAGTCACAGCCAAACAGGAACAGACCAGATGAAGCTACTATGAGAAAAAGCAGAGAGAGCAGAACGTTAGAGATTGAACTAACAGATTCTGCAGAGTGGGAGAATAGAGATAGAATGAAGCAGAATGATGAAAAAGGGGTCCCTATGTCCTCCAGCAGTCTAAGCCTATAGCAGCATAACTATAGAGATAGCTCAGGATAACCTGAGCCACCCTAACTATAAGCTTTATCAAAAAGGAAAGTTTTAAGCCTAGTCTTAAAAGTAGACAGGGTGTCTGCCTCACGGACTAAAACTGGTAGTTGGTTCCACAGGAGAGGAGCCTGATAACTAAAAGATCTGCCTCCCATTCTACTTTTAGAAATTCTAGGAACCACTAGTAAACCTGCAGATTGAGAGTGAAGTGCTCTGTTAGGAACATAAGGAACAATCAGATCTCTGATATCAGATGGAGCTTGGCCATTTAAGGCTTTATATGTGAGAAGGAGGATTTTAAATTCTATTCTTGATTTAACAGGAAGCCAATGAAGAGAAGCCAGGATAGGAGAGATATGATCTCTCTTTTTCATTTTCATCAGAACTCTGGCTGCAGCATTTTGGATCAGCTGAAGGCTTTTAACTACAGTTTGTGGACTTCCTGATAGTAAAGAATTACAATAGTCCAGCCTTGAAGTAACAAATGCATGGACTAGTTTCTCAGCATCACCCCTGGACAGGAGATTTCTAATTTTTGCAATATTCCTCAGATGAAAGAAGGAAATTCTAGAAACCTCTTTGATATGGGATTTAAATGACAGGTCCTGATCAAAAATAACACCAAGATTTTTTACTTTATTATCTGAAATCAGTTTAATCCCATCCAAATGAAGTGACTGGCTAATCAGCTTCTTTTTCAGAGACTCTGGTCCAAAGACTATAACTTCTGTTTTGTCTGCATTCAGAAGCAGAAAGTTAAGAGTCATCGAGGTTTTATGTCTTCAAGACATGCCTGTAATCTATGTAATGGGTTAGCTTCATCTGGATTATAGACAGATATAGCTGGGTATCATCAGCATAACAGAGGAAATTAATCCCATGCTGTCTAATAACTCTACCAATTGGGAGCATGTATAAAGTAAAGAGAATTGGTCCTAGCACTGATCCCTGTGGTACTCCACAGGTAACCTTTGAGCATGAGGAAGATTTGTCATTAACGTGAACAAACTAAAATTGTTCGGATAGATAAGATTTAAACCAGTCTAGTGCTGTTCCTTTGATTCCAACAAAATATTAGAGTCTTTCTAAAAGAATATTATGGTCAACTGGATCAAATGCAGCACTGAGATCCAACAGGACGAGCACAGATACAAGTCCATTATCTGAGGCCATGAGAACATAGTTAGTGACTTTCACCAGAGCTGTTTCAGTGCTATGATGGGCTCTAAAGCCAGACTGAAACTCTTCAAAAAGTTCATTATGGTGTAAGTGATTGCAAACTTGTTTGGCAACTACTTTCTCAAGAATTTTAGATAAGAAAGGAAGATTGGATATAGGTCTATAATTGACCAAGTCATCTGGGTCAAGAGACGGTTTCTTAAGCAGAGATTTAATTACAGCAACCTTAAAAGCTTTAGGTACATATCCCTGTAACAGAGATAGATTAATCACATCTAAAATGGAGGAGGAGATCAAAGGGAATACCTCCTTAAATAACCTGGTTGGAACTGGATCTAACATACAAGTTGAAGGCTGAGATGAAGACAATCATTTTGCAAACTCTGAAAGCTCAACTGGATCAAAGCAGTCTAAACCCAGTTCAGATTCCACGACTACCTCAGATGCTGCCCCACCCTCTGGAGACAAACCAATCGCTCATAGAGCAGTGCTTATCTTATTTTTAATAAGTCTCCTAGCTAATGACTTGATTTGTGATAATCACATTGATTTATGTTACCTTACAGACACCTGACTGCAGCAGAGGATTATGTGAGCATAAATGAGGCAACTCCTTCAAGCTATTTAAATTTTCACATCCCCAGAAGCTCTGGTTTATAAAGGGCTCTTGTATATAAAAGGCTCTGGTATATAGAGGGCTCTGGTTTATAACTGCTCTGGTTTATAAAGGGCTCTGGTTTATCACAAGCTCTGGTTTATAAAGGGCTTTGGTTTATAAAGGGCTTTCGTATATAAAGAACTCTGGTTTATAAAGAGCTCTGGTTTATAACAATCCCTGGTTTAAAACGAGCTCTGGTTTATAACAAGATCTGGTTTATAACGAGCTCTGGTTTTAACGGGGCTCTGGTTTATAAAGGGCTCTGGTTTATAAGAGGCTTTGGTTTATAAAGGGCTCTGGTTTATAAAGGGCTTTGGTTGATAAAGGGCTCTGGTTTATAAAGAGCTCAGGTTTATAAAGGGCTTTGGTTTATAAAGGGCTCTTGCATATAAAAGGCTCTGGTACATAAAGGGCTCTGGTTTATAACTGCTCTGGTTTATAAAGAGCTCTGGTTTATCACAAGCTCTGGTTTATAAAGGGATTTGGTTTATAAAGAGCTCTGGTTTATAAAGGGCTCTATTGTTTAAGGTCTCTGGTTTATAAAGGGCTCTGGTTTATAAAGGGCTTTGGTTTATAAAGAGCTCTGGTTTATAAATTGATCTGGTTAATAAAGAGCTCTGGTTAATAAAGGGCTCTGGTTTATAAAGGGCTCTGGTTAATTAAGAGCTCTGGTTTATAAAGGGCTCTGGTTTATAAAGGGCTTTGGTTTATAATGAGCTCTGGTTTATAAAGGGCTGTGGTTTATAAAGGGCTTTGGTATATAAAGAACTCTGGTTTATAAAGAGCTCTGGTTTATAACAACCCCTGGTTTATAACGAGCTCTGGTTTATAAAGGCCTCTGGTTTATAACGGGCTTTGGTTTATAAAGGGCTCTGGTTTATAAAGGGATTTGGTTGATAAAGGGCTCTGGTTTATAAAGAGCTCTGGTTTATAAAGGGCTTTGGTTTATAAAAAGCTCTGGTTTATAAACGGCTCTGGTTTATAAAGAGCTCTGGTTTATAAAGGTCTTTGGTTTACAATGGGCTATGGTTTATAACGAGCTCTGGCTTATTGCAAGGTCTGTTTTATAAAGGGCTCTGGTTTATAAAAAGCTATTTTTATGACGAGCTCTGGTTTATAACGAGCTCTGGTTTATAAAGGGCTCTGGTTTTCAAAGGACTCTAGTTTATAGAGCTCTGGTTTATAGCGAGCTCTGGTTTATAACGAGCTCTGGTTTATAAAGGGCTCTGGTTTATAAAGAGCTTAGGTTTATAATGAGCTCTGGTTTTTAAAGGGCTCTGGTTTTTAAAGGGCTCTGGTTTATAACGGGCTTTGGTTTATGACTGGTTTATACAGGGCTTTCATTTATAACGAGCTCTGGTTTATAAAGCACTCTGGTTTATAAAGGGCTCTGGTTTATAAAAAGCTCTGGTTTATAAAGAGCTCTGATTTATAAAGGGCTCTGGTTTATAACGGGCTTTGGTTTATAAAGAGCTCTGGTTTTTAAAGGGCTGTGGTTAATAAAGGGCTCTGGTTAATAAAGCCTTTGGTTTATAAAGGGCTCTGGTTTACAAACAGCTCTGGTTTATAAAGAGCTTTGGTTTATGAAGGGCTTTGGTTTATAAAGAGCTCTGGTTTATAATGAGCTCTGGTTTATAAAGAGCTCTGGTTTGTAAAGGGCTCTGGTTTATAACGAGCTCTGGTTTATTACAAGCTCTGATTTATAAAGGGCTCTGGTTTATAAAAAGCTCTTTTTTATAACGAACTCTGGTTTACAACGAGCTGTGGTTTATAAAGGGCTCTGGTTTTTAAAGAGCTCTGGTTTATAAAGAGCTCTGGTTTATAAAGTCAACAGCCAAACAGACCGATATACATTTTTTCTGTATTATTTGAATCAATCTTTTTAAAACCTAAAACCAAACGATGAAAATGGGAGAAACAGCTGTTGTTCCCACCGAGCTTCCTTACATAGAGGAGAAACTGAGCCCAGTCTTTACCAGCTCACATTAAATATAATAATAATAATAATGGAATAGATTGATCATTATTTTATTTAGTTTAGGCGCTTAAAGCATCTCATCCTGCAGGATGTTCCAGGTGCTTTGCTTCATTAAACAGAATTGAACTGCTCTGGCCTTTGATCTAATGCCAGTTTTATATTTCCCTATTCAATCAGTTTTACCATAAAGATGAATATATTTAAGAGCAGATTTGGATGAAAATGTTTAATAGAACTGCAGCGTCCTTTAAGAAAAGTTCATCAATGTTCTTATTCAGCGGATCAAAGAGCTCCAGGTGGATAAATCAATAATCCCACAGGAAGGAGACTGTGTGGCCCAGATTATTTAGCAGTCTAGGCTTCCAGAACAATGAAGCTCACAGGTTTCTAACAGCCCTGCTGTCCAACAAGCACCTGTAGGTGCACCTGTTCACCGCGCAGCGCCATCCTCCATGGGACTTTCATCAATTAAACCATGAAGACAAAACATCATCAGGAGCCAATCAGCACGTTCTGCTGCCTGCAGCTCTTAGATTTCTACTCTTCAATTTTTCCAATTTAACTTATGAAACCAAAATCGTAACAATCTCCTTTTCTTCCTATGTATGATGGGATATGGTCTCCAAATGGTTCAAAGGAAAGAGTATAAATTTAAAACACCAAAGCCTGCATTTAAAAAAAGAAAATCACTTTATCATTAATTATGATCCATTCTTTGTTCATGAAAAATACTGATGGAGAGGATTCTAGGATTTTTCTTTCTACCTATCTGTGTTTTTATTAATGAGTTCATGCTGATAACTAAAAGGTTGTCGCATTTGTCTTATTTCACTCAAATAAATGGAAGTAGCTCCCCATCAATGCCAATGATAGCCTCAATCATCCAATGATAGCCTCAGTTGTCCAATGATAGCCTCAATTGTCTAATGATAGCCTCAGTCATCCAATGATAGCCTCAGTCATCCATTCAGCTTTTCTGTGCTGTAGCGACTATCAACTCCACATCTTCATAACGTGCTGACATTACAAAGAAAGCACAATAAACTGTATTTATTGGATAGAAACCAAAAAAGAGGAGCAATGTGAAATTCAGGGTGGTGATTTCTGACAACATGTTATGGTATGGTTAGTGTGGGTAGGGCTATGATCACATTTAACCTGCAGGAACCCGGTTCATCTGGGAAATCAGTAAGATGGTGCATCTTATGGAACACCATGTAATAATCACACCATTTTGGTCAATATAAATCGTTTTTAGATGCTTTTGTTAGCATTAAAATAAAAAAAACTTTTCTTATAAATAAACTACATGAATTATAATCCTTTCAAATTACTTCATACCAGCCGTTGGCTTAAAGGCTAGAAAAAATAGTTTACCACTATTATTGAGTTAACCCTTTAAAATGAGGCTAAAGTGGGTCTAAAGCGGGATTAGGATGTTCCTGTTTGGCTGTGACGTCATCCAGGAAAGAAACATCAGCTGTGCTGCTTCCATCAACACCCTTGTTTGTAGATGTTGGAGATCGGCCTGTCTTCAGGTGTGGTCCTGTTTCTCTGGCCGTGGCTGGGTGGATGTGCTCTCTTCATCCTCTGGCATGGGAGCTGCCTTGGAGCTCGTCTGCCTGGCTGTGTGTTTCCTGGACGGGGCCGCCTTTTACAGCTGCTTTTTGTATCTCTGCTTCTGTCTCCTTGAACCCCAGTCGGCCTCAGCAGATGGCCGCTCACACTGAGCCTGGTTCTGCTGGAGGTTTCTTCCTGTTAAAAGGGAGTTTTTCCTCTCCACTGTCGCTACAAGCATGCTTAGTGTGAGGGATTGTATTTGAGTCAATGAGTCAATGCAATCAACTGGTTTTCCTTAGATAGAAAACTTTGTATCAATTTGACTGTATGATCTGGTTGAACTGTAAAGTGCCTTGAGATGACATGTGTTGTGAATTTGGCGCTAAATAAATAAACTGAATTAAATTGAATTGAATTGTGACCTATACCCCTTTTATGTCGGGGTCTATTCAAACAACCAACATAAAGCTCACAGCAAAATAACTTCAGAGTTAGCCTTTGGTATGCGTGATCCCGCTTTAAGAAGCGCCCCATACGACCGAATAACAAGAGACAGAAAAAAACATGCAGGTACTTTGGCTTTAAAATGATATTTAATGATTAAGATATGCCGGATTGTATTAAATATTAATGTGCATGACATATATAGTATATTATGAGATCATTAGTAGGTTTCTCCCAGCAACAATCTTTACAATCAGTACAGTTAGAACTACATATTGCATTATTTGAAAAGTTTATTTAAGTCAGAAAAATGTAACTTAAATAAGCTTGTTTTCTTGTTGAATAATCAGTCACTGTTAATAAACCAACTGTTTATTTGTTTTCCTTTTTATTGATAGTTAACTGTTTATATATTTAAAGAAAGAAAAAAATTCTTGATTAATGAAAAAAAAATGTCTCCCTCTCTCTTTCTTCACATTAATTAACAGGGAAAGCCATTTTAGCCTCATCGTCTCCAACACACAAGTAGGAAAGAAAGAGGTTGAGGTTTGAAATCACTTTTATTTAACTCAACAGTCAGAACAAACAGGAAAATCTGGCCTACGGGAATCCTACCTAGTCTAAGGGGAAGAATAAGAATAATCCTAGATTTCTTTTTATTCCAGTTGCCAAACACACCCAGAGCCATAGCTTAGTTTAACCGTCCATCCCACCTGCTCTTAGCAGTAATGATTTCATGGGATTCTTTATAAATTGTCATGATGGGCTTTAAGGATCTCACCCAAATGCAGAGAAACACTCAGAGAACCAAGGATAAAAGTTAACTGGTTTATTTGAAGGCTTACAAAAACAGAGAGTGAGATTATACTGCTGGGAAAACTCAGTTGGACCTCAGCGGAATGGTGAACAAGAACCGGTAACTCGGAAGGAGAGACACACAATGATCAGTTCAGTGCCCGTAGGAAATATGACTGAGACTTGAGATTTGTGGGAAAAGGACATTTGGGGGGTTCTTGGTTATCCCTTGGATCCAGTTTGTGGGGTTTAATCCAGAGATGAAAGAACTTGTTGGAGGGTGGAACAGGCAGACTGGCGTTGGATCAAGAGGAGTAATGGAGCGGACTGTCACCGGGTTTTCCTGAAGTTGACTTGAATGGATCTGGTGGAGGTTTCCCCTTTCTCAGTGTGACTGAAATAATTCCTTCCAGGAGGGGGGTAGAAGGTCCAGGCTTATCCAGTGGATCAGGAAGGCTTTCTACGGGAGAACAAAGACAAAGGCAAGGCTTAGAATCAGAGAGACAAGGCATAAATTAGACTCAGCTAATCTCAGTTTGGCTAGAGTACCCAATACTGGCAAACACTATGGCGTCAAGGTAGTGACAGCCCACTGCTCAAATACTCCTCTGGTGATGACCCAACGAGCCGCAGATGTGAGATGAGGCCCAAACGAGGATAGGGCACAATCTAGTGGTGGAAAGGGAGAACAAAAGAAAACATAAAACAACCCACACAAACTGGAATCCTAACATAAATAAGATTTTTCTACAAAAAAAAAAAAATCATTATCACTCCTCTATCTACAATTGGTTTGTCTCTGGAGGGTGGGGCAGCATCTGAGTTAGTCATGGAATCTGAACCAAGTTTAGACTGCTTTGATCCAGTTGAACTTTCAGAGTTAGCAAAACTATTGTCTTCATCTAAGCCTTCAACTTGTATGTTAGATCCAGTTCCAACCAGGTTATTTAAGGAGGTATTCCCTTTGATCTCCTCCTCCATTTTAGATGTGATTAATCTATCTCTGTTATAGCGATATGTACCAAAGGCTTTTATGGTTGTTGGAATTAAACCTTTGCTTAAGAATCTGTCTCTTGATCCAGATGTCTTGGTCAATTATAGACCTATATCTGTCATGATTGGTTAAGCGATCAGACCGACATGCAGAGAACCGCTCAGAGACCAGGGGAAAAAGTTTAACAGGTTTATTAAATGTAGATGAAATACAGAAGTTGGATCTGGAACTGAGTGGACTGGTGAACCGCAACTGGAAAGTCTGAAGGGGAGATCACAGTGATCAGTTCAGGGACTGTACAACATTTGACTGAGGCTTGAATATTACTGGAGAGGGATTCACGTTGAGGGGGCTCTTATCACTCCTTGAATCCAGCTTGTTGGGGTTTATCCAGAGAAGAGGGAACTCGTTGGTGGGCGGACAGATAGACAAGCGTTGGACCTAGAGGAGTAAAAGAGCGGACTGTCACTTGGATTTCCGATGAGGACTTGAACAGATGATGTGGAGGTTTTTCCCTGCTCAGTGGGTACTCAGTGAATCCTTCCAGGGGGAGAAGGTCCAGGTATCCAGTTACTCAGGAAGGCTTCCTGCTGAAGAGCAAAGACAAAAACGAGATAACACTCAGAGAAACAAAGGCTAGGTTAGACTCTGCTAATCTCATCTTGGCTAGAGTATCCAAAACTAGCAAGCACTCTGGCGTCGAGGTAGTGACAGCCCACTGCTCAAATCCTCCTCCAGTAAGGATCCAACTAGCCGCAGGTGTAGGGTGGCCAGATGTCCGGCTTTAGGGCGGACAGTCCGGATTTTCATTGTACTGTCCGGCGTCCGGCGCCGCATCCAGCCGGACGTGTTTTTGTCCTCCTTTACCCCCAGATTCCACATACTCGGTCAACGCTCCGCCCCGCTCACGTACGTCGTGCGGAGTACTTGTCTGTCATGTGAATCAATGAGAGCTGTTCCACATCCTGCGCTACTCCTCCGCACGTCTCTGTCCACGTACGTCTTCTCCGTCTTTCACCGTCAAAATACGGAACACCTATTTTTTGGTCTGCTCCGGTCCGTCCAGATCAAGATGCAATTGCAATCGCACCAAACAGGAAAAAGAATGTAGAGAAGACCCGGTTTGTCAAATTAAATTATAGTAAAAACTAGGGATGGGACGATTTATGAAAACCGTCCGAACCATTCGGTTCGACTATCTCGGTTCGATTCGCATGTGTTTCGTTCGGTTCATGCGCTACTCCTTTTTCTCATAGGCGAAGCGTTTACACTCCAGAGCAGAAGGTGGCGGTACTGCGACCAAAGCCAACCACCAGTAGTAAACAAGAAGAAGAAGAAGTGAAGCAGCGTAGCCGGGTGTAGCAGAAAAAAATCAGTTGTTGTGGAGAATTGTGTCGGACTGGCGAGTGGGAAAGAACAGGAGTTGGAAGACGCGCCAGCAGCACTTTATAGGTCTGCTGTATGGGACCACTTTGCATTTAGAGTGACCTACGATGACGGCGGAAAGAAAGTTGTGGATAAAAGTGCAACAGTGTGCAAGCAATGTGCAACACGTTTTGTTTATGCTAACAGCAACATGACCAACATGTCATGCTAACCTCGAAATCCCTCATACTCCGTCAGCGCTCCGCCCCGCTGCGCTCCAGACCGGCTGCTCAGAGCAAAGCCTGCAGCCTCCACTGTGGCTTCCGTCCGCTCCGCTCTGAGTTCCTTGGAGATCGTAGAGGGCATGCGCCAGATGATTAAATTCAAAGCAGCAAAACATACGGAAATGATCCAGGGTTTCCACGAATCATTTAAAATAATTACAATCCATTATTTTTTGGGGGATTTTTTCATTAATTTCATAAATTTTTGGGGGATTTCAGTGTAACATTCAACATATACCGAATCAAACCTAACCGAAAACCGTGACCACGAAACCGTGAATCGAACCGAACCGTGGATTTTGTGAACCGTTCCACCCTAGTAAAAACAGATCGGTAACTAGAAATTAGAGCATAGTTTGTATATATTCCCAAAAACTAAGAGCACTTACTTAAATAATTGGATGCAGACTACTGGTGCTTCAACATACCAGGAAGAAGTTGTGAGATTCTAGAGCGCATCTCACAACTTTAAAAGAAAATTCTTATTGCAGGAATGGATGAAGAGATGATGAGTTTGGAAGCAGAGAACAAAAAGTTCTCAAACAGAACAAATAGTTCATACAAACTATGTATGATCCTAGTTATTCCTGTTACAAAAATCCACAACAGAAAGAAAATATTTGGGCAGAAACTGAACATTTGCTGGATGATGATGGGGATTTTTTTTAAATATGTCATATCAAATTAAACATTTACAGGGTTTATACAGGAATAAGGAACTCTAATTTAATGCTCTTTTAATGCTATTAGAAATCATTTTAATGCCATCAACAAGTACCATGTACAGAAGATATTAGTTTACACGGTGCAGTCACGTGCAAGGTGTCCCGGTTCTCCACACCTGTAGCAGCAGTCGGAGCGGCGTGGACGTCTCACCACAGGATGTTGTTGTGAGGCTGGATACTGGATTTGGCGTATCTCCTCCTGCTCCTCCCGGTTAACCTCCAGGTATTGCGGCATTGCGAGGCGGACGTGCTGGCGGAGTTGCTCCGGGGTGAGCCCTTGCAGGAGCACGTGGAGTGCTAATTCTTCCTGCGCCCCCACAGTAAAACTCGGGTATCCTCGACGAGCATGTAGCTGGATGTCAGCAGCGAAGGCCCCGAGGCTTTCTCCTTCTCGGCGGCGGCAGCTGACTAACTTCTCTCTCCGCTGTCTCAGCTGTACGCCGCCCGAATCGCCGATCCAGCGCCGTGATGAGTGCGCACACATCATTTTCCTCCTCTGGTGCCAGGTCCAGTAGGACTTGTTGGGCTTAGCCATCCAGGGCAAGAGCCAGGTGTGTGGTGGTTTCCGGGTCACTCCAGTCGTTGTGCGCCGCTGCAATTCGAACCTGCCTCAGGTACAGATCCTGCTGGTTCGCGCCGTCATACTTGGGCAGCTTGACGGCAGTCTTCGTGGCAGTAGGCTGTAAATTCGACTTGGAGCTCTGATCGCCACCATCTTCAGCCATTTTTGCTGTTTCACGATGAGGCATTCGCAGGCACCTGGAACCATCTGGGCGACTCGGGGTTCTCTACTGCTCCGCTATCCACGCAGATCTGTGTTGCGCAAATTTGATGAGCTCCTGGCAGAGATGGGGACTCGAGTTTGTGACTCGTACTCGAGTCGCACTTAAGTCGCATATTTAATGACTTCAGACTCGACTTAGACTTGCATTTGAAGGACTTCAGACTCGACTGAGACACGTGATTTCCGACTTGTGAACAATATTTTATTCCAGTGTAAAAACACTTATTCAAGTGTTTTTTGTTTTACTAACTTGACTGATCGCCGCTCGCCTTACCCGCACAAAGAAGAGGTAAAAAAAAAAAAGTAGCCCTTGTGGCCAGTATGGCCCCACACTCAGTCGTTGACACAAGGGAGAGCAAACAACTCAAAGACCCAAACCGTGAAGCACTCAAGTTCAAGTGTTTTATTTATACAAAAAGCCACAGCAAAAGTGGCGTAATAAAACAGTCCTTTTCTTCTCCTGATAAAACCTAAAATTCAAGAGTTTTCCTTAAAAATCAGAGGCTGGAAGTTGGGCTCCGCTTGTTACGCTGCTTCTGGTGCGAGTGATCGGCCTGGAGCACCCACGGGCTGATCCACAGCTGACTCTGCGGTGCCCCGGCACTGTTCCACTGCCTGGCGTGCCACACCCCTTTCCAGACCGATCCAGCTAAAAAGAGAAGCAAGGAGAACGCCAGCATCCATGCGCCAAAACCCCGTCGGAAGATATATTCCTGTTTATGCTTTAAGCGAGCGCTACTTACAGGCGAGGTTCCTCCTCTGCCCTAATATTCCTTACTGGGCCATCTGTGCACCCTCCTGGCGCACGGACCCCGCCTGCATCTCCCCCGGCAGCGCGTCCGTCTCTGTCACCTGCAGATTCCGTTCTCCTTCTCCTTTCCTTCAGACTCCTTTTATGTCGGCTTTAATCAGCCCTTGCTCACACCTGAGCGCAGCAATTACGCAGCGCAATTAATGCACTCCGCCTCCTCAGACAACTACTTCAGTCCAGTGCGCATGGATTGTCACAAGGGGAAAAACAACCCAACATGCAGGAAAAATTCAAAAGTCTAAAATAAAGGAAAACAATCATATAAAAAGAAACATCAAAACATGCAAAGCTCAAGAAGAAAATACAAAGAAAAACAAATCATATCTTCCTCTCCAAACATGCAAAGCATAAAACTAACATTTAAATGAAAGAAAACCATAAATCATATTTTTCCCTGTGCAACACACTGACGTCACTGACGCAACAGTACGTGACATATATGCCCGTGCGCATGCATGCATGCAACCCATACAGATATGGAAGCGATGATTACCCCCCCTGTTTCGGTGCCACCGATCATAATAACCTTTGGCTACAAAAACTTTACATAAGGCGGGAATAAAAGAGCAGCAAACTGCAGCTTCTTTAGAAAAAAATACACGATGCTTGGTCCACCACATCTAATTTTATCAGCCACAGTGCAGTGCAGGTGTACAGCCAGGGACATCACAGACATAAGGTAATAATTCAGGACCTTATTATTTCATGCAACCTCCCCTTGTCTTTGATCGACAAGCCCAGCTTTAAAAGCTTCATGGCAGCGGTAGAGGAGAAATATGTTGTGAATAATGTTGTAAATTAGCGCTAAATAAATAAACTGACTTGAATTGAAAATACTGCCCGCCAAGTCATTAAGTTACAAAAAGTTATTGCCACAATCTTTCTTTTATAAAAGTATTGTTATTGTCCTGCTGTTTGTTTAGGGTTTTTCTTTATCTCTTGTAGTTGCTAACCTCATATGTATTAATAAAAGGCAGGATTGTGATTGTTTTTTTTTTCCCACAGTCCTCATTTTCACTTAAAAATAAAAGAGCAGACATTTACTGCTAAAACTAGAAAAAGTTGTAACCACAAATGTCAGGTAAATACTGTAAGAAAATAGTTTTTTTTGAAAGAAAAAAAACTAAAAATGGAAAATTTATCTGGAAATTTTTTTTGCGTGTGTGCTTTTTTTAATTGTATTTTTCATTTAGCAGTTCAAGATAATGATCATTCCATAGATATAATAGTGACCTTTAAGCTACACCGTCTCAGTGACGGAGATGAAAACACAAGGAGAAACAAGCAAGCACGAAAATTATTGCACTTTTTTTAATTAATCAAGTGATTCGAATTTATTGTGCGATTAATTGATTATTGCGACAGGCCTTCTCAAGACTTGAGACTTGACTTGGACTTGAGCCCTCAAGACTTGAGACTTGACTTGGACTTGAGCCCTCAAGACTTGAGACTTGACTTGGATTTGCAAAAAATGACTTGTGAACATGTCTGGCTCCTGGGCCCCTCCGTGGATGTTGGCTGGATCCATTGTCCCACTTCTGACACCAATGTAATGCCGGTGAGTGTTACAAACAATCAGGCTTAGTTGACTGTTTATCAACAGTGTTTATTTATTTTTCAACAATTCCGCTAGGGATGCAGCACAACACTTCAGTAAACACAAGAGCCTTATCACTCAGGGTGAAACTCATCCCCTCAACACACACCCCCAAAACAGCCTGAACTGAGGCAAATTCGAACAATAAACATGAACAACATTCAAACAGAATAACAAGGAAATAAACAAGCAAACAAACCAAAACAGTGCCCCCTAATGCACCTCTTCGTCCAGCCGCTACAATATATATATATATATATATATATATATATATATATATATATATATATATATATATATATATATATATATACATAAATATATATATATATACTGATGATACCCAGCTATATCTGTCTATAATCCAGATGAAGCTAACCCATTACATAGATTACAGGCATGTCTGAAGACATAAAAACCTGGATGACTCTGAAACTAGTCCATGCATTTGTTACTTCAAGGCTGGACTATTGTAATTCTTTACTATCAGGAAGTCCACAAACTGTAGTTAAAAGCCTTCAGCTGATCCAAAATGCTGCAGCCAGAGTTCTGATGAAAATGAAAGATCATATCTCTCCTATCCTGGCTTCTCTTCATTGGCTTCCTGTTAAATCAAGAATAGAATTTAAAATCCTCCTTCTCACATATAAAGCCTTAAATGGCCAAGCTCCATCTGATATCAGAGATCTGATTGTTCCTTATGTTCCTAACAGAGCACTTCACTCTCAATCTGCAGGTTTACTAGTGGTTCCTAGAATTTCTAAAAGTAGAATGGGAGGCAGATCTTTTAGTTATCAGGCTCCTCTCCTGTGGAACCAACTACCAGTTTTAGTCCGTGAGGCAGACACCCTGTCTACTTTTAAGGCTAGGCTTAAAACTTTCCTTTTTGATAAAGCTTATAGTTAGAGTGGCTCAGGTTATCCTGATCTATCTCTATAGTTATGCTGCTATAGGCTTAGACTGCTGGAGGACATAGGGACCCCCATTTCATCATTCTGCTTCATTCTATCTCTATTCTCCTATTCTACAGAATCTGTTAGTTCAATCTCTAACGTTCTGCTCTCTCTGCTTTTCCTCAGAGTAGCTTTGCCTCGTCTGTTCCTGTTTGGCTGTGACGTCATCCAGGAAAGAAACATCAGCTGTGCTGCTTCCATCAACACCCTTGTTTATATATGGTGGAGATCGGCCTGACTTCCAGTGTGGTCCTGTTTCTCTGGCCGTGGCTGGGTGGATGTGCTCTCTTCATCCTCTGGCATGTGAGCTGGCTCGGAGCTCGTCTGCCTGGCTGTGTGTTTCCTGGACGGGCCTGCCTTTTACAGCTGCTTTTTGTATCTCTGCTTCTGTCTCCTTGAACCCCAGTCGGCCTCAGCAGATGCCCGCTCACACTGAGCCTGGTTCTGCTGGAGGTTTCTTCCTGTTAAAAGGGAGTTTTTCCTCTCCACTGTCGCTACAAGCATGCTTAGTGTGAGGGATTGTATTTGAGTCAATGAGTCAATGCAATCAACTGGTTTTCCTTAGATAGAAAACTTTGTATCAATTTGACTGTATGATCTGGTTGAACTGTAAAGTGTCTTGAGATGACATGTGTTGTGAATTTGGCGCTATTTAAATAAACTGAATTGAATTGAATATAGATAGATAGATAGATAGATAGATAGATAGATAGATAGATAGATAGATAGATAGATAGATAGATAGATAGATAGATAGATAGATAGATAGATAGATAGATAGATAGATAGATAGATAGATAGATAGATAGATAGATAGATAGATAGATAGATAGATAGATATGAAATAATCTTTACTCTCGACAGGCTGCAGCCATGTCACGAATTCCTCTTTTCCAGCCACTTTTTTAAATTTGCATTGTCCTATTCTCTAGCTTTCTCCGCCTCGAGCTTCTTTTCCAAACAACTGCTTTATGATCAATTGCAGCAGTTACGCGCAAAAAAAATCGTGTCAAAAAATTGTCACTTTTTAAACACCACAATGTATTAAAAAAAACACAAATGCTGGGAACCAATTCTTTTTTACATCTCTTTAATATTTTTTTCTATTCAGCTACACAAGCATCCTCTTTAAACTACTAAGAATTGTACTATAAATATGACTACCCGATTCTTATGTACACCTTAGTAATTTATTGATAACCCGCACAATGTCCTCCTTTTTGGTGCTATAGAACTAGCCACCCTACGCAGGTGTGCAGGGAGGCCCAACGAGGACAAGCACCACCTTTTATATTTTGTTGGATTTAAAGGAACAGCACTAGGCTGGTTTAAATTGTATCTCTCTGATCGATTTTAGTTTGTTCATGTTAATGATAGATCTTCAACATGCTCAAAGGTTACCTGTGGAGTACCACAGGGATCTGTGCTGTTGGGATCTGGAGATCTACCACCTGTCTCCAGCAGAGAGCGCCGTGGGTCTCCTGGGTCGGAGCCCTCAACACACCTGAGGATCATCAGCCCATCAGGAGACTTTCTACATAAGCAGCAGTCAGACCTTCCTTCAACGCCGCAGTGTTGACCAAGTTTGGTTAGCGAACCTGAGCCTCTGTTAATCTTAGAGAATCTTTGTTGGCTCTAGAGAGAAATTGGATTCTAACCTGCCTCTGTCTTCTTTGCTCACAGAAAACCCGACCGAAGTCTGAAGCTCTGGATGAGCTTTGCCTGGAAACCTGCCTGCCTGTCCAAGGAAGCCAAACCTGAAGATTTCAGTCTGGATTCCTCCAACAGCTCTAGAGGAAGAGCTAGGAAACCAAGTCAAGGTCTGAAACTCACGAGTCAGAAGCTAGACGCTGCTGGTGCTGAGCTCCCTGCTGAATCTACAGTCTCTGGACCCAACCGGTTCCCCCCCCTCTCAAAGGATCAGCCAGAACCTCATCTAGGTACATTCTGAATTAACACACTCGACAAGTCATCTAAGCTGCCTGGCTAATCAAACAATCCATCTCTGCAGATATCAGTGATTCCAGTCCCGGACCTGTACCAGAACCAGTTCATAGTTACTCTGTGTGTTTTCTCAATAAATTCTGTTAAACTTTTACTCAGCTTCCTGGGGTGTTCTGCATGTGGGTTAAGTCTCTTAAGCCCATCATGACAAGTGCTAGGACCAATTCTATTTATACATGCTCCCAATCGGTAGAGTTATTAGACAGCATGGGATTAATTTTCACTGTTATGCTGATGATACCCAGCTATACCTGTCTATAATCCAGATGAAGCTAACCCATTACATAGATTACAGGCATGTCTGAAGACATAAAAACCTGGATGACTCTTAACTTTCTCCTTCTGAATGCAGACAAAACAGAAGTTGTAGTCTTTGGACCAGAGTCTCTGAAAAAGAAGCTGATTAGTCAGTCACTTCATTTGGATGGGATTAAACTGTCTACTTTTAAGACTAGGCTTAAAACTTTCCTTTTGATAAAGCTTATAGTTAGAGTGGCTCATGGTTATCCTGAGCTATCTCTATAGTTATGCTGCCATAGGCTTAGACTGCTGGAGGACATAGGGACCCCTTTCTCATCATTCTGCTTCATTCTATCTCTATTCTCCCACTCTGCAGAATCTGTTAGTTCAATCTCTAACGTTCTGCTCTCTCTGCTTTTTCTCATAGTAGCTTCATCTGGTCTGTTCCTGTTTGGCTGTGACTCCATCCTGGAGAGAAATATCAGCTGTGCTGCTGCCATCAACACCTTTGTTTCTAGATGTTGGAGCTTGGCCTTTTTTCCAGTGTAATCCTGTTTCTCTGACTGTGACTAACTGGATGTGCTCGCTTCATCCTCGGGCTCGGAGCTCGTCTGCCTGGCTGTGTGTTTCCTGGACGGGGCTGCCTGTGGAGCTAGTTGACAGTTGCCTTTTGTATCTATGATTCTTTTTCTATGTCTGGTTCTGTCTCCTTGAACCCCAGTCGGTCTCAGCAGATTCTGCTGGAGGTTTCTTCCTGTTAAAATGGAGTTTTTCCTCTCCGCTATCGCTACAAGCATGCTTAGTGTGAGGGATTGCTGGGGATTCAATGCAATCAGCTTGTTTTCCTTAGATAGATAATGTGGAATCAATCTGAGTGGATGATCTGGTGAACTTGAAAGTGCCTTGAGATGACATGATGTGAATTGGTGCTATAGAAATAAACTGAATTGAAACTGAATTAAGTAAATTTATAAACAATTTAATTACACATCTACACACACATTAAAACTTGTACATGTGGTACTGCATCCATTTTATTATTAAACATCTTATATATTTATGGAATAGATTAATATCATCTTATAATCAGCTTATCAGGAAACAGACACAGGTTTAATGAAAGAGCTTCATTAAAATCCTGCTGATTGTTATGATGGAGCTCTTCTTCTTCTACCTCTTCTTCTTTCCACGATTATTTCCACCTGCAGAGAGCAGGGGATCATTGATTATTTATCAGCAGAGCCAGTTTTCCTCCCATAATGCTTTGCACTGCTTCAGGCCCTTTAGCACCAACCACTCTGAGCTTAACATCTTCAGCGAGCAGTGAGAGCTCCTGTCAATTGACTTCCCCGCCCCACCCTCCCCCCAAGGCCCACCACTGCCACAAACCAGTCTGTTCTCTACATCCAAACTGTTCTTTACATTCTGACTGTTCTCTACATCCAGTCTGTTCTCTACATCCAGACTGTTCTTTACATTCTGACTGTTCTCTACATCCAGTCTGTTCTCTACATCCAAACTGTTCTCTACATCCAGTCTGTTCTCTGCATCCAGACTGTTCTTTACATTCTGACTGTTCTCTGCATCCAGACTGTTCTCTACATCCAGTCTGTTCTCTACATCCAGACTGTTCTTTACATTCTGACTGTTCTTTACATTCTGACTGTTCTTTACATCCAGTCTGTTCTTTACATCCAGTCTGTTCTCTACATCCACTCTGTTCTCTACATCCAGACTGTTCTTTACATTCTGACTGTTCTTTACATCCACTCTGTTCTCTACATCCAGACTGTTCTTTACATCCAGACTGTTCTTTACATTCTGACTGTTCTTTACATCCACTCTGTTCTCTACATCCAGACTGTTCTTTACATCCAGACTGTTCTTTACATTCTGACTGTTCTTTACATCCAGTCTGTTCTCTGCATCCAGTCTGTTCTCTGCATCCAGTCTGTTCTCTACATCCACTCTGTTCTCTACATCCAGTCTGTTCTCTGCATCCAGTCTGTTCTCTACATCCACTCTGTTCTCTGCATCCACTCTGTTCTTTACATCCAGTCTGTTCTCTGCATCCACTCTGTTCTCTACATCCACTCTGTTCTCTGCATCCAGTCTGTTCTCTGCATCCACTCTGTTCTCTACATCCAGTCTGTTCTCTGCATCCAGTCTGTTCTCTACATCCACTCTGTTCTCTGCATCCACTCTGTTCTCTACATCCAGTCTGTTCTCTGCATCCAGTCTGTTCTCTACATCCAGTCTGTTCTCTGCATCCACTCTGTTCTCTACATCCACTCTGTTCTCTGCATCCAGTCTGTTCTCTGCATCCAGTCTGTTCTCTACATCCACTCTGTTCTTTACACCCAGTCTGTTCTCTACATCCAGACTGTTCTTTACATTCTGACTGTTCTTTACATCCACTCTGTTCTCTACATCCAGACTGTTCTTTACATCCAGACTGTTCTTTACATCCAGTCTGTTCTCTACATCCACTCTGTTCTCTACATCCAGACTGTTCTTTACATTCTGACTGTTCTTTACATCCACTCTGTTCTCTACATCCAGACTGTTCTTTACATCCAGACTGTTCTTTACATTCTGACTGTTCTTTACATCCACTCTGTTCTCTACATCCAGACTGTTCTTTACATCCAGACTGTTCTTTACATTCTGACTGTTCTTTACATCCAGTCTGTTCTCTGCATCCAGTCTGTTCTCTGCATCCAGTCTGTTCTCTACATCCACTCTGTTCTCTACATCCAGTCTGTTCTCTGCATCCAGTCTGTTCTCTACATCCACTCTGTTCTCTGCATCCACTCTGTTCTTTACATCCAGTCTGTTCTCTGCATCCACTCTGTTCTCTACATCCACTCTGTTCTCTGCATCCAGTCTGTTCTCTGCATCCACTCTGTTCTCTACATCCAGTCTGTTCTCTGCATCCAGTCTGTTCTCTACATCCACTCTGTTCTCTGCATCCACTCTGTTCTCTACATCCAGTCTGTTCTCTGCATCCAGTCTGTTCTCTACATCCAGTCTGTTCTCTGCATCCACTCTGTTCTCTACATCCACTCTGTTCTCTGCATCCAGTCTGTTCTCTGCATCCAGTCTGTTCTCTACATCCACTCTGTTCTTTACACCCAGTCTGTTCTCTACATCCAGACTGTTCTTTACATTCTGACTGTTCTTTACATCCAGTCTGTTCTCTGCATCCAGTCTGTTCTCCACATCCACTCTGTTCTCTACATCCAGTCTGTTCTCTGCATCCAGTCTGTTCTCTACATCCACTCTGTTCTCTACATCCACTCTGTTCTCTGCATCCACTCTGTTCTCTACATCAAGTCTGTTCTCTACATCCAGTCTGTTCTCTGCATCCAGTCTGTTGTCTACATCCAGTCTGTTCTCTACATCCAGTCTGTTCTCTGCATCCAGTCTGTTCTCTGCATCCAGTCTGTTCTCTACATCCAGTCTGTTCTCTACATCCAGTCTGTTCTCTGCATCCAGTCTGTTGTCTACATCCACTCTGTTCTCTACATCCAGTCTGTTCTCTGCATCCAGTCTGTACTCTACATCCACTCTGTTCTCTACATCCAAACTGTTCTCTACATCCAAACTGTTCTTTACATCCAGACTGTTCTCTACACCTAGACTGTTCTCTACATCCAAACTGTTCTTTACATCCAGTCTGTTCTCTACACCTAGACTGTTCTCTACATCCAAACTGTTCTTCACATCCAGACTGTTCTCTACACCTAGACTGTTCTCTACATCCAAACTGTTCTTTACATCCAGACTGTTCTCTACACCTAGACTGTTCTCTACATCCAAACTGTTCTTTACATCCAGACTGTTCTCTACATCCAAACTGTTCTTTACATCCAGACTGTTCTCTACATCCAGACTGTTCTCTACATCCAGACTGTTCTCTACATCCAAACTGTTCTTTACATCCAGACTGTTCTCTACATCCAGACTGTTCTCTACATCCAGTCTGATCTCTACATCCAAACTGTTCTCTACATCCAAACTGTTCTGTACATCCAAACTGTTCTCTACATCCAGACTGTTCTCTGCTTGGTTTGGATGTGGGTCAAAGATAGATTGATTGATCTAGCATTACATCTAAATTATTCTATGGAGTTTAATTTTAGTTTAGAACATGGCAAGAAGACTACCCTCCATCTTGGTGAAGCTAATCTTAAGCAGCAGCATCTACTCACTCTAGGAGCTCCAGGTTGGAGTCTGGACTCTGCAATAAAGCCAGCAGCTGCTGAACATCTGCATCCTTTAGGTTGTTTCCTCTGAGGTCCAACTCCTTCAGATGGGAGGGGTTAGACTTGAGGGCGGAGACCAGAGAAGCACAGCTGCTGGGAGACAAACTGCAGCCTTCCAGCCTGAATGGAGGAGCAGAGGAGGGCAAAGCATCTAAACAAAATACAATCTGATAATCTCCTGCAGCTGATCATAGCATAAATAATAATATCCAAATTATTACACATATCAGAATAGAAATAAAAATAAAAGCAAGAAAAAGCATCTTCTCTAAATATGAATCCATCAAACCACTCACAGGATTAACTCATTTTATTTAAAAAAAAATGGATTAGATTCACAGATGATGAGAGGAGAAAGTTTGTCTAAGAAAGTTTTCCAGCTCCACATTTTTCTGGTTGTAAAACCTTCTGATTAAACCAAAGTTCACTGTTTGGTCAGCTTGTTTCTAAAGAGATAAACCAGGTTGCTGGAATTAAACCTTTGCTTAAGAAACCGTCTCTTGACCAAGATGACTTGGTTAATTATAGACCTATATCCAATCTTCCTTTCTTATCTAAAATTCTTGAGAAAGTAGTTGTCAAACAAGTTTGCGACCACTTACACCATAATGAACTTTTTGAAGAGTTTCAGTCTGGCTTTAGAGCTCATCATAGCACTGAAACAGCTCTGGTGAAAGTCACTAATGATATTCTCATGGCCTCAGATAATGGACTTGTATCTGTGCTCGTCATGTTGGATCTTAGTGCTGCATTTGATACAGTTGATCATAATATTCTTTTAGAAAGTGTTGAATATTTTGTTGGAATTAAAGGAACAGCACTAGACTGGTTTAAATCTTATCTATCTGATCGATTTCAGTTTGTTCATGTTAATGACTAATCTTCCTCATGCTCAAAGGTTACCTGTGGAGTACCACAGGGATCAGTGCTAGGACCAATTCTCTTTACTATATATATATATATATATATATATATATATATATATATATATATATATATATATATATGCTCCCAATCAGTAGAGTTATTATACACCATGGGATTATTTCCACTGTTATTCATTTGAATGTGTTTTACTGGAGGCATCCATGTTTGTCAAAGAACACTACTGCCACCTACTGGTTTGTGATGTCACTGTGCGGTATCGGCTGTTGATCAAGTCCCAGTGCTGTATCTGGTGTTTGTCACAACGCGCTATTATCCAAGTCATCTTGAAAACATTGTTCTTCCAAATGTTGGCTACATATTATGAGTTTTTTCTCTGGCCAGAAGTTCGATGGCAAATCCTCCCTCTTCAAGTTGGCGATCCAACGACCAACCCGTCCATGGAGGATCAGGAATCAGAAAGGTGGAATAACTCTTTATTCACTTTTACCCGATGTATTCCAGCATCCAGCTGCCATGCACGTGGGCATTGTCAGTTTCACTATAGCTCTGGTGAATTTCAATGGTGAAGTCCTCTGGAAATCTTCAATAATTGTTGTTGATTGCAGATGTGTCTAGTAGCTCCCATTGATTTAGCTTGTAAAGCGGGGAGAATGGCGCTAGGCTTACCGCACCGTGACGTCACTGCTGGAAGATGGCAGGAGGGAGGGGCTACTATATTTGGGCAAAAGTGGCCGCTCCCAGACCCACAACAAAAATTTAAAATATTGTATTTATATTTTGGCTGACTAATACTAAATTCGTTAAATCACCGCAAACTTATTAGTTTTAGGTATAAATAATGATCCATTGATTATTCCTTACAGTTAAATCAAATGATATCTCTAAATGTTTGTATACAGCAGACGGCACATATTCCTACATATTTTGTCTTCAAACAAGCTGCCAGATCCTAAAAAGGCTTCAAAAAAAAGTTTTCTGTCTAATTTCCTGGGATTCTCGTTGGACGTGAATATAGAGTCAGCTGAACAGGACCATCACCTCAGTGTGTTTATTCTGCAGAGTGGACTCTTCAGGAAGCCACAGATCTCCTTCACTCCAGCATCCTTCAGATGGTTGCTGCTGAGGTCCAGCTGGCTCAGATGGGAGGGGTTGGACTTTAGCGCTGAGACCAGAGTGGAGCAGCTAATCTCTGACAAACTGCAGTTCTCCAATCTACAGAGGGAGACATTCTGGTGAGGAGCAAAGGAAATGAAGTGCAGTTGAATCTGAAAAGGTTTTTAAAAAGACAGTAATAATAATTTAACTTTATTGATCTCACATTTAACCCATCCCCTTGGGGAGCAGTGGGCTGCCAATGTACGGCGCCCGGGTAGCAGTGTTGGGTTAAGGGTCTTGCTCACAGACCCAGAGTGGCAGTCTGTGGGAGTGGGGCTTGAACTCAGAACCTCTGGGATCAAAGCGCAATGCGCTAACCACTAGGCCACCACTCCCCGAAGCTAACTAATCTATCTACATAAAAAAACGTTGTAATTATAATTATTCATAATTGTATTTTTTCCATTTAGAGCAGTGGTTTTGATGGCAGGATGTAGATCACAACATATTTCAGTAAATGATCGGTATAACGACAGATGCTAGCATACCTTAGGATTTGTAATTTACTGTTTGAATTCTCCAGTCCGAGACATAGATGTTTCAGTCCAGAGCCGCTCAGGTTGTTCCAGCTCAGATCCAGGTCAATCAAATGGGAGGGTTTGGATCTCAGAGCTGAGGCTACAACCTGGAGGTGGTTCCCTGAAAGTCCACATCGGTGGAATCTGGGATTAAAGACAGAAAACAACAAAAAGCAATACACCTGTGTACGGTATGATACAAATTCAACTAATGATGAGTACAGTCTGAGATCTGGATTTAATTTATGACATTTGAACCAAACGGTGACCCTCCTCAGCCTGTGCGGCTGTCAGTCCGCCTGCATGTCACATGATCCTCTGGGAAACACCTTCATGGGAGCTTTATGTAGGCCGAGGAAGCTGGTCTGGAGCTGAGTAAATGTTAATGTCCACGAGTTCTCTGTCCAGCAGAACCAGAACTAGGCTTAGTGTTCTGCTGGGGCCGACAGGTGTTCAACACTGAGTCTTGTTCTAGTTCTGCTGGAGGGTTCTTCCTGTTAAAGCGAGTTTTTGTCGACTGTCGCTGCATGCATGCTCAGGGGGAGGGATTGCAGCATGTCAAAGACTCAAAGCTATAATGTTGTAGATCAGTTATTTCCAATCCTAGGGCCCGGCCCGGTACCATTCCATGTCCAAATGTTGTTTTATTGTAAAAAAAAATGACAGTATTCCCTCCGTTTCATCCGTCTGTGAATCCCCCTTGACGTATGTCTGCCATGACGCTGTCAGTCACATGATTGGTTGCTGTAAACTCCACCGTTTCAGATAAACTAAGGGCTCAGTGCTCCACTGATTATCATGAGCAGTTATTTTCATGCAAATAGTTTTCTTGTATTAAAGACCTGTTTAATGTTACCATGGTAACCAGAGAGTAGTACAGTGAGAAAGGTTGGGGGCCATTGACAGATTTGTAAGTGAGTCATGGATGGGGGATATAATGGGAATGTCTGAAATAAATTAATTCATGCATCATTTAATTATCCATCCATTCATTCATTACTCCATCCATTCATCAGTCCACTCATTTATACAATAATTCTTCCATTAATTGTACTATTCTTTCTGTTAAAAAAAACTCCAAATCAGACTCTGCACCACACTGATAAAACCAAACCAAAATACTGCATATCTGCCCCATATATATTAATGCTCTGAACTTCCAGATCAATGCATTTTTTGCAGCATGTTTTTTCTCCCACACTGTATACATTTGATCATTGCTGCACTTTACGGATGGAAATGTTAATTTACTGTCTGATATCTGTACTAAATGAAATTTTGTTTTGTACAAACTGTACATATACAAAATGGCAATTAAAGATTTTAAAGTCATTTATACAATAATTGATCCATCCTTTGGTTCATCTGTTCCTTCATTCATCCACTCATTAATAAATTAATCCATTCATTTATCCATTCCTTTATCCATCCATTCATCCATCCATTCATTAATTCATTTATCAATTCATTCATTCATGCATTAATTAATTCATTCATTATGTAATCCATTCATCCGTTAATCTATCTATACATTCATTCATCCATGCATTTATACATTTATTAATCCATTAATTAATTCATTCATTCATTAATCCACCCAGCCATTCATCCATCCATCCATCAATCAATTCATTCATTCATCCATTTATCAATTCATTTGTTGACTCATTCATCCATTCTTTCATCTATTTGTTGATTCATGCATTCATCAATCCATTCCTTCATTTGCCAACCAATTTATTCATTCACTCATTAATTTATTCCTTCATCCATTCATTCAGTCATCCATTCATGAAACCATCAATTCATTCACCCGTCCATCAATTCATTCATCCATTCATTTCTTTGTTAATTCATTCATCCATCTATCAGTTCATTAATTCAGCCATCCATTCATTTATAAATTCATTCAATCATTGATTGTTCCATTTGGCGAGTCATTCATCTATCTATTAATTTATTCTCTCATCAATTCACTCATTTATCCACCATTTATTCTTCTATTCATCTAGTCAACCCTTCATCAATCCATACATTCATCAATTCAACATCCATTCATTCATCCATTAATTAATTAATCCACCCATCCACCAGTTCATCCATCCATCAATTCATTAATTCATGCATTCATTCATCCTTTCAATCCATCAATTCATTCTTTCATCCATTAATTCATCATCTATTCATTCATCCATGCAATCATTCATTAATCCAGTCATTCATCCATCCCTTATTCATTCATCTATCCATTCATTGATGTATTCATCCATTAATTGATTCATCAAATAATTTCTTTTTTCATTAATTCATCCAACTATAAATCATTTCATCCATTCATTTATTCATCAATACATTCATTCTTTCACCCATTAAGTAATTCATATATTCATTTATTCATTTTTTCATCCATTCATCTACCCATTCATCCATCCATTCATTTACTCATTCATCCATCCATTCATTAATTTATCTATTAATGCATCCATCCATACATTCATCCATTTATTCATCCATTCCTTCATTCATCCATCCATTTATTATTTTGTCCATCCATCCAATCATCAATCCATCCATTAATTCATTCATCCATATTTCTTTATTCACTCATTCATTAATTTTCATCCCTCAGTTCATCCATTCATTCACACATACATTAGTCATTCATCCATCCTCCATCCATTATTCATCCATTTAACAATTCATCTATCCATTAATTTATTCATCCATCAATTATTTCAACCATCAATCCATCCATTAATTTCTTTATTCATTCATCAATACATTACTTTATTTGTGTTTTCATTCATTATTTAGTCCATTCATCCATTCATTTATCAAAATATTCATTCATTCATTCATCTACCAATTCATCCATCCATTAGTTCATTCATCCATTAATTTCTTCATTCAATCATTGATCTACCCATTAATTTATTCATCCATTATTTTTTTTTCATTCATCCATTCACCCACTCATTCATCTATTGATTTTTTATTTATTAATTTATTTTTTCATTCACCTATTGATCCATCATTCATTCTTTCATCTTTCATCTCATCAATTCATTTATCCATTTATTAATTCATCTATCCAGCCATCCATCCTCCATCTATCCATCCATTCATTCATCCATCATCCATCATCCAATTATCCATCCATCCATGCATTCTTTCATCATTTTTCCTCCATCCATTAATTTATGTGTCCATTAATTTCTTTATTCATTCATTTATCCACCCATTCATTTATTCATCCATCAACTTCTTTTTTTCATTCATCCATTCACCCATTAATTTATTCATTCACCAATTCAACCTTTCACCCATTCATTCATCAATCCATTCATTCACCCATCATCAATCCATTCATTCATTTATTCAACCATCCATCCATCCTTCCTTTTATGCATGCATTAATAAATTCATAATTCTTTCCTCCATCCATCCATTTATTCATACATTCATTTCTTTCTTTTTTTTTACAGTGTCCTCTCTGGCAATGGGGCAATAAGAATAATTGTCTTGATGCCAAAAAAGAGCCCAACAAATTTTGCTTTCACAAGTGTAGTAGTACGGCTATCGCCATAGTGTTCCACTTGATTTATGCATATAGATAGAAATATATTTATTTCTTTATTCATTCATTCATCCACCCATTTGTTCATACATACATTTATTCATCCACCCATCAATCTATCCATGCATATATTAATTTATCCATTCATCCATCCATTAATTTGTTCATCTGTCAATTCATCCATTCACTCATCCATTCATTCATTCATCCATCCATCCATAATCATTCCATCTTACCGGGCCTTCCTGCAGTTCCTTACAGCTGGAATCAGTCGGTGTCGTCCCTCCATCGGTGTTCTGTATTTCATCAGATCCAGTTCATCCAGAACCTCCTCTGACATCTGCAGCATGTAGGCCAGAGCTGAGCACTGGATCTCAGACAGATTCTTTCTCGGTCTGCTTCCTGACTTGAGGAACTCCTGGATCTCCTCATAGACGGAGAGCTCCTTCATCTCCATCAGACAGTGGAAGATGTTGATGCTTCTGTCCGGAGAGGTTTGCTCCGTGTTCATTTCTTTCAGGTTTTTGATGACCTTGTTGGTCATCTCTGTCTGGTTATCCATCTCCTCCAGCAGACCTGCTAGGAGTCTCTGGTTGGAATCCACAGAGAGGCCATGAAGAAAGCGGACAAACAGGTCCAGGTGGCCGGTTTCACTTCTCAGGGATTTTTCCATGACACTATGCAGAAACTGATCAGAAGAAGAGAAGCTATGATTTGTTTTTCTGGAGTCTGTTTTTCGCAGAAAGTTCTCCACCACCTCTGTATTCCTACTGGTGAAGCAGTGGAGCATGTAGACAGCAGCCAGAAACTCCTGGACGCTCAGGTGAACAAAGCAGTAGACTGGTTTCTGGAAGATCATGCTCTCTTTCTTGAAGATCTCTGTACAAACTCCTGAGAACACTGAGGCATCTATGACATCCAGACCACACTGCTCCAGGTCTTCTTGGTAGAACATGATGTTTCCTTTCTCCAGATGTTCCAAGGCCAGCCTCCCCAGCTTCAGGAGAACTTCCCTGTTAGCCTCCATCAGCTCATGTGGACTCATCTCATGTCCTTCATGGTACTTGTTCTTCTTCCTCCTGGTCTGGACCAGCAGGAAGTGTGAGTACATGTCAGTCATGGTCTTGGGCAGCTCTCCTCTCTGCTCTGTGGTCAACAGGTTCTCCAGAACCATAGCAGTGATCCAGCAGAACACTGGGATCCCACACATGATGTGGAGGCTCCTGGAGGTCTGGATGTGGGAGATGATCCTCCTGGCCTTCTCCTCTTCATCACTGAACCTCCTCCTGAAGTACTCCTCCTTCTGGGTGTCAGTGAAGCCTCGTACTTCTGTTACCCTTGAAACACAGGAAGGAGGGATCTGATTGGCTGCTGCAGGTCGGGAAGTTATCCAGATGAGAGCCGAGGGAAGCAGGTTCCCCTTGATGAGGTTCACCAGCAAAACGTTGACTGATGACTTCTGTGTGACGTCAGAAACAAGCAGACTGTTGTTGAAGTCCAGAGAAAGTCTGCTTTCATCCAGGCCGTCAAAGATGAAGAGAAGCTTCCAGACAGCCAGCTTCTCTGCAGGGAGCTTCTGGAGGGTTGGATGGAAAACATGGAGCAGCGTGAGCAGACTGTGCTGCTGATCTCTGATCAGGTTCAGCTCCCTGAAGGAAAGCAGAACCACCACACTGACATCCTGGTTCTCTAGGCCCTCTGCCCAGTCCAGAGTGAACTTCTGCACTGAGAAGGTTTTCCCACCACCAGCGACGCCATAGGTCAGAACCACTCTGATTGGTCCATGTTGCTCAGATGACACTTTAAAGATATCCTGGCATCTGATTGGATCATCGTGGAGGGTGTAGATCTTGTTGGTTTCTTCTAGCTGCCTCACCTCATCTCTGGTGTTTACTGATTCTTTCTGTCCTTCTGTGATGTAAAGATCAGTGTAGATCTTGTTGAGGAGGGTTCTACTTCCTGTTTCATCACTTCCTTCAGTCACCCTCTCACATATCCTTCTCAGGCTCCTCCTGTGTTCAACTAAAACCTTTTCCACCTCAACATCTGCTAAGAAAACATAGAAGAAACCAAAACAACGGGCTACATTATTCAGTTGAAAGTTTAGCAGAGATGTTATCTTTAGCTGGTCTGAGTTTCCGGTATGCAGGTAAAGATTCCCAGTCATCCAGGTCATAGTCATTCGAAAAAGGTTAAAAAAAGTAAAAAAAAAAAAACAATCTACTGGACTCTGTTTTCCATGTTTAATGATGTTTTGTCCACCCAGGAAGCTTTTTCAATTTAAAATGTCTAGACTTGTGTGAATGAAACTCAAAAACCTACCACAGTGATAGAGTTGATTTCCTTCCACTGTCATCTCAACCCCCATCGTCATGCAGGGGACCAAGAAATCTTGCCTGATCCGCCAGGCCAACAATGACCCTAACGACTCAATTTTCAGAGGCATAGACCAGTACTGGGTATTGCAGAATAACAAAGACGTCAATGACTCCCCATTTCTAAGGGATGGAGCTGTTCTTCTGGTTAAATTTGCATATAACAAGGTTTTGTTATGCTACTCTATTCAATTCCATTTATTTCTATAGCGCCGATTCACATCATGTCATCTCCGGTCACTTTACAGTTCACCTGATCATCCGATCAGATTGATTCGAAGTTTTCTATGCTCACAACCATTACAATCAGTTAAGAAATGTTTAAAAATAGACACTTAAAGGTATATGGGGAGGATTTTCCTGACCCGCCCTCTCCACTTAAAAAAAAATGCACATGCACAACCCTGTACCTACTCCCAAGAGGGAATGCTTATTAAAGGCATGCGAGAGCATGCACAAGCCCATTTCTCCTCATTTTACTAATTGTGAAACAGATTTCTCCAAATAGCATGCCAAACTTCACCTGTCGAGTTTAAACTTTGCAACCGAGGAACCAGTGGGAAGCCTGACCTGTACTTTCATGGTACCCCATCTCGTGAAAGAATCTCCCAAAAACACTCTGGTCTGGTTTTGTCATGGTCCTGGCCCTGGTGGCTTGATTGCTTATTCCACCCACCTGTTTAACTCTGCCTGTTTTCTCATCATTGCTTATCTGATCCACCTGGTTCCAGCTCCTATATATACTGTTTGTTTTCAAGCTAGCAGTGCCAGATTATTCTAGCTGTTTGGTGAGAGTAAATCTAGCGTTTGACTATTATTATTCTGTTTGTGACCTGTTTCTGTCTTGTGGATTCCGAGTTTTGCCCCTGTCTGCTCTATCAGTCTGAGCAGTTCTGGACTGTTTCTTGGATGCAGCTGGCTTACTGAACCTGGACTGTTTTCCTGACCCCGTCTTGGATTCCCTCATCGGCTCTCTGATCATCTGGTAAAAGAACTTTGTTCTTGTACAACTTTGGCTTGGATCTCCCTGGCGGCGCTTGGCATCAGCTCCGCTCACCTCATGGAACTCCGGGGGCCGTGCCCGCCGCAAGCGGAGGACAATCACCTTCACAGATTCCTCTCAACCCTCTGGGATCAGACAGAACTCTAAAACAGGTCAGTGACTATAGCTCTTAGCTGTTACCAGCCATTCATTCTTCACCGACCTGAGTTTCTGTTTCCACAGAGGATCCGTGTTATCTGCTCCAGCTGACGCGCCGTCGCACGCTGTCATTTAATAAAAGAATGTTGGAAATCTTCCAGCTCTGTCTGTTGAATTTCAAGGTTTTGAGCCCCTGACAGGTTTCTCTCTTCTAAGGTCTTTCTCATCTTCTCATCCACTTCGTAGAGACTTTTTGTCTTCCGATCCTCGGCCATTCAAAGACCCGCATTGAAAAAGATGAGCTACAATGACTGTCTGAAACCATAGCTCACCACAGATATACGCCTGAAAGTGTGCATGCGCAGAAACATACCAACCAGTGTAACAAAAGTAATTTCCTCTGGGATTATTAAAGTATTTCTGATTCTGAACCACAATGATTGACAATTAAGAGAACCACTTCTTTCGATGATCCACCCAGAAGAAGAACATCCTCCACTATACCTTTAATAGGAATATCTTTTTAGGAAACATATTTTCTATTGATATCCAATGAAAGTTATGGTTACATTCAGATACATGCAGATCCTTTTTGGTGAATGTATTATTTAATTTTGTAAAGAAAGGTTTATACTTATGTGTATTATGCAGTGGTGTCAAAAGTACACATCTGTTACTGAAGTAGAAGTATAGATACTGCAGCTTAAAAACACTCTGGTAAAAGTTGAAGTATCAACTTGACCTCTTTACTCAAGTAAAAGTGAAAAAGTATGTGCTCCAAAAACCACTTAAAGTATAAAGTAACCTTTAAAAAACTATATGAATTGAAAGCTCAATTTTTCAACTATTTCTATAAATTCTCTGAGATAGGACCAAGGATGAGGGAGACCTTGTTGGTCTCCATCTCCCGATACGCTCTCACCTGTGTTTGACCTTTCAGACATTTCAACATCTTTTTCTGAATCCTACATTGTAGCATGGCATAGACAATTCACGTTAGCAGTTTGAAGAACACCTGCTTGCTTCTGATGATTTCCTTTAGCTAACCAATGAGTGTTTGCGTTATATGACTCATCCAATCACACTAGTTTTCACTAGATGGGGGTGGAGCTAATGATCTGCATTGGATGGAGCACATGACGGAAAATACATATTTATAAACATTAAACCGAAGCCAAGAGTAAAGAGTAACGTTTGTTTTAAACATGTAAGGAATAGAAAGTACAGATACTTGTGTGAAAATGTACTGATTAGAAGTCAGAAGTAGGAAGGAAAATAAGTAATGGAGTGAAGTACAGATACCTAAAAAGTGCACTTAAGTACAGTAATGCTACAATATGTGGGATATTCTTATATTAAACTACTGTAACTATCTTAGAAAGTTTTTCATAATTTTCTTTTAATTTTCAGATTACTGACATTAGCCCAAATTTTAAGTTTTGATCTTTTTTTCCAACAATTTAATTTGAAAAACTTTTGATTTTTGTTATTAAATTGCATGCAGTTCAAAATACACTAGTGTTTTATTTGCTGCTCATTAAGCCTGTAAGTTGACCTATAATGATTGTTGCTTTACTTATTGAGCCCTGTGGAAGTAAAATAAATAAATAAAAAAACATTTCATTAACCACACTGCCATTTTGTTAAAATGCTAAGAAGTGTATTTGGTTAGAAATAAAATATTGAACCTTGTGAAGTTACTTTCTTTTGTTTGACTTACTTTATTCATTTGAGGCAATCAGTTTCCTAGATTCTGTAAAGTAAACTCTACTGTTCATTTCAGTTGGACCAACATGATGCAGCTAAGTTAAGAACAGGTTAATTTACTTGCTATTGAAACTACTTCATTGAATTAAGTTAAATTCATTTCATAAAATGAAGTTTATACAACCAGGCTTTAAGTACACTGCACTAGTACATGTTAATTAAACAAAATGAAAGACTAATAATTATAAATACTTAACTTTTTTAAGGCAATTGGTTTTCTAGATTTTTTTAAAAAGTAAACTCAACTTGTCAGATTTTATAGTGTAGAAAGGTACTCAAGAGGAGTAAGGCTAAAATTAAACAAAATGTATTTCTAATCATAGTAAGTACGGGTTTAAATGCTTATATGAATGCAAGTTTGTTTGTTACTCAGGACTAAATGGGTTCTACATTAAATTACATATGACAAAACAAAACCTTATTTGCTTTTTTATTTTTTTATTACATAACTTGAAGGTTTTTTTTTTTTAATCAGGAATGTCTTACCTTGCACTAAGCAGCCCTGACTGGCAGTCTGCAAATCAGATGTTCTGGAGCCTTCACCCCAGTGGAGACAGGAAGGTGGTCCAGCTGAAGCAGAAACATCACTCCTCTTCGATCTGTGAAAACATTTTCTCATCAGCACTGGTCTGGAACTGGACACCAGGGAATGTTAATCACGTCAATTCAAACTTCTGCCTGCTGCTGTGCGCCTGCTCCAGCTACCATGATATAATGATGATGATATTTATTAATTATCTATAAAGGCCCAGAACCAATAGAAGATAATCAGTTATTTCCATGCAGTATGTTTCCTCTAGGAAACTCGTGGCATTATCTTCCAGGCCTTCATTGACTACTGCTTCCTTCTTATAACAGAGAAACCACATTTCTGCACACCTTTACTTTTAATGTTACAACTAAATGCTTGAATTTTCTACTGAGAAGCAAACAAGTCTGAGACAAAATATAGAAATTAATAAAAAATGTATGATAGCCTAGTTGCATAAAATCACAGCAATAGAATGGAACGTCTTAAAAAATTAATTTCGTGGTGATTGTAGACAGAAAACAAGTAGTGTACTTATAGAAAATAAACGGCGGTTGTTGTTGTTGACAGAAAGTTAAAAGCAGCTCAATTTGGCTAACTTTATATAGACAACTAAACCAGATCATCCAGTCAGATTGATTCAAAGTTTTCTATATAAGGAAAACCAGCTGATTGCATCGACTCATTGACTCTTCAGCAATCCCTCACACCAAGCATACGGTCATTAGACACGCTAAGACTGCAGATGCTCCCACCGTACTACACAGGTGCTGCATTATGTTATTAATCGTTGTCCTGTCTTACTTCACTTCGTTGCAAATGTGTATGGTGTTGCCAACGATGCCACTGCACAGATATTCCCCAGTGGCGTGCCCATCATAGCCGCCTAGGATGTACACACTTTTAGTAGAATGGCACATAACCATGGAGGGTGCTGTCCCCTCAGATTCATAAGCCAGCACAATGGCATCTGCACCAGCCTGTGCTAGGAAAGGGCTTTCTTCCTGTTCTGCCCAATGTGGCACATGAACAGCTGCTCTGACCAATGAATTTACAGCTGCACTGCCCAGACCTGGCACAGAGTGGTCACCAACGTCTGTGTCCTGGGTAGGACCGGGGCGGGCAGTACCTTCCCACGGAGGCAGGTGGTTGTAACGGCCCGTACTCCGAGCTCACGGAACCTCTTGATTGTGATTACTGCCAGTAAAATGGCAGTTATCATAGAAACTTAATTCAGTGGAACAGCACACCTCAGCTCAAAAGGCGGCCTACTCAGGACCCTCAACACATGTGGTAAGACCTTGCTGTTGTTGGCCTTTGAAAATATTTTTGGACATTGAGAACCAATGTCCATGTTTCATCTTAATGTTTTCACTGGAGTAGAGGGTGCAGTTTTGCTCATAAAACAGCCGTGAGACCCAGTTCTCTGCTCTGCAACCCCCTCTCAGCCCAGCTAACTCCACAGGACCCCTCCCACAGAGGTGTGCCTTGGCCCCCATGGAGCAGAGAAAACCACCGCAGAAAAGATTTCAGTCTCTTTCTGTGAAGCTGCCTAGAGGTTCACATTGGAAGAGGAAACCACCATGGCCCAAAGGCCCGGATCTCCAGAATGACCAAAGACATGATGGATAACATTTCAGAACCAAACTGCTGCAAAACAGACTTTTTGCAACACATTTCTCTGAGTTTCAGTTTCAGACTGGAGGGGAAATTCTCCTGAAGAAGCCGTTCCCTCTATTATGACCCCCCCACCTAGTTGCTGTGAGGCTGCAGTGAAAAGCTCCTAGGTCCTGGAGGGAACTCAAACCTTCTAAAACCTATAGATTCCAGTTAATATGTCTTTGGATGATTTTAATAATTTCATGTGTTTACTGATGAGTAAAGACAAAGCTAACAGGATGGATCGCATGCTACGCTATGCTACAGTAATATGTTTTGAGCTGTTGTTGAAACTTGGACAAGCTTTATTTCACTAATGGTTTAAACACTGATATAACATTAGTGTTTGTGTGTTTTCTCATATCCTCATTAAATTTCCATTAAAAAATTATAACCCAAACTCATTAAATCAACTGTATATTTGCTTCTAGCTATTAATTATTAATTAATTAAGCAAATCCATGAGGTGAATAAACATTATTCGGCCAAATAATGTTTTATTCACCTCATAGATTTGCATTACAAATTGGTTTGAAAACATTCCAATCACTCTAAATTTGTGAAAAGATCATTTGATCTCATCCCAAATTCTTCCAAATAAACTTTGGTTTTAAAACACAAAATCCATCCTAAACTGTGCTAATATTAGATCATCTCATTGATTATGGTTTACAACCTTGTTTTCCTTCCTCTTTGTACATGTTACTTTAGTTTAGTTGAGTTTCATTAGTTTTAGTTAAGAGTTTTTAACTGAAATATGAAATATAATTTGGAGCTGAATGATTTTTGTTAATAAACTCTTTTTGAATGTAAATTTATTCCTTTTCTGTGCAGAATTATCTGTTTGACCATGATTTCAGCTCGAGTCACTCTTTCATTTGTTGTTCAAACAAGCCGCAGCTAGTAGGGCGTGTCTTCATGAACATATATGATAGTCCCAATAATATCTGATTATATAAGATATTTACCACCCCTACCGGGGGGCAATAAACATCTAAAAGTATTGCAACAATGGATGATGAATGAATAGATGATAAATGAATGGATGATAAATTAATGGATGACGGATGAATGGATGACAGTTGTGTCTCAGTAGATCTGCATTAGGTCACTATAGAAAGTGGACCTAGAATTAGAGTAGACATTGTTGCTACCTACTCTGTGTCTGAGGGTCCAGGTTCCCGGTTGAAGGATAGCAAAAGGTCACGTTATGAGCTTCTGAGCATCTGAAGCGTGATCCACTTCACAAGCAGCAGCTGCTGGAGTTGGAAAAATCGACGCACCTCATCAACCAATCAGAGAAGCTGATCTGGGAGCTGGCAGGGAGTCAGACACAGCACTGCTGATGCAGTGATCACTCCTCTGAACAGTTTATTAATGCCTAAATTAACTGAAAATGTAGAAACCTGCCAGCAAAATATGTTTGCTTTTATTAACCTGGGAAACCCCCCAAGAGGCGACCAGGCCTGAGGCATGTGCTGCTGGGGATTCCCAGTGACAGCGCACCGCCAGTATGTGGGGGTCTGAGCGGCTCCCACAGAGAAATAATCTTTGAAGGCAGGATGGTAATCTGGATGAACTGACTGCACAGACCATGTTTTCAGGAGGACTTTCTCACTTCAAAATAGATTAAAACTCCTTTTTACCCTCTGATCACAGCAAATATAGCAAATCTGCTCTCTGGCAGTGCACTCTCACAACAACTACAGGTGCTTGGCTCCAGGTACTTAGAGATTCACTTCCATACAGAAAGTCCATATTCTGATTTTCAGGTAACACAGAGTACATGTCAGATTAAATAATACTACTTATACTTCAGTGATAGTATTTAGGTGTTACTTTTTTGTATGTCTCATACCATGTCTGTTGGTTGTTCTGTACTTTTTACATCTCTTTGCAGGTGATGAAGCAGACTGAACATGTTTTATCATTATCTCCCTTTTATCTCGTCATTCTTTTATCTTTTCTCCTTTTTTTATGTTTTTCCTTTCCTGTTCTACTTACATTGCAGTGTCCATATAATCTGTAAAACTCCCTGCATAATTATAATAAAGCTATTTCTATGCATGAAACAAGCGGAATACTATGGTGATAGCCGTACTGCTCCACTTGTGAAAGTAAAATCTGTTGGGTTCTTTTTGGCATCAAGTGTTGGGATCCAGAGGCTTGCCCTCCAGAGGGTGCAGAGGATCCCCTTTGTTAGAGTTATGATTATAAAATTATGCAACATTTGTGTGCTGTGATTCAATCAAGAGGGTCGTAGACTTTTATGACCGCATCCTGCTATCCTGTGATTCAATGAATAGGTCATGAGGCAAAGTCACACGGTTGCATCCTGCTGTGATTCAATCAAGAGGAGCATTTTGTCCTATGACCCAATCAATTGCCTTGTCAGAAGAACACTGTTCTGTAACCCACCCCATGTGTTATGATCTGCTAATAAAAGGCTTCTGCTGAGGAGACCCAGGAGAGAGAGGGCAGATGTAGCTGAACGTGACTCTCTCCTCTTGCAGGAGCCAAAAAACCCTATTCTGTGTGGACTCAGTTTCTTTTTATCATAAACCTACAATTTTGAACGTAACACCCTTCTGTTGTATGTTTTTTCTGTTAGGACTGGCGTTACTGTTGGGATTTGGGGATCTGCCACCTGTCTCCAGCAGAGAGCGCTGTGGGTCTCCTGGGCTGGAGCCCTCAGCACACCTGAGGATCATCAGCCCATCAGGAGACCTTCCTACATAAGCAGCAGTCAGACCTTCCTTCCACGCCGCAGTGTTGACCAAGTCTGGTTAGGTATGCTGATGAAGGTTCTCAGTCATCCAGGTCAGAGTCATTCCGTAAAAATTCAAAAAATATCCACTGGACTTGGTTTTCAAGATTCGAAGACGTTTCGCCACCTCTCTAGGAAGCTTTCTCAATTCAAATGTCTGGATCCGCAGTGAGTTTGAGTCTTATATGGACAAGGCCTTGTATTGCTTGGAAACATGCCTTATCCATATAAGACTCAAACTCACTGCGGATCCAGACATTTGAATTGAGAAAGCTTTTGTTTAATGGATGACGGATGAATGGATGACAGTTGTGTCTCAGTAGATCTGCATTAGGTCACTATAGAAAGTGGACCTAGAATTAGAGTAGACATTGTTGCTACCTACTCTGTGTCTGAGGGTCCAGGTTCCCGGTTGAAGGATAGAGGATCATCTTTAGACTGGCTGCTCTTCATAGATAGACAGCTGGGTCCTGGCAACTCTGCTCTCTGACCCCTGAAAGATAAACATGTTGTTGGTTAGATCATAACCGGGAAATTATAAAACAATTCAAGAGGCCCTGAAATCACTGTTAGAACCAGAAAAGAACAAGGTTTAAGGTTGATGCATTGGGGGACTGCAGCTAAACTACCTGAGTTCAGCCAAGCGTTCCTTCGCTGGAAGGGAAACATTCAGGTTCTTGCTTGGCCAGCATACAAGGCAGACATCTACTACTGAATCAGGGGACTGCAGTTCAGTAAAAGTCTGTTAATCGACACAGATGGAGACCAGGTATGTTTAAAGAAGCAAAGAATGAGCAGGGGGGCCTCCAGGACTGACTTTGGACCCCAAGGTGAGCTTATAGCCTGAGCTTTTGCAAGGCAGCTTTATTTTTCATTTCAGTATCTAAACTTTTCATGGTCAATAAAAGTGTAAAGTAGATGAGTGGCAAGAAGGTAATTGCACCCACATAAAACAATTACAATGGTATGATCCATTAGAGCCCTGAGTTGCTGCCTGTGCGCCTGATATTATAGTAAATGGTTCTTCAGCTAAACATCTGAGATCTCATTCACCTCCACTGTCTGCTCAAAAGTTAAAGCTTCGTTCAGACTGCACGCTGCTGAAGCAGCTGCAGCAGCTGAAGCAGCTGGTTTACATGCAAAGTCCATGGTTAACATCACGTTTGTATCAAGGCGCAGCAAAAGGTCACGTTATGAGCTTCTGAGCATCTGAAGCGTGATCCACTTCACAAGCAGCAGCTGCTGGAGTTGGAAAAATCAACGCACCTCATCAACCAATCAGAGAAGCTGATCTGGGAGCTGGCAGGGAGTCAGACACAGCACTGCTGATGCAGTGATCACTCCTCTGAACAGTTTATTAATGCCTAAATTAACTGAAAATGTAGAAACCTGCCAGCAAAATATGTTTTCTTTTATTAACCTGGGAAACCCCCCAAGAGGCGACCAGGCCTGAGGCATGTGCTGCTGGGGATTCCCAGTGACAGCGCACCGCCAGTATGTGGGGGTCTGAGCGGCTCCCACAGAGAAATAATCTTTGAAGGCAGGATGGTAATCTGGATGAACTGACTGCACAGACCATGTTTTCAGGAGGACTTTCTCACTTCAAAATAGATTAAAACTCCTTTTTACCCTCTGATCACAGCAAATATAGCAAATCTGCTCTCTGGCAGTGCACTCTCACAACAACTACAGGTGCTTGGCTCCAGGTACTTAGAGATTCACTTCCATACAGAAAGTCCATATTCTGATTTTCAGGTAACACAGAGTACATGTCAGATTAAATAATACTACTTATACTTCAGTGATAGTATTTAGGTGTTACTTTTTTGTATGTCTCATACCATGTCTGTTGGTTGTTCTGTACTTTTTACATCTCTTTGCAGGTGATGAAGCAGACTGAACATGTTTTATCATTATCTCCCTTTTATCTCGTCATTCTTTTATCTTTTCTCCTTTTTTTATGTTTTTCCTTTCCTGTTCTACTTACATTGCAGTGTCCATATAATCTGTAAAACTCCCTGCATAATTATAATAAAGCTATTTCTATGCATGAAACAAGCGGAATACTATGGTGATAGCCGTACTGCTCCACTTGTGAAAGTAAAATCTGTTGGGTTCTTTTTGGCATCAAGTGTTGGGATCCAGAGGCTTGCCCTCCAGAGGGTGCAGAGGATCCCCTTTGTTAGAGTTATGATTATAAAATTATGCAACATTTGTGTGCTGTGATTCAATCAAGAGGGTCGTAGACTTTTATGACCGCATCCTGCTATCCTGTGATTCAATGAATAGGTCATGAGGCAAAGTCACACGGTTGCATCCTGCTGTGATTCAATCAAGAGGAGCATTTTGTCCTATGACCCAATCAATTGCCTTGTCAGAAGAACACTGTTCTGTAACCCACCCCATGTGTTATGATCTGCTAATAAAAGGCTTCTGCTGAGGAGACCCAGGAGAGAGAGGGCAGATGTAGCTGAACGTGACTCTCTCCTCTTGCAGGAGCCAAAAAACCCTATTCTGTGTGGACTCAGTTTCTTTTTATCATAAACCTACAATTTTGAACGTAACACCCTTCTGTTGTATGTTTTTTCTGTTAGGACTGGCGTTACTGTTGGGATTTGGGGATCTGCCACCTGTCTCCAGCAGAGAGCGCTGTGGGTCTCCTGGGCTGGAGCCCTCAGCACACCTGAGGATCATCAGCCCATCAGGAGACCTTCCTACATAAGCAGCAGCCAGACCTTCCTTCCATGCCGCAGCTTTGACCAAGTCTGGTTAGGTATGCTGATGAAGGTTCTCAGTCATCCAGGTCAGAGTCATTCCGTAAAAATTCAAAAAATATCCACTGGACTTGGTTTTCAAGATTCGAGGACGTTTCGCCACCTCTCTAGGAAGCTTTCTCAATTCAAATGTCTGGATCCGCAGTGAGTTTGAGTCTTATATGGACAAGGCCTTGTATTGCTTGGAAACATGCCTTATCCATATAAGACTCAAACTCACTGCGGATCCAGACATTTGAATTGAGAAAGCTTTTGTTTAATGGATGACGGATGAATGGATGACAGTTGTGTCTCAGTAGATCTGCATTAGGTCACTATAGAAAGTGGACCTAGAATTAGAGTAGACATTGTTGCTACCTACTCTGTGTCTGAGGGTCCAGGTTCCCGGTTGAAGGATAGAGGATCATCTTTAGACTGGCTGCTCTTCATAGATAGACAGCTGGGTCCTGGCAACTCTGCTCTCTGACCCCTGAAAGATAAACATGTTGTTGGTTAGATCATAACCGGGAAATTATAAAACAATTCAAGAGGCCCTGAAATCACTGTTAGAACCAGAAAAGAACAAGGTTTAAGGTTGATGCATTGGGGGACTGCAGCTAAACTACCTGAGTTCAGCCAAGCGTTCCTTCGCTGGAAGGGAAACATTCAGGTTCTTGCTTGGCCAGCATACAAGGCAGACATCTACTACTGAATCAGGGGACTGCAGTTCAGTAAAAGTCTGTTAATCGACACAGATGGAGACCAGGTATGTTTAAAGAAGCAAAGAATGAGCAGGGGGGCCTCCAGGACTGACTTTGGACCCCAAGGTGAGCTTATAGCCTGAGCTTTTGCAAGGCAGCTTTATTTTTCATTTCAGTATCTAAACTTTTCATGGTCAATAAAAGTGTAAAGTAGATGAGTGGCAAGAAGGTAATTGCACCCACATAAAACAATTACAATGGTATGATCCATTAGAGCCCTGAGTTGCTGCCTGTGCGCCTGATATTATAGTAAATGGTTCTTCAGCTAAACATCTGAGATCTCATTCACCTCCACTGTCTGCTCAAAAGTTAAAGCTTCGTTCAGACTGCACGCTGCTGAAGCAGCTGCAGCAGCTGAAGCAGCTGGTTTACATGCAAAGTCCATGGTTAACATCACGTTTGTATCAAGGCGCAGCAAAAGGTCACGTTATGAGCTTCTGAGCATCTGAAGCGTGATCCACTTCACAAGCAGCAGCTGCTGGAGTTGGAAAAATCAACGCACCTCATCAACCAATCAGAGAAGCTGATCTGGGAGCTGGCAGGGAGTCAGACACAGCACTGCTGATGCAGTGATCACTCCTCTGAACAGTTTATTAATGCCTAAATTAACTGAAAATGTAGAAACCTGCCAGCAAAATATGTTTTCTTTTATTAACCTGGGAAACCCCCCAAGAGGCGACCAGGCCTGAGGCATGTGCTGCTGGGGATTCCCAGTGACAGCGCACCGCCAGTATGTGGGGGTCTGAGCGGCTCCCACAGAGAAATAATCTTTGAAGGCAGGATGGTAATCTGGATGAACTGACTGCACAGACCATGTTTTCAGGAGGACTTTCTCACTTCAAAATAGATTAAAACTCCTTTTTACCCTCTGATCACAGCAAATATAGCAAATCTGCTCTCTGGCAGTGCACTCTCACAACAACTACAGGTGCTTGGCTCCAGGTACTTAGAGATTCACTTCCATACAGAAAGTCCATATTCTGATTTTCAGGTAACACAGAGTACATGTCAGATTAAATAATACTACTTATACTTCAGTGATAGTATTTAGGTGTTACTTTTTTGTATGTCTCATACCATGTCTGTTGGTTGTTCTGTACTTTTTACATCTCTTTGCAGGTGATGAAGCAGACTGAACATGTTTTATCATTATCTCCCTTTTATCTCGTCATTCTTTTATCTTTTCTCCTTTTTTTATGTTTTTCCTTTCCTGTTCTACTTACATTGCAGTGTCCATATAATCTGTAAAACTCCCTGCATAATTATAATAAAGCTATTTCTATGCATGAAACAAGCGGAATACTATGGTGATAGCCGTACTGCTCCACTTGTGAAAGTAAAATCTGTTGGGTTCTTTTTGGCATCAAGTGTTGGGATCCAGAGGCTTGCCCTCCAGAGGGTGCAGAGGATCCCCTTTGTTAGAGTTATGATTATAAAATTATGCAACATTTGTGTGCTGTGATTCAATCAAGAGGGTCGTAGACTTTTATGACCGCATCCTGCTATCCTGTGATTCAATGAATAGGTCATGAGGCAAAGTCACACGGTTGCATCCTGCTGTGATTCAATCAAGAGGAGCATTTTGTCCTATGACCCAATCAATTGCCTTGTCAGAAGAACACTGTTCTGTAACCCACCCCATGTGTTATGATCTGCTAATAAAAGGCTTCTGCTGAGGAGACCCAGGAGAGAGAGGGCAGATGTAGCTGAACGTGACTCTCTCCTCTTGCAGGAGCCAAAAAACCCTATTCTGTGTGGACTCAGTTTCTTTTTATCATAAACCTACAATTTTGAACGTAACACCCTTCTGTTGTATGTTTTTTCTGTTAGGACTGGCGTTACTGTTGGGATTTGGGGATCTGCCACCTGTCTCCAGCAGAGAGCGCTGTGGGTCTCCTGGGCTGGAGCCCTCAGCACACCTGAGGATCATCAGCCCATCAGGAGACCTTCCTACATAAGCAGCAGTCAGACCTTCCTTCCACGCCGCAGTGTTGACCAAGTCTGGTTAGGTATGCTGATGAAGGTTCTCAGTCATCCAGGTCAGAGTCATTCCGTAAAAATTCAAAAAATATCCACTGGACTTGGTTTTCAAGATTCGAGGACGTTTCGCCACCTCTCTAGGAAGCTTTCTCAATTCAAATGTCTGGATCCGCAGTGAGTTTGAGTCTTATATGGACAAGGCCTTGTATTGCTTGGAAACATGCCTTATCCATATAAGACTCAAACTCACTGCGGATCCAGACATTTGAATTGAGAAAGCTTTTGTTTAATGGATGACGGATGAATGGATGACAGTTGTGTCTCAGTAGATCTGCATTAGGTCACTATAGAAAGTGGACCTAGAATTAGAGTAGACATTGTTGCTACCTACTCTGTGTCTGAGGGTCCAGGTTCCCGGTTGAAGGATAGAGGATCATCTTTAGACTGGCTGCTCTTCATAGATAGACAGCTGGGTCCTGGCAACTCTGCTCTCTGACCCCTGAAAGATAAACATGTTGTTGGTTAGATCATAACCGGGAAATTATAAAACAATTCAAGAGGCCCTGAAATCACTGTTAGAACCAGAAAAGAACAAGGTTTAAGGTTGATGCATTGGGGGACTGCAGCTAAACTACCTGAGTTCAGCCAAGCGTTCCTTCGCTGGAAGGGAAACATTCAGGTTCTTGCTTGGCCAGCATACAAGGCAGACATCTACTACTGAATCAGGGGACTGCAGTTCAGTAAAAGTCTGTTAATCGACACAGATGGAGACCAGGTATGTTTAAAGAAGCAAAGAATGAGCAGGGGGGCCTCCAGGACTGACTTTGGACCCCAAGGTGAGCTTATAGCCTGAGCTTTTGCAAGGCAGCTTTATTTTTCATTTCAGTATCTAAACTTTTCATGGTCAATAAAAGTGTAAAGTAGATGAGTGGCAAGAAGGTAATTGCACCCACATAAAACAATTACAATGGTATGATCCATTAGAGCCCTGAGTTGCTGCCTGTGCGCCTGATATTATAGTAAATGGTTCTTCAGCTAAACATCTGAGATCTCATTCACCTCCACTGTCTGCTCAAAAGTTAAAGCTTCGTTCAGACTGCACGCTGCTGAAGCAGCTGCAGCAGCTGAAGCAGCTGGTTTACATGCAAAGTCCATGGTTAACATCACGTTTGTATCAAGGCGCAGCAAAAGGTCACGTTATGAGCTTCTGAGCATCTGAAGCGTGATCCACTTCACAAGCAGCAGCTGCTGGAGTTGGAAAAATCAACGCACCTCATCAACCAATCAGAGAAGCTGATCTGGGAGCTGGCAGGGAGTCAGACACAGCACTGCTGATGCAGTGATCACTCCTCTGAACAGTTTATTAATGCCTAAATTAACTGAAAATGTAGAAACCTGCCAGCAAAATATGTTTTCTTTTATTAACCTGGGAAACCCCCCAAGAGGCGACCAGGCCTGAGGCATGTGCTGCTGGGGATTCCCAGTGACAGCGCACCGCCAGTATGTGGGGGTCTGAGCGGCTCCCACAGAGAAATAATCTTTGAAGGCAGGATGGTAATCTGGATGAACTGACTGCACAGACCATGTTTTCAGGAGGACTTTCTCACTTCAAAATAGATTAAAACTCCTTTTTACCCTCTGATCACAGCAAATATAGCAAATCTGCTCTCTGGCAGTGCACTCTCACAACAACTACAGGTGCTTGGCTCCAGGTACTTAGAGATTCACTTCCATACAGAAAGTCCATATTCTGATTTTCAGGTAACACAGAGTACATGTCAGATTAAATAATACTACTTATACTTCAGTGATAGTATTTAGGTGTTACTTTTTTGTATGTCTCATACCATGTCTGTTGGTTGTTCTGTTCTTTTTACATCTCTTTGCAGGTGATGAAGCAGACTGAACATGTTTTATCATTATCTCCCTTTTATCTCGTCATTCTTTTATCTTTTCTCCTTTTTTTATGTTTTTCCTTTCCTGTTCTACTTACATTGCAGTGTCCATATAATCTGTAAAACTCCCTGCATAATTATAATAAAGCTATTTCTATGCATGAAACAAGCGGAATACTATGGTGATAGCCGTACTGCTCCACTTGTGAAAGTAAAATCTGTTGGGTTCTTTTTGGCATCAAGTGTTGGGATCCAGAGGCTTGCCCTCCAGAGGGTGCAGAGGATCCCCTTTGTTAGAGTTATGATTATAAAATTATGCAACATTTGTGTGCTGTGATTCAATCAAGAGGGTCGTAGACTTTTATGACCGCATCCTGCTATCCTGTGATTCAATGAATAGGTCATGAGGCAAAGTCACACGGTTGCATCCTGCTGTGATTCAATCAAGAGGAGCATTTTGTCCTATGACCCAATCAATTGCCTTGTCAGAAGAACACTGTTCTGTAACCCACCCCATGTGTTATGATCTGCTAATAAAAGGCTTCTGCTGAGGAGACCCAGGAGAGAGAGGGCAGATGTAGCTGAACGTGACTCTCTCCTCTTGCAGGAGCCAAAAAACCCTATTCTGTGTGGACTCAGTTTCTTTTTATCATAAACCTACAATTTTGAACGTAACACCCTTCTGTTGTATGTTTTTTCTGTTAGGACTGGCGTTACTGTTGGGATTTGGGGATCTGCCACCTGTCTCCAGCAGAGAGCGCTGTGGGTCTCCTGGGCTGGAGCCCTCAGCACACCTGAGGATCATCAGCCCATCAGGAGACCTTCCTACATAAGCAGCAGTCAGACCTTCCTTCCACGCCGCAGTGTTGACCAAGTCTGGTTAGGTATGCTGATGAAGGTTCTCAGTCATCCAGGTCAGAGTCATTCCGTAAAAATTCAAAAAATATCCACTGGACTTGGTTTTCAAGATTCGAGGACGTTTCGCCACCTCTCTAGGAAGCTTTCTCAATTCAAATGTCTGGATCCGCAGTGAGTTTGAGTCTTATATGGACAAGGCCTTGTATTGCTTGGAAACATGCCTTATCCATATAAGACTCAAACTCACTGCGGATCCAGACATTTGAATTGAGAAAGCTTTTGTTTAATGGATGACGGATGAATGGATGACAGTTGTGTCTCAGTAGATCTGCATTAGGTCACTATAGAAAGTGGACCTAGAATTAGAGTAGACATTGTTGCTACCTACTCTGTGTCTGAGGGTCCAGGTTCCCGGTTGAAGGATAGAGGATCATCTTTAGACTGGCTGCTCTTCATAGATAGACAGCTGGGTCCTGGCAACTCTGCTCTCTGACCCCTGAAAGATAAACATGTTGTTGGTTAGATCATAACCGGGAAATTATAAAACAATTCAAGAGGCCCTGAAATCACTGTTAGAACCAGAAAAGAACAAGGTTTAAGGTTGATGCATTGGGGGACTGCAGCTAAACTACCTGAGTTCAGCCAAGCGTTCCTTCGCTGGAAGGGAAACATTCAGGTTCTTGCTTGGCCAGCATACAAGGCAGACATCTACTACTGAATCAGGGGACTGCAGTTCAGTAAAAGTCTGTTAATCGACACAGATGGAGACCAGGTATGTTTAAAGAAGCAAAGAATGAGCAGGGGGGCCTCCAGGACTGACTTTGGACCCCAAGGTGAGCTTATAGCCTGAGCTTTTGCAAGGCAGCTTTATTTTTCATTTCAGTATCTAAACTTTTCATGGTCAATAAAAGTGTAAAGTAGATGAGTGGCAAGAAGGTAATTGCACCCACATAAAACAATTACAATGGTATGATCCATTAGAGCCCTGAGTTGCTGCCTGTGCGCCTGATATTATAGTAAATGGTTCTTCAGCTAAACATCTGAGATCTCATTCACCTCCACTGTCTGCTCAAAAGTTAAAGCTTCGTTCAGACTGCACGCTGCTGAAGCAGCTGCAGCAGCTGAAGCAGCTGGTTTACATGCAAAGTCCATGGTTAACATCACGTTTGTATCAAGGCGCAGCAAAAGGTCACGTTATGAGCTTCTGAGCATCTGAAGCGTGATCCACTTCACAAGCAGCAGCTGCTGGAGTTGGAAAAATCAACGCACCTCATCAACCAATCAGAGAAGCTGATCTGGGAGCTGGCAGGGAGTCAGACACAGCACTGCTGATGCAGTGATCACTCCTCTGAACAGTTTATTAATGCCTAAATTAACTGAAAATGTAGAAACCTGCCAGCAAAATATGTTTTCTTTTATTAACCTGGGAAACCCCCCAAGAGGCGACCAGGCCTGAGGCATGTGCTGCTGGGGATTCCCAGTGACAGCGCACCGCCAGTATGTGGGGGTCTGAGCGGCTCCCACAGAGAAATAATCTTTGAAGGCAGGATGGTAATCTGGATGAACTGACTGCACAGACCATGTTTTCAGGAGGACTTTCTCACTTCAAAATAGATTAAAACTCCTTTTTACCCTCTGATCACAGCAAATATAGCAAATCTGCTCTCTGGCAGTGCACTCTCACAACAACTACAGGTGCTTGGCTCCAGGTACTTAGAGATTCACTTCCATACAGAAAGTCCATATTCTGATTTTCAGGTAACACAGAGTACATGTCAGATTAAATAATACTACTTATACTTCAGTGATAGTATTTAGGTGTTACTTTTTTGTATGTCTCATACCATGTCTGTTGGTTGTTCTGTACTTTTTACATCTCTTTGCAGGTGATGAAGCAGACTGAACATGTTTTATCATTATCTCCCTTTTATCTCGTCATTCTTTTATCTTTTCTCCTTTTTTTATGTTTTTCCTTTCCTGTTCTACTTACATTGCAGTGTCCATATAATCTGTAAAACTCCCTGCATAATTATAATAAAGCTATTTCTATGCATGAAACAAGCGGAATACTATGGTGATAGCCGTACTGCTCCACTTGTGAAAGTAAAATCTGTTGGGTTCTTTTTGGCATCAAGTGTTGGGATCCAGAGGCTTGCCCTCCAGAGGGTGCAGAGGATCCCCTTTGTTAGAGTTATGATTATAAAATTATGCAACATTTGTGTGCTGTGATTCAATCAAGAGGGTCGTAGACTTTTATGACCGCATCCTGCTATCCTGTGATTCAATGAATAGGTCATGAGGCAAAGTCACACGGTTGCATCCTGCTGTGATTCAATCAAGAGGAGCATTTTGTCCTATGACCCAATCAATTGCCTTGTCAGAAGAACACTGTTCTGTAACCCACCCCATGTGTTATGATCTGCTAATAAAAGGCTTCTGCTGAGGAGACCCAGGAGAGAGAGGGCAGATGTAGCTGAACGTGACTCTCTCCTCTTGCAGGAGCCAAAAAACCCTATTCTGTGTGGACTCAGTTTCTTTTTATCATAAACCTACAATTTTGAACGTAACACCCTTCTGTTGTATGTTTTTTCTGTTAGGACTGGCGTTACTGTTGGGATTTGGGGATCTGCCACCTGTCTCCAGCAGAGAGCGCTGTGGGTCTCCTGGGCTGGAGCCCTCAGCACACCTGAGGATCATCAGCCCATCAGGAGACCTTCCTACATAAGCAGCAGTCAGACCTTCCTTCCACGCCGCAGTGTTGACCAAGTCTGGTTAGGTATGCTGATGAAGGTTCTCAGTCATCCAGGTCAGAGTCATTCCGTAAAAATTCAAAAAATATCCACTGGACTTGGTTTTCAAGATTCGAGGACGTTTCGCCACCTCTCTAGGAAGCTTTCTCAATTCAAATGTCTGGATCCGCAGTGAGTTTGAGTCTTATATGGACAAGGCCTTGTATTGCTTGGAAACATGCCTTATCCATATAAGACTCAAACTCACTGCGGATCCAGACATTTGAATTGAGAAAGCTTTTGTTTAATGGATGACGGATGAATGGATGACAGTTGTGTCTCAGTAGATCTGCATTAGGTCACTATAGAAAGTGGACCTAGAATTAGAGTAGACATTGTTGCTACCTACTCTGTGTCTGAGGGTCCAGGTTCCCGGTTGAAGGATAGAGGATCATCTTTAGACTGGCTGCTCTTCATAGATAGACAGCTGGGTCCTGGCAACTCTGCTCTCTGACCCCTGAAAGATAAACATGTTGTTGGTTAGATCATAACCGGGAAATTATAAAACAATTCAAGAGGCCCTGAAATCACTGTTAGAACCAGAAAAGAACAAGGTTTAAGGTTGATGCATTGGGGGACTGCAGCTAAACTACCTGAGTTCAGCCAAGCGTTCCTTCGCTGGAAGGGAAACATTCAGGTTCTTGCTTGGCCAGCATACAAGGCAGACATCTACTACTGAATCAGGGGACTGCAGTTCAGTAAAAGTCTGTTAATCGACACAGATGGAGACCAGGTATGTTTAAAGAAGCAAAGAATGAGCAGGGGGGCCTCCAGGACTGACTTTGGACCCCAAGGTGAGCTTATAGCCTGAGCTTTTGCAAGGCAGCTTTATTTTTCATTTCAGTATCTAAACTTTTCATGGTCAATAAAAGTGTAAAGTAGATGAGTGGCAAGAAGGTAATTGCACCCACATAAAACAATTACAATGGTATGATCCATTAGAGCCCTGAGTTGCTGCCTGTGCGCCTGATATTATAGTAAATGGTTCTTCAGCTAAACATCTGAGATCTCATTCACCTCCACTGTCTGCTCAAAAGTTAAAGCTTCGTTCAGACTGCACGCTGCTGAAGCAGCTGCAGCAGCTGAAGCAGCTGGTTTACATGCAAAGTCCATGGTTAACATCACATTTGTATCAAGGCGCAGCAAAAGGTCACGTTATGAGCTTCTGAGCATCTGAAGCGTGATCCACTTCACAAGCAGCAGCTGCTGGAGTTGGAAAAATCAACGCACCTCATCAACCAATCAGAGAAGCTGATCTGGGAGCTGGCAGGGAGTCAGACACAGCACTGCTGATGCAGTGATCACTCCTCTGAACAGTTTATTAATGCCTAAATTAACTGAAAATGTAGAAACCTGCCAGCAAAATATGTTTTCTTTTATTAACCTGGGAAACCCCCCAAGAGGCGACCAGGCCTGAGGCATGTGCTGCTGGGGATTCCCAGTGACAGCGCACCGCCAGTATGTGGGGGTCTGAGCGGCTCCCACAGAGAAATAATCTTTGAAGGCAGGATGGTAATCTGGATGAACTGACTGCACAGACCATGTTTTCAGGAGGACTTTCTCACTTCAAAATAGATTAAAACTCCTTTTTACCCTCTGATCACAGCAAATATAGCAAATCTGCTCTCTGGCAGTGCACTCTCACAACAACTACAGGTGCTTGGCTCCAGGTACTTAGAGATTCACTTCCATACAGAAAGTCCATATTCTGATTTTCAGGTAACACAGAGTACATGTCAGATTAAATAATACTACTTATACTTCAGTGATAGTATTTAGGTGTTACTTTTTTGTATGTCTCATACCATGTCTGTTGGTTGTTCTGTTCTTTTTACATCTCTTTGCAGGTGATGAAGCAGACTGAACATGTTTTATCATTATCTCCCTTTTATCTCGTCATTCTTTTATCTTTTCTCCTTTTTTTATGTTTTTCCTTTCCTGTTCTACTTACATTGCAGTGTCCATATAATCTGTAAAACTCCCTGCATAATTATAATAAAGCTATTTCTATGCATGAAACAAGCGGAATACTATGGTGATAGCCGTACTGCTCCACTTGTGAAAGTAAAATCTGTTGGGTTCTTTTTGGCATCAAGTGTTGGGATCCAGAGGCTTGCCCTCCAGAGGGTGCAGAGGATCCCCTTTGTTAGAGTTATGATTATAAAATTATGCAACATTTGTGTGCTGTGATTCAATCAAGAGGGTCGTAGACTTTTATGACCGCATCCTGCTATCCTGTGATTCAATGAATAGGTCATGAGGCAAAGTCACACGGTTGCATCCTGCTGTGATTCAATCAAGAGGAGCATTTTGTCCTATGACCCAATCAATTGCCTTGTCAGAAGAACACTGTTCTGTAACCCACCCCATGTGTTATGATCTGCTAATAAAAGGCTTCTGCTGAGGAGACCCAGGAGAGAGAGGGCAGATGTAGCTGAACGTGACTCTCTCCTCTTGCAGGAGCCAAAAAACCCTATTCTGTGTGGACTCAGTTTCTTTTTATCATAAACCTACAATTTTGAACGTAACACCCTTCTGTTGTATGTTTTTTCTGTTAGGACTGGCGTTACTGTTGGGATTTGGGGATCTGCCACCTGTCTCCAGCAGAGAGCGCTGTGGGTCTCCTGGGCTGGAGCCCTCAGCACACCTGAGGATCATCAGCCCATCAGGAGACCTTCCTACATAAGCAGCAGTCAGACCTTCCTTCCACGCCGCAGTGTTGACCAAGTCTGGTTAGGTATGCTGATGAAGGTTCTCAGTCATCCAGGTCAGAGTCATTCCGTAAAAATTCAAAAAATATCCACTGGACTTGGTTTTCAAGATTCGAAGACGTTTCGCCACCTCTCTAGGAAGCTTTCTCAATTCAAATGTCTGGATCCGCAGTGAGTTTGAGTCTTATATGGACAAGGCCTTGTATTGCTTGGAAACATGCAAATGGTTCCATGCATTTGCATGTTTCCAAGCAATACAAGGCCTTGTCCATATAAGACTCAAACTCACTGCGGATCCAGACATTTGAATTGAGAAAGCTTCCTGGAGAGGTGGCGAAACGTCTTCGAATCTTGAAAACCAAGTCCAGTGGATATTTTTTTAATTTTTACGGAGCAAGTCTGGTTAGCAAACCCAAGCCTCTGTTTATCTAGTGAATTCCAATGGGCTCTAGAGAGAAACTGGATTCTAACCTGCCTCTTTCTTCTTTGCTAACAGAAAGCCTGACCAAAGTCTGAAGCTCCGGATGAGCTTCACCTGGAAACCTGCCTGCCTGCCCTAGGAAGCTAAACCTGAAGATCTCAGTCTGGATTCCTCCTTCAGCTCTCAGGGAAGAGCTAGAAAACTAAACCCAAGTCTGACACTCTCTAGTCAGAAGCTAGACGCTGCTGCTGCAGAGTTCTCTGCTACTTTCACATTCTCTGGACCCAATCGGTTTCCCCTCTCAAGGATCAGTCAGAACCTCTTCAAGGTATCATCTGAATTCAACTTATTTTGTCAAACCATCTAACTGCCTGGCTAACCAAACTCTCATCTCTTCAGATATCTGTGAAACCAGTCCCGGACCTGCACCAGAACCAGTCCTCATTAACGCTGTGTATTTTCCATAATAAAAATTGTTAAATTTTCCTCTGTCTCCAGTTTAGTGTTCTGCATTTGGGTTAAATTCCTTAGCCAATCATGACAGAACACTCAGGCCATTAACAAAACCCAGCAGATCACCTCCGGAGGAAGCTTGAGAAACAAGCTACCCAGATCCAAGGACAGGCACAAACCCTCCGTGAGTAAAATCCCAGTGTTGAATTAAAGAAACCAAACCTTTCAAGAATCTACAGGCTTGGTGAGAATCACAAGATGGCACCACCTCAACTTCCGGTTCCTGAGTCAACTCCGCCTCAAGGACCTGAGCCAGTTTCGGAAATCGATCCGTCACTTCCTGCACTCCGTCCCTCAATTCCTGAAAGGTATTCTGGCATTCCTAGCAGACTAAACGGATTCCTGCCTCAATGTAAACTGTTTTTCGAACTCTCCCCTTCCAGTTTTTCTAATGACAAGGAAAAAATAGCCCTTATTCAGTCACGATTAACAGGAAAAGCCCGCAAATGGGCAAAGGCCAGTTTCTCTTCTGAATCCCGTGTTTCTTGTTCATATGAATACTTTCTGAAAGAATTATCTCTAGCTTTTTCTGTATCTGCCAAATCTCAGGGTCTATCGAACTTGAAACAGGGGAATAGATCTGTAGAAGATTTTTCTGTCGACTTCCGGGTCAGATCCGCTTCTTCCGGTTGGACTGATTCTATGCTCAAAAACATTTTCTACCACGCTTTAAATGAAGACGTTAGGAATGAGCTGGCTAAGATCGAGGAACCAGAAATCTTGGATGAGCTCATTTGTGTAGCAGACCACCTGGATTACAAGTTACGAACCAGAGTAAGGCCCAGTCCAGTCCAGTCCAGCTCAATTCTGTCCGGTTCGGCCCAGTTCAGCCCGGTTCAACCCAGTTCTGTCCAGTCTAGTCCTGTCCAGTCCAGTCCAGACCAGTCCAGCTCAGTCCAGTCCAGAACAGCTCTGTACAGCCCTGTTTAGTCCATTTCTGCACAGTTCAGTCCAGTTCAGCCACCACTTACTTGATCGCCAGTTAACACCATCCATTAGGAAGCTTAAAATCAAACCACAAGTCAATACCCAAACAGTCAGAGCTCCTGTAATCCAAGAATCAGATCTCTGGAACTTCTTCTACGGGGATAGAGACGATTTGTTCCCCTTCTTGTCACCTCATCATGAACCAACTAGCCCAACTCCTAAGTCTGTTAGCATTTCAGCTAAACCAGCACCTGAACCCAATTGCACACCAGTTAGCCTTTTTTCTCAGTCAGTCTCTGAACCTATTAGCCCAGCTCCTAACGAACCCCGACGTAAGAGACGGCGGCACCGTAAGCCAGCTCTGAGCCGTTTAAAGACCCCTGAGCCAGCCATGAGCCGTCTTGAGTCAGTTCTGAGCCACTTCGAAACTCCTGAGTCAGCTCCATGCCATTTTGAAACCCCTGAGTCAGCTCCGGGCCATTTTGAAACCCTTGAGTCAGCTCCGTGCCGTTTAGAGACCCCTGAACCAGCTCCGAGCAGTCTAGAGACTCCCAAGCCGGTTCTGAGCCGTCTAAAGACACCTGAATTAGCTCTGTGCCGTCTAGAGGCCCCTGAGTTAGCTCTGTGCCGTCCAGAGACCCCTGAGTTAGCTCTGTGCCGTCCAGAGACCCCTGAGTTAGTTCTGTGCCATCCAGAGACCCCTGAGCAGAATTTTAAAGAGTTATGTGATTTTAAGCCTCCCAGGACTTTTCTGCAGGCGCCCCTGACCGCCAAGAGTCCTCTGCGAGCATCACCAGCCTCTTCAGAGACCGAACCTTTGCCGCCACGGGCGGTTTCTCCCTTGCTGGAGTTGGAACCACAGTGGGTGGTCTCCTATGTTCCTGAGGTGGAGCCACAGTCGGTGGTCCCCTCTGTTCCTGATGTGGAGCCACAGTCGGTGGTCTCCTCTGTTCCTGAGATGGAGCCGCAATCGGCGGAATCCTCTGTTCCTGGCCCGGAGCCGCAATTGGTGGGCTCCTCTGTTCCGGACCCGGAGCCGCAATCGGCGGGCTCCTCTGTTCCTGATCCGGAGCCGCAACCGGCGGGCTCCTCTGTTCCTGATCCGGAGCCGCAATCGGCGGGCTCCTCTGTTCCTGATCCGGAGCCGCAATCGGTGGGCTCCTCAGAGCCTGTTCCTGAGCCGCAGTCGGCGGTCACCTCAGAGCAGTGTTGGGAAAGTTCTCTTTCTACGTGAACTAGTTCAAAGTTCAGTTCACACATTTTAAAATGAACTAGTTCAGTTCATAGTTCATAATTCAAAACTTTGAACTGAGTTCACAGTTCCAAAAAATGAACTAGTTCATAGTTCTTTTTTTTTTCATATAGTCTATTGCTCAATTAGATCATAGCCTACTGTAGAACCACAGACGGCAATTGTTTTATCAGTTGTAACACTGAAACTGTGCGTCAGATTTCAACTTCATATCCAGTTTTGAATCCTTATCCAACCAGGGTTTACATTAGCATTGAGGGGACAGCATTTCCCCATTGTTGCTTTAATGCTTTGTTGCTGTCCATTCACTTCACACTAGTAGCAGCTGCAGCTTTCACCCCTACAGTATATTCTCAAAAACATCAGGAAAAATGTGCTGCTTGAATGGTCTTTTTTATGATGAATTATTAAAAGAAAGAAAGGAAAGTAGTCTTTAAGGTACAAATGTTTTTTTTTTTTTTTTTTTTTTTTTTCCATTTGAAATTTCATTTCAGTACATACTAAAAAGGAATCCTGGAATCCTGGAAAATTATACCAGGCAGGTTTAAGTGCGGATTTTTTTACTGAAAGCTTGCGGGCAAAGTTTACAGAGAAATGTAAGATTGTTGCCATCATCCTCACCGACCACCTGGTCATAAACCTGTTTTAAGTGATCATTCTGCTGCTTTGTCGCCTCCATGGTCTCCTCCATGCTGCTTTGGCTTCAACGCTGCATTTTGTTTTGATGACGCACGCGGCTGTAGGCTACGACACTGGTAGCTGGTGTTGCCAGATTGGGTGTTTTTCCCGCTACATATTAAGGCCTGAACTGAGTTGAACTGAAGAGAGCGCGCCGTTCACAGACACCAGAATGAACGAGTTCACAATAACGTTCATCAGGCAGTAATACAGTACGTTCAGTTCACGTTCGCCCAAAATATGAACGAGTTCATGAACTTTTGTTCAATGAACGCGTTCAGGCACAACACTGCCTCAGAGCCTGTTCCTGAGTCGCAGTCGGTGGTCACCTCAGAGCCTGTTCCGGAGCTGCAGTCGGCGGTCACCTCAGAGCCTATTCCTGAGCCGCAGTCGGCGGTCACCTCAGAGCCTATTCCTGAGCCGCAGTCGGCGGTCACCTCAGAGCCTGTTCCTGAGCCGCAGTCGGCGGTCACCTCAGAGCCTGTTCCTGAGCCGCGGTCCGCGGCCCCCTCTGAGATCGTCGCTGAGCCGCTGAAGAGGGCTAGCTATTGAAATTGGGGCGTCATCCTCCTAAGAAGCAGCTTCGCCTCCGGCCCCGCGGCCAGCCTCCAGAGCGTCAGCTTCCCCTTCGACCCTGCGTTTGGCCTCCAGAGCGTCAGCTTCGTCTCCGACCCCGCGGCCGGTCTCCAGAACCTCTGCCACGTCTTCGGCCCCTCAGCCGGCCACCTGAACCTCTGCCTCGCCGCCGGTCCCACGGCCGGTCACCTGAGACACTGCCTCGCTGCCGGTCCCACGGCCAGCCACCTGAGACTCTGCCTCGCTGCCGGTCCCACAGCCGGCCACCTGAGACTCTGCCTCGCTGCCGGTCCCACGGCCGGCCACCTGAGACTCTGCATCGCTGCCGGTCCCACGGCCAGCCACCTGAGACTCTGCCTCGCTGCCGGTCCCACGGCCAGCCACCTGAGACTCTGCCTCGCTGCCGGTCCCACGGCCAGCCACCTGAGACTCTGCCTCGCTGCCGGTCCCACAGCCGGCCACCTGAGACTCTGCCTCGCTGCCGGTTCCACGGCCAGCCACCTGAGACTCTGCCTCGCTGCCGGTCCCACGGCCAGCCACCTGAGACTCTGCCTCGCTGCCGGTCCCACGGCCGGCCACCTGAGACTCTGCCTCGCTGCCGGTCCTACAGCCGGCCACATGAGACTCTGCATCGCTGCCGGTCCCACGGCCGGCCACCTGAGACTCTACCTGATAAACTTTCAGAGATTTTTTTTGTTTTCGTGCACCTCAAGCGGATCGTTTTTTGTTCTGGACTCAGTTTTTGTTTTCTGCCCTCCTTGCCTGTTTCCCCCTCCGCCCACCCTGGGTGGGTTGTTTTTGTTCAGGACTCTGTTTTTGTTGTTTCTTGTCCTCCTTGCCTAGCGCCCCCTCCGCCCACCCTGGGTGGGTTGTTTTTTGTTTACTGTTTTTTCATGGACTGTTCTGAGGGCGTCTGGAATCCGCCCTTGAGGGGGGGGCTCTGTTGGGATCCAGAGGCTTGCCCTCCAGAGGATGCTGAGGATCCCCTTCTGTTATATGTTTTTTCTGTTACGACTGGGGTTACTGTTGGGATTTGGGGATCTGCCACCTGTCTCCAGCAGAGAGCGCTGTGGGTCTCCTGGGCTGGAGCCTTCAGCACACCTGAGGATCATCAGCCCATCGGGAGACCTTCCTACATAAGCACCAGTCAGACCTTCCTTCCACGCCGCAGTGTTGACCAAGTCTGGTTAGCAAACCCAAGCCTCTGTTTATCTAGTGAATTCCAGTGGGCTCTAGAGAGAAACTGAATTCTAACCTGCCACATGCAGTGTTCTGCATGTGGGTTAAATTCTTTAGCCAATCATGACATCAAGAGAATTATTCTTATGGCCACATCGACAGACAGGACACTGTAAAAAAAAAAAAAAAAAGGAGCCACTTTGATGGCGTTCGGTGTGAACGCAGCATGTCTGTCAGATAGGCTGTCTGTAATGATTGTAAATGTCCAGCAGTTGTCAGTATTCAGTCACACAGTATCGATACAGTTTGCCCAAATGTGGAAACACCTCATGAACACGTTACTGCCCTGTATCTTGCAGCAAGTGAAAAGTGCTCCTGGGGAGAGTCAGGTAGAGAGCCAAAATGGCGGCTAGCGTTTGCAGCTTTCCTACAACTTAATACATCTCCTATCTTTACAGATATATCTGTAATGTCTTCAACCTCGACAACAAGATGCAAAACTGAAGGGCATCTGGTACTTACTCCTAAAAAAGTCATCATCTACCAAGTAAGGTAAAATGAAGCTAGCTATCGAGGAGCAAGGAGCATCTAATGGGAAATCCATCAATGACTTGAAGTCTACTATTGATTTTCTTTCCGCTGACATACAAGATATTAAAAACACACTGCACACCACGGTCAGCCGAGTCAGCAAAGCTGAGGAAAAGATTCAAGCATTGGAAAACAAAGTGATGGAGCTGGCACGTGAGAAGAAGCGGTGGAATCTGCGGCTCCGCGGCATGCCTGAAGAGGGAGTGGAGGATGTTAGGCTCAAGGTGGTGGAGGTATGTCAGAATATAATCCCAAACTACAAGGAGAAGCTTCTGGAGGTGATTGATTGAGTATATTGGCTAGGAAGAATACATCCAAACAAACCACACAATCAAGATATCATCATCCAATTCTCTATGAAGCATTTCCGCAACATGATCTGGAAAACGGCAAAGAACTCTGGCTACATGAAGCAAAGAAATCTCCTGTTCAAAGAAGATCTTTCTGTGGAAGACTGCGAGAAACGGAGCCGGCTGTGGCCAATAATCCAACAAGCCCGAAAGGATAAGAAGATCACTTCCTTTGTAGGAGGATGAGGTTTTGTCGACGGAAAGGAAATTGAATGACTGTTTTGTCAGATCCCGTTCAACTTGTTATGGAGGAAAAGTTCTATATTCCCATGTAAGTTTGATTAAAACTCAAACACTTGTCCAGTTTGTTTTTTCGTCACAATGTCAAAGTTATTCTCAGTTAATGCACGAGGACTGAGGGATATGACTAAAGGAAAAGCTTTATTTCTGTTTGCAAAAAATAATGGTGCAGATTTTTGTTTGCTTCAAGATACTCATTCCATGGTCAGTGACTATAAACTTTGGAAAGCTCAGGGGGGAGAGAATTTGTGGATGGCCCATGGAACTTATAAACTTTTAATCTCCATCGAAGCTGAGCCAAATGGACACTATATTCTCACTGTTATCAAATGTGATAAATTTCTCTTTCTCATTGGCAACATTTATGGATATAATGACACCATGGGGAAATGTCTAGGCTATTTGAAATTTCGAACTCCAGTATTGATGCTTATGTTAAAAAATGTAACAATATGAAAATAATTTTAGGAGATTTCATTGTTGACTTTATGAGTGAGCGAGGTTTAATAGATATTTGGAGGGTAAATAATCTAAACTTAAAAAACTTTACATGGAAAAATAAAGCTGGAACACTCAAGAAACGACTTTTGGCTAATATCTGACTCCTTACAACATTCCAACTGCAAAGGTGACATTATTTAAGCTCCTCTTACTGATCATAAAGGCATTTTGTTAAAGATTTGTATTTCCCCTGATAGAGCTACTAAAAGGAACTCTGCACATTGGACGATGAATAACTCCCTTCTTAACAACTAATTTGTTTGTTTAACAATAAAAAATAAAATTGCAGAACTCTTAAAACAAGCACAATTTGAAAAAAACTATGGACGTTACTGGGAGCTTTTAAAATATGAATTAAAAAAGATCTTAAGTAAAGCTGGGGCAAGTAGAATATAAAAATAGCATAAAGGAGGAAACCCACTTGGTGTCTGAGCTGATTTCATGTCTTCTACTCTTCCTGAAAATGTATCCGAACAACAGAGAGCCAAGTTACAAAGCCTTCAGATTAAACTTGATCAAATTTACATTAATCAACCAAAAGGAGCATTTGCACGTTCACGGGCCAAATGGTTAGAGGAGGGAGAACAAAACTCTAGCTATTTCTTCAAACTTGAAAAGCAAAGACAAATAAAAAATGGCATCACTAAGAGGCACAGTTACTGATGACCCCAAAATGATTGCCAATTTATGTGAAACCTTTTATAAATCTTTATATGAGTCTAGACATTCTCTTGAGGAACATGACCTTTTCTTTAACTCCTTAAGTGGATCAGAAACAATTGGTGATAAAATCCAAATACTATGTGACTCTCCAATAACACCTGGTGAAATTAAAGAAGCTATTAATAGTCTTTAATCTAATAAATCCCCTGTAACAGATGGACTTAAATCAGAATTTATGTTCTCAGAAGAACTCACTGCCTTTTTGCATTCTGTATTTATTCAAAGTATTAGTAATGAACGCTCCCCCCATCACTATCTCAAAGTTTAATTACTCTAATCCCAAAACCTCAAAAGGATCCTTTGATTTTGGATAATTGGCGTCCTATTTCTTTACTTAACAGTGATTAGAAAAATATTAGCCAACTGCTTGGCAAAAAACATTAGTGATATTATAGAGGAATCTCAGAATGGCTTTATGGCTTTCAGGCATATTATGATAATATAAGATTTGTTCTTGATATCTTACACTATCCAGGAATGGTTTCAGCTAACAATTTTATTTTATTCTTAGATTTTCAAAAGGCATTTGACTTCATAGAACATGCGTTCATCCTCAGATTATTTGGCTTTGGAGAAAATTTTCAACAATCAATCCGCACTCTTTATGCTCATGGAAATAGCTCAATAAAATGACCCCATGGAACTACCAGAAGATTCAATATAGAACGTGGGATTCATCAGGGATGCCCTGTATCACCCTTTTCGTTTCTTCTCCCTATGTAAATTCTTGCTACTTTTATTAAAAATAGTGATCCAAGTTGCAGGGAAAGTTTCAAAGTGAAGTTGCACTTAAACTTTTAAACACATTTACTGTAGCCTCTGGTCTCAAACTTAACTAAATGTGAACTTCTCCCAATCAATATTTGTAGTGAATTATCTCTGTCCTGTGAAATCTGAAGTTAAATATCTTGGGGTAAATATAGTTAAAGAGCAAACAACAAGAATTAACAAAACATTTGATCCAATTAAACCCTCCTGCCTTCAAAGGTTTAACATGTGGCTACAGAGAGACCCGACTATCTCTGGTCGAGTCCTGCTGACCAAAACTGAAGGTCTTTCTCGACTTGTCTATGCCAGTTCAGCACTTAATGTCCCAAACAGCCTTTGCACTAAAATTGATCGAATAATCTTTGATTTTATTTGAAAAAATAAAGCCTTTTTTTAAAGCCTTTTCTAATTGAGAAAAATGTTATGATCAATAAACTAAGTTTAGGTGGTTTCAACGTTCTGGACTATAATACCCTACATTCTACATTCAAAGTTAGGTGGATTCAAAGATATTTGAAAACTCACGTTGGATTCCTACACAAGACTTTAAATCCTTGAGTGGCCTGGACTTTTTATTAAGATGTAATTACAAAATAGAAAAGCTCCCTGTTAAATTATCCAGCTTCCATAAACAACTACTGTTATCCTGGATATGAGTTTATAAACATAACTTTTCCCCTCATAACTGTTGTATTTGGAATAACCAAAATATATGTTTCAAGCATAAATCCTTGTTTCTTAAGAACTGGGTGGATAAAAATATTATATTTGTAAAACAATTGTTTAATGAGAATAGTCAACTGTTTAATTATGGTGAATTTCTTTATAAATATAATTTCCCTGTGACACCTAAAGAATAACCGGTTGTTTTCGGCGCTATTCCAGCAGGTTGGACATAATATCAGCTAATATCACTAATATCAGCCTCATGTAGCGCCTACGTCCAATATCCACCATTTCCAGAGTTATTTATTGGTAGTTCAGATCCGTTCCTAAACATTAAAACTGGAAATAAATAAATTAGAGAAATCATCCAGAGGATTACTATCAGCAAACCTGCAGCAATCTTCTACTGGAATCATCTTTATTCAGATATTAATTGCGAACATACATGGTTGTTGCCAAGAAATGTTTTTCTTTCAAATAAAGTGCAGGACGTGTCCTTTAAAATTCTACACAGACTTCACCCTGTTAGTTCAAAAATGAATAAATATTTTCCAAACACTGATCCTCGCTGTTCCTTTTATCACGTCGAACAAGAAACATGAACCCGTCTATTTTTGGAATGTTCTTTCAGTAAAATGTTTTGATCTAACATTTTCTTTAGTCTGGGATTAAATATACTTATTTGTTTAAATGTCAAACATGTCCCCTTTGGTATTTCCAATAACATTATGTCCGGGAAAGAATATCTTTTAAACTTTTTTATTTTGTTGGCAAAGTTCCACATACATCCCTGCAAATTTTCTAAAAACAAACCCAACCTCACTGTTTTTAAGATGTTTTTTGGACTCTTTAAAAATGCGCACCAACTCTAAAGCTGTGAAACTTACAACCCTAAGTGAAGCAATTCATCTGTAAACTGTTTTTTTTTCTCTCTCTCTTTTTTCTCTTGAAATCCTTTGGATTTGTCATCCCGCACCTCGAGTATATGATTGTTTGCAATTGTATATTCTATACTTGTAAATAAAGTTCATAAAAAGAAAAAAGCTCCTGGATCTTCTCCCTGAAGAGGACTGCGTGGTCTGTGATTGGCTGCTGAAGGATAGGTGCACCCCATGTGGGGTTATGCACTGGCTGATGCCTTTAAGTGCTGTAGGACAAAAATAAAATAGAAGTTTTTATCTGTTGTTTTAATTGTTTTCCATCTGGACAACCTGAAGGTTTTGGCACTTTTACGGATTTCATGCGTAATTTGAGCTTTAAATATAATCATTTCTTAAATTTTCACATGCATTCTTTTGTTTTGTATTCAGATTTCAAAGTTTTTTTTTAAAATAGTTTAGAAATTGATTTCTCTATTTCAGAACCAAAAATAGTGTCTATCAGTAGATATGGAATATTTTCCATTGATCAACTTGAAGCTCCAGGATGTAATAATTACTGAGAGTATTATTCATAATTATGTTAATTATTAATTTAAAATTCTGTAAATTAATCATTTATAGTTATGTAAATTATTCCTAATTCTGTAAATTACTATTCAGAATTCTGTCAATGATTCATACTTCTGTAAATGATTAATTCCTAATTCTATAACTTATTAATTCCTAATTCTGTGCACAGGTGGGATCTTGCTGCCGCTTCCTGGTTGAAGCTTCTCCTCTCATGGATCCACCTCAGACTCTGTGGCTAACCAGTTTGCTTACTTTGAGTCTGAGACTCCAGGTTTAATCCCAAAGGATAGAGGATCATTTTTAGATTGGTCGCTCTTCACAGACGGACAGCTGGATCCTGGAGACACCGTCCGCTTTTCCATGTCAGCCTCCATCCTCCAGAAGAATCCAGAAACCTTCTATTCCTGCTGTGTTTTCCAGGAAGCAGGAATCTGTACTGTCCTGCAAAGCAGGAAGGAAATGAGTTTTCTCTCCAGCTTTGGCATCATCATTGTTCAGTAACACCAGCCTCCCCAGATTATGCTGAGTTATGAGGGATTAAGAGCAATAATAGGTCAGGGTTTCTAGTCAGGGTTCAGGTCAGGGTTTCTAGTCAGGGTTCAGGTCAGGGTTTCTAGTCAGGGTTCAGGTCAGGGTTTCTAGTCAGGGTTCAGGTCAGGGTTTCTAGTCAGGGTTCAGGTCAAGTTTCAGGTCAGGGTTTCTAGTCGGGTTTCTAGTCAGGTTTCAGGTCAGGGTTCAGGTCAGGTTTCATGTCAGGTTTCTAGTCAGGGTTCATGTCAGGGTTTCTAGTCAGGGTTCAGTTCAAGTTTCAGGTCAGGGTTTCTAGTCAGGTTTCAGGTCAGGGTTCAGGTCAGGTTTCATGTCAGGTTTCTAGTCAGGGTTCGGGTCAGGGTTTCAAGTCAGGGTTCCGGTCAAGTTTCAGGTAAGGGTTTCTAGTCAGGGTTCAGGTCAGGTTTCATGTCAGGTTTCTAGTCAGGGTTCAGGTCAGGGTTTCTAGTCAGGGTTCAGGTCAAGTTTCAGGTAAGGGTTTCTAGTCAGGTTTCAGGTCAGGGTTCAGGTCAGGGTTCAGGTCAGGTTTCATGTCAGGTTTCTAGTCAGGGTTCGGGTCAGGGTTTCTAGTCAGGGTTCCGGTCAAGTTTCAGGTCAGGGTTTCTAGTCAGGGTTCAGGTCAGGGTTTCTAGTCAGGGTTTCTAGTCAGGGCTCAGATCAGGTTTCATGTCAGGTTTCTAGTCAGGGTTCAGGTAAGAGTTCAGGTCAGGGTTCAGGTCAAGTTTCAGGTCAGGGTTTATAGTCAGGTTTCAGGTCAGGGTTCAGGTCAGGTTTCCTGTCAGGTTTCTAGTCAGGATTCAGGTCTGGGTTTCTAGTCAGGGTTCAGGTCAGGGTTTCTAGTCAGGGTTCAGGTTAGGGTTCAGGTCAGGGTTCAGGTCAGGGTTTCTAGTCAGGGTTCAGGTCAAGTTTCAGGTAAGGGTTTCTAGTCAGGGTTCAGGTCAGGTTTCATGTCAGGTTTCTAGTCAGGGTTCGGGTCAGGGTTTCTAGTCAGGGTTCCGGTCAAGTTTCAGGTCAGGGTTTCTAGTCAGGGTTCAGGTCAGGGTTTCTAGTCAGGGTTTCTAGTCAGGGTTCAGATCAGGTTTCATGTCAGGTTTGTAGTCAGGGTTCAGGTAAGAGTTCAGGTCAGGTTTCAGGTAAGGGTTCAGGTCAGGTTTCATGTCAGGTTTCATGTCAGGGTTCAGGTCAGGGTTTCTAGTCAGGGTTCAGATCAGGGTTTCTAGTCAGGGTTCAGGTCAGGGTTTCTAGTCAGGGTTCCGGTCAGGGTTTCTAGTCAGGGTTCAGGTCAGGGTTTCTAGTCAGGGTTCAGGTCAGGGTTTCTAGTCAGGGTTCAGGGTCAGGGTTCAGGTCAGGTTTCAGGTAAGGGTTCAGGTCAGGTTTCATGTCAGGTTTCATGTCAGGGTTTCTAGTCAGGGTTTCTAGTCAGGGTTCATGTCAGGTTTCATGTCAGGGTTCAGGTCAGGGTTTCTAGTCAGGGTTCAGGTCAGGTTTCAGTTCAGGGTTTCTAGTCGGGTTTCTAGTCAGGTTTCAGGTCAGGGTTCAGGTCAGGTTTCATGTCAGGTTTCTAGTCAGGGTTAAGGTAAGGGTTTCTAGTCAGGGTTCAGTTCAAGTTTCAGGTCAGGGTTTCTAGTCAGGTTTCAGGTCAGGGTTCAGGTCAGGTTTCATGTCAGGTTTCTAATCAGGGTTCGGGTCAGGGTTTCTAGTCAGGGTTCCGGTCAAGTTTCAGGTCAGGGTTTCTAGTCAGGGTTCAGGTCAGGTTTCATGTCAGGTTTCTAGTCAGGGTTCGGGTCAGGGTTTCTAGTCAGGGTTCAGGTCAAGTTTCAGGTGAGGGTTTCTAGTCAGGTTTCAGGTCAGGGTTCAGGTCAGGTTTCATGTCAGGTTTCTAGTCAGGGTTCAGGTCAGGGTTTCTAGTCAGGGTTCAGGTCAAGTTTCAGGTCAGGGTTTCTAGTCAGGTTTCAGGTCAGGGTTCAGGTCAGGTTTCCTGTCAGGTTTCTAGTCAGGATTCAGGTCTGGGTTTCTAGTCAGGGTTCAGGTCAGGGTTTCTAGTCAGGGTTCAGGTTAGGGTTCAGGTCAGGTTTCAGGTCAGGGTTTCTAGTCAGGCTTCAGGTTAGGGTTCAGGTCAGGTTTCAGGTCAGGGTTTCTAGTCAGGGTTCAGGTCAAGTTTCAGGTCAGGGTTTCTAGTCAGGTTTCAGGTCAGGGTTCAGGTCAGGTTTCATGTCAGGTTTCTAGTCAGGGTTCGGGTCAGGGTTTCTAGTCAGGGTTCCGGTCAAGTTTCAGGTCAGGGTTTCTAGTAAGGTTTCAGGTCAGGGTTCAGGTCAGGTTTCATGTCAGGTTTCTAGTCAGGGTTCGGGTCAGGGTTTCTAGTCAGGGTTCGGGTCAAGTTTCAGGTCAGGGTTTCTAGTCAGGGTTCAGGTCAGGGTTTCTAGTCAGGATTCAGGTCAGGTTTCATGTCAGGTTTCAGGTCAGGGTTCAGGTCATGGTTTCTAGTCAGGGTTCAGGTCAAGTTTCAGGTCAGGGTTTCTAGTCAGGTTTCAGGTCAGGTTTCATGTCAGGTTTCTAGTCAGGATTCAGGTCTGGGTTTCTAGTCAGGGTTTCTAGTCAGGGTTCAGGTCAGGGTTTCTAGTCAGGGTTCAGGTTAGGGTTCAGGTCAGGTTTCAGGTCAGGGTTTCTAGTCAGGCTTCAGGTTAGGGTTCAGGTCAGGTTTCAGGTCAGGGTTTCTAGTCAGAGTTCAGGTCAGGTTTTCTAGTCAGGGTTCAGGTCAAGTTTCAGGTCTGGGTTTCTAGTCAGGCTTCAGGTTAGGGTTCAGGTCAGGTTTCAGGTCAGGGTTTCTAGTCAGGGTTCAGGTCAGGTTTTCTAGTCAGGGTTCAGGTCAAGTTTCAGGTCAGGGTTTCTAGTCAGGTTTCAGGTCAGGGTTCAGGTCAGGTTTCATGTCAGGTTTCATGTCAGGTTTCTAGTCAGGGTTCAGGTCAGGGTTTCTAGTCAGGGTTCAGGGTCAGGGTTCAGGTCAGGTTTCAGGTAAGGGTTCAGGTAAGGTTTCATGTCAGGTTTCATGTCAGGGTTTCTAGTCAGGGTTTCTAGTCAGGGTTCAGGTCAGGGTTTCTAGTCAGGGTTCAGGTCAGGGTTTCTAGTCAGGTTTCAGGTCAGGGTTCAGGTCAGGTTTCATGTCAGGTTTCTAGTCAGGGTTCAGGTAAGAGTTCAGGTCAGGTTTCAGGTAAGGGTTCAGGTCAGGTTTCATGTCAGGGTTCAGGTCAGGGTTTCTAGTCAGGGTTCAGGTCAGGATTTCTAGTCAGGGTTCAGGTCAAGTTTCAGGTCAGGGTTTCTAGTCGGGTTTCTAGTCAGGTTCCAGGTCAGGGTTCAGGTCAGGTTTCATGTCAGGTTTCTAGTCAGGGTTCAGGTCAGGGTTTCTAGTCAGGGTTCAGTTCAAGTTTCAGGTCAGGGTTTCTAGTCAGGTTTCAGGTCAGGGTTCAGGTCAGGTTTCATGTCAGGTTTCTAGTCAGGGTTCGGGTCAGGGTTTCAAGTCAGGGTTCCGGTCAAGTTTCAGGTCAGGGTTTCTAGTCAGGGTTTCTAGTCAGGGTTCAGGTCAGGTTTCATGTCAGGTTTCTAGTCAGGGTTCAGGTCAGGGTTTCTAGTCAGGGTTCAGGTCAGGGTTCAGGTCAGGTTTCATGTCAGGTTTCTAGTCAGGGTTCGGGTCAGGGTTTCTAGTCAGGGTTCCGGTCAAGTTTCAGGTCAGGGTTTCTAGTCAGGGTTCAGGTCAGGGTTTCTAGTCAGGGTTTCTAGTCAGGGCTCAGATCAGGTTTCATGTCAGGTTTCTAGTCAGGGTTCAGGTAAGAGTTCAGGTCAGGTTTCAGGTAAGGGTTCAGGTCAGGTTTCATGTCAGGTTTCATGTCAGGGTTCAGGTCAGGGTTTCTAGTCAGGGTTCATGTCAGGTTTCATGTCAGGGTTCAGGTCAGGGTTTCTAGTCAGGGTTCAGGTCAAGTTTCAGTTCAGGGTTTCTAGTCGGGTTTCTAGTCAGGTTTCAGGTCAGGGTTCAGGTCAGGTTTCATGTCAGGTTTCTAGTCAGGGTTAAGGTAAGGGTTTCTAGTCAGGGTTCAGTTCAAGTTTCAGGTCAGGGTTTCTAGTCAGGTTTCAGGTCAGGGTTCAGGTCAGGTTTCATGTCAGGTTTCTAATCAGGGTTCGGGTCAGGGTTTCTAGTCAGGGTTCCGGTCAAGTTTCAGGTCAGGGTTTCTAGTCAGGGTTCAGGTCAGGTTTCATGTCAGGTTTCTAGTCAGGGTTCGGGTCAGGGTTTCTAGTCAGGGTTCAGGTCAAGTTTCAGGTGAGGGTTTCTAGTCAGGTTTCAGGTCAGGGTTCAGGTCAGGTTTCATGTCAGGTTTCTAGTCAGGGTTCAGGTCAGGGTTTCTAGTCAGGGTTCAGGTCAAGTTTCAGGTCAGGGTTTCTAGTCAGGTTTCAGGTCAGGGTTCAGGTCAGGTTTCCTGTCAGGTTTCTAGTCAGGATTCAGGTCTGGGTTTCTAGTCAGGGTTCAGGTCAGGGTTTCTAGTCAGGGTTCAGGTTAGGGTTCAGGTCAGGTTTCAGGTCAGGGTTTCTAGTCAGGCTTCAGGTTAGGGTTCAGGTCAGGTTTCAGGTCAGGGTTTCTAGTCAGGGTTCAGGTCAAGTTTCAGGTCAGGGTTTCTAGTCAGGTTTCAGGTCAGGGTTCAGGTCAGGTTTCATGTCAGGTTTCTAGTCAGGGTTCGGGTCAGGGTTTCTAGTCAGGGTTCCGGTCAAGTTTCAGGTCAGGGTTTCTAGTCAGGTTTCAGGTCAGGGTTCAGGTCAGGTTTCATGTCAGGTTTCTAGTCAGGGTTCAGGTCAAGTTTCAGGTCAGGGTTTCTAGTCAGGTTTCAGGTCAGGGTTCAGGTCAGGTTTCATGTCAGGTTTCTAGTCAGGGTTCGGGTCAGGGTTTCTAGTCAGGGTTCCGGTCAAGTTTCAGGTCAGGGTTTCTAGTCAGGTTTCAGGTCAGGGTTCAGGTCAGGTTTCATGTCAGGTTTCTAGTCAGGGTTCGGGTCAGGGTTTCTAGTCAGGGTTCGGGTCAAGTTTCAGGTCAGGGTTTCTAGTCAGGGTTCAGGTCAGGGTTTCTAGTCAGGTTTCAGGTCAGGGTTCAGGTCAGGTTTCATGTCAGGTTTCTAGTCAGGGTTCAGGTAAGAGTTCAGGTCAGGTTTCAGGTAAGGGTTCAGGTCAGGTTTCATGTCAGGGTTCAGGTCAGGGTTTCTAGTCAGGGTTCAGGTCAGGATTTCTAGTCAGGGTTCAGGTCAAGTTTCAGGTCAGGGTTTCTAGTCGGGTTTCTAGTCAGGTTCCAGGTCAGGGTTCAGGTCAGGTTTCATGTCAGGTTTCTAGTCAGGGTTCAGGTCAGGGTTTCTAGTCAGGGTTCAGTTCAAGTTTCAGGTCAGGGTTTCTAGTCAGGTTTCAGGTCAGGGTTCAGGTCAGGTTTCATGTCAGGTTTCTAGTCAGGGTTCGGGTCAGGGTTTCAAGTCAGGGTTCCGGTCAAGTTTCAGGTCAGGGTTTCTAGTCAGGGTTTCTAGTCAGGGTTCAGGTCAGGTTTCATGTCAGGTTTCTAGTCAGGGTTCAGGTCAGGGTTTCTAGTCAGGGTTCAGGTCAGGGTTCAGGTCAGGTTTCATGTCAGGTTTCTAGTCAGGGTTCGGGTCAGGGTTTCTAGTCAGGGTTCCGGTCAAGTTTCAGGTCAGGGTTTCTAGTCAGGGTTCAGGTCAGGGTTTCTAGTCAGGGTTTCTAGTCAGGGCTCAGATCAGGTTTCATGTCAGGTTTCTAGTCAGGGTTCAGGTAAGAGTTCAGGTCAGGTTTCAGGTAAGGGTTCAGGTCAGGTTTCATGTCAGGTTTCATGTCAGGGTTCAGGTCAGGGTTTCTAGTCAGGGTTCATGTCAGGTTTCATGTCAGGGTTCAGGTCAGGGTTTCTAGTCAGGGTTCAGGTCAAGTTTCAGTTCAGGGTTTCTAGTCGGGTTTCTAGTCAGGTTTCAGGTCAGGGTTCAGGTCAGGTTTCATGTCAGGTTTCTAGTCAGGGTTAAGGTAAGGGTTTCTAGTCAGGGTTCAGTTCAAGTTTCAGGTCAGGGTTTCTAGTCAGGTTTCAGGTCAGGGTTCAGGTCAGGTTTCATGTCAGGTTTCTAATCAGGGTTCGGGTCAGGGTTTCTAGTCAGGGTTCCGGTCAAGTTTCAGGTCAGGGTTTCTAGTCAGGGTTCAGGTCAGGTTTCATGTCAGGTTTCTAGTCAGGGTTCGGGTCAGGGTTTCTAGTCAGGGTTCAGGTCAAGTTTCAGGTGAGGGTTTCTAGTCAGGTTTCAGGTCAGGGTTCAGGTCAGGTTTCATGTCAGGTTTCTAGTCAGGGTTCAGGTCAGGGTTTCTAGTCAGGGTTCAGGTAAAGTTTCAGGTCAGGGTTTCTAGTCAGGTTTCAGGTCAGGGTTCAGGTCAGGTTTCCTGTCAGGTTTCTAGTCAGGATTCAGGTCTGGGTTTCTAGTCAGGGTTCAGGTCAGGGTTTCTAGTCAGGGTTCAGGTTAGGGTTCAGGTCAGGTTTCAGGTCAGGGTTTCTAGTCAGGCTTCAGGTTAGGGTTCAGGTCAGGTTTCAGGTCAGGGTTTCTAGTCAGGGTTCAGGTCAAGTTTCAGGTAAGGGTTTCTAGTCAGGTTTCAGGTCAGGGTTCAGGTCAGGTTTCATGTCAGGTTTCTAGTCAGGGTTCGGGTCAGGGTTTCTAGTCAGGGTTCCGGTCAAGTTTCAGGTCAGGGTTTCTAGTCAGGTTTCAGGTTAGGGTTCAGGTCAGGTTTCATGTCAGGTTTCTAGTCAGGGTTCAGGTCAAGTTTCAGGTCAGGGTTTCTAGTCAGGTTTCAGGTCAGGGTTCAGGTCAGGTTTCATGTCAGGTTTCTAGTCAGGGTTCGGGTCAGGGTTTCTAGTCAGGGTTCCGGTCAAGTTTCAGGTCAGGGTTTCTAGTCAGGTTTCAGGTCAGGGTTCAGGTCAGGTTTCATGTCAGGTTTCTAGTCAGGGTTCGGGTCAGGGTTTCTAGTCAGGGTTCGGGTCAAGTTTCAGGTCAGGGTTTCTAGTCAGGGTTCAGGTCAGGGTTTCTAGTCAGGATTCAGGTCAGGTTTCATGTCAGGTTTCAGGTCAGGGTTCAGGTCATGGTTTCTAGTCAGGGTTCAGGTCAAGTTTCAGGTCAGGGTTTCTAGTCAGGTTTCAGGTCAGGTTTCATGTCAGGTTTCTAGTCAGGATTCAGGTCTGGGTTTCTAGTCAGGGTTTCTAGTCAGGGTTCAGGTCAGGGTTTCTAGTCAGGGTTCAGGTTAGGGTTCAGGTCAGGTTTCAGGTCAGGGTTTCTAGTCAGGCTTCAGGTTAGGGTTCAGGTCAGGTTTCAGGTCAGGGTTTCTAGTCAGAGTTCAGGTCAGGTTTTCTAGTCAGGGTTCAGGTCAAGTTTCAGGTCTGGGTTTCTAGTCAGGCTTCAGGTTAGGGTTCAGGTCAGGTTTCAGGTCAGGGTTTCTAGTCAGGGTTCAGGTCAGGTTTTCTAGTCAGGGTTCAGGTCAAGTTTCAGGTCAGGGTTTCTAGTCAGGTTTCAGGTCAGGGTTCAGGTCAGGTTTCATGTCAGGTTTCATGTCAGGTTTCTAGTCAGGGTTCAGGTGAGGGTTCAGGTCAGGGTCATAGTTGGGGTTCAGGTCAGTGTTCTAGTCAGGGTTCAGGTGAGGGTTCTAGTCAGGGTCCAGTCAGGGCTCAGTAGAACAGTATCTTCAGACAGGATATCCTATTCCATAGAAAGCCTCTGACAGCTGTTTTTAGCTCACAGACCTCACTACCCCCCCCCCCACACACACACACACACACACACACATACAGACCCCCACCTACACCCATTGCTGTAGAAAACAAGTTAGTAAATTTAACTCACAGTTTGTTCTGCTTGTAGACAGGAAGTCAGATGGTCACTCAGAGAACGGACTGTAGCAGAGAATCAGGCCCCCTTAGAAAATAGATCCTCTGACTCCAGACAGACGTTGCCTTCACTCTCAGCTCTGCTCTATAGATGAACTCTGAACTTGAAATTCATGTTAAGCCTCTGTTATCACCTGTACAGAGCTTAATTCCCCCTGAGCCACATGGAAACGGCCTCCCACAGAGCAAAGTCCACCAGAACCATTCTCAGAGGTGTGTCAAGTAGATTGACGTACGAAGCCTCGCTACCTCTATACCATGTGACCACTTCAGGGAGCGGTTCAGATCACCCAGAACTTCGACAGGCATTTAAAAAGCCTCAGGATTCAGTCAAGATGTGGGAGTTTGTAGGGGAGCTGGATAGATTCTAAGAATAGATTGGCTGTAAAAATATCAAAATATGATCAAACAATATAATAATCAGAATCTGAACAAGCAACTGGTTTCAGTTAAATTATTAGTATTTTCAAGTGTTGCTCTCTGAAGCTGAGATAGTATTGTAATTGGTGTCTGCTGTCCTCGACGCAGACAAAAAAATAGCTTCAAAAGTAAAAGGCTTATCTAGATCTTGATTTGAAACTATTGCTTTGTCAGTGACTCCTGGATTTTCAGCGAAAATCTTTTCTTTATAACTCTTTATATCTTCAGATAAATTTTCTGAACTTTGTACTTTAACATTTCTGCTAATAGCTCTGCTTTTTCTTTATTACTAACAGCTATTTTCCCATTAAATTCTAGAACAGGAACCCTAACCTAACCCACCATTTATCTTCGTAATAACTCTCCATACCTCCGTTAACTTTGTCTTCAAATAGAATTAAAATCCTGCCTCCAACATGCCTTCTTAGCTGCTCTAATAGTCTTCATTCAATTCAATGAATGCCTCAAAGGTATAGCAACTCTTCACCAATCTAAAATCTTTATTTCTTCCTCTAATAGCAGCACTATATTCTTCATTCCACCTTGGAACAGACTTTTATTCCCCTGTTTGAGAAAGTGCAGTTTCAGCTGCATTAACAATAACAGATACAATCTCAGAGTTACTCCACATCACAAAACAAGTTTTCATCTATTTTTTTCAAACTGACTATTAACTTAATATTGAAATTATTCCCAATGAGCCCTTCTTAGTCTCCACCTAGGAATCAGTACTTCCTCTTCTTTGCATGGTCTGGTTGTTCCATGTCAGCTACACCAGTCATTGAAGTTGCTGTCATTCACACTCTGCTTCGTTTTTAAAAGATATAAACATATAGAATATAACCGCGGATGTCTGGGGGACAGTGATTGGCCTACATGTTATGAATGTTGGCGTACCATCAATAATAAATTATGAACAGTTTAGTTTGTGCCTTCAAGTCGTTGCCCATAGGAAGACGTTACTTGGATATAACCTAACAGAATATCTTCAGAAGTGACACAAAACTCATATGGGTGAGTAGAACATGATGTAATAACATAAAATCAAGGGCCCAATGTAAAAAAAACGGAGTTTCCCTTTAAGAAGGGGGATGCCCCCCCCCATCTAACCTGGAAAATGATCACTAGGAGAATCCATCATCACTTCCTGTAATGTAATCCCAGTTATTCTGTTTGACTCCAGTGCAGGACCAGAAACCTCATAAAACCAACAGGAAAGAATCTGAGTGAATAGCTTTTATAATATCAGAATTCAATATAAAAATAGGAAAAGGAATTTCAGATGGATTATCAGGATAAACAGGAGAAATGTTGGCAATAATATTAGCTTTACAATGGGTAGAAGATATAAAACCATTACAATTGGACTTTGTAATCAGATTCAAGCTCTGCATTATTAAGTTTAAAATAATCAGTCAGATAGTAGGGTGGACATTCTATTAGAAATATTTCATACATTATTCACAATAAAAATATGGGTTTGATTGTTGTATTTGTGTGGCTTCCAGCACAGATTGGAGTAGAGGGAAACCAGAGGGCAGATAAAATGACAATGAGAATAATTCATAATACTTTAGTTTTACAGTTTAAACAAGTAATTCAGAGGGAAAGAGTTATAAAAGAAAAACTGATGGAAAAACGGGGAAAAAAAGGTGGAATGAAGAAAAAACAGGAAGATTGTTTTATAAAATTCAGAAGATAGTAAGAAAAAGAAGAAATGGAAGCAGAATAGACAGGAGGACAGCGAGATAACGAGGTTAAGATTTGGAAAAACTAGACTTATTTAAAGACTAAAAAATTCAGAAGCAAACTACTGAAAAATATGATTACTGTGGACAATATGAAACGATAGAACATTTTATACTCGAATGTCATCAATATAAAAGAGAGAGAAGATATATGAGGAGAGAGTTTAAATGTATTAAACAAAAGATTCATTTAGTATATATTTTTAGGAAGAATTTGGGGAGTAAACATTTACAATAATTATTCGATTTTTAAAGAAAACAAAATTATTTAATAGAATTTAATTATAGACAGGGTGAAGAATGTATTTATGAATTGTAGATTTTGTGTGTGTGTGTGTGTATATATTTATATATATATATATATATATATATATATATATATATATATATATATATATATATATATATATATATATATATATATATATATATATATATATACATGTATATATATATAATTTATATTATAATTATATATTATATATATAATTATATATTATAATTTATATATATATAATTTTATTTATTTATTTATTTTTGTTTTGCTTTGTTTGTGTTTATTTTGTTCCTTTTTTTCTTAGAATTTATATTAGTAGATAGTCCATCACACCAGTAAGTGGCGGTAATGCTACTAAACGTTTGTTGCCAACCGCCAATAAATCCAACCAGAAGAAGAGGAAAAAGAAGAAGAAGAAGAGTGCTACGTCACACCCGGAAGTGTCAACATGGAGGATCGTAGAGAAGCTTGTTCCACGGAGTCTATTCTGAAGGATGGTGAGTAAAACAGACTTTAGACAAACAAGCTGAATTTAATTCAAACTCGATTGAATCATGTTTATTTAGAGAAGCTAAAGGAGCATTTATGCTCTAAAGGCCGCTGGATGGAAGAAGGGGATTAAAAAAAACAACAAATCCTATTTATTTAATCTGGAAAAACAAAAAAGAAAATTAATAAATGACTTATTGATAATATTGTATAAATAATGGTATAAGTATTGAGAACCAAGATGAAGTTAATGAGGAAATAAGAAACTTTTATTTAAAAAAAACTGTATACATCCAAATCTTCAAATATTTTTGAAAAAGTTGGGAAATGTAGGAAAATAATTGATGGGAATTTTAAGCAATTTAAGGATGAAAACCTCAGAATTCAAGAGCTCGATTTAGCAAATGAGAAAATGTCAAAAGGAAAAGATGGTTTAACAGCAGAGTTTTATACCAATTTTTGGATAATTGGAGGCCAATAACACTACTAGATCCCATCTACTCTGATAGATTAAATATGGGATTAACACAACTAGTGGATGGATGTCAATCCGCCTTAGTGAAAGTTAGAATAACCACACTAGACTAATTATTGACCTGTTAGATTATAGAGACTGTATTCCTACAAACAGCTAAATATTGATCTTAGACTTTTCAAAGCTTTTGACTCACTTGAACTTTTTGCTAGAAACTTCACACTCTCTGGGTTTTGGAAGAAAATTTTGTGGCACAGTTAAGATGCTCCACCCTGACATCAGTAGCGTGGTCTCTCTAAACCCGGGATTAACGCCTGGATTAGAGATTTCATGCAGAATCAGAGAGGGTTGTCGTTTCATTTCAGCGACACAACTGTTAGCTTACTAAAAACTCCAATAACAGACGAGGTCTCACAATTTTCAATAGAGAATCTAGAATAAGCCAATTTGCAGATGATACCTGCATCTTTTTAAAAGATAAATCAATGATAGATAAAGCCCTCAGTAGCGTCTGGTTTATCTTTGATATCAACAAAATGCGAACTACTTCCTATCCATACCAGTCCTGATGCCTCCATTGCTTCAATTAAAGTTGAAACCTTCTGAATGAACTGGACCTTACATGCAGAACCTGAACTATATGGAGGATTACATCTATAAATTAGGAGGTTTAGATTTTATTCTAAAACGGGATTTTGAGGTAAACAGGATTTCAGTTAATCTGTTAAAATCCAGCAGCAGATTCTGCATTATTGGAAAATGATTTTCAGCCACAGCTTTTCTCCTCAACTCTATGGAACAATAAACCTTAAATCTATCTTCAAAAGGAACGACTCAACAAAGACATTATTTATGTTACAGATTTATTGGATGATAAAAGCGATATTTAAAATCTTTCAGAGTTTGTTTTTAAATCTGATGTAAATTGTTCTCTAAGAGAATATAACAAGCTGTAAATCGGTTCCACTGCCGTTAAGGTTATATAATATTTACGCACCAATATTGCCCAGTTTGTTGATTTCCCATCTGTTTCATAAAAACGGAATAATAAATTTATTAGCAGTTTCTTGAAGGCAGAAAATGTCAGGATTATGATAGATCTATTCCTGTTAGTTTAGATCCAGCTGATAAAGCTTTCTCAAAATTAGTTAATGGACTATTCTACCTAAAGTCATAGAAACACATTTTAAAGTTATAAACATGATTTATCCTGCGGCAGAATAAAATTTTTTAGTTTTTGTGGTGGATCGATGTTTCTTTTGTAATAATAATAATAGTGAAACTCTCTGTTTTCACTGTGTCCTCCGACACGTCGCTTCTGAAACGCATGAAAGATTGTTTTTGTTAGAAAATGAATGATGTGCCTCAATTTGCCCTAAATGACGTCATTTTTTCCTATGGACCTCCCTCCCCAACCTGTTTCTGATCCTGTTAATATCCTCCTGCTGTTGGTTAAATATCTCTCTGCTAAATGGAGAAATGCTAAACCTTCATTTCATTGGATTATTAATGGCTTTAAAACATTATTTTTCTTCTCCTAAAAAGATTTTAAAAAAAGACAAATATGCCAAAAACTGAGTCCTAATTCTCCACCATCTGCTATTCTAACTGCATCCATCTTTGTTGCTGGTTCTAATGGACCTGATGGTTCTGCTGGTTCTGCTGGTTCTAATGGTTCTGCTTGTTCTGATGGTTCTGCCTCTGCTGTTCTGCAGGCTGCTTCGTGGACTTCCTGGACGCAGGCTTCGATGTGAAGACGTACACGGCCCAGGCCATCCAGCAGGCGGTGATCGCGGAGCAGCTGGCGGAGCTGGCCCAGGGCATCAGCCAGCTGGACAAGGAGCTGCACAGCCAGGTCCTCCTCCTCCTCTTCTCTCCTCCTCCTCCTCCTCTTCTCTCCTCCATCACTGACGCTCCGTGGCTTCCTCCTCTCTGCAGGTGGTGGCTCGACATGAAGAACTTCTGGCCCAGGCGACAGGGATCGAGTCTCTGGAAGGTCTGTAACATCTGGAAACATCTCCTCTGAGCTTCAGCATTTAGTTCACTGTGATGCTGCCAGGAGGCGGCAGGGGAGAGGAGGTCTGCTCCTAGCTTCATCACCATGGTGGTCTGACCTGAAGAGGAGGAGGAGTGTAGAGAGGAGGAGAGACATGGAGGAGAGAGTAGAGAGAAGAGGGAAGGAGAGGATCCTCCATGAAGCTGTCTGGCTGCAGCTGCAGTTCCTCTGATGCTTCCAGATGTTGGTTGGTGGATGGAAGCTCCTGCTGGACCCCCGGCCTCCAGAGAGCTTCTGCTCCTGGATGAGCTTCTGCTGGGAACATCAGGGAACCTGGAGGATCCTGCTCCCAGTCTGAACACTGGTCCTCTGTGGAGATGACCCACAGTCAGAACCAGCCGGGATGAGTCGGAACCAGCCTGTATGAGTCGGAACCAGCCTGTATGGGTCAGAACCAGCCTGTATGAGTCGGAACCAGCCTGTATGAGTCGGAACCAGCCTGTATGGGTCAGAACCAGCCTGTATGGGTCAGAACCAGCCTGTATGGGTCGGAACCAGCCTGTATGAGTCGGAACCAGCCTGTATGGGTCAGAACCAGCCTGTATGGGTCAGAACCAGCCTGTATGGGTCGGAACCAGCCTGTATGGGTCAGAACCAGCCTGTATGAGTCGGAACCAGCCTGTATGGGTCAGAACCAGCCTGTATGACTCGGAACCAGCCTGTATGGGTCGGAACCAGCCTGTATGAGTCGGAACCAGCCTGTATGGGTCAGAACCAGCCTGTATGGGTCAGAACCAGCCTGTATGAGTCGGAACCAGCCTGTATGAGTCGGAACCAGCCTGTATGGGTCAGAACCAGCCTGTATGAGTCGGAACCAGCCTGTATGGGTCAGAACCAGCCTGTATGGGTCGGAACCAGCCCGTATGAGTCAGAACCAGCCCGTATGGGTCGGAACCAGCCTGTATGAGTCGGAACCAGCCTGTATGGGTCGGAACCAGCCTGTATGGGTCGGAACCAGCCTGTATGAGTCGGAACCAGCCTGTATGGGTCAGAACCAGCCTGTATGAGTCGGAACCAGCCTGTATGAGTCGGAACCAGCCTGTATGGGTCAGAACCAGCCTGTATGAGTCGGAACCAGCCTGTATGGGTCAGAACCAGCCTGTATGGGTCAGAACCAGCCTGTATGAGTCGGAACCAGCCTGTATGGGTCAGAACCAGCCTGTATGGGTCAGAACCAGCCTGTATGAGTCGGAACCAGCCTGTATGGGTCGGAACCAGCCTGTATGGGTCAGAACCAGCCTGTATGAGTCAGAACCAGCCTGTATGAGTCGGAACCAGCCCGTATGGGTCGGAACCAGCCTGTATGGGTCAGAACCAGCCTGTATGAGTCGGAACCAGCCTGTATGGGTCGGAACCAGCCTGTATGGGTCAGAACCAGCCTGTATGAGTCAGAACCAGCCTGTATGAGTCGGAACCAGCCTGTATGAGTCGGAACCAGCCTCTATGGGTCAGAACCAGCCTGTATTGGTCAGAACCAGCCTGTATGAGTCGGAACCAGCCTGTATGGGTCAGAACCAGCCTGTATGGGTCAGAACCAGCCTGTATGAGTCGGAACCAGCCTGTATGGGTCAGAACCAGCCTGTATGGGTCAGAACCAGCCTGTATGAGTCGGAACCAGCCTGTATGGGTCGGAACCAGCCTGTATGGGTCAGAACCAGCCTGTATGAGTCAGAACCAGCCTGTATGAGTCGGAACCAGCCTGTATGAGTCGGAACCAGCCTCTATGGGTCAGAACCAGCCTGTATTGGTCAGAACCAGCCTGTATGAGTCGGAACCAGCCTGTATGGGTCGGAACCAGCCTGTATGAGTCGGAACCAGCCTGTATGGGTCGGAACCAGCCTGTATGGGTCGGAACCAGCCTGTATGGGTCAGAACCAGCCTGTATGAGTCAGAACCAGCCTGTATGGGTCAGAGGAGAAGATCCATAAATCCATCTTGGGTTCCAGCCCATGGCTCTGGGGAACTCTGCTCTTTGGGGCGATCAGTCCAAAGACAGGCTGTCTGAACCGTTTCCTGCCTTTTTTCATCTCTGATCTGATGATCATTGAGGTCTCCTTTAGCTTTGTAGTTTTCCTGGTGTGCCAGCAGAGGGAGCCAGCGCGCTCTGACACAGCTCTGTTCTCTTCCTTTCAGGGGTTCTTCAGATGATGCAGACCAGGATCTCTGCCCTGCAGGCGGCTGTGGACAGGTGAGTGTCCTTCAAAAAGTAAAGGAGATGAACCGGTCCCTCTGGTTTTACCCACGCTTTGATGCCTCGATGCAGGTTTCTGGATGTTAGCTTCTCCTTTTAGATGTGTTTCCTGGTGGAGACGTTCCAGTTGGATGTTCGGTTATAAACCAGACTTTTCTTTGCAGGATCAGGACGAAGATTGTCGATCCTTACAACAAGATCGTGGCCAGGATCACTCAGCTGGCACGCCTGCAGGTAACATCCAGCTTCTCCTTCCTGCTGATGGTTCTTCTGGCTTTAAGGCGGGGTTAAAATGATCAGCTTGGACATGTCAGACTGTAACTGTGACCTTCGGCCTGGAGCTCTAATGCTCTCAGGACCCTGCCTGCTGGGGCTCGGCGCAACTTCTCCTTTTGCTCAACGCTTTAGTAGCTCATGGAGGCGTCAACTTTCTGTAGGTTTATATTGTGGTGGATGGATGGATGCATGGATGGATGGACGGGTGGGTGGATGGATGGACGGGTGGGTGGATGGATGGACGGGTGGGTGGATGGATGGACGGGTGGGTGGATGGATGGATGGACGGGTGGATGGATGGACGGGTGGATGGATGGATGGACGGGTGGGTGGATGGATGGACGGGTGGGTGGATGGATGGACGGGTGGATGGATGGACGAGTGGGTGGATGGATGGATGGACGAGTGGGTGGATGGACGAGTGGGTGGATGGATGGATGGACGAGTGGGTGGATGGATGGATGGACGAGTGGGTGGATGGATGGACGGGTGGGTGGGTGGATGGATGGACGGGTGGATGGATGGACGGGTGGATGGACGGGTGGGTAGGTGGATGGACGGTTGGGTGGATGGATGCGTGGATGGATGGACGGGTGGGTGGATGGATGGACGGGTGGATGGATGGACGGGTGGATGGATGGACGGGTGGGTGGGTGGATGGATGGACGAGTGGGTGGATGGATGGACGGGTGGGTGGGTGGATGGATGGACGGGTGGATGGATGGACGGGCGGGTAGGTGGGTGGATGGATGGGCGGGCGGGTGGATGGACGGATGGGTGGATGGACGGACAGGTGGATGAATGCGTGGATGGATGGATGGGTGGATGGATGGACGGGTGGGTGGATGGACGGACGGGTGGATGGACAGACGGGTGGGTGGACGGATGCGTGGATGGATGGACGGGTGGATGGATAGGTGGATGGATGGACGGGTGGATGGATGGATGGATGGGTGGGTGGATGGATGGACGGGTGGATGGATGGGTGGGTGGATGGATGGACGGGTGGATGGATGGACAGGTGGATGGGTGGGTGGATGGATGGACGGGTGGATGGATGGGTGGATGGATGGACGGGTGAATGGGTGGACGGGTGGGTGGGTGGATGGATGGACAGGTGGATGGGTGGGTGGATGGATGGACGGGTGGATGGATGGACAGGTGGATGGGTGGATGGATGGACGGGTGAATGGGTGGACGGGTGGGTGGATGGATGGACGGGTGGATGGATGGACAGGTGGATGGGTGGATGGATGCGTGGATGGATGGACGGGTGGGTGGAGGGATGGATGGGTGGACGGTGGGTGGATGGATGGATGAACGGGTGAATGGGTGGATGGATGGATGAACGGGTGAATGGGTGGATGGATGGATGGACGGGTGAATGGGTGGATGGATGGACGGGTGAATGGGTGGATGGGTGGGTGGATGGATGGATGAATGGACGGGTGGATGGATGGCAGGGTGGATGGATGGACGGGTGGATGGATGGCAGGGTGGATGGATGGACGGGTGGATGGATGCGTGGATGGATGGACGGGTGGGTGGATGCGTGGATGGATGGATGGATGAATGGACGGGTGGGTGGATGGATGGACGGGTGGATGGGTGGATGGGTGGGTGGATGGATGGACGGGTGGGTGGATGGATGGATGGATGGATGGATGGATGGATGGATGGGTGGGTGGGTGGATGGATGGGTGGGTGGATGAATGGACGGGTGGATGGATGGACGGGTGAATGGGTGGGTGGATGAATGGACGGGTGGGTGGGTGGATGGATGGACGGGTGGATGGATGGATGGACGGGTGGGTGGATGGATGGACGGGTGAATGGGTGGATGGGCGGGTGGGTGGACGGATGGGTGGATGGATGGATGGATGGGTGGACAGGTGGATGGGTGGATGGATGGACGGGTGGGTGGATGCGTGGATGGATGGATGGGTGGGTGGATGGATGGATGAATGGACGGGTGGGTGGATGGATGGAAGGGTGGATGGATGGACGGATGGATGGGTGGATGGGTGGGTGGATGGATGGATGGATGGACGGGTGGATGGGTGGATGGATGGATGGGTGGGTGGGTGGGTGGATGGATGGATGGATGAATGGACGGGTGGGTGGATGGACGGGTGAATGGGTGGGTGGATAGGTGGATGAATGGACAGGTGGGTGGATGGATGGACGGGTGGATGGATGGATGGACGGGTGGGTGGATGGATGGACGGGTGAATGGGCGGGTGGGTGGACGGGTGGGTGGATGGATGGACGGGTGAATGGGTGGATGGGCGGGTGGGTGGACGGATGGGTGGATGGATGGACGGGTGGGTGGATGGATGGACGGGTGGGTGGATGTGTGGATGGATGGATGGGTGGGTGGATGGATGGAGGAATGGACGGGTGGGTGGATGTGTGGATGGATGGGTGGGTGGATGGATGGATGGATGAATGGACGGGTGGGTGGATGGATGGACGGATGAATGGGTGGGTGGGTGGGTGGATGGATGGATGGACGGGTGAATGGGTGGATGGGTGGGTGGATGGATGGATGGATGGACGGGTGGGTGGATGGATGGATGAATGGACGGGTGGGTGGATGGATGGACGGGTGGGTGGATGGATGGGTGGGTGGATGGATGGATGAATGGACGGGTGGGTGGATGGATGGACGGGTGGATGGATGGATGGATGGATGGGTGGGTGGGTGGATGGATGGATGAATGGACGGGTGGGTGGATGGATGGACGGGTGGATGGGTGGGTGGATGGATGGATGAATGGACAGGTGGGTGGATGGATGGACGGGTGGATGGATGGACGGGTGGATGGGTGGGTGGGTGGATGGATGTTGGAAACACACGGCGAGAAGGTGGGGGCTGGGTGGTGAGGGTTACGGGGGCGAGAAACGCAAAAGTAACGCAATAGTTACTTTTACTAGTAACTAGTTACTTTTATAGTGGAGTAACTCAGTTACTTTTTGGGAGTAGTAACAGTAGCTAATAACTTTTTCAAAGTAAAGTGCCCAACACTGGTGGAGAGGATGATGACCTCTGTTTGTTTTCTTGGTTAATGAGTTAAAGACCTCGACTAGATTATTACAGAGTTTATTCAAAATAATGTTTCCATGGAGACAGATTTTACACAGTGAATGAGCAGCTTACAGCAGATGGAGTTAGTCGGTTCAGACTAACTCAGTTCCAGTCGTTCCTTGGATGGAAAGCGCTCTGCTGTGCTGGATGTGGTTTTTGACCAGGCTGATGCTGTCAGAACGCTTCCCTTGATTGTGCAGCCAAGAGGAATCCTGCTGAAATATTAATGAGGCAGCGCTTGTTAAAAGGGGGAGTGATTCAGATATACTTGGTTTATTTTATCCTCTTGGTTTCTTTGGTCCCAGACTTTGGTGACAGTAGCAGAGGAGCTACAGTAGATATATGGTATCCAGAAGTGAACACTGTATCATCAGCATAGCTCTGAATAGAATAGAAACGCCTGTTTTGGGGGGATTTTGACATTACTGTGGCAAAAACGGAAAGATAAAAGTACAAGTTTAGACAAAGTACAGGCTTGTACTTTGTCAGGGGGGAACACTATCTGGCTGGCTTTTACAACCCGTCAGATAGCGTTTCCCCTGCTTAAAGGGGAACGCCGTTTTTTTTTTTTTTTACATAGGTCCCTTGATTTTTACGTTATTCCATCATGTTTTACTCACCCATATGAGTTTTGTGTCATTTGGACCCATTCTGAAGATATTCTGTTAGGTTATATCCAAGTAACGTCTTCCTATGGGCAACGACTTGAAGGCGCCGGCTACCGTTCATTCTTCCTGTCCGCTGAACTGCTGCTAGTTTTCCTCACATGCCTGGAAGATGTCTAGTGCTGCTACCACAGATGATCTCGCTCTTGAAATGGAATTGAATGATTCAGATTAGCTAGAATGAATAGAAGGGGTAGAGCGTAGCCACCTGGTGTAATGTACATTGGTTAAATAAAGGGTTTTTTGAAAAGGAAAAAAAAAAGGCACGCATGACCGCTCCATTGTCATTCAGACACAAGTGCAGAGTGGTCCAGCACTGACCCTGTTCTGGTGTGTTTGTTTTCCAGGTGGCCTGTGACCTGCTGCGGAGGATCATACGCATCCTGTACCTGAGCAAGAGGCTGCAGGGCCAGCTGCAGGGGGGCAGCAGGGAGATCACCAAGGCTGCTCAGAGCATCAATGAACTGGGTAAGGCTCCATTTCCCCTCTCTGGGCCCGGTTCAGTCCAAACTATAACCTGTCCTTTTTGATGTTGGACAGATTTGGATCCTGTATAGGCTAAACTTAGTAAAACCTGCTCTTAGCCTGGTTCAGGCTCTAATCACACCCAGGGTGTGGTTCTTCTCTGGGCCCTAACCGGGCCATAAACAGACCCGGATGTTTAATGTCTGGACAGAAAACCCACCATGGGCCGTGCTGTTAGACGAAGGTCCAGGTTCTGTAATGATCCAGCTGTACCTGCTGAATCATTATGGACCTGGATCAGAACCAAAGCTCAGCTTCTGACCCAGGAGCTTCAGTCTGAGGTCAGCTGAGGATCAGGTCTGGTTTGCTTCCTATCTGGAGTGGCTGTCATGCTGGCAGCTGGAACTGGTTCCCAGCTCCTCCACCATGACAGCTTGCCGCCACTGCAGCTCTGCTCTGCAAACCTTTGATTTCATGGATGTTGTAGAATATCTAATCAAGCAGTTGTTCAGCTGAACGGTACCAGAACCTCTTGGTTTAGTGCTCTCTGGGTCAGCAACTCTGGGTTGTTCTGTATTAACCTGCTAGAAGATTCCTTCCAAGATCTAAAGAATGCTGGAAGGTTCTTGTTTCCTAACAAAGGGGTATAGGTCAGATGGGGCTGTTTGTGACACGTCGCTCTGACCAGTCAGGCTGCATGGAGCCGAGCAGCAGCTTATAGATGCTCTGTCTGGTTTCTTCTGGTTAGCAGACATTTGCTCACTTCTCCAAACACACAAACTGACGGGTGGTCGGGGTGTTAAAGCTTCACTATATAATTGGTTAGTGCTTCTGACTGGTAGCACTAACCACCCATTGTCCGGTTTACCCCTGCACTGGTCAGCTAAGGCTGCCTGGATTGAAGTGTGGGAGGCTTCAACCCCCCAACCCCTTCAGCCAGTTCCTCTGTGTTTGGGAAATAAAGCCAATGTCTGTCCTTGGCTTGATGGTTTCTCTGGAATGAGCATTAAAATGTTCTGATGTTCCCGACCCAGAACTCTGGGTGTTCATTAAAGTCTAGTCAGTAAAATTTACATGGTAAATGACCTGTACTCATGTAGCGCTTTTTCAAGTCAGGAGACTTGACCAAAGCACTTTCCACTACATTCAGTCATTCACCCATTCACTCAAACATGGTGGGCTGCATTGTAGCCACCGCTGGCGCCACCGGGCCCTCTGACCACCATCAGTAGACAATGCAGTGAAGTCTTGCCTAAAGACCCTGAAAGCCGGAGCCAGTACTCGAACTGACAACCCTCAGATTGAAGGGCAAACTCCTTCATAGTTTTAATGTAATTTCCCTCTGGGATTATTAAAGTATGTCTGATTCTGATTCACGCCGCTGTCGCCCCCTGGTACGATGCTACAAGTTAACCTCCTCCTAGGCCAGTAGGTGCCACACCCACCTGCTGTCGGTACCAGTGGTTTCACAGCTGGTTTCCAGGGTTGTGACTGACGTCTACCCTGACCTCTGACCCCTCCATAGAGCTCTATAGTGGTTACGCCATTTGATATCAGTGTCTGAACATCTAGTGCAGGGATGTCGGACTGTTTCCAGAAAAGGCCGTGTGGCTGCTGGTTTTCTTTCCAGCCAAGCTGTAGCACTCCAGATTCCAGTCATCCCATGAAGTGAGTTCAGGATGGATCTGATGACCTGATGACTGAATGGAGTCTGGTGTGCTACTGGCTTGGTTGGAAAGAAAACCAGCAGCCCTTTCTACAACCAGTTTGACATCATTGGTGATTGGTGGATGAAAACGCAGTGGACTCAAAATTTCCAACAATGCACCTTGAAAAGTAGTGATCATCCATGGTCACTAGACAAGCACATCCATCCATCCATCCATCCATCCATCCATCCATCCATCCATCCATCCATCCATCCATCCATCCCAGAGATGCCCAGACTTCCCAATCCACACACACTTCTTCAAGCTGCTCTTGGGGGACCCCGAGGCGACACCAGGCCAGCTCAGAGACCTTGTCCCTCCAACGTGTCCTGGGCCTTCCACCAGGCCTCCTACCAATGGGAGTACATACATTCATTTGGGCAAATTCAGTTTTAATGCATACTGCACATTTTCTGTTAGTCCAATAAACCTCAATTCAATAGTGAAATAATATTGTGTCCATCAGTTATTAGATATATTAAACTAAAATAGCTGCTGCAAACGCCCAAATATTTAGGAATAAAAATGATTAAGATTAATAAGGGTGCCCAAACTTTTTATATGACTGTATATCCCATCATGCTTTGTGAGGAGAGCTCTTGGATATTTTTCGGGGGCGAGAACAGAGATTGGGGAAGGCACTGTGCGGGGAGGCGGAATCGCATGACCAACGGGGAGCAAGCATCTGTTCCGGAAGGTCAGTTCGCTGAGTTCACTCTAAAGTGATGGGTCTGGGCTCAAGGTCAGGGGTCAGGGCGGATGTCGGACACAGCCCATTTCTGAACATTTAAACTACCTGTTCAGAAGGAACGCACCGTCTGTGCCTGACCCTGTTCTTAAGCCTGACCCTCTTCTAAAGCCTGGCCTTTTCTAGTGCCTGACCCTGTTCTTAAGCCTGACCTTTTCTAGTGCCTGACCCTGTTCTAACGCTTGACCTTTTCTAGTGCCTGACCCTGTTCTTAAGCCTGACTTTTTCTAGTGCCTGACCCTGTTCTAAAGCTTGACCTTTTCTAGTGCCTGACCCTGTTCTAAAGCCTGACCATGTTCTAAAGCCTGACCCTGTTCTAAAGCCTGGCCTTTTCTAGTGCCTGACCCTGTTCTTAAGCCTGACCCTCTTCTAAAGCCTGGCCTTTTCTAGTGCCTGACCCTGTTCTTAAGCCTGACCTTTTCTATTGCCTGACCCTGTTCTAAAGCTTGACCTTTTCTAGTGCCTTACCCTGTTCTAAAGCCTGACCATGTTCTAAAGCCTGACCCTGTTCTAAAGCCTGACCTTTTCTAGTGCCTGACCCTGTTCTAAAGCCTGACATTTTCTAGTGCCTGACCATGTTCTAAAGCCTGACATTTTCTAGTGCCTGACCCTGTTCTTAAGCCTGACCATGTTCTAAAGCCTGACCCTGTTCTAAAGCCTGACAATTTTCTAGTGCCTGACCCTGTTCTAAAGCCTAACCTTTTCTAGTGCCTGACCCTGTTCTAAAGCCTGACCCTGTTCTAAAGCCTGACATTTTCTAGTGCCTGACCCTGTTCTAAAGCCTGACCCTGTTCTAAAGCCTGACCACGTTCTAAAGCCTGACCCTGTTCTAAAGCCTGACCTTTTCTAGTGCCTGACCCTGTTCTAAAGCCTGACATTTTCTAGTGCCTGACCCTGTTCTAAAGCCTAACCTTTTCTAGTGCCTGACCCTGTTCTAAAGCGTGACCCTGTTCTAAAGCCTGACATTTTCTAGTGCCTGACCCTGTTCTAAAGCCTGACCCTGTTCTAAAGCCTGACCCTGTTCTAAAGCCTGACCACGTTCTAAAGCCTGACCCTGTTCTAAAGCCTGACCTTTTCTAGTGCCTGACCCTGTTCTAAAGCCTGACCCTGTTCTAAAGCCTGACCCTGTTCTAAAGCCTGACCACGTTCTAAAGCCTGACCCTGTTCTAAAGCCTGACCTTTTCTAGTGCCTGACCCTGTTCTAAAGCCTGACCCTGTTCTAAAGCCTGACCCTGTTCTAGTGCCTGACCATGTTCTAAAGCCTGACCTTGTTCTAAAGCCTGACCCTGTTCTTAAGCCTGACCCTGTTCTAAAGCCTGACCCTGTTCTAAAGCCTGACCACGTTCTAAAGCCTGACCCTGTTCTAAAGCCTGACCCTTTCTAGTGCCTGACCCTGTTCTAAAGCCTGACCCTGTTCTAAAGCCTGACCCTGTTCTAAAGCCTGACCCTGTTCTAAAGCCTGACCCTTTCTAGTGCCTGACCCTGTTCTAAAGCCTGACCCTGTTCTAAAGCCTGACCCTGTTCTAAAGCCTGACCTTTTCTAGTGCCTGACCCTGTTCTAAAGCCTGACCCTGTTCTTAAGCCTGACCCTGTTCTTAAGCCTGACCCTGTTCTTAAGCCTGACCTTTTCTAGTGCCTGACCCTGTTCTAAAGCCTGACCATGTTCTAAAGCCTGACCCTGTTCTTAAGCCTGACCACGTTCTAAAGCCTGACCTTTTCTAGTGCCTGACCCTGTTCTAATGCCTGACCATGTTCTAAAGCCTGACCCTGTTCTAAAGCCTGACCCTGTTCTAAAGCCTGACCCTGTTCTAAAGCCTGACCCTGTTCTTAAGCCTAACCCTGTTCTTAAGCCTGACCCTGTTCTAAAGCCTTACCATGTTCTAAAGCCTGACCCTGTTCTTAAGCCTGACATTTTCTAGTGCCTGACCATGTTCTAAAGCCTGACCATGTTCTAAAGCCTGACCCTGTTCTAAAGCCTGACTCTGTTCTTAAGCCTGACCCTGTTCTAAAGCCTGACCATGTTCTAAAGCCTGACCCTGTTCTTAAGCCTGACATTTTCTAGTGCCTGACCCTGTTCTAAAGTCTGACCCTGTTCTTAAGCCTGACCATGTTCTAAAGCCTGACCCTGTTCTTAAGCCTGACATTTTCTAGTGCCTGACCCTGTTCTAAAGTCTGACCCTGTTCTTAAGCCTGACCATGTTCTAAAGCCTGACCCTGTTCTTAAGCCTGACCCTGTTCTTAAGCCTGACCCTGTTCTAAAGCCTGACCCTGTTCTAAAGCCTGACCCCTAAAGCCTGACCCTGTTCTAAAGCCTGACCCTGTTCTAAAGCCTGACCCTGTTTTAAAGCCTGACCCTGTTCTAAAGCCTGACCCCTAAAGCCTGACCCTGTTCTAAAGCCTGGCCACATCCTAATTTGTTGCCTCTGGGATTATTGGTGTGAATGAGAGAAATGTAACCCAGAGATCACAGCTAGGATCTGGAAAGGCCTGTGCTCCGTCTCATGACTCGTATTGGAGTAGAATTTCTTTCATGTCAACGTTGGCATGGTAACTGGAAGTAGATATTTATAGATTAGAGATCAAAATGTATGAAACATTTATTTATATACTGGAAATATTAAAATATTTAAATGTTGGACTTCTACTCTGCTCCACCCTGAATCACGGATTCATTAAAAAAATGTAATGTTTTGATGTACAGGTTTTAGATGTGACCTTTAAGAACATCAGGATTTAAACTCAGAACCAGCCATCTGCCTGTTGAACCTGGGCTGGTTGATTAAAACCGTGTCTCAGACCTCCAAGCAGAAAATGAAACTTCCTGTTTGACCTTTTTAATTTCCCTTTGGGGTTACGAACGAAACAGTCCGTTTTAAAAGCAGCCTTAAAGCTTAGTACGGGGCCATAGGGAACCAGCAGGCCCGCCCCGGCTCCTAGTGGAGTCTACAGAGGCTGGAATAACCGCTTTGATACAAAAACCGCTCCATCTGTTAGCTGAAATGAAGGGATGAGAAGAATGCAGATGTTTGTCAGAAAGTTTTAATGCAGGTTTTGCTGATGCTTCATCGATTAGTCACTCACTCAGTCAGGTGGAAAACACTGTGCCAGAGCCGGCGTAATCGGACTCTTTGTCTCCTAACGAAGGGAACACCCTGATCCGCTGCCTGCTGCAGGATGTCCAATGCACCGTCCCTCACTCAGCTTCCTGTGAGCACAGACACTTCTGTCTGGCCTCTGTGTCCTCGAAGGTGACCTTCTTGTTCCTTCGCGGGTCAATCCAGGAGTTGTGAATCACCGCATTGTTCGGGGTCGGTTCTGCCTCCACCACTGACACCACCCTCTTCTTCATCTTACTTTTGAGGACTTTTTGAAACTTTTGACGGGTGAAGGCGTAGAGGAGAGGGTGAAAGATGGTGGTCCCGTATGCCATCACCAGGAAACCCAGCCGAAGGCGTACAGTCAGGTCACTGGGGCCGGCACTGAGGATGATTGTGTTGAGAACGGTTATCGGAGTCCAGCAGAGGAGGAAGGTGGAGATGATCAGAAGAGACATCCTAAAAACCCGTTTCTGCCTCTCTCTCCTCTCGCGGTGCCGCTTCACCGCTCGCCTTAGCGCTATGATCACTGAAACCGATGCCCGCATGCCTAGCGGGGCGCTTCCACCGCCCTTACCCGCCGTGCTGCTCTGGGACGCCTCTGTGGACTCTGCTTGTGCAGCGGTGCTAAGGGAGATGGTGTTTTTGCTTCTAGGCTTCTTTTTGGGCAGGTTGTGTTGAAAGCGTGTCCCGATGCGGATGTTTAACGCCTGAAGGATCTTATAATAAGTCACCAGCATCACCACGGCAGTGAAAAAGAAGATGGGGATCTGTGCCAGCAGGTGGTAGTATAAACCCAGCTCAGAGTAAGACCCACTCTCGTCCAGGACCGTCGCCGAGTCCGTCTGGTTCACCAGATGGGAACCGGGTCCGACGAAGAAGCTCACCTCCATGAACGGAACCAGAAAACTGAAAAGGGACAGACCCCAGATGGATCCCAGCAGAGCCACAGCCCGGCCCATCGTCAGCACGCGGTTCGCTGGCCGCACTGAGATGTCGTAACGGTCCACGGTTATGGCCAGCACATTCGCAGCGGTAGCCACACTGGCGAAGGACACGCAGGCCTCATGGAAGCAGCTGATCAAGGCCGTTCCTGCCTCCTGAGGGAGGAGTATCACCACGGACGTCAGAGGGATGCAGCCCACACACACCTGGAACAGGAGAGAAGTTCACGTTACGTCCAGAAACAGACGGCAGACATTGTGACCTCATCTTTACTCTCTGAGAGAACCGCCATAAGGACCAGAAATCAGATCTGCCGCTGGTCACGTGTTCCTGGACAACCAGTATAGAAAAATAAAGAGGCTGTCTGTGGACCGGTTCTGATTGGCCTACTAGCTTCTCCTCATCTGCTGCCTTTCAGCCGCCTGATATGACGCAGATGATAACCGCCAACATGTTGGGATCTAGTCCCTTGTAAAGTGGCCAACAATCTCTGCCTGAGGACTGAAAGGAAGATGGTGGATGAGGAAGAAAGATGGTGATGGTGTACTGATGGGGGCAGCAGTGGGAGGTCTAATCTTCAACCATCCTGTGGGTCAGTGGAGGGGGAACTCACCAACACATCCACCACATGCAGGTTCATGGTGATGACATTGGAAACGGAGCTGATGAGGTTCTGTTTCATGCAGTAGAGGACCAGAACCATGAGGTTGGAGCTCAGGCCCAACACGATCTCCAGAACAAGGAAGCTTGTCAAGGAAACCTTACAATAGAAATCAGAGTGGAGATTCTGTCTTTTATTGTGAAAGGACACACATTCCCCTCCCGCCATCAGTCATCATCATTCAGTTAGCTTAGCCGTCTCATGCTAACACATGGTTTTAGTGGACGAGATGGACTGAAGGAGTACCTGGAAGCCGATGGGATAGACGTCCTCAGAGGAGGTCAGGTCGAGTTCGTAGAGGTCAGGGGAGTCCTGCACAGTCATGTTGCTCATCGTAGCGCCGGAGCTCAGCTCTGCAGCCGTGTGCATTTTGCTGGCAGGAAGAAGTGACCTGGAGAGAGGTGTGAGCACAGACGGACCTGGATCAGAAGAGGAGGCCTGGAGGTCTGTCAGTCCCTCTCCTTTTGGCCAGATGTTTCACCATCCCTCGCTATTCTTCCATAACTAATGGATCACGGCCAGCACCGACACAGAACACGGTCCAAACCCGCCTGAGGAAGGTCCTCCATCCTCCTCTACCAGCAGAGCGGTCTGTGTTTGGTTGAGGCGCATTAGGGAGAGTATGCTAGCAGGATAAGGACCTGGTTCTTCTGCTGTGTTAGCAGCTGATGGAGAGGGACAGCAGGGGAAAGGTCAGAGGTCGAGGCTCCCATCCTAAGTGAACTCCAGCTCTAAACTACGGGACCTGAAAACAACATCCATCCTATAATATCCTGGTACTTCTTCATCCTGGACTGACTCTGACAGAGGAGCCTGCAGCCCTCCTGCTCCATCATCCAATCACTAATCATCTAGACCCTCAGATACTTTAACTCCTCCCCTTTAGGAAGGACTCTGGACTCTACAGTTGAATATCATCCATTCTCTGGAGATTCAGCTTTAAATGTTTTTTCTGACTTCAGTCTGAGGAGGGAGCTACAGATAAAGGTGAAGCTCCTCCAAGCTCTGAGCTCATCACCATAGAGATGAAGCATCAACGCCCCTAAGCCCCGCCCCTTTACCATAAGCATCACTCTCAGCTGTGAAAGGCGCCTTGATTGAAGGTGGTCGGGGGGTATAAACGTGATTGGGACGGCGTCTTCCCTCCAACATAAAGGACAGCAGTGGTTGCTATGGCAACACAGTGGCGCGTCATTTTGGGCTGTAGCTCTGTCCCACATTTGCCATTTTCTTAATAAATAAATCTATTCAGTCAAATTAAATTGTTTCATAGAGGACCTTCCCTTCGTGGATTAATGACGTCTTTTTTCTTTTCCTAACGGGATTTTTGATGCAGGAAATCAGTGGAACTTGCATTTAATGCACGTTTCCTCCGCCTCTATTTCACTGTTACACCTGTTGCCACTTAGCCTGCAACTGATGCAGACTTGCTATCTAAGGGCTGAACGGCTCACTGGCCCTACCCACTAAGGGGTTTGGGACGGCCCTTAATGCTCCATGGGATCGGAGGCCGGTTTGGGATTCAGCCTCAGAGCGTGAAGCTTTATGGCTCCACTGTGGAAGGAAGACCTCAGAGGGACTGGAGGGTCTGTGAAACCCTTCTCCATGTGAATGCAGCTCCATCATCAGACACATCTAGGAACATATTTCTACCTTCCTCCTGATCTGCAACTGCTGAGTCAGTAAACTGGGCACTGCAGCAGCAGCCTGTGTTCCTTTGGGGTTTGGACTGTAGAAACGTAAACCTAGATGTGACATCAGGCATTGACTCACCGCTCCCTCCCATCAGCGTCCTCTGTGGCTCGGCCGTCAGAGGGATCCTCCTGGAGGATGTCTCCTCATGCCCTAGGGCAGGACCTGCAGGTGGCCTCCCATCCTGTCTCCTGGATCTGCAGGGACGTCCGTCCTTCAGCTGAACATCTGTAGAATCCCTCTGGGTCTGTAGAGATCTGTATGTCTAGATATGCTTCCTTTTCTAATCGAAGAGAGAATCCAGGAGCAGCACCCAGCCAGCACTCATGGAGGGCATGTGCTGTGCAGCATCAGCTCAGAGATCAATGGTGTCTTTCATCAACAGTCTCGTCTTTGTCCTTTTGTGTCTGAGCTGTTGTCATCGATGCTGGTTCCTCAGCGGTCCCTCTCTCCACCAATCACGGCTCTCCAGGTGTGATTTTCACACCTTTCTGTCTGCAGGATGCAGGTGTTAAATTCCAGAGAGTTTGAAGGAGAAAAGCGGCGACAGGCAGGGAAGATGAGCTGGTGTTTCCAGTCTCCGTTCAGGTCCCTTCAGCCCAACGAGTCTCCTTCACTTCTGGACATGCAGAGTCTCTGTGCTGCTCTCTACATGGGGGAAGGAGAGAAGTGTGTCACGTCCCTCCGTCATCTCTCCCTGGGACGGTGCTCTGCTCCCATTCAAAGCCTGCGGAGACAAAGGCAGAAATATTTGGGTCACCTTGAAATAGATGCTTATCCTGTGGTCTGGCTGTTGCATCACATGTTCAGGCCGATTCCAGCTCCGCCGCCGTCCACCGACACTTCAGTGCTGCTTAGATGCTATCTGTGAGCGCTCACAGGACTGTCAGCGTGTGAGGAGAGTCCGTTTAATCGCTTTTAGTTCCCTGCTCAGACTCTTTGATGCTTCCCATCATATGTTGTTCAGTAAATCATTAGTGAAAGGGGTCTGCTGCGTTAACCCAGCCCAGCAACGGCTGCTGGAAACAACAAGCTGATTGAGAAAACACTAAAGTTACCCTTCAATCTATGCTGCTTCTGTTTCTAAATAAGGTCAGAAGAAGTGAATGAACATTGTAGACATGAGAGGGTTGCCCCTCAGTGAGAAGGAGCTCCATAGCGAAGCAAAGCATTGCTGCTGGCAAAGCGCTGTGATAAATGCAGAATAACTGCTGTTAGAGACGTCCATTTGCTGCCAGGGGATGGTGATGATGGCTTGGTAATCAGTCGGCTTTGCTCACATCTGTAGACAATGACAGGATTATGTTTTTTTTTATTCAACTAACTTAATAGTTAGTTGAATAAAAACGAACTAACTTTATTATTCAACTTTTTTATTGGCTTGTACCCCTTCCCCACTGGGGGAAAAACCGGTTTAAACTCGGAAACAATCAGCTTTTAGTGGCAGTGGGAACAGCTAACTGACGCGTGTCTATGCGGGTCAAACGACTCGGACAGCGACCTGGGTTAAAATTGCCTCGGCTAATCATATAAACATGGAGCAGCTCTGGTGAGAGGGATTCAGACAGATAATAGAGAGAAACAATAAAGCAAACTGACTATGCCATGGCTTCCTTCCATGTTGCTCTCCATTGTTTACTTTCCTGATTTCTGTAGCACTCCTGATATCATCAAAGCTAACCCAGTGTGATGATGTCACCAGACAGCCGCTGTGGGGGGGCAGCTTTCTTAGCCAGCGGGAAGGGAGCCAGATTCTGATTGTTAGTCGGTGAGCCATTTTTGAAAAACATCCATTAACCTGCTATTTTCAGTGAGAAAGAAGCTTTGGTTAGAAATGTTATGTTTGGGGTGAGGATCTGATTGGATGGATCAAAACCATCAGCTATCCATGTTATAAAGTTAGCGTAGCGCCATCAGCCTTCCAGCCGGTTAGCAGCAGGATGCGCATGGAGTCACGTCTGGGACAGGAATCACTCTACGCTGATGATATTTCTGTCCATCCTGTCAGCCAGCAGTTCATAACTTATAGATTTACCTGGTTTGGCGTGATGCAATTAAACTCAGGTGTCCGACTAGGAAGTCATGGAGCTAGGAGATGACCTGGACTGACCTGAACTGGAAGCATGTCGGACTCATTCAGCGCTGAATAAGAAATCTGCCAGTAGCCAAGCTGGAGGACCTGCTGGTCTGATTGGTTTCTGACAGCTGCTGCCTCAGCCTGACTGGTTTCCCTCCTTATCCTGTGGGATCTGCTGTTCAGCCTATCGGAATGCCGAGTTAAAGGCACAGTCTGTAGATCATTCCTCTCATGCGGTGGTGTTGTGATGGAGGCACGCGTTAGCTTACCTTCCGGAGGTGTCCTGGTCTACCCGGGGGATCACGCTGCTGGCAGCTAACCCCGCCTGCAGCTCAGCTCTCCATCAGCCAGTTCTTTGCTGCCCTGCTGAATCCTGTCGGAGGGAAGAATGAAACCTCTTCCTCTCTCTGTCTCTCTGTCATGCTTCCTGCCTCCAGTAGCCCTCCCTACTCATCTACTGCTCCCTCCTCCTCCTCCTCCTCCTCCGTCGCTGCCTCTCTCTCCTCTACTCCTTCGTTTCTACTGACTGACTCAGATTTAGCCTCCTGCTCATTTCATCTCTTCATCCTTTTTGACTCTTTCCATATTTATTTCACAGCTTAGGCAGAAACGGTCTCCATGGTGATATAATGACAACATGCATCCTGTCAGGACTTTGGCCCCTCCTCCTGTTTGCATAGCACCTGATCTGGCTATGCAGACTGGTCCTTATTGCCTGCCGAGTGTATCTGGAGTGAAGCCTGTCAGCGGACTAATTAGGGCTACTTGGCATTGGCATGGCAACAGTGGCCCTAGCAGACTTCAGCTCAGAGCCCTCCTGGTTCATTTTCTGGTGCTCCTGCTCTCCTTCAGGGGCTTCTTTACGTCTCAGAGAAAAATCCCACATGTGGTTGTTTTAGGGAGCTTGTCTGAATCAACCTCCGCTTTAAGTGAAAATCTTCCCTGGTGTTTGCAAACACAAACAACACGAGAGCCCATCAGGCAGCTCCGTGTCAAAATGTTTTATCCACCCTTCTGAGAACGGTCCAGCCTCTGATATATGTAGTTAGGAATCCTCTCTGGCCCTTATGGTGAAACCAACCAGGGTCCTTCAGCTGGTTGGTGAGCTTGTATGTCTGCAGCAGAAATGAAACCTTATAGATTCAGACTTTTTATCAGTCCCTGAGAGCCGTCATTAATAAATGTTTTATGTTTGGGGCAAAACCAAACATCAGGCCTTAATAAACAAAGACTTATTTTATAGCTCCTTTTCAAACATTTATAAACTCCAGAGATCCAAACAAACATCGCCTATAAAAAGATACACAGTGAAGCAAAGAGCATCGACTAAAATGAAAACTACTTCTGCTAATTAAAGCTGAGCTTTAACTTATTCTAAATCCTGGAAATTGTTCTAGTTGGCCTGTGGCATTCCTCAGAGGCACGTTCTGGGGCATCAGTATTTTCCACCACTTGGTGAACGATTCCCAGATTTATTTCACTGTTTACCCATCAGACATTTCAGTAATCAGAGTCGCTGATAAAACAGAGGACTTGGTGTTTGGATCTGAGGCCAGCAGGGATCCAATCACAGAAGAAGCCGGTCAGTCTGAACACGGCCATTTCTCTAAGGTTGGGGTTTAGACGTCTGAAAGGAGCCTCAGCAGTGAGAAGTGAGAGCCTGTTGGTCTGAGGTTGGAAATGCTGAAGGCATAGTTGCCTCCTAGTTGATAAAATGCATATTATTAGAGTAAAGGTGAACCAGACTGAGGCTCAATGTGATCATGATCTGATCAGAGACCTGTTAGATTATCTAGACACTTCCAAATGTGTGAAAAAGGAGCTCAGATCCAAACCCACCATCCTCATCATCATTTTCAATCCTTAATTATAGTTAATGGCAGTAAAAGAAGAATGAAGGGTTCAGTTCAAAGTTGACATAATAAACAAATAAAAACAGTTTGGAGGAATTAAAAAGGTGGAGCTGACTTTCTAATAGAGGCATCACAGTGATTTTTAATGATGCTGCCACCTGTGGCCAAAACACAAAACTGCATCTCTCTGCTGCTCGTCCTCATAGCTCGCTCTCTTTCTCAACCATGTTTTTATCTTTACTCTTTTCACCTTGGAGGAGTTTCTGCTGATGTCTGAGTTTAGCCAGATCATCCATCTTGAATATAATGCTTCAATTGTTTGATAGGCCGGCGTGCTTGTCCTGACCTCTGCTGAACAGGGCAGGAACTTCTGACCCGAGATGGTTCAGGGAAACCGGCTGATAGATTCAATTCAATTCAATTCAGTTTATTTATATAGCGCCAAATTCACAACACATGTCATCTCAAGGCACTTTACAGTTCAACCAGATCATACAGTCAAATTGATACAAAGTTTTCTATCTAAGGAAAACCAGTTGATTGCATCGACTCATTGACTCAAATACAATCCCTCACACTAAGCATGCTTGTAGCGACAGTGGAGAGGAAAAACTCCCTTTGAACAGGAAGAAACCTCCAGCAGAACCAGGCTCAGTGTGAGCGGCCATCTGCCGAGGCCGACTGGGGTCCAAGGAGACAGAAGCAGAGATACAAAAAGCAGCTGTAAAAGGCGGCCCCGTCCAGGAAACACACAGCCAGGCAGACGAGCTCCAAGGCAGCTCCCATGCCAGAGGATGAAGAGAGCACATCCACCCAGCCACGGCCAGAGAAACAGGACCACACCTGAAGACAGGCCGATCTCCAACATCTATAAACAAGGGTGTTGATGGCAGCAGCACAGCTGGTGTTTCTTTCCTGGATGGAGTCACAGCCAAACAGGAACAGACGAGGCAAAGCTACTCTGAGGAAAAGCAGAGAGAGCAGAAGGTTAGAGATTGAACTAACAGATTCTGCAGAATAGGAGAACAGAGAGAGAATGAAGCAGAATGATGAAATGGGGGTCCCTATGTCCTCCAGCAGTCTAAGCCTATAGCAGCATAACTATAGAGATAGCTCAGGATAACCTGAGCCACCCTAACTATAAGCTTTATCAAAAAGGAAAGTTTTAAGCCTAGCCTTAAAAGTAGACAGGGTGTCTGCCTCACGGACTAAAACTGGTAGTTGGTTCCACAGGAGAGGAGCCTGATAACTAAAAGATCTGCCTCCCATTCTACTTTTAGAAATTCTAGGAACCACTAGTAAACCTGCAGATTGAGAGCGAAGTGCTCTGTTAGGAACATAAGGAACAATCAGATCTCTGATATCAGATGGAGCTTGGCCATTTAAGGCTTTATATGTGAGAAGGAGGATTTTAAATTCAATTCTTGATTTAACAGGAAGCCAATGAAGAGAAGCCAGGATAGGAGAGATATGATCTCTCTTTTTCATTTTCATCAGAACTCTGGCTGCAGCATTTTGGATTAGCTGAAGGCTTTTAACTACAGTTTGTGGACTTCCTGATAGTAAAGAATTACAATAGTCCAGCCTTGAAGTAACAAATGCATGGACTAGTTTCTCAGCATCACCCCTGGACAGGAGATTTCTAATTTTTGTAATGTTCCTCAGATGAAAGAAGGAAATTCTAGAAACCTCTTTGATCTGGGATTTAAATGACAGGTCCTGATCAAAAATAACACCAAGATTTTTTACTTTATTATCTGAAATCAGTTTAATCCACTCCAAATGAAGTGACTGGCTAATCAGCTTCTTTTTCAGAGACTCTGGTCCAAAGACTATAACCTCTGTTTTGTCTGCATTCAGAAGCAGAAAGTTAAGAGTCATCCAGGTTTTTATGTCTTCAGACATGCCTGTAATCTATGTAATGGTTAGCTTCATCTGGGTTATAGACAGATATAGCTGGGTATCATCAGCATAACAGAGGAAATTAATCCCATCCTGTCTAATAATTCTACAAATTGGGAGCATGTATAAAGTAAAGAGAATTGGTCCTAGCACTGATCCCTGTGGTACTCCACAGGTAACCTTTGAGCGTGTTGAAGATCTATCATTAACATGAACAAACTGAATTTGATCAGAGAGATAAGATTTAAACCAGTCTAGTGCTGTTCCTTTAATTCCAACAAAATATTCAAGTCTTTCTAAAAGAATATTATGGTCAACTGTATCAAATGCAGCACTAAGATCCAACAGGACGAGCACAGATACAAGTCCATTATCTGAGGCCATGAGAATATCATTAGTGACTTTCACCAGAGCTGTTTCAGTGCTATGATGAGCTCTAAAGCCAGACTGAAACTCTTCAAAAAGTTCATTATGGTGTAAGTGGTCGGAAACTTGTTTGGCAACTACTTTCTCAAGAATTTTGGATAAGAAAGGAAGATTGGATATAGGTCTATAATTAACCAAGTCATCTGGGTCAAGAGACGGTTTCTTAAGCAGAGGTTTAATTACAGCAACCTTAAAAGCTTTAGGTACATATCCCTGTAACAGAGATAGATTAATCACTCACTGACGCCTCAGTAGATGAACTACTGAGGCGTCAGTACTTCATTAAAATGTGTTTTAGTCATAAATATTCAAATAAAAAGCCTATTATAAGATATTTACCAGTTAAAATGTAGTTAATGTCCCTTTAAAGCAGTACCATGGAACATTTAACCTGCAGGACCTGCAGCTTCAGCGCCCCCTACAGGCGGCTGGCAGTACTGAGCTGTGTCTAAATGACCCCTCAGATTGATAGCCGTTTCTTAATATGTGTACTTGTGTGTCCTCGTGAAACGTCATCAGCCTCAGCCCTAGTACTGTTCCAATTCACAAGAACAGCAGACCAAGAACAGACAAAGTCCCCAAATGTTGTTCTCGCCCTGCCCTCTTTACCCAGCATGCACTGCAGCAGCAGCTTTCAATGGAGCGTTCCATTAAAGTTAAAAGTTCTCTTTTCTGTTGCTGTTGTTCAATAAAAGTAAGTTTTAAGATCATTTGTGGCAAGAATATTATATTTTAAAGCATCACTATATGCCCCATTTACTGATTTAATGCAGAATTTAAAAGACCTCCAAGGCTAAATGCAGCCAGGTCTAGCCTCAGCCCCTCTACAGCAGCCAGGGCTAACGTTAGCCCGTCTGCAGCGGCCAGGGCTAACGTTAGCCCATCTGCAGCGGCCAGGGCTAACGTAAGTCCATCTGCAGCGGCCAGGTCTAGCCTCAGCCCGTCTGCAGCGGCCAGGGCTAACGTTAGCCCATCTGCAGTGGCCCGGGCTAACGTAAGCCCGTCTGCAGCGGCCAGGTCTAGCCTCAGCCCATCTGCAGTGGCCCGGGCTAATGTAAGCCCGTCTGCAGCGGCCAGGTCTAGCCTCAGCCCGTCTGCAGCGGCCAGGGCTAACGTTAGCCCGTCGGCAGCGGCCAGGGCTAACGTTAGCCTGTCGGCAGCAGCCCTCTGTCGGTATAGCCATGTGTGAAAGTCCGCTGTTTTATTTGGCAAATTGTTCATTTGATTCGTGCTTATCTGACCATGTTCATTATTATTTCCCCAATAAATAACAACAGTAATAATTTATTATATAGAGACTATTAATAAAAGGAGGTGAAATGCAGCTCTAGACAAGCATGTGGTGACATCACGAGCACACTTCTGTTCCAATTGACCCATATTTATTCTGTGTGCTCCCGTTCTCACCGAAACAAGACTTTCCTATGTTCTTCTCAAGGACATACTTGGCGAGAACACGATCCCGTACTCTCGTTCTTGTGAACTGAGAAGTGGCCCTGGTTCTGGTATCGGAGCTGTTTGGACCAGCAGGTCTAGAATCCTGGAGTTCCTGGAAGCATACACCCTCCATCAAAGAACCAGCTGAGGGTCAGAGCTAACGAGAAGGGACGCGCTGAGACGATATCAGACCCCTTCCCCAACCATGGATCAAAATCAGCATCTTTAGTCTGATGGTCACATAGAACCAGACTGGGACTCCAAGGACTGTACTTAATCCTATAGTCCAACACTACTACCCAGCAGTGACACTAAACCTGCTTCTGTTTGTTTTTTAGATTGCAGATTGTTTCGGTTCGGCTCTTAATGCTGAGAAACTTCTACCTTCCTCCTAGAAATGGGAGCCTCAGAAGGCTGCAGCTTTTATACTCTGTGCTGCTTATTCCCGTTGTACCTAATATTGTGGACGGCTCTAGGGGAGCAGCATAGAGCACAGACACGCATGCATTATCAACATTTCCAAATGTTTGCCATGCTGCCCCATAATGGCGGAGTTCTTAGAGGTGTTCACCATCTGTTGGTCATTCTGAGATATTCTTGGACCAAATCAGCAGGAGCTTTTGTTCGCCGTGTTTCAGGAGAAACCTGAATGCTTTCCACCTCATGGATAAACAAGACTTCCAAAGAGCTTCAGCCGTAAAAATCGACGTTTAAAGAAAATGTTTAAAGCTGCCTGGTTTAAAACCCAACCATTTTCTTCCTCTTTATCCGGGGCTGGGTCTCTGAGGCAGCGGTCGATGCAGAGATGCCCAGACTTCCCGATCCACACACACTTCCTCCAGGGGACCCCCAGAGACATAGTCCCTCCAGCGTGTCCTGGGCCTTCCACCCAGCCTTCTCCCAATGGGACATGCCTGGACCACCACCTGAGGGAGGCGAGCAGGAGGCATCAGGAACTGATGCCTGAGCCTCCTCAGCTGGCTCCTCTCAACATGGAGGTGCAGCGACTCTACTCCAAGCTCCTCCCGGGTAACTGAGCTCCTCACCCGATCTGGAAGGGTGCTTCCAGCCACCCTCTAAAGGAAACTCATTTCGGTCGCTTGTATTCGCGATCTTGTCCTTTAGGTCATTACCCAGATCTCATGACCATAGGTGAGGGTTGGAGCATAGATCGATCGGTAAATCGAGGACTTTGCCCCCCGACTCAGCTCTACAACAATCCATCTATCAATCTCTCACTCCATCCGTCTTCTGGCTGGAGGGACATGGTTTAAAACCCACTGCTTCAAATGTTAGTCAACATCTACAGCTCCTTTAGTTAAACTGTCTTCCACTCACATAACCACTGAACATCCAGCTGTTCTCAGGCGTGTGCATCCAGACTGAGGGGTAACTGATACGGGGAAGGCAGCCTGAGACTCCTGGATGAGGAGCAGAAGAGAATAGCTGCTGGGAGGAGCAGAGGGCTGATTGACAGGAACAGGAACCAATCATGGCAGAGATTGACTCTGAAGCCTGGGAAATAAGTTTCAGTTTATTCTTTAAAAGCAACGTCTGAATTTCATCTGCTCAGTTTTATAAACCTTTATTTAGTATTACTCTCTCTGTGACCATTGAGGGTTTTTCTTTCAGTAACTGAGGGGAGCTGGAACTAACACATCTATCCACTCGTGTAAAGATTGAATTTAGTTAATTTACAGAGCTACAAATCAACCAATGAGGTTGAAATCCTGACAGATCTGGTGATATATTTCTATAGCTCTGGGTTTAGTTCATCCTCTGGTAGGTTCCTTCATTCCTCAGCAGCTGTAGGTCCGGCTGATGTTCCTACAGACTGAAGGTTCTGGTGCTGAACGGGTCTGCCTTGTTTTCCTCTTGGAGTCACATGGCCTTCAGCAGAGGGAAGGTTATCTAAATATTTAAAGTGTAATCATTGCTGCCGCTCTGCTTTGACCCCTCAGCATGTCTCAAACATATCAGCTGTGAGATTAGTGCATTACTCCCTCATTAAAAATAGCCCCAGTGAAAGTGGGTCCCACTAGCAAGGGTAGGAAAAATCTGCCCACTCTCTTGCCATGGTTCCACACCATGATGGGCCACAGCAGGCTGTGGCTTAGTTAGTTAGTCAGTCAGTCAGTTAGTTAGTTAGGAGGTCACCATCCTGATGTTTAAAGCCCATCATCATCTGATCCATGATCTTCCAGGTTCTTCTGTCCTGCTAGTAAACTTCTAGAAACATCATGTCAGCATCATCAGTTTCTCTGGGAGGTTTACGGGATGATCCATTCCAACATTTCCTCTCCCACTGGGTTATTTGCCTCTGAGGCGGTGGGTGGTGGAGGCGGTGGGTAGTCGTCCTCTGTGGCGGTTGATGGAGAAACGATGCACGGCTAAAGGCAGCAGAGATGTTTAACAGGCCGTCAGAAGTGCTATGTGCTTCTTTCAAAGTGTTGTTGACTAATCTGTGGAGCTGACTTGTCCTGCTGTCATGTCTTTTGCCAGTACCATGGAATATGATAATTTTAGCTGAAAGGAGACGAGTTGATGAAGCAGCAGACAGTCTGAGAAGTTGAAAAACATTTTTCTACAACATTTCCTGCAGGATGAACGCCATCATTGTGGAGCCTGTCTCTGTTTAAGCACGGTATTTACCAAGCATCACCTTAACATGGTGGAGGTTGCAGCACCCTGATGATCCCGGAGCCTATACTGTTGGGGGTTAAATGCCCCGGGTAGGGCAGCAGGCTCTATGTGACGGGGAAGTCAGAGATCATCACCATTATTAACCTAAAGCTTAAACCCTAGTCTCTGTTAGTCACAAAGTCAGACAGTATTGACTGATTGACTCTCTAGGTAAAGAACTGAGTTTCTGAAAACTTCCAAAACTGATGTTTATTTTTGGTCATTTCAGATCTTTCAGTGAGATGGAGGTGATTCCTTCCGTTACTTTGGGTTTAGCAGCATCACCCCCAAACTGTACCTCCACAGCTGAGCTGGTGTTTTGTATCCTGAGTCTGAACCGGTGGTTTGAGAACCGTTTGTTTCTGTTCCAGATTACCTGTCCCAAGGTGTGGATCTGAGCGGCATCGAGGTGATCGAGAACGACTTGCTGCTGATCAGCAGAGCCAGGCTGGAGGTGGAGAACCAGGCCAAGAGGCTACTGGAGCAGGGCATGGAGATCCAGGTACCCCTCAGGGTTAGCGTCAGGCTGAACATCCGAAGGCTGTGAGGAACACACAATGAAAAAGGAATGACTTCTTCTTGTTTACTCTGTGGGCCGATGAATATTAATGAGGGTGAACTCCCACATGTTCATGAAGAAGCTGAGCTAATCCCACAGCGTCTCCCACCCAGCTGCTGTCTCTGCTCCCTGGGTGGGAGCGGGACTCCTTCAGCTGCATTCATCTCATAGTTTGGGCTTAGAAAGTCTTTATAGGATGAAAATGAGCTGATCGTTTGGAATTAACATTCAATTAAAGCAGTTTATTTTTCTCTAATTGACGAAATTAAACATTACAATAGATCAACAAGCAAAGCTGTTGGTCAGTAATGATTAGACAAACTGAACCTTTTTAAAACCTTTACACTCACTGAGTCTCATTGTCCATGGTTTCTCCATTGACTCCATTCATCAGAGTTAAACCAGACCCTGAACTCCATGCACACATCCACCTTAAACATAACACCCAACCCAAAAGACAATCTGTCGTCATGGGGACCACCAACAGCAGCAGCTGCAGAGCACATTTAGTGATAGACTGTCCCACCCTTGATGCACAGAGGAGCACTATCACAGATCCTTCCTCCCAGCTGCTAATCTTTGCTGCTGCTCTTTATATCTGCTTCCTGCTGCTGGTTTGATCGTCGGCTATGTCTGTCCATGAATCCTGATTAATGGAATAGACTGCAGCCATGTCTAATAAAACCTGGAGGACTTTAAATGTTCTGCTTCAACCCTAAGATGAGAAAAGTCGTCATATTTAAAATAAACTTCTTTAATCAGTCGTCTAATCTGGATACTGTTGAACTTCCCAGTTTATTTCTCACCAGGACTTGTGATCCAGGTACCTTATTAAACAGGTTTATAGAGCGATTCATTATTTATGCCACGGAAACTGGAAGAAGCTCCCACAGAGGGTAGACCTAAAGTTTAGAATAGAAAATAATAGAAAATCCTTTTATTTTCCCACAACGGGGAAATTCTGGTGTAACAGCAGCAAAAAGATTATAGAAAAGACAAAAGATGGAAATCTGCACCGCCTCAATGAAATTAACACCTTCTGCAATAGACGAACACCCTCCCTCCCCTCTCAGCTTCCCCCTTGGCGGTGGTGTGGATCAAAGGCTACCTGACAAACAGAGCAGAGTGTGAGAGACTGAAGGGTCTGATCAGGCAACCAGGAGCCCCACAGGGGACCGTACTGCCACCATTCCTTTCTACCTGTACAGGACAGACTCCTGACTCCTGCACAAACACCTGGAGGATTCCCTCATGGGAGCGTTAAACATGTGACACATTATGTCCACCCTGGGTGGAGGCGGGATAAGACCTGGATGGATGCAGCAGGTTTGTCCTGCAGTAGAAGATGCAGCCTTTCCTTCATGGCTCGTCTGTTTCATTAAACAATGGCACAATTATTTCCTGAATGTAAACAAATTAGATAAAAATAGCAGGCTATGTGCTCCAACCATTTATTGATTAAAAGCCATCTAATGTACCATCACCCGGCTGTTGCTTAGCAACACCATGCTGATGGCAACGGTTTCCAGATATTGTTACTTAGTCAAGATTTAGCACCAACTCCCACTGCAAGTAAATAGTTGTTTAATGAGTCTCTCTTCATCAGAGCGCTTCCATTCATCTTCTCTTCTTCCAGCAAATCGGCTCTTAGTTAGTTTCTCTTTTAGTAAAGCGCCTCAGTTTGAAGTCGTAGGGAAGTCAGATTTACATGTCAAATCATTCTGGCTTAAACTTGTATAAAAATGTACCCTTTGAAAAATAAAATTTCAATAAAAATCTATCTAAATCTAACCTATCTTAAAATCTGTGGAGTTTTTTTTTTCGTTATCTTCTGCAGGCCAATTAGTTATACATCAGCCTGAACACCTAAATTCAGCCAATCATATATCAACGGTCATCTGTCAATCAATTTTTTTCGGTCATAGTATCTTGATTCATATGTCGCAGCTAATATACGCAACGGTTGAAATCAGAAATCAGAATCCTTTCCTTTCCCATTGAGTTCCGTCCCAGTGTTCACGGGGATGGACGTTTGTGTCTTCTAACAGAACAACAGCTAACAGCCGCTTCCATACAACATTAAAGAACTAATGTCCCTTTAGGTGTCGCCTCTGTAGAACCAGTAAGAAGTCAGACCAGTCCCTCTCTGTCACACCCAGATGATTGATATCGGCAGGTCTTTATCAAACTCAGAGGATCTGAGTGGATTCATGACCCCATCTATTTAGTTATCCAGACCAACCCGGATATTTGATGAAAATTATTATTAGCCGAGTTTTCCTGCTGACTGCCTCCAGGATACGACCTGGATGCATAGAAGAAGACTTAAATAGAACCTCTCTGGCGACAGGAAGTAGTGTGACATGAACTCTTTCTGTGTTCTGTCTTTGCTCAGAACCCGACCCAGGTGGGAACAGCGCTGCAGGTGTTCTACAACCTGGGCAGTCTGACCCAGACCATCGTCTCTGTGGTGGGGGGGTACCGGACCGCCATCAAGGACAACGTCACCAAAGCCCTTGACATCAAGGGTCTGACCCAGCCGGCTAACCCCAGAGGTGAGAGCAAACCAGCAGAACCAGCACCCAAACCCCACCAGGAAAGTCCTGATCCAAGAAGTGTTCTGGGCCCGGTTCACAGGAACCAGAGAATCTCCCATCTGTTACTGTTCTCCTGCTCTAACCTTAGCGGCCTCAGTGTTTGAATCGATAGCAGGAAAAGTTCTAGTTTTGGTAGAAACAAGCTAACAGGAGAACATCCTGCTCACCAGTGGAAACCGGATCAACGCCTGGCCCGGTTCTACTGCGCTGGTCATCAGGTGTTTACAGTGGTTTACAGTATAGGAAGGTTCGAGGTTGTTCATCAGTTGTTTACAGGAAGGTTCCAGGGAGTTTCCAGGTATTTACAGTGTTTTTGCTGATGTTTCCAGATGGTTTCCAGGTAATTATATGGTGATTCCAGATGTTTTCAGGTTTTTCCAGGTGTTTTCAGTTTTTTTTTTGGGTGATTCCAGGGGTTTTATGGTTTTTCCTGCTTGTCCTCCTTCCAGGAGCTCCTGGCAGAGCTGTGATGCCCACACCAGGGAACACGGCAGCCTTCCGCGCCGCTCTGTGGACCAACCTGGAGAAATTGATGGACCAGATCTGTGCTGCTTGCAGACAGGTACCCACACCTGGATCATCGTCCACCTGAGTGGTTCTGTCTGCTCGGTTCAGGAGTAACATGCGCCTCACACCCTCCAGGTCCAGCACCTACAGAAGGTCCTGATGAAGAAGAGAGACCCAGTCAGTCATGTGTGCTTCGTGGAGGAGATCAGCAAGGTGGGTGGGCTTCATCAGTCCTTCAGTGAGGTCATCAGTCCTTCAATGAGGTCATCGGTTCACTGACATCATTGGTCCTTCAATGAGGTCATCGGTCCTTCAATGAGGTCATCCGTCCTTCAATGAGGTCATCTGTCCTTCAATTAGGTCATCAGTCCTTTACTGAGGTCATCAGTCCTTCACTGAGGTCATTAGTCCTTCAATGAGGTCATCAGTCCTTCAATGAGGTCATCAGTCCTTCAATGAGCTCATTATTCCTTCAATCAGGTTATTGGTCCTTCAATTAAATCATTATTCCTTCAATGAGGTCATTATTCCTTCAATCAGGTTATTGGTCCTTCAATTAGGTCATTATTCCTTCAATGAGGTCATCGGTCCTTCAATGAGGTCATTGTTCCTTCAAGGAGGTAATTGTTCCTTCAAGGAGGTCATCGGTCCTTTAATGAGGTAATCGGTCCTTCAATGAGGTAATCGGTCCTTCAATGAGGTCATTGGTCCTTCAATGAGGTAATCGGTCCTTCAATGAGGTCATTAATCCTTCAATGAGGTAATCAGTCCTTTAATGAGGTCATCTGTCCTTTAATGAGGTCATCTGTCCTTTAATAAGGTCATCGGTCCTTCAAGGAGGTCATCGGACCTTCAATGAGGTCATTAGTCCTTCATGAGGTAATCAGTCCTTTATTGAGGTTATTGGTCCTTCAATGAGGTCATCGGTCCTTCAATGAGGTAATCGGTCCTTCAATGAGGTAATCGGTCCTTTAATGAGGTAATCGGTCCTTCAATGAGGTCATTAGTCCTTCAATGAGGTAACCGGTCTTTCAATTAGGTCATTAGTCCTTCAATGAGGTAATCGGTCCTTTAATGAGGTAATCGGTCCTTCAATGAGGTCATTAGTCCTTCAATGAGGTAACCGGTCTTTCAATTAGGTCATTAGTCCTTCAATGAGGTAATCGGTCCTTCAATGAGGTAACCGGTCTTTCAATTAGGTCATTAGTCCTTCAATGAGGTAATCGGTCCTTCAATGAGGTTATTGGTCCTTCAATGAGGTTATTGGTCCTTCAATGAGTTCATCGGTCCTTCAATAAGTTCATCGGTCCTTCAATGAGGTCATCACCCAATAAAGTAATCAGTCCTTCAATAAGGTCATCAGTCCTTCAACGAGGTCATCAGTCCTTCAATGAGGTCACTGATGGGTGCTGATGGAAGCTGATGGAAGCTCATGGATGCTGATGGTCGCTGATGAATGATGATGGATGCTGATGGAAGATGATGGATGCTGATGGAAGATGATGGATGCTGATGGAAGATGATGGATGCTGATGGTCGCTGATGAATGATGATGGATGCCGATGGATGCTGATGGTTGCTGATGAATGATGATGGATGCTGATGGTCGCTGATGAATGCTGATGGGTGATGCTGGATGCTGATGGAAGATGATGGATGCTGATGGTCGCTGATGAATGATGATGGATGCTGATGGTCGCTGATGAATGATGATGGAAGCTTATGGTCACTGATGGTCGCTGATGAATGATGATGGAAGCTTATGGTCGCTGATGGTCGCTGATGGATGATGCTGGATGCTGATGGTCGCTGATGAATGCTGATGGATGATGCTGGATGCTGATGGTCGCTGATGAATGATGATGGATGCTGATGGGTGATGATGAATGCTGATGGATGATGCTGGATGCTGATGGTCGCTGATGAATGATGATGGATGCTGATGGGTGATGATGGATCCTGATGGTCGCTGATGGATCCTGATGGTCGCTGATGGATGATGATGAATGCTGATGGTCGCTGATGAATGCTGATGGATGATGCTGGATGCTGATGGTCGCTGATGAATGATGATGGATGCTGATGGTCGCTGATGAATGCTGATGGATGATGCTGGATGCTGATGGTCGCTGATGAATGATGATGGATGCTGATGGGTGATGATGGATGCTGATGGTCGCTGATGAATGATGATGGATGCTGATGGTCGCTGATGAATGATGATGGAAGCTTATGGTCGCTGATGGTCGCTGATGAATGATGATGGAAGCTTATGGTCGCTGATGGTCGCTGATGGATGATGATGGATGCTGATGGTCGCTGATGAATGCTGATGGATGATGCTGGATGCTGATGGTCGCTGATGAATGATGATGGAAGCTTATGGTCGCTGATGGTCGCTGATGAATGATGATGGAAGCTTATGGTCGCTGATGGTCGCTGATGGTCGCTGATGAATGATGATGGAAGCTTATGGTCGCTGATGGTCGCTGATGGATGATGATGGATGCTGATGGTCGCTGATGAATGCTGATGGATGATGCTGGATGCTGATGGTCGCTGATGAATGATGATGGATGCTGATGGGTGATGATGGATCCTGATGGTCGCTGATGGATCCTGATGGTCGCTGATGGATGATGATGAATGCTGATGGTCGCTGATGGATGCTGATGCATCACAAACATTCATTGGTCCAGAAAGCTAGATGGCGTAACGTCCTCACCTGGATGTGGACTGCAGGAACCTCAGCAGCCATCATCATCATCATCATCGCCTCCTCTTTCACGGATCCTGGGAGCAGGAACCAGAGTGAAAGACTGTTGCCATGGTGACAAAGCTCTCACCAATTAGCCGTAGTCAGAGGTGTGATCTGAGCTGTAATGACATGTCTAAATGCAAAGCTGCGCCGCCTCCCAGCTTCACCCTCAAGCCCCCCACCCCCCCCTGGCCGGGGAGGGGAGGGGTGTTCTGCAGGAAACAAGCAGACTCAGGTTGTGTGACCACTTCCTCCCTGGTTCTGTAGAGTAGAGCCATCAGGGTGGAGGGACACCACTGAGACTTCCCCTCCACCCAGTGGTTCTCCTGCAGCTGCACTGGTCCAGTAATGATACTGGCTGATGAACTGGTTTTAGTCCAGTTGGATTGAGTGGAAGCATCAATGATTAGAGAGGATGGATTCGTCCTCACTCCTTTGAGCTGATGAAAATCTTAGAGGAGCTCCTCCTAACATGTTTGATCTGTTTGTGATGGCAGGACGGTCAGCCTGATATCCTCTACTCCTTCTGGACGGACGTGACCCGAACCCTGAGTGAGGAGTTCCACCGAGCCACCGAAGGTACGACTGCTCTCTTCTCTGTCAGGTCATCAGCGCTAATGAAGCCGTTAGCAACGTCTCTACATGAAACTGTTTCAACTAGCTGTGTTTGTAACCATGGCAACACATTTATCCAGTCCCCCTGGCTAATGCTACGTTCACAGCTAAAGCGGCAGAAACACGCGTGCTGCTTCAGTTTTTCTGCTTTTACAAGTTTAGTTTTGATGTGCGGTTGAAGCATCTTTGCTGCTCCAGCTGCTCTGTGAAAAAAGTGTATCTGATGCATGTTTGTCAGAGCTATCCTTTCTTTGCCTGCAGCTATATTTGCTGTGATCACTGGGAATAAAGTAGTTTTAATATGTTTTTCCAGTGAGACAGTCCACCTGAGAACTTCATCAGTGCAGTGAGTTCATCCAGATTACCATCCTGCCTTCAAATATTATTTCTGTCGGAGCCGCTCAGACCCCCACATAACGGCGGTGCGCTGTCACTGGGAATCCCATTCAACAGCAGCCTCTGGCCCGGTCGCCTTCTTGTGGTTCGCCGCGGCTGCTGGAAAGCATTTTTCATGTTCGTAACCCAAACTGCAGGCACCAGGATAATAAAGCGAACATATTCTGCCGGCAGGTCTCTACACTTTAGGTTAATTTAGGCGTTAATAAACTGTTTGAGAGGAGTGATCATAGCGCTCTGCATCAGCATTGCTGTATCTGACTCCCTGCCAGTTCCCAGATCAGCTTCTCTGATTGGTTGATATGGTTCGTGCACCAGCTAAAGTTCAATGTTTCCAACTCGAGTAGCAGCTGAATTTGCGGCGATCGCGTCAGATGCTCAAACGCTCCCAAAGCGCTGCTTCAGCTGCTCAGACGCACTGCGCCTGCTGCTCAAAATGTGCTGCGGGACGTTTTGCTGCGCCTTTGATGCACGTCACCCATTGACATGTAAACTAGGTGCTCCTGCTGCCTCTGCTGCTTTTGATGTGAACATAGCATAAAGGCTGCTTATTTTTCTCTGGCTTGGTTTGGATTTAAAGGAGAACAGGGTTGACTTTACATTAGCAACATTAGCAGTTAGTCATGGTGGATTTACTATCGTTTCCTGGTTTCTTACTCAATAGGTCTAAAAGTTATCCAATAGGCTAAGCTTAGCGACTGCCTGCAGGTTAGTTTTTGATTGGTGGAATGGAGACAGGAGTGAAAGGAGCAAGGCAGGCTAATGTTAGCATGGTGATAGCATAGCAGGCTAATGTAAGCATAATGTTTTTGATGAACATGAAACATAAAGTCAACACAAAGTCAAAATGAAACAAAAGTGGCATAAATAAACAGCAACAAATATTTGCTAAAGAAAACTGTATTCTTTCCAGATGAGACAGCCTTACCACTTACTCCAGCCACAGTTTAACTGATGGGATTTTTTTCCAGAAAACTAAAACTAGCTTTTTTCCCTATGATAACCACATAAATACCAACTGTCGTTGGTATTTAATGAAATTGAGAAAGCTGAACATAAAAGTATAGCAGGCTACTGTTAGCATGGTCATAGTGTAGCAGGCTAATGTTAGTATGGTGATAGCATAGCATGACGATAACGTAGCAGGCTACTGTTAACAAAGCAATAGGTTATAATGCAAATGTTAGCGTGGTGATAGCATAGCAGACTAATGTTAGAGTGGTGGTAGCCTAACAGGCTAATATTAGCCTGTTGATAGCATAGAAGACTAATGTTAGCTGGTGATGCTATAGCAGGGTAATGTTAGTGTGGTGATAGCATAGCAGGCTAATGTTAGAGTGGTGATAGCCTAAAAGGGTAATGTTTGCATGTTGATAGCATAGAATGCTAATGTTAGCATGGTGATAGCATAGCAGACTAATGTTAGCATGATGATAGCATAGCAGGCTAATGTTAACATGTTGATAGCATAGCAGGCTAGTGTTAGTGTGGTGATACCCTTACAGGCTAATGTTAGCATGTTGATAGCATAGAAGGCTAATGTTAGCATGGTGATAGCATAGCAGGCTTATATTAGCATCTTGATAGCATAGCAGGCTAATGTTAGCGTGGTGATAGTGTCGAAGTCAACTATTAACGTGGTGGTAGTGTAGCAGCCTAATGTTAGCATGGTGATAGCATAGCAGGCTAGTGTTAGTGTGGTGATAACCTAACAGTGTAATTTTAGCATGTTGATAGCATATAACAGTGTCTTTTAAACCTGGTCCTCAAGACACCCTGCTCTGCATGTTTTGGATGTTTCTGAGGTTCAGCACACCTGATTCAGATGATTGCAGTTCAGCAAAGCCTGATAATCTGCTATCAATTGATAACAGGTGTGTGAAAGCTGGGAAACATCTAAAACATGCAAAGCAGGGTGTCTTGAGAACCAGGATTGAAAAACACTGGCATAGAAGGCTAATGTTTGCATGGTGATAGCATAGCAGGCTTATATTAGCATCTTGATAGCATAGTAGGCTAATGTTAGCATGTTGATAGCATAGCCGACTAGTGTTAGTGTGGTGATAGTGTCGAAGTCAACTGTTAACGTGGTGGTAGTGTAGCAGCCTAATGTTAGCATTGTGATAACATAGCAGGCTAGTGTTAGCATGGTGATAACATAGCAGGCTAATGTTAGCATGTTGATAGCATAGCCGACTAGTGTTAGTGTGGTGATAGTGTCGAAGTCAACTGTTAACGTGGTGGTAGTGTAGCAGCCTAATGTTAGCATTGTGATAACATAGCAGGCTAGTGTTAGTGTGGTGATAGCCTAACAGGCTAATATTAGCGTGTTGATAGCATAGAACGCTAATATTAGCATGTTGATAGCATAGCAGCCTAATGCTAGCATGGTGATAAACAGCAGCCTGTCTTTTGGAGCAGCCGTCTCTCTGCTGATCTCCATGTGTCCATCCTCCATCTTCTAATGAGTGGCCTGGGTGAAGCTGCTCCATTCTGCCTCCATGTTTGTCCTCCTTTGTTCTCCTGGATCTTGTTGATCTTTAATGGTGAAAGAGCCTGAAGGCTAGGAGGGTGGGTGTAGGAAGGCTGTAGGATGAGGGTAGGGTGGGTGTAGGATGGGTGTAGGAAGGCTGTAGGATGAGGGTTCAGCCTTTTTATGACCAGGATAAATCGAAAGTTACATATGTAACTACGGTTCTATGAATCCCGGATGACCGCCAGAGGGCGGTGCTGAAAGCACTGAATGTTCCCTTCGGGCATGCGCAGTTCGAGTAATTATACCAACAGAGTCACACCTGTGACACCGGATGACCACTCAGAAGCTATATAGCCTGGTGTCATCCTTTGCTCTGCTCCTACAGAATCTTCTCGCAAAAGCAAGGATTCTGAGTGACAGAGAAGCTCTGGCGGTCATCCGGGATTCATAGAACCGTAGTTACATACGTAACTTTCGTTCTATTTCATCCCTACTGACCGCCAGAGGGCGGTGCTGAAAGCACTGAATGACTAATGCCGACGATGTCACAAGGAATCCTGAGCACATACCTCACAGAGGAGGCCCAGCAGAACCTTGTAAAAGGACCTGACCCAGGGGATGAGGGGCAGCCACATTGACACTGTAGAACCTGGTGAAGGTGGTTGGGGAAGCCCATGAAGCAGCAGCACATATTGCTTCCAGCGGAACCCCTCTCAAAGCAGCCCAGGAAGCGGTGACGCTCCTGGTGGAATGTGCTCTCACACCGACTGGCAGGGAGCAGTGACCTGCAGCATAGGCGTGGCAGATGACACTCACAATCCAATGGGACAGACGCTGTTTAGAAAGAGGACAGCCTAACCTTGGACCCCCATAGCATAGGAAAAGCTGGTCCGAGCGTCTCAGATTGGCGGTGGCTGCAATGTATGCCGCCAACGCTCTTACTGGGCACAATAACTCAGACTCATTCTCAGTTGTACCAGATTGAGGCTGAAATCGAGCCAGCCGCAATGGCTGGCTACGGTGAAAAGGAGACAACACCTTAGGCACAAACGCAGTATTAGGCCACAGGGTAACACCAGAGCCATCTGGATTCCACCTGATACACCTAGGGCTGACAGAAAGAACATGTAGCTCGCTGACCCTCTTAGCTGAGACGATAGCCATCAGGAAAGCAGTCTTGCAGGAAAGCCACTTGAGTCCTGCTTGTGCCAAAGGCTCGAATGGAGGGTGGCACAGAGCTGTGAGAACCAACGGCAGATCCCAATCTGGGGCTCGTGGAGCGGGCCGCTGGCACAACCTACGAGCACCACGCAGAAAAAGTGAAACCAGTTCATGGGGCCCCACTGTACGGTTGTCAACAGATTGGTGAAGACATGAAATTGCTGCAACATACACTTTAAGGGTCGAAGGAGAGCGGCCCTTATCAAGGAGAGACTGGAGGAACTCCAAGATAGTGGGCACCGAGCAGGAAACCGGGTTCTCATTGTGGGCAGAGCACCACTGAGAAAAGAGGCGCCATCTGTTAGCATACTGCAGCCGAGTGGAGGAAGCCCTAGCACTCAATATGGTGTGTCTCACGGTGTCTGAACACACAGTCAGCCTCCCAGGGGCCATGCCCACAGCTGGAGACGTTGAGGGTTGGGGGCCATATCTGCCCCCCCAACTGAGACAGCAGATCCCTCCTTGCTGGAAGACGCCATGGAGTACCGTGACACAGACTCGAAAGCAGCGGGAAGCACGGCCGCGCTGGCCAGAACGGAGCTACCAGCAACACTCTGTGGCCCTGCTCGAGAACCCTCCGTAGAGTCGGCCAAATCAGTGAGAGGGGTGGAAAGGCATACAGGAGAACCTGCGGCCATGGATGAGCCAGTGCGTCCTGGCCCAGTGCGCCCGCCACCCCGGTTAGGGAATACCATAGGGGGCAATGGGTCGACTCCTCTGTGGCGAACAGATCTACCTCTGCCTGCCCAAAGAGGTTCCAGATTATGCGCACTACGTCGCGGTGAAGAGACCACTCTCCCGGAGCAGGTGCCTGGCAGGATAGAGAGTCCGCAACCTGGTTCTGCCGTCCTGGCAGATAGGCTGCACGCAGGGTACACAGACGGGGAAACGCCCATTCCAGGAGATCCCTTGACACCTTCAAGAGACGCACTGACCTGGTGCCCCCTTGGTGGTTTATATGATATACAACAGAGGTGTTGTCAGTCCGAATCAGCACATGCCTTCCCTCTAGGTGGGGCAAAAGGCACCGGAGGGCCATGTGCACAGCCCGCAGCTCCAGCACATTTATGTGTTCGGTGCGCTCCCTTGGGTCCCAGAGACCCCGAACAGCTCTGTGTTGCCACACGGCACCCCAGCCCATGAGGCTGGCATCCGTGGTGACCACCTCCCTTCGACACACTACTAGCCCCATTGGAACACCACTGGACAAAAGGGTCCCCTCTCGCCAAGGAGCTAGGGCATGGAGGCAGCTCCTGGTCACCATCAACCTGCGATGCCTGTGCAGCCTGGCGTCTAGGTGAAAGCTGATGAGCCATCGCTGAAGGAGCAGCCCTAAGGGCACGACACGAGTGACTGATGTCAGTTTGCCCAGCATTCGCAGGAAGATGATGTAGGGAAACTCCCTGCCCAGTCTGAATCGACGGACAAGCTGGAGTATGTCGTCCACACTGTGAACAGATGGACGGGCCATCATGGTAGCGGAGTCCAGATGCATCCCAAGAAAGGTGGTTGTCTGAGATTGAACCAGACAACTCTTTGCCAAGTTGACTTTGAGGCCTAACAGTGACACATGAAGTAGAAGCTGGGACGTATCCCGAGAGGCAGCTACCTGAGAGGGAACACAAAGAAGCCAATCGTCCAGGTATGGCAGAATCCTGACTCCGGAGGCTTGTAGAGGAGAGAGGGCTGCTTTCACGCATCGAGTAAACACCCTCGGGGAAAGGGAGAGCCCAAATTGGAGAACCCGGAATTGCCAATGACGCCCCCAATAGGTGAACCTGAGAAAACGGCGATGTTCTGCCGCAACAGGCACGTGAAAGTAGGTCGTCTGTCAGATCTATTGATGTAAACCAATCTCCCGCCACAATGGTCTGAAGGACCTCTGTTATGGTGAGCATGTGGAAGGGGAGGACCTTCAGGTACCGATTCAGTCCCCTTAGATCTAAAATGGGGTGAAAACCACCGGTCTTCTTGGCCACAAGGAAGTATGTTGAGTAGTAGCCTCTGGGTTGCCGCAGAGGATCTACAGACTCGATTGCCCCCTTGCCCAGGAGGGCAGAAAGCTCCTGGTCTAGTGCCTGAGATTTCACCGGGTCTGTGATGACAGTCATTTTGACCCGGTGTGAGAGGGAGGGCCGCCGTCAGAACTGGAGCCTGTAGCCATTGGTTAAGGTGGCAACCACCCATGGATCTACGGCATGAGCAGCCCAGAAATTCAGCTGCTGATGGGAAAAATGTCCGACGGCTGGCCCGGTGGCATCATCTTCTATCCCCACGGCCCCTGGGGGCTCTGGGGGGAGGGCGTCCAGGATTTGAGGCCCGGGTCTGTCTAACAGGGCGGCAGACTGGCTCACGAAAGTCCCTTCTCGGTCTCTGCCGCACATCATGGGTATAGGAACCAACAGGTCTGCCACCAGTCTTAGGTCGTGGCTGAACGCTGGTGGTAGTGGCAGGGCGGCCCGAACGCTGGGGAAAGGCAGGTATGCTCCTGCGAAGGCCGGAAAGCTGCTGGCTAGTCTGACGTGCCTGAGCAGTCCGTTCCAGCGCCTCCAAGGCAGCTGATCCAAACAGCTCCCCTGGTACAACCGGGACACCCCTGAGGGTCCTACGGCATGCTTCAGTCAGAGGAGACTGTGCCAACCAGACCTGTCTACGAGCTTGGACAAGAAAAGACATGACCCGTCCAAGCTCTCTGGTCATCAGCACAAAGGCCTGCAGCGCTGCGTCACTATAAACAACCGCCGCACTTGCACCACCAGTGTCCTGAACGGATGCAGACAGGGCAAACATGAGGTGCGCCAGGGAATTGCCAAGGCGGCCAGCACGCGCTCCTGCATTGTACGCCTTACAGGGGAGGTCATCTGTAGCCCGACATTGAGTCCGCGGGCACCGGACATCAGGACGCAGGGCTTCATCTGGTGACACAATCAGTGAAGCAACAGCGGGTTCAATTGCTGGCATACGGTCCAGGCTGGCCTTCACCGACTCATGCATGGCAGCTAATACGCGACCATCCGAGGAGAGACGCGACAGCGCTCTCGGTTCCCGCCAACAGGCGTGTAACTCCTTCAGGTACTCCTCTGATGGAGGAACAGAAAAGGGAGTAGGAGCCCTTCCACGTCTGAAAAAAGCACTCCCGGAGCTGGATGCCTCTCCTTGTGGGAGTTCCAGCTGCAGCTGCTTCAGGGCCATAGACATGACCTCCCGCATGGAACCGTCACCGGCCTCTCCAACCGCACTCTGAGATGAAAATGAACCAGCCTCAGAGGCTTGAGAGGACCCTGCCTCCTCCTCATCTCTAAAATGGGAAGCGGAAGCAGCCAGAGAGATAACGTCATCCTCTACAACCAGCTCGGGCATTGGTGGGGAAGAGAGCCCAACCACTGGGAGCGAGGGATCAGATTGCCGTGTCTGCAACAAGGACTTCATCTCTGCCAGCTCTGCTGACAACTGCTCCACCCTTGTGGACAGGCCCTGGTCTGGTTTGGCCGCTTCGTCCGGGGGAGGGGCACAGAAGCTGTGGTCCCACCACGGCGCTTAGAACGCTTGGGGGGAACCACCTGCCCAGAGGGCGGAAGGTCCGAGCCCTCCTGGGGGCACAACTGGGCCAACCGAGCCACCCTCACTGCATGGGGCATAAAGCTGCAGTTCATGCAGGGGTTCTCAGACAGCGCCTCCAAAAGGTGCTCATGTCTAAGGCAGGTAGGGCACAGGTCGTGGCCATCCTCTGCCTGCAGGGCAGCCCCACAATCCATGCAGCTGTGAGAGTCATCCATGTCTAAGGCCGACAAGGCTTAAAGAACAGAAAGTATCGAAAATCGGGAGAGGGGGCGCAAACGCAGCCGTCACCAATTACAGCAGAGAAACGAGAGAGGCTGCGAGCACAAGGCAGCCGATACTGGGAGAGGGGGCGAGAACCGCTACCGTCACCAGGAATAAAACCAATAAACCAAAAAAGCTAACAACGTTAGCTGTAAGGAAACTTAAGTTGGGAGTAGGAGCGAACAACGCTGCCGTCACCAATTATAGTGGATAAAACAAGAGAGGCTGCAGACACAAGGCGGCCGATACTGGGAGAGGGGGCGAAAACCGCTGCCGTCACCAGGTATAACACCAACAAACTAAAGAAGCTAACTACGTTAGCCGTATATAACTTCGGCAGTGAAGTTATTCACACTGGGAGTAGGGGCGAAATCGCTGCCGTTACCAGTTCGAAACAAAACAGCACGAAGCTGTAGGTAAAAAGCTAAAGCCGTGAGCAGGGAGAGGGGGCGCGGACGCTACCATCACCAGCAAACAACTCACTTACCTTTCGTAATCCTCAGAATCGAGCCGTTGCAGCCCTGGGAGGGCGGAGAATAACCGCAACTCCAGTCAAGAGACAGGGGCTTCAGACAACGGGGAAGTTAGTGAACCGCTTGCGAGAAGAAAAAAGGAGCAGAGCAAAGGATGACACCAGGCTATATAGCTTCTGAGTGGTCATCCGGTGTCACAGGTGTGACTCTGTTGGTTTAATTACTCGAACTGCGCATGCCTGAAGGGAACATTCAGTGCTTTCAGCACCGCCCTCTGGCGGTCAGTAGGGATGAAATAGAACCTTCATCTTTCCAACAGCAGCGTTTTTCTCTCTCACTCTTTATCCCATGGAGGCTGATGAGGGAACAACGTGAGAACAGGAGAGGCGGTTTGGCTGCCTGCTCTCTTTGTTTCTGACAATCTTTTAAAACAGAAAGAATGAAGAAATTTTTGCAATTCAGTGTTTCCCATTAATGAACGAGCCGCCACAGCCTCGTTTGGGCCCCCCGCAGTCTGATATAAACACAGAGAGAAAACAACAACAACATAAAGATCTGTCAGTTTATCAGACCGTTCCACAGCTGTACTTTCATACCGCCCATAACCCAGCGCCATAGAGAGACAAATTGTTTACGGCGGTAACCAAGCGACAGGAAGAATGTGCGCCATACTCTTAGATGGTCAGTGGCGGTTCTACTCGCCGGGTGAGACCCTCTCCAAGCGCCAGTTATATTTTTTTCAAAGCGCCCATCCCGTCCTTCTTTATAAAAATGCCGCCCCGGCTGCCCGTTTCGCCCGTGCGGTGTTGCCAACTCAGCTATATTTAGCCACCTTTCAGACCCCTCCAGCGACTCTTTTTCAAAAAAGCGACTAGCGACAAAATCTAGCAACTTTTCTGGTGTCACTGGCGGCTTTAAGAGACTCTTACGCAGGAGTCCCTCTGAGCGCTGCAGTCAGAGCTACAGCAGGTTTAGCCTGAATGTAAGCTGAATGCTGGCGTACCATAAAGAATAAATTATGAACAGTTTAGTTTGTGCCTTCAAGTCGTTGCCCATAGGAAGACGCTACTTGGATATAACCTAACCGAATATCTTCAGAACGGCTCCAAATGACACAAAACTCATATGAGTGAGAAGAACATGATGGAATAATGTAAAATCAAGGGACCATTGTTAAAAAAACAAAGTTCCTCTTTAAGTGGGATACATCACGCTTAAAAATGTGCACAGATGAAAACCCCCCAAGGGTCAGAGACTCTCCCACCAGTTTCCTAAAATCCTCGGGGAAACACTTTAAACATAGAAACACATCGTGGCTCTAAGCTGTTTCTCTGCAGTGACGCTGATATTAGATGTTCTAATTGTTCTGGTTCAGTCAGGGAGAATATGCTGGATGGAAATATATTTATATTTATGGCATCTGAAGCAACTTCTCTGATCTAAGATTCTAATTTCTATCAGAATCTGTCATCATGTCTCCTGGTTATTTAACACATAAACATTATGAAGTGTTATTTAAAGAATTTGCTCTGAGGGATCCCTGCTCACCGTAGAGAGAAAGCCTTAAGGTGGAAACAGCTTTCCTTTACAAATCAATCAATCAAACATTCGTCTAGATTAAATATTAACATTAAGTGTGGCTGAATGATGTGATAATTGAACGCTCTGTTCCCCTCCAGCCTCCTCCTTCCTCAAGCAGGCCTTTGAAGGAGAGTTCCCCAAACTGCTGCGACTCTACAACGAGCTGTGGCGCCGCCTGCAGCAGTACAGCAGCAGCCTGCAGGGGGCGCTGGTGAGTGGAGGAGGGGCGGACATGACTCTGGACCTCAGCTCTGGGGAAACGGAGAGCCAGGACCTGTTCACTGGAGGGAAACAGGACTACAAGTGAGTTCAACTTAGTTCTGAGGGTTCTGACCGGGTCCGATTGGCGGTGGCCTGTCCCAATCTGAGTTCTGAGGGTTCTGACCCGGTCTGTCACCGGGGGCCTTCCTTTATCAGTGAAGTTGTCAGTTCTGGATTCTACGTCTGTAGATCTGGAAGGTCCGACTCGTGTTCTGACAGAAAGACGCATTCGCTGCTGCCGTTGCCCCAGCAACTAGCAGCATTTCCTCTATCTGAAGCTTTGTTCTATGTTCTGTTTGGTTCTGTCCGGGTTCAGTCCAGAGAAGGCCCTGAAGGACTCCCTGCAGGCCTACGAAGCCGCCTACCTCTCCAAGTCCCTGTCCCGCCTCTTCGACCCCATCAACCTGGTGTTCCCCATGGGGGGGCGCAACCCGCCCTCCGCCGACGAGCTGGACAGCATCATCAGAACCATCAGCAGGTGGGAGGAGCAGCAGGGCATTATGGGATGGAGAAGGAGCGTCTCTGTTCATTGGCTGTGTTTGTTGGTAGCGAGCTGAACGTGGCGTCGGTGGATCAGAACCTCTCTCTGGCCGTGGCCCGGAACGCCGCCAAGGCCGTGCAGCTCTTCTGCGTCAAGTCAGAGCAGCTGGTAGGTACCGAACCCCCCTGGACCCAGCAGGTCAGAACCCGCCGCCTGGTTCCTCTGAGCGGGACGCATGTCGGACCAGAACTTTCAGCTCTTTCCTTCCCGTCCTCAGCTCTGCACCCAGGGAGACGCCAGTCAGGTAATCGGACCGCTGACGGACGGCCAGAGGAGGAACATCGCCGTGGTCAACTCGCTGTACCGCCTGCAGCAGGCCGTTACCAAGGTAACAGTGGCAGGGACGTGCTGTTGCATCAGAGCGGTCTGAGCTCAGGTGTCTAACTGCTCTGTCTGGTTCGCAGATGTGCTCTGGTTCTGGTTCTGGTTCTGGTCTGGGAGGAGGAGCTCAACCAGCTGCCGTTGAAGCGCTCACTTCTTCTCTGGAGGTCTGAAGTTCTGCCTGCTGCTGGAGGTTCTACTGGTTTTCTTCCAGAACCGTTCCCATGGTAACAGCTGTTGTGTTCTGACCCAGGCGGTCCAGGCCCTGATGAACGGCGCCGTCCAGCCGCTGCTGCAGTCCGTCAGCGACTCCATCGAGGCCATCATCATCACGCTGCACCAGGAGGACTTCTCAGGGTGAGCGACCCGGCCCGGTCCGGTTCTAGTTCCTTCCTCGCTAAAACTAAGCAGAACCATCAGGTGACCTGATGGTCGCTCTGTGGGATCGGGTCAGAACCAGGTGTGTCTGTGTTCCAGGCCCGTGTCCGGGTCGGAGCCGCCCGCCGTGCCGTGCTCGCTCTACATGAAGGAGCTGCAGGGCTTCATCTCCAGGATCATGGCCGACTACTTCTCCAACTTCCAGTGTTCGGACTTCGTCTACGACAGAACCGAGCCCGTGGCCCAGAGGGCCGTGCTGCTCTTCCTACGCCACGCCAGCCTGCTGCGGCCGCTGGGGGAGGGGGGCAAGATGAGGCTGGCCGCAGACTTCGCACAGGTAAGGAGTGGGGGGCCGGGTTCTGGAGGTCCGGGTTCTGGAGGTCCGGTTCCCCATTAACCCGTGTGTGTGTCAGATGGAGATGGCGGTGGCGCCGCTGTGCAGGAGGGTGTCGGACCTGGGGAAGCCGTACCGGATGCTGCGCTCCTTCAGGTTGGTGCGCTGATCTCCTCAGGACCTCTGGAGGTCCATAAGGTTCTGGGATGGGTCGGGTTCAGGTGGAACTGGTGGTTCTGGACGGTTCCTGGTCTCAGGTCTGGTTCCTGTCTTCTTCAGGCCTCTGCTGTTCCAGACCAGTGAGCTGATCGCCAGCAGTCCAGCTGTGGGAGACCTGATCCCCTACAGCACCGTGCTGCACTTCCTGTTCTCCAGAGCCCCCCCAGAGCTGCGCTCCCCCCACCAGGTCTGAACACCTCCCCCCACCCTGAGCCAGCAGACGGCCTCCTCACCTGTCCTCACCTGTCCTCTCCTTCTGCTTCCAGAGAGCAGAGTGGTCCATCGCACGGTACTCCCAGTGGCTGGATGATCACCCCTCAGAGAAGGACAGGCTGGCTCTCATCAGGTGGGCAGTCCTCTCTCCTCCTCTGTCCTCTCTCCTCTGTCCTCTCTCCTCTCCTCTGTCCTCTCCTCTGTCCTCTCTCCTCAGGCCCCTCCTCTCCTCTGTCCTCTCCTCTCTTCTGTCCTCTCTCCTCTGTCCTCTCTCCTCTCCTCTCCTCTCCTCTGTCCTCTCTCCTCTGTCCTCTCTCCTCTCCTCTGTCCTCTCCTCTGTCCTCTCTCCTCAGGCCCCTCCTCTCCTCTGTCCTCTCCTCTCTTCTGTCCTCTCTCCTCTGTCCTCTCTCCTCTCCTCTCCTCTCCTCTGTCCTCTCTCCTCTGTCCCCTCCTCTCCTCTGTCCTCTCTCCTCTGTCCTCTCTCCTCTCCTCTCCTCTGTCCTCTCCTCTCCTCTGTCCTCTCTCCTCTGTCCCCTCCTCTCCTCTGTCCTCTCCTCTCTTCTGTCCTCTCTCCTCTCCTCTGTCCTCTCTCCTCTCCTCTCCTCTCCTCTGTCCTCTGTCCCCTCCTCTCCTCTGTCCTCTCTCCTCTCCTCTCCTCTGTCCTCTCCTCTCCTCTGTCCTCTCTCCTCTGTCCTCTCTCCTCAGGCCCCTCCTCTCCTCTGTCCTCTCCTCTCTTCTGTCCTCTCTCCTCTCCTCTGTCCTCTCTGTGACCAGAGTGCGCCCTCTAGTGGTGAATGGTGGTGGTGTTCTTCCAGAGGACGTGGATCATCTCTAAAACTGTCTGTTCATCCAAACCAGGAACAATAAAGAGTTTTTAGATTGATTGTTCCTGGTGGATCTCAGCTGAGCATCCTGAAGGCGTTAAAGACTCTGAGGCAGAGGAAGATGGAGGAGCAGTCATGGCGGCTAGATCCCCACTTTAACAGCTGGAATTAAAATCTACTCATCTGGATCTGATTTATCAGATGACTGAAGGGAACAGAGGATGTTTCCTAATCCTCCATCCAGCAGTGAATTATTCTGGAACCAGTAGAGGGTGGGTCTACAGTCAGTCTGTGAAACAGAGCCATGCTCTACAATGAACCAGCCATGGAAGCAGATGTAGAAAAGGGAAATAGAAGCACTGATCTATATTTGCACTCTATTTGAAAAGCTAACGTTAAACTAGCTTCAAAGAAGCTCTGTCTGGGAAGGAGACAGTTAATCAGACGAGCTCCGAGCCAGCTCCCATGTCAGAGGATGAAGAGAGCACATCCAGTTAGTCACAGTCAGAGAAACAGGACTACACTGGAAAACAGGCCAAGCTCCAGCATCTAGAAACAAAGGTGTTGATGGAAGCAGCACAGCTGATATTTCTCTCCAGGATGGAGTCACAGCCAAACAGGAACAGACCAGATGAAGCTACTATGAGAACAAGAGCAGAGAGAGCAGAACGTTAGAGATTGAACTAACATATTCTGCAGAGTGGGAGAATAGAGATAGAAGAAGCAGAATGATGATAAAGGGGTCCCTATGTCCTCCAGCAGTCTAAGCCTATAGCAGCATAACTATAGAGATAGCTCAGGATAACCTGAGCCACTCTAACTAGAAGCTTTATCAAAAAGGAAAGTTTTAAGCCTAGCCTTAAAAGTAGACAGGGTGTCTGCCTCACGGACTAAAACTGGTAGTTGGTTCCACAGGAGAGGAGCCTGATAACTAAAAGATCTGCCTCCCATTCTACTTTTAGAAATTCTAGGAACCACTAGTAAACCTGCAGATTGAGAGCGAAGTGCTCTGTTAGGAACATAAGGAACAATCAGATCTCTGATATCAGATGGAGCTTGGCCATTTAAGGCTTTATATGTGAGAAGGAGGATTTTAAATTCTATTCTTTGTCTATTTTACTTTATTATCTGAAATCAGTTTAATCCCATCCAAATGAAGTGACTGACTAATCAGCTTCTTTTTCAGAGACTCTGGTCCAAAGACTATAACTTCTGTTTTGTCTGCATTCAGAAGCAAAAAGTTAAGAGTCATCCAGGTTTTTATGTCTTCAAGACATGCCTGTAATCTATGTAATGGGTTAATCTGGTCTCAGACCTCCTCACTGGACTGACCGTTGCCATGGTTTCTTCCTCCCACAGGGGGGCGCTGGAGGCCTACGTCCAGGTGGTCCGAGCCCGGCAGGGGAAGGAGTTTGCCCCCATGTATCCCATCATGCTGCAGCTGCTGCAGAGGGCCACCAGCGGGGCTCAGGGGCCCAAACCCTGAAAGACCCGGCTTTCAGAACCAGAACCGTTTGGTTCTGCTGTAGAAACTGGTTCAACTCACGATCATTAATAAAATGAAGGGAATAAAGAAACAAAAGGTTTGCTGGACTTTTCTTTATTAGAACCCCCCCCCCCCAGAACAGACCCAATCAGAACCATCAGACGGGCCACTTCCACTGGTTGGGTGGAGCCTCCTCCACCAGCGGCTCCCACGGCTTCCAGTCCGCCATCTTCCTGGACAGAGCCAGCTCACACTCAGCCTGAAAGATAGGAGGACAGACCATCAGAACCACGGGTCCAACAGGACCACGGGTCCATCAGAACCACTGGTCCAACAGAACCAGGGGTCCATTAAAACCAAGGCTTTGTCCTCAGAGCAGCCTTAGTTCTGACCCAAATGCTGAACCAGAGTTTCTCCTGTAGATGTTCAGCTGATCCAACAGAACCTGATCTGAGCTCCATTCATGGAGAAACTGAACCCAAATTATATCAGTAAGAATGAAGTTTTTTTTTATCTAGAAATGTTTCCACATTTTAAGTGGCCGTTCTGACATTTATCAGCTTGACTGAAAATATTTTTATTAAATGCTGACCAGTAATATTAGAACTACAGAGATCTGAAATTAAATTCTAGACATCCAGAATGTTTATTCTAGATGTGAAGAATGTCAAGAAAATATATATTTTTTCAGATATCAGGAATACAAATCAGTAAAACTAATAAATATCAAACAGCTTGCCATAGCCTGGTGTTATTGCAATACTATTACGGGTTTATTTCTTGAATGCTAGTAGATCAATGGATCTATTTAGGTGAAATCTTCTGTCAGCATGTGAGGATGAAGAATAAAAACTTTCTAATCTATGGAACCTGTTCATCATCTCATGGGTTCCTCCTCATGTTGATTCAGTCTCTTTTACACAGTAAGTCTGTTTAGTTTAGTGTCTGTTTGCTGCTGCGCTTCAGATGTTATCATCCCAATAAATGGTCGTTATTAGCGCATATTAGTCCCTTAGAATGGCTTCTGATTGGGCCAGTGGGCTCAGCAGGTTATCATTAAAGGAAAACTAATCCAAAAGGAATTAATTTTGTCCCTCGTGGAATTACTTAATCTATTTATGTGTAAACTGAAAATAATCTCAGTATTTCTTCATGTACTGTAAATAAAACTAAATAAAAATAACATTTTTATTTAGGTTTAGTTTGTTTAATACATTTTTATTTATTAAACAAACCAAAAGCCAGTAATCTCTCCTGTCACTGACTTGTAGAATCCTCTCCCTATAAATATTTCATTCTCTGTGAATTAATGCTGATCATTCTTTAATAAGATCCTCATCAGACAGACACGCAGTGTTTGTTTTTAAATCTAATGTGTCTAACAGACCTAGTGGAATTTTTCTTTTTTTATGGACAAAACTAGGACAAACAGACTAAATCAGGAAATGAAGCAGCGTGGAAACCTGCTGCTGACCAGGTTAGCTCTGGGAGGATGTTACCATGGCAACAGAAACAGGATGAGCAAACTCTCTTTGGGGAAACTTAATTTCAGGTATAAAACCTGAAATTCAGTTTTTCAGTGAATTTGGTGAAACGGACCCTGGATTCTGGACCTCAGGGTTCTGGTCATGTTGGGCCTTCATCCCTGAAGATGATGAGCACTGTCAGCTTGGTTCCGTATCTAAGCAACAACGTGACGGAGCGTAAAGCTTTTTGAACAGCATCACGGTTCTGAGCCGACAAATGTTAGATTAAGTCCGTTCCTGTTCCGAGCCTCCAGAACGGTTCTGATGGAGTCCACTAAGGCCCTGTGCTCGGTACCAGGCCCGTTTAATCTGGATGTCAACCAGAACCGCTCCAGGTTCTGCTGGGTCCGTTTCCCACCTGGAAGATGACCTCTTCGATCTGCCCCCCGTTGATCTTCTTCTCCAGCTTCTCCACGTCTGGTTCCTGGAAACAGAGACAGTCAGTGAGCGGCGCCGCCGTCTCCTCTGGACCCGCTGGTTCTGTTCATACGGACCGTTTTCACATGGTCAAAGCGCTGCGTCACCAGCTGCTCCGTGTACTTCCTGTATGCGGCGTCCTGCGGCATGCTCTGCAGCGACGCCAGGATCTTGGAGTAGAGGATCCTCAGACGCTGCGGGACACAGGAGAACATTCAGCCAGAACCTCTGGAGACAAGGAGAACTCTGCGGGTTCTGCTCACCTCATGAGGGTTCTGGGACACGGCCAGACCCACCAGGCCCGTGGTCTGGAAGAGAAGAGAGGCTGTGAGTGGGTCGGACCAGAACCTCTGGACAATCCAAACTCCTACAGCATGAAACGCCTCATGGGTTCAGAACCAGGTTTGAAAGGATTCAGTCTGACCAGAACCAGTAGGAACTGGACCTGAACTGGGAATGCATTCATTCCTGAGGAGAACTGCAGGTTCTGGACCTCAGGTGAGATCCTCCAGGTCCAGAACCTCCTTCTCCAGGCTCCAGATGTGGAGCTGCTGGTATGAAGCAGAGGAACATCTGGAACCTGCAGGCAGAGAGCCTGGAGGAGGAGGAGGGTTGGAAAACACTGACCTAGACTTAGATCCTCTAGATGTTAAACTGGGTCTATAAAGGAGCTGCAGGTTTTCTTTCCAACCAAACCTTCATTTCCTCCAGGCTGAACATCTGGAGGAGATGAAGGATTGTTTGTAAAGGAGACCTTCATCCTGCTCCTCCCTGGATTGATCTCCCTGCTCCTCCCTGGATTGATCTCCCTGCTCCTCCTGCTCCTCCCTGGATTGATCTCCCTGCTCCTCCCTGGATTGATCTCCCTGCTCCTCCTGCTCCTCCCTGGATTGATCTCCCTGCTCCTCCTGCTCTTCCCTGGATTGATCTCCCTGCTCCTCCTGCTCTTCCCTGGATTGATCTCCCTGCTCCTCTTGCTCTTCCCTGGATTGATCTCCCTGCTCCTCCTGCTCTTCCCTGGATTGATCTCCCTGCTCCTCTTGCTCTTCCCTGGATTGATCTCCCTGCTCCTCTTGCTCTTCCCTGGATTGATCTCCCTGCTCCTCCTGCTCTTCCCTGGATTGATCTCCCTGCTCCTCCTGCTCCGCTGCAGTAAACCTAACGGAAGCGTATGGGTTTAGCTTAGCTGTTAGCTTAGCTCCGCTCGGCAGTCAGTCAACCTTGTCCTGCTGCCTCCATCAGGAACATTACTTTTTTTTCTCCTTTATAACTTTATTTGAACAGTAACAATAACAAACTCAACAAATACAGTATAAAAAAAACAACATGTAGTCAATCATACCTCCTAAAACTTTTCTTAATATTTCTTTCAGTCGCAATGTAAACAGATGTTTACACAATACGTTTATAGAATACGCTTCAGAAAAAGAAAAAAAATAAAAATCCAAAGATATCTATAATTACATATGTCGAATATAACAGAATTATAATGAAAGATAAAGGAATGTATAAGAAATAAAAAGCCCTGTGAGAATTATTCTTTAATTTGTATCGAGGGAGATAGAAATTAAAAGGGATAAATTAGAGAGGTGATATGACAAACTTTTTGCTTTTGGTTTTTTAATTTTGTCCAAGGAAAGATTTAGAAGATGGATCTCCTGTTTAAATACAGACCATAACGGCAAAAGTGATGATAATGCTATTAATAAGATATTCATCTCTTTTATTTTCAGATAAAAAGCCATATAAGACAGTTTGTGATGAGAAGGGAGCCATGTTTATGAGTTTACTGGTCAGCAGAGTGCAAAGATTCCCATAATTTTTTCATAGGTTGACAGAGAAAGAAAAGGTGTTCTGTTGTTTCGGTTTCGTTACATATATAACAATTACATTCAATTTTAAATCGGAACATGACCTCCACCTACCTTCTTCAGTAATCCTGCCATCTTTCTCCGTCCAGACGACCGATCGCCTTTTCCGGCAACTTCAGATGACGTCAGAGGACGCAAGCGTTCCTGCCCACATAGATGACGTTTTTATCCTGTTCCTTTTTTTGTTGTTTTTTTCTTTTATTTTTTATTGGCAATTCCGTGTAACATTACAGAATTAATCAAACTTCAAGAATAGATATACAACAGTTGGTGAAAGTATAACTTTAAGAAAGACGAGACATAGAAGGTTAAAAAAAAGAATAAAATAAAAAAATAATAATAGCTAGGGGTTTACATTGAATTTACGGTCATTTACAAAATTTTATAATTTTATACCATTTTCTTCTTCATAAATTTAAGTGATTTAAAATACAAACAAAGTTCTTTGAGAAAAACGTTGAAGTTTGGATTGGTCCTCATGTGTTTGTGAATGAAACATGTCCCATCATGAGTCAAACATTAAAGGTTAGGTCCTGCAGGCTATCTGTCATTTCTATTCCTAACAAAACATTCTCTTTGTCCAGATGAGAAGGAGATTCAAATGTAGATGAACACCAGAAGCAGAAATCTTCCCAGAAAACTTTCACGTACAGTCAGAAAAAGAGGCAACCAACAGTCTCAGTTTCACATTCACAGAAGGTGCAAAGCATGGGCTTAGGTTTGCATAGGGACCATAGGGACATGTCCCTACCAAAATGTTGGACCGACCTACTTGTCCCTACCAATAATTGGATGTCAACAACATTTTTATAAAATACAATCCAGCGTTTTTGCAGCAGTGGCTTCTTTTCCAGCTCCTCTGCCTGGTAGCTGCAGTTTCCTGTATCTTTCCCATAGCAGCGCATCAACTGTGCAGCGCTGTTTAACTCTCTGGTTTTTATGCCTTAAGTTCCTCCTTCTCTCTTTCTGATTGCTTGTTTTCTAGTCTGTATGTGCGCGTGCGTGCTTGGAGTGCAACAAAAAAAACAATGACTCTAGAATACGGCGGTTACCAAAATTAATATTAGGCAATTAAAAAACTAAATATTATTTACGCTAAAACAGGCGAAAGCTTCTGATTGCAGTTCTGTAAAGAAGCAGGAGAGAGTTTGGATTTGATGAACTTGAGAAATGAAAGTAACCAAAGTTAGGATTTCTTTTCTCAAACTAAATATTATATATTACATTTCTGACTGTATATCCCTGTAATTATTACACACTGTAGCTTTAAAATGAACAAAGACTGTAAACTATCAACATTTCTGATTCCCTTTCACCAACATTTCTTTGCTATTAATGTTTTCATTTTAAGGCAGTTCAGGTATAAATAACAGGTTTTATTTATTTTATAGAACATAACATGAGAAGGATGCTAAAGATCTGCTCATTTTTGTTTTCCACATAAAAATAGTTCTATTTAATTGATTCTACTTCTAGAAATAGGATAAAGACAAACAGAGGAACTCTATTTACAGTGATTCTATTTTCTAGATTTCCACACGGTCCATAAGTAAATTAAAACAAACATTAATGTCTGGTAAATAATGCTAGAATCTGGCTGTTTATTTTGGATAATATTACATTACAGATAAGATAGTATTATACTGTCTTTTATGATTTTATATTTGAATAAACTTAAACTCATTCTTAGTGTTGTGTTTGTAGATGATGCCACTAAGAAAATAGACATAAGGAGCTATTTAAACAGTCAGTCAGCAGCAATATAGGATGATGATAAAAGGTTTTGTTACATTTAATCCTTTACTACTAAAAACTCACTTGTACAATAGAAACATTATATGATTGTAGGAAACAGATATAATGCTGCAGGGCAGCCTCAGGGTGAAGCAGCTGCCCTTCACTGCTGCATGATGGAAGAAATGTGTTTGGAAAGTTACCATAAAATTAGGGCTGCAACTAATGATTATTCTGCTAATTGATGAATCTGTTGATTATTTTTTCAATGAAACGATTAATAATCAGATCAGCCAAAGGTTCCTTAAAGATGATTTTTTTACGAAATGAAACCAGGTGAAACAGAAACGTTTCCTCTTCAGGAGTTCTGGATGGAGAATATTAAAAGACAAAGACTTTTTTTTTTAACTGAAATCCAAAATGTTTACATATTTTTTACAATCTTGGTATAATTCCTGCTCTAAGTGGGTCGCTCTGTCGGCTAAAGGCACATTTTAGTGGCTCTATTCTCCAGTTAATGATTAATCAATTACTAAATTAGTTGACAATAATTTAAAGAATCGATTAATATGATTAATTGTTTCAGCCATAGATAAAATACATGAAATGGGCGACACAGAGTAACTACAGCCCAGATTTACAACTTGTATAGTGAAGTTAATATTTTAAATGCTCAGTGTCAGTTCCTCTTATAGTTCCAGTGCTCATGTAAATACAAATATTTGTATTTAATCGGTTATAAATTTTGCATGATACAGAGAGAGCATATTAGATTAAAAAAAACAGAGTGGGTTTTACCTCTGGTTACCTCTGCTCAATTCTATATCTTCAAAAGAAAACACAAGATAAATCCACATAAAACAGACATATTTAGACTACATTTGGTTAAATATTTACCTTCTGTCTTAGTCGCTGGTAAGTTTAAATGCAAACCTTTGGAAAAAAGTCCTAATTCCACATTGATCAGAGCCAGTGATGCTTTAAATATTGATAAACAGCATCTAGTGAGTGTAGAGCTGATAAGATTTATATTAATGTAGCAGAAATGCTGCTGTTCTCTTTAAACAAAGTGTGTCCTGATGCTCACATTAAGCATAAAATAGAGCATCAATATTTTTGCAAAGGCCATCCTGCATTCATCCACCTGCTGCCACCCTGCATTCATCCACCTGCTGCCACCCTGCATTCATCCACCTTCTGCCACCCTGCATTCATCCACCCTGCATTCATCCACCTGCTGCCATCCTGCATTCATCCACCTGCTGCCACCCTGCATTCATCCACCTGCTGCCATCCTGCATTCATCCACCTGCTGCCATCCTGCATTCATCCACCTGCTGCCACCATGCATTCATCCACCTGCTACTATCCTGCATTCATCCACCTGCTGCCACCCTGCATTCATCCACCTGCTGCCACCCTGCATACATCCACCTGCTGCCACCTGCTGCCACCCTTCATTCATCCACCTGCTGCCACCCTGCATTCATCCACCTGCTGCCATCCTGCATTCATCCACCTGCTGCCACCCTGCATACATCCACCTGCTGCCACCCTGCATTCATCCACCTGCTGCCATCCTGCATTCATCCACCTGCTGTCACCCTGCATTCATCCACCTGCTGCCATCCTGCATTCATTCACCTGCTGCCACCCTGCATTCATCCACCTGCTACTATCCTGCATTCATCCACCTGCTGCCACCCTGCATTCATCCACCTGCTGCCACCCTGCATTCATCCACCTGCTGCCACCCTGCATTCATCCACCTGCTGCCACCCTGCATTCATCCACCTGCTGCCACCCTGCATTCATCCATTCTGCATTCATCCACCTGCTGCCACCCTGCATTCATCCACCTGCTGCCATCCTGCATTCATCCACCTGCTGCCATCCTGCATTCATTCACCTGCTGCCACCCTGCATTCATCCACCTGCTGCCACCCTGCATTCATCCACCTGCTGCCATCCTGCATTCATCCACCTGCTACTATCCTGCATTCATCCACCTGCTGCCACCCTGCATTCATCCACCCTGCATTATTCCACCTGCTGCCACCCTGCATTCATCCACCTGCTGCCACCCTGCATTCATCCACCTGCTGCCATCCTGCATTAATCCACCTGCTACTATCCTGCATTCATCCACCTGCTACCACCCTGCATTCATCCACCCTGCATTATTCCACCTGCTGCCACCCTGCATTCATCCACCTGCTGCCACCCTGCATTCATCCACCTGCTGCCACCCTGCATTCATCCACCCTGCATTCATCCACCTGCTGCCACCCTGCATTCATCCACCTGCTGCCAAGACGTATGAATCTTTTCTGTTTTTCTCTAAATAACAGGTTGATCAGAGAGCGGCCATATTAGCAACACATTTATAAATTGACTAAGTTTGATTAAAAGAATAATGAAGTCAACAACCAAACATTAGAGATCATTTACTGATATATTTTTATATAACAAATGTTAATTTGCTGCCTCTGTCCTTTTACTGAACTGTAGAAAACAGAACAACCGACACCAACCGACAGTCTTTAACCAGGTCCTCTTACTTGATAGAAACCAGTCTGGGTTTAAAAAGGCCGCTCCACGGAAAAAGCTGATATCTGTGGCAGAAGCCTTAAAAGAGGGAAGTCCTCAGTCCTCATCCTGCTTATCAGCTGTGTTTCACCAGGACATCCTTCTGTCTAAAGTATCATGGCTTGGTCTCACCACAGGGGTTCCTCAAGGTTCAGTACTGGGACCTCCATCATACGTCCACTGGCTCAGAGATACTGTATTTTATTAAACTTGAGAAAATCCGTCTTATTTTAAGAGGCTCTTCTGTGAGATTTCTGGGTTTGTGGAGCCCCTTGGTAAAAGTCCTTATTCATTTACTTAATATCTCAGACTGATGAGGTGAAACGTATGTAGCTGTTATTATTCGTATCTTTTTTTTCTTCTTTTATCTGGTCTTGAGTTAAGTGTGTCTGATATATCAACAGCAGTGTCTCCAGACACCTGAGGAGTGTTTGGACTGTGTAAACAGATGAACATAGTTTTAATACTGTGGTTCTTTTTACTTTATCTTCTGATATATCAGTCTCTATCCACTTTCTCATTATCTTCACCTGACTTGATCCCCTTTTTTTTTGTATTTATTTGTTATTAATATTCTGTGTGGGAGTAATTATGTGGGTATACTGGGGTTTGTTCTAACCCAATTATGTTTATATGTTAAAGTTACATTGTTAAGTATGTAACTATTGCAGTGTCTTTACATTGTACCACATGTGAAAGCATAAATAAACATTGGGGAAAAAGGTTCCATACTGGGACCTCTCCTCTTTGCCTGATCCAGCAGCACGCTGGGCCAGATCATTCCAACACACGGCTTCATACACTCACCGGCCACTTTATTAGGTACCCCATGCTAGTAACGGGTTGGACCCCCTTTTGCCTTCAGAACTGCCACAATTCTTCGTGGCATAGATTCAACAAGGTGCTGGAAGCATTCCTCAGGGAGTTTGGTCCATATTGACATGATGGCGTCACACAGTTGCCGCAGATTTGTCGGCTGCACATCCATGATGCGAATCTCCCGTTCCACCACATCCCAAAGATGCTCTATTGGATTGAGATCTGGTGACTGTGGAGGCCATTTGAGTACAGTGAACTCATTGTCATGTTCACCAGTCTGAGATGATTCCAGCTTTATGACATGGCGCATTATCCTGCTGAAAGTAGCCATCAGAACTTGGGTACATTGTGGTCATAAAGGGATGGACAGGGTCAGCAACAATACTCAGGTAGGCTGTGGCGTTGCAACGATGCTCAATTGGTACCAAGGGGCCCAAAGAGTGCCAAGAAAATATTCCCCACACCATGACACCACCACCACCAGCCTGAACCGTTGATACAAGGCAGGATGGATCCATGCTTTCATGTTGTAGACGCCAAATTCTGACCCTACCATCAGAATGGCGCAGCAGAAATCGCGACTCATCAGACCATGGAAACGTTTTTCCAATCTTCTATTGTCCAATTTCGATGAGCTTGTGCAACTTTTAGCCTCAGTTTCCTGTTCTTAGCTGAAAGGAGTGGCACCCGGTGTGGTCTTCTGCTGCTGTAGCCCATCTGCCTCAAACTTCGACGTACTGTGCGTTCAGAGATGCTCTTCTGCCCACCTTTGTTGTAACGGGTGGTTATTTGAGTCACTGTTGCCCTTCTATCAGCTCGAACCAGTCTGGCCATTCTCCTCTGACCTCTGGCATCAACAAGGCATTTCCGCCCACAGAACTGCCGCTCACTGGATGTTTTTTCTTTTTCGGACCATTCTCTGTAAACCCTAGAGATGGTTGTGTGTGAAAATCCCAGTAGATCAGCAGTTTCTGAAATACTCAGACCAGCCCTTCTGGCACCAACAATCATGCCACGTTCAAAGTCACTCAAATCACCTTTCTTCCCCATACTGATGCTCGGTTTGAACTGCAGGAGATTGTCTTGACCATGTCTACATGCCTAAATGGTGTAGCTAATAAAGTGGCCGGTGAGTGTATATCGCTGTTATGCTGATGACACCCAGCTCTACCTGTTTCCACCTGATGACCACACCGTCTCAGCCCGCATCCCAGACTCTAACACATGTCAAAATAGATGGAAGCCCATCATCTCAAACTGAATCTCTAAAACTAAACAGCTTGTTTTCGCAGCCAAACCAATCAGAAAGCATGATGTTCAAGTCCAGACTGGATCCCAGTCTCTGACTCGGCAGCAAGAACCTCATCATGCTTGATGACCAGCTGACCTTAAACATCTCAATCTTGTTGCTTCACAGTAGTAAAGATTAGAAGGATCCGGCCATAGCTAACCCAACATGCTACCAAGCTCCTGGTGCAGTCTATCTCCCACCTTCACCCCCGTAGACTGCTCTGCCAGCCTGTACGGTTAATCCGTTACAATTGATCCAGAACGTGGCGGCATGGCTGGTCTTCAATCAGCCCAAAAAGTCTCACCTCACCCGTGTCCATTGAGCTTCACTGTTTAGCCCCGGTTGCCCACATCAAGTCCCTGATGCTAGCCTAGAGTGCTAAAGGGTACGATTCCCGGCTACCTGAACCCTCTAGCAAAGGCTTCTGTCACAACTCGGTCACTCTGGTCAGCAATGGACCGTCGTCTAGCAGCGCCTACACCACGCTGAAGACAATCCAGACTGTCTCCATGGATTGTTCCAAGATGGTGGAATGGCCTACAACGTCCCTATCTATCATCAGGAAATTCCTAAAGGCCAACCTCTTCAAAGACCATCTATCTATCTATGCCCTACAGATCTATTCTCTACTCTCCGTTCTTCTTTCCATCTAGAGAACTTACTGATGGTAACGCATAAATGCATAAACAAACCAGAAGTTTGGATGTAGAATGAAATAGATCTCTATATAGGTCTATGGAGGCAGACTTTTATCGGTTTACAGACTATTTTAGTGGTTTTTGCAGTGAGCTGCATGTTAAAGGTTTACTAATCCGATCCAAGCGTTAGATCGTTAGAGCTGCTAACTGCAGCGTTAGCCTCCGTTGCAGCACGCCAACTGCAGCGCTAGCCTCCGTTGCAGCACGCCAACTGCAGCGCTAGCCTCCGTTGCAGCACGCCAACTGCAGCGCTAGCCTCCGTTGCAGCACGCCAACTGCAGCGCTAGCCTCCGTTGCAGCACGCCAACTGCAGCGCTAGCCTCCGTTGCAGCACGCCAACTGCAGCGTTAGCCTCCGTTGCAGCACGCCAACTGCAGCGCTAGCCTCCGTTGCAGCACGCCAACTGCAGCGCTAGCCTCTGTTGCAGCACGCCAACTGCAGCGCTAGCCTCCGTTGCAGCACGCCAACTGCAGCGCTAGCCTCCGTTGCAGCACGCCAACTGCAGCGCTAGCCTCCGTTGCAGCACGCCAACTGCAGCGTTAGCCTCCGTTGCAGCACGCCAACTGCAGCGTTAGCCTCCGTTGCAGCACGCCAACTGCAGCGCTAGCCTCCGTTGCAGCACGCCAACTGCAGCGCTAGCCTCCGTTGCAGCACGCCAACTGCAGCGTTAGCCTCCGTTGCAGCACGCCAACTGCAGCGTTAGCCTCCTGGTCGGGTCCAATCAGAACACGCTCTGGGTGAGGCAGCAGGTTCCTGGAGCCGCAGCATGAGAGGGAACCAGCGACCGCGGTCCGTGTCAGAACGGCAGGATGCCATTAATGACCACCAACAGCTCATTTTCAGACTTTTATTAAAACTTCATCTAGAAAAAGTAGAAAAATATATTACATTCTTTATTTACAGAGATTCTGACTATGATCCTCAGTTCTACAGCAAAGCAGCGCCTTCCTACAACCTGAGCCTAACGACAACTAAAGGGACGCCGCCACACCGGGGGGACGGAGTGAGGGACGCCGTCATCCTGGGAGGGGGGGCGGAGGGAAGCCGTCACCAAGGCCTCCTGGGGAGGGACCAAGAAGAACCTTCATCTGGAGACCCGCAGGAGGCCAGAAGTCTTCATCAGAAAAACATCCTGAGGAGAGAAGAGAGGATGATGGTGTGGAGGATGATGAACAGAACAGAGGATGAAGATGAGGCTCCGCCCCCTCCCACCTGTAGATGTTGGGGGCCAGTAGGACAGCCGTGTCTGTGGGCAGCTTGGACAGATGGACCACCTTGGTCTTCAGCTGCAGTCTGTCGCCTTCATTCACCCAAACGTCTGGAAGTCTGAGGAACACAGAGACACTTCAGCCAGAGGACACCAGGGGGGGACTGGGGTCAGAGGTCACCGGGGTCAGGACTTACATGTCTTCAGGCGTCCAGTGCAGCAGCACCTTCACTTTGCCAGAGTCCTCTCTTCTCTTGGCGATCACCTGGAAGCAGAGACAGCAGAGGTCAGATGCTGCTCTCTGAGGGGGGGTGGGGGTGGGGGTGTGGGGGGTCCCACCGTGCTGTGGAAAACCACGCTGTGTCCATTCCCCTGGCTCTCAATGTGGGTGGCCAGGTTCAGGCAGATGGCGCGGTGGCGGATGGCCTCCATGGTCTGAGCATCGAAGAAGTCATGAGGTCGAGCTGGAGGAGGAGAATGGGGGGGGGGTGTTAGCTCCTTCTCCTAGAGATGACCTTTAACCCCACGGTTCCACTGAACACGGATTCTGCCACAGCAGCAGCTAATGATTAGATGTTTCAGTGTAAAACGCCATCTACGGCGTTTTATGCTGAAACTCCAGCGACTTCCTGCTCTGATCCAGATGGACTAGAAGCGTGAAAAACAGATCCGCTGTGGACTTCAGAGAGGCGTTCAGCGGGGCGGGCTACCGGGAAGCGCCGCGGCATCTGGAACGCTCTGACTGACTACAGCGAGCACCATCCACTGCGCTGTTTACCCGTTCAGTGGGACTGTGGGGTAACAGGAAACGGAAATGATGGGCAGTCGGGGGGGTAGTCGTACGCAGTGAGCGGCGGTATTTGCTCCTCATCTTCCTCCTCTTCATCCCAGCCTTGGACGGAGACTCCTCCTTCACTCTGCCCTGACCGGACGCCTTGGAGGAACTCTGGGAGCTGAAGTGGGTGGGAACATGGCGCGCTAGCCCCCCCTGGGATGCAAAGGTGGCGTTGCAGCCCCCGACCACACACTACAAGAAGCAGATAGAGAGGATGAGGGAGGCGGGGCAGGGGAGGAGCAGGAGGAGCAGAGGGAGGAGCAGCTTACCTTGAAGGGCTTGTCTCCGCTGTGGGACAGCATGTGTCTCTGCAGCCAGCTGTGGCTGGTGGACGGCGTGTTGTAGACCTTACAGCTCTTCCACAGACACACGAACACCTGGAGCACAGACACACCCATCAGAACCACCACCAACATCTGGACTGCTGCACACTGCCTGTCAGCAGCTGAGGCCAACAGTCACTACAGAAAGGACACACAAGGTCGGTGACCATGGAAACCATCACTGGCAGTATAGGAGCCAAAGCACACTGAATGATATTTTTATTTGTAAGACGCTCATATTTACTTTTATAGTGTTTATATGTTCAGTTTTATTCAGCCAAGAGCCTGATTTCAGTAATAAGTACTATTATTATTTGCTGTGTTATTTGATATATTAAGTATGAGGAAAGGTTTAATTTAGACTTGTATTAGTCTACTATTGGTTTTCTGCCTTTTAAGAGGCCTGCGTACTGTCCTCACAGATTTTTTTGACAACGTTTTGTATTTCCGGGTCAGTGCGCCGGAAGTAAAGAGTAGCCACGGAGGCTAACAGTTTTTGTACCGTAGCCGTTTTTATAAGTTTTTTAGGGCATTATCAGCCAACTAAGGATATTTTTCCACCGTGGATTAACCTTGGATCACTCCTGTAACGGAATAACCCTGTGGAACTAAATGAATGTTCGCCTGACGTTCTTTACATCGGAGTACTGTGGAGTTATTCACGGCTAACAACTTAGCTGCTACGGCGCAAGTAGCATAAACAACGTCTCCTTTACCTTCGGCCCTCACAGGCAGCTCAAAACCAAGGACCAGTCAGCTGGTCCAGGAGGTTAGATGAAGAATCAGAACCAGAAACCAGCAGGAAACACCAAACAGAACCGACCAGAACTAAAGCTTTAAGGTGGACCGAGGGCAGAACAGGAACTAAAGCTTTAAGGAGGACAGAGGGCAGAACCAGAACTAAAGCTTTAAGGTGGACCGAGGGCAGAACAGGAACTAAAGCTTTAATGAGGACAGAGGGCAGAACAGGAACTAAAGCTTTAAGGAGGACAGAGGGCAGAACCAGAACTAAAGCTTTAAGGAGGACAGAGGGCAGAACCAGAACTAAAGCTTTAAGGTGGACTTAGGGCAGAACCAGAACTAAAGCTTTAAGGAGGACAGAGGGCAGAACCAGAACTAAAGCTTTAAGGAGGACAGAGGCCAAAACCAGAACTAAAGCTTTAAGGTGGACCTAGGGCAGAACCAGAACTAAAGCTTTAAGGAGGACAGAGGGCAGAACCAGAACTAAAGCTTTAAGGAGGACAGAGGGCAGAACCAGAACTAAAGCTTTAAGGTGGACTTAGGGCAGAACCAGAACTAAAGCTTTAAGGAGGACAGAGGGCAGAACCAGAACTAAAGCTTTAAGGAGGACAGAGGCCAAAACCAGAACTAAAGCTTTAAGGTGGACCTAGGGCAGAACCAGAACTAAAGCTTTAAGGAGGACAGAGGGCAGAACCAGAACTAAAGCTTTAAGGTGGACCGAGGGCAGAACAGGAACTAAAGCTTTAAGGAGGACCGGGGGCAGAACCAGAACTAAAGCTATAAGGAGGACCGAGGGCAGTACCAGAGCTAAAGCTTTAAGGTGGACCGGGGGCAGAACCCAAACTAAAGCTTTAAGGAGGACCGAGGGCAGAACCAGAGCTAAAGCTTTAAGGAGGACAGAACCAGAACTAAAGCTTTATGGAGGACCGAGGGCAGAACCAGAGCTACAGCTTTAAGGTGGACCGGGGGCAGAACCCAAACTAAAGCTTTAAGGAGGACCGAGGGCAGAACCAGAGCTAAAGCTTTAAGGAGGACAGAACCAGAACTAAAGCTTTAAGGAGGACAGAACCAGAGTTAAAGCTTTAAGGTGGACCGGGGGCAGAACCAGAGCTAAAGCTTTAAGGAGGACAGAACCAGAACTAAAGGTTTAAGGAGGACAGAACCAGAGCTAAAGCTTTAAGGTGGACCGGGGGCAGAACCAGAGCTAAAGCTTTAAGGTGGACCGAGGGCAGAACCCAAACTAAAGCTTTAAGGTGGACCGGGGGCGGAACCCAAACTAAAGCGTTAAGGAGGACCGAGGGCAGAACCAGAGCTAAAGCTTTAAGGAGGACCGAGGGCAGAACCAGAGCTAAAGCTTTAAAGTGGACCGAGGGCAGAACCAGAGCTAAAGCTTTAAGGAGGACCGAGGGCAGAACCAGAGCTAAAGCTTTAAGGAGGACAGAACCAGAACTAAAGCTTTAAGGAGGACAGAACCAGAGCTAAAGCTTTAAGGTGGACCGGGGGCAGAACCAGAGCTAAAGCTTTAAGGAGGACAGAACCAGAACTAAAGCTTTAAGGAGGACAGAACCAGATCTAAAGCTTTAAGGAGGACCGGGGGCAGAACCCAAACTAAAGCTTTAAGGAGGACAGAGGGCAGAACCAGAGCTAAAGCTTTAAGGTGGACCGGGGGCAGAACCCAAACTAAAGCTTTAAGGAGGACCGAGGGCAGAACCAGAGCTAAAGCTTTAAGGAGGACCGAGGGCAGAACCAGAGCTAAAGCTTTAAGGAGGACCGGGGGCAAAACCAGAGCTAAAGCTTTAAGGTGGACCAGGGGGCAGAATCAGAGCTAAAGCTTTAAGGTGGACCGAGGGCAGAACCAGAGCTAAAGCTTTAAGGTGGCCCGAGGGCAGAACCCAAACTAAAGCTTTAAGGAGGACCGAGGGCAGTACCAGAGCTAAAGCTTTAAGGTGGACCGGGGGCAGAACCCAAACTAAAGCTTTAAGGAGGACCGAGGGCAGAACCAGAGCTAAAGCTTTAAGGAGGACAGAACCAGAACTAAAGCTTTATGGAGGACCGAGGGCAGAACCAGAGCTACAGCTTTAAGGTGGACCGGGGGCAGAACCCAAACTAAAGCTTTAAGGAGGACCGAGGGCAGAACCAGAGCTAAAGCTTTAAGGAGGACAGAACCAGAACTAAAGCTTTAAGGAGGACAGAACCAGAGTTAAAGCTTTAAGGTGGACCGGGGGCAGAACCAGAGCTAAAGCTTTAAGGAGGACAGAACCAGAACTAAAGGTTTAAGGAGGACAGAACCAGAGCTAAAGCTTTAAGGAGGACCGGGGGCAGAACCAGAGCTAAAGCTTTAAGGTGGACCGGGGGCAGAACCAGAGCTAAAGCTTTAAGGTGGACCGAGGGCAGAACCCAAACTAAAGCTTTAAGGTGGACCGGGGGCGGAACCCAAACTAAAGCGTTAAGGAGGACCGAGGGCAGAACCAGAGCTAAAGCTTTAAGGAGGACCGAGGGCAGAACCAGAGCTAAAGCTTTAAGGTGGACCGAGGGCAGAACCAGAGCTAAAGCTTTAAGGAGGACCGAGGGCAGAACCAGAGCTAAAGCTTTAAGGAGGACAGAACCAGAACTAAAGCTTTAAGGAGGACAGAACCAGAGCTAAAGCTTTAAGGTGGACCGGGGGCAGAACCAGAGCTAAAGCTTTAAGGAGGACAGAACCAGAACTAAAGCTTTAAGGAGGACAGAACCAGAGCTAAAGCTTTAAGGAGGACCGGGGGCAGAACCCAAACTAAAGCTTTAAGGAGGACCGAGGGCAGAACCAGAGCTAAAGCTTTAAGGTGGACCGGGGGCAGAACCCAAACTAAAGCTTTAAGGAGGACCGAGGGCAGAACCAGAGCTAAAGCTTTAAGGAGGACCGAGGGCAGAACCAGAGCTAAAGCTTTAAGGAGGACCGGGGGCAAAACCAGAGCTAAAGCTTTAAGGTGGACCAGGGGGCAGAACCAGAGCTAAAGCTTTAAGGTGGACCGAGGGCAGAACCAGAGCTAAAGCTTTAAGGTGGCCCGAGGGCAGAACCCAAACTAAAGCTTTAAGGTGGACTGGGGGCGGAACCCAAACTAAAGCGTTAAGGAGGACCGAGGGCAGAACCAGAGCTAAAGCTTTAAGGAGGACCGAGGGCAGAACCAGAGCTAAAGCTTTAAGGTGGACCGAGGGCAGAACCAGAGCTAAAGCTTTAAGGAGGACCGAGGGCAGAACCAGAGCTAAAGCTTTAAGGAGGACAGAACCAGAACTAAAGCTTTAAGGAGGACAGAACCAGAGCTAAAGCTTTAAGGAGGACAGAACCAGAGCTAAAGCTTTAAGGTGGACCGGGGGCAGAACCAGAGCTAAAGCTTTAAGGAGGACAGAACCAGAACTAAAGCTTTAAGGAGGACAGAACCAGAGCTAAAGCTTTAAGGAGGACCGGGGGCAGAACCCAAACTAAAGCTTTAAGGAGGACCGAGGGCAGAACCAGAGCTAAAGCTTTAAGGTGGACCGGGGGCAGAACCCAAACTAAAGCTTTAAGGAGGACCGAGGGCAGAACCAGAGCTAAAGCTTTAAGGAGGACCGAGGGCAGAACCAGAGCTAAAGCTTTAAGGAGGACCGGGGGCAAAACCAGAGCTAAAGCTTTAAGGTGGACCAGGGGGCAGAACCAGAGCTAAAGCTTTAAGGTGGACCGAGGGCAGAACCAGAGCTAAAGCTTTAAGGTGGCCCGAGGGCAGAACCCAAACTAAAGCTTTAAGGTGGACTGGGGGCGGAACCCAAACTAAAGCGTTAAGGAGGACAGAGGCCAAAACCAGAGCTAAAGCTTTAAGGTGGACCGGGGGCGGAACCCAAACTAAAGCTTTAAGGTGGACTGGGGGCGGAACCCAAACTAAAGCGTTAAGGAGGACAGAGGCCAAAACCAGAGCTAAAGCTTTAAGGTGGACCGGGGGCGGAACCCAAACTAAAGCTTTAAGGTGGACCGAGGGCAGAACCAGAACTAAAGCTTTAAGGAGGACAGAGGCCAAAACCAGAGCTAAAGCTTTAAGGAGGACCGAGGGCAGAACCAGAGCTAAAGCTTTAAGGAGGACAGAACCAGAACTAAAGCTTTAAGGAGGACAGAGGCCAAAACCAGAGCTAAAGCTTTAAGGAGGACCGGGGGCAGAACCAGAACTAAAGCTATAAGCTATCTCTTCTACTACTGAACATCTACTTCCACCAGTTGAAACAGAGGAGGTGCTGCTGATGCAGAGCAAGAGAACATAGAGGAGCAGGAAATATAAAACATCAGTCATCATAGGCAATGTGAGATCTTTAGGAAACCAGTTAGAAGAACTCCCAGTCCCAGCAAGAACCCAGTAAGAATATCAGCAATGCAGCATTTTGTGTTTAACTGAAACCTGGCTGCAGGATCATATCTGACTCCAACGTCTCTCTGTCAGGATGTCTGAGCAAACCAGCAGAGATTTAAAGGAGACTGGAAAGCTTAAAGGAGGTGGTTAGCAGCATTAGTGAACAACAGATGATGTCATCCGGGATAGATGATGTCATCCGGGATAGATGATGTCATCCGGGATAGATGATGTCATCCGGGATAGATGATGTCATCCAGGACCTATTAAGGTGAAGAATTATCACTGCAGCCCAGATATTGAACTGATGGCGTTTGGTTTTCATCCATATTATTTACCCAGAGAGTTCAGCAGTGTTCTGTTGGTTACTGTTTATATTCCACCTTCTGTTGTTGCCACCACTGCATGTGATGTCATCAGTTCTGTTGCTAAGCTACAGACACAGCAGCCAAATGCATTTGTGGTAATAACTGGTGATTTTAATCACGTCTCACTCTCTGCTATGCTGCCAACGTTCCAACAGTTGCTGAACCAGAGAAAACAAACCTTTGGACTAATTTTATGTAAATGGCAGAGACTACATCTCTGAAGGTAGACCTCCTGCCTTTTTCCAGAACAAAGACTCGCCGTGGAGTTGATGATGTCATCATCCACAAACCCACTGCCATTTAGACCAGGCAGGCAGCACTGTGAGGATCCTGGTCTTTGATTCTCAGACTCGGGTGGAGACATCAACAACCACCTGGATCAAAGACTACCTGGCAGACAGACTGAAGGCCCAGCTGTCTGATCCTCTTCAGCAGACTGTTAAACACCAACAGAGAGTCTTCAGTCAGAGGCTCATCCAGATCCACTGCAGACAGACCTCTACAGGAGATCCTTCCTGCCTGCAGCATCTACAGCAACTGGATCAAACTTCTACAGAACCTCACCCCCCTTAGCTCAGGTCCAGCTATTAGTGCAGCAGAGAGAAAAAGCAGAACCCGTCCAGCAGGTTCTGGTTCTGATCCAGACTGACCCCTCCTCTCTGTCCGTCCACATGCGTGGCCCGGATGTGCTCGGCCAGGTCCGGGCTGCAGGAGAACAGCAGCTGGCAGTCGTCCCAGCAGCAGGTGTAGCTCAGAGCCTTGCTGGTGCCGCCCGGCCCGGTTCCGCCCGGCCCGGTGACCGTGGCGGGGGTGGAGCGGCCGCTGGAGGCGGTGCTGTCGGCGTCCATCTGGATGGAGCAGATGCTGGAACACAGAGCAGAAGGACAGAGCTTCAGAACCAAACAGAACCAGGTGGAACAGATTTGCTATCTGGGTTTCCATGGATACGGGCCAAAACCACTGTAGCCAACATGGATGGTTAAGGTTCTACTGGGACCGGTCCACAGGTGGCCTCACGGAACCAAGCTTCCCTTTCAGAACCGGCTGCTTCTGGGTGTAATGGATGCAGATCATTTAGAACCAGCAGATCGGATCGGAACATGTCAGCAGGTTAAACGACTCATTCAAACCCAGAACATGCCGCAGATACGGGCTGCTGTTCCATCGGACCGCCGTACCACATCAGATCGGCAGCAGCGTAACGGGCAGTAAAAACACGTTTCAAAAAGATTCTATTTTCCATGGAGAAACAGTCGGACCCGACAGAGCAGACGCCAAAACACCTAAAACCATATTAGTCAATATCAATATAAAATAAGTTTCCTTAGTTGTAATTTAAAAACATGCGGGAATTTAAATTTAGTTTTTCATGTACAGCGTTCTAATTTTTTCCACTAATTGAAATGTCTTTAAATCCACATGAACATGAATTGAACAGACTGTAGTAAACAGATAAATGGAGGCAGAAGATGTCTTTCAGTCATCAATGCTCACATTCAGAGACACACAGGAGCTCTTTCAGGCTGGGCACCGTTTCATTCACAACACCTGTCCCATCAACCAGGAATCAGAAATACTTTAATAATCCCAGGAAGGGATTACTTTAGTTACATTACTCCATCTGTAATAGAGTGACTATAGGACCAGCTGTCCAAGCTTCCATCCATCATGGACGCCACCTTCCACCCTCTGCAGCTCCTTCAGTCAAAGACTTTTACAGCCTGTTTGGAAAAAGGGTCGCTACTGCAGGTCATTCATCCCTGCTGCAACCAGACTCTACTATGAGACGCTACAACCGCAATAACTGCTGCAATGGAGAATATATAGATGGATATAAATATCCATCTATATAAACACCCTGGGCAATAACCCGGGATAATAACCTACTATAGAAACAAATAAATACAAATCTGTTCTATGTGGACTCCCTGTATATACTGTACAGGACTGTCTCAGAAAATTAGAATATTGTGATAAAGTTCTTTATTTTCTGTAATGCAATTAAAAATCATGAAATGTCATACATTCTGGATTCATTACAAATCAACTGAAATATCGCAAGACTTTTATTGTTTTAATATCGCTGATTATGGCGTACAGCTGAAGAAAACTCCTATCTCAAAATATTAGAATATCGTGAAAAAGTATACTAGTAGGCTAATCAACTAATCACTTGAATCGTCTAATTAACTCGAAACACCTGCAAGGGTTTCCTGAGCCTTGAAAAACACTCAGCTTGGTTCAGTAAACTAAATCACAAGTATGGGGAAGACTGCTGTCCAGAAGACCATCATTGACACCCTCCATCAGGAGGGTAAGACACAAAAAGAAATTTCTCAAGGAGCAGGCTGTTCACAGACTGCAGTTTCAAAGCACATTCACAAAAAGTGTGTTGGAAGGGGGAAATGTGGCAGGAAACGCTGCACAACCAAGAGAGGTGACCGCAGCCTTACCAGCATTGTGAAGAAGAGCCGCTTCCAGAATGTGGGGGAGCTTCAAAGACAGTGGACTGGAGCTGGAGTCCAGGTATCAAAAGCCACTGTTCACAGACGTGTCCGGGAAATGGGCTACAATAGCCGTATTCCCATGGTCAAGCCACTTCTGAACTCAAGACAACGGAAGACGCGTCTGACTTGGGCTATGGAAAAGAAGCACTGGACAGTTGCAGAGTGGTCCAAAGTCCTCTTTTCAGACGAAAGCAAGTTTTGTTTGTCATTTGGTAGTCAAGGTGCCAGAGTCTGGAGAAAGGCTGGAGAGGCGCAAAATCCAAGTTGCCTGAAATCCTGTGTGAAGTTCCCACAGTCAGCGATGGTTTGGGGAGCCATGTCAGCTGCTGGTGTTGGTCCACTGTGTTTCATCAAGTCCAGAGTAAATGCAGCTGTGTACCAAGAGATTTTAGAGCACTACATGCTTCCATCTGCTGAAAAGCTCTATGGAGATGATGATGTCATTTTCCAGCATGATCTGGCACCTGCCCATAGTGCCAAAACCACCAGGAACTGGTGTACTGACCATGGCATTACTGTCCTTGATTGGCCTGCCAATTCCCCTGACCTGAACCCCATAGAGAATTTGTGGGGTATTGTGAAGAAGAAGCTGAAAGACACCAGACCCAACAATGCAAATGAGCTAAAGGCCGCCATTGAAGCATCCTGGGCATCCATAACACCTCAGGCTGATTGCCTCCATGCCACGCCGCATTGATGCAGTAATCTGTGCAAAAGGATTCCCAACCAAGTACTGAGTGCATTAATGGACATTTTCAAATGTTTGATTTTGTTTTGCTGTTATAGATTTTTTTTTTTACTTGGTCTGAGGAAATATTCTAATATTTTGAGATAGGATTTTTGAGTTTTCTTCACCTGTACGCCATAATCAGCGATATTAAAACAATAAAACGCTTGCGATATTTCAGTTGATTTGTAATGAATCCAGAATGTATGACATTTCATGATTTTTAATTGCATTACAGAAAATAAAGAACTTTATCACAATATTCTGATTTTCTGAGACAGTCCTGTGTATGTATCCCATCATGCACCTCTTCATTCCTTTGGCTCTTTCTTCTTCTGTGACTATTTGAGCTGATGGTTAATTTAATGATTTCTCCACTGTGAGATCAACCAATCATCCAATCAGACGGCGTTCTGACAGACTGCGGTCCAAACGGGTCTCCACCTCTGGACTGGATCAGAACCAGAACTCTGCTGTGGTCCAAAACATCTACTGGTTCTGGTCCACTGGGTTCTCTAAGGTCCAAACCAGCAGGACCACGCTGGTACCGAGCCTGACCGGACCTATGGAAGTTCTGCTCCAGAAACTCCTCATACCAGAACTTCTGGATCTGGAGTTCCTGGAACAGAACCACTCCTTCAGAGGTTCTGGTACCAAAGGTCCGACCAGTACAAAAACTCTGATCAGAACCACAGGCCATCTGGGTCCGGTTCTGTTTGGGAAGAACCTGACTGGGAGCTGATGGTGTCTGAATGGACCCGACTGGTTCTGACCCACCAACCAGAACCAGAACCTGGACCCACAAGGAGCCGAACCTCCCGCGGGTCCAGTCTGGGTTTAAAGGTTCGGCCACGTGGTAAACATCCACCTGTGATCGACCCACGTGCCTCACCCGCTCCCAGGGAAACCCTGACGTCACTTCCTGCCAGCTGGGTTGAAAAGACCAGATGCTGAAGGTTCTGTTCATCAGGAATCAGAATCAGAACGGACCCCCCCCCTCTGGTACCGACCTTTCCTCAGAGTTCATCCGGGTCAGAGGCTTCCCCTCCCTGCGGCCCGCCGGCTTGCTTCCTCCGCGGGGCTCCGGCCCGTCCTCCGCCCCCCCTGGTTCCGCTCCAGGAACCCGGCAGCCCTCCGGGGTAGACCCGGTGCTGTTCGGACCCGGTTCGGGTTCGCATCCAGCCTCCGCCTGGTTCCGGTTCGGCTCCCCGAAGCCCGGCGGCAGCAGGTTCTGTTGGTCTGGTTCCGGTTCGGTGGATCCATCCTGGGTCCCTGGGGGCCTTAGCAGAGCCATTGTGAGCAGAACTTTGGCTCCTGCTGCTTCCAGCTTCAAACATAAAGCCGAGCAGGGGGGGCGTGACGTCACATCCGATAGGCCAGAGCTGGTCTAGTTGGAGAGATTCTCACTCAGTTCTTTACATCCCACAACGGTCCAAACTGGGACATGTGCCGGTCCAACAGAACCGGGACAACATCAGCTTCTGCTGCTTCAGCTCTGAGCTCAGAGATAGAACCGGAACCACCAAAAACCCGAACCGAACCAGTTTGGACCGGCTGCTGAAAGTTCTGCTTCTCCTCCGAACCTAGGGCGGAGTGAGACATTTTTTCACAGATCTTTGTTCTGTTCTCTCCGCTCCACGTGTTCTAACAAACAGAACCAAACAGAACCAGTAACCATGGCTACAGAGAGGAGCAGAACCGGAAGCAGAAGGTCGGTCCGTTAGAGGATGATCAAAGGATCCTGTGGAGAAAACAGAACTTTTGATTTATTGCAGCAAAACCGATTCAGAGAAGCTATATTAACAGACCGGGCCCTCTACCGCCCCCTGGCGGCGACCAGGCGGACCTGCAGCCCAGAAGGTCCCGAGGAGCAGATGGACCAGAAGGTCCATTAGATCCAGAGGCAGTATTTTCCAGTGGACTGCAGGGGGCAGTGCAACATGCCAGCCTTTGCAATGATTGATTTCAGCATCTTTTAAATGCATTTCTACATTTCTGATTATGGTTGGAAGCTTATAAGCTTGAATCTAGAGCCTGATGAAAGATTGAAACCTCATGCTGTGTCTGTGAAAACCTGATAATAAATCAGGTTTCACTAGAACTTTATTAAAGGACAGATTATTTTTATGCCCTGAGAGTTAATTTTTCATTCATGTAATGACAAAACATTTATTTTGATGCGGCTGCTCATGAGAATGATCTAGATTTATAGATGTCTTTCAATAATCTGAATATAATAATCTAATTGATCTATTTTAATAGTTTAATCCAGGCTGCTGGAGGCCATTTTTATTTTATAGTGTAGAAAAGTTTTTATAGTGACTGTAATGAAGCTACTGAGCTCCATGATGGTGGATCATCTGATGGATGGAGAAGCTCTGCCATCATTTCTGTTTATAAAATCACGGCTGCAGCTTTATCAGACTGATGATGTTCCAGATTAAAAACACTAATCCACCTTTTCAGCCTCCAGTTCATTCATTCATTCGTGATCATGAAGATGTAAATGTGTCAAAGTGTCCTGGTTAGATCAACTACTGCAGAAAACACCAGTTCTGATAATGGCAGCTCTTATTAGGGATTAATTCACTCACACATCAATAAAATAATCCCAACACTGTTAACCCTCTGAGGTCTGGTTTAGCTTTACTGACCCACTACAGGCTCATTAAATGCTGGATTAATTCTTCTTGAAAAATCAAAATGAAACCCAAATAATAAAAAAAACAGACCTGAATGACCTGTGGTGCGTAGCGCGGATGGCTGCCCTATTATCACACTGGAGCACAATTAGTGACTGGAAATGAGGAGATTCTCTGCAATACGGACAGAAACTTTTATAAATGTTCTGAGGCTTTAATTTTGAAATTCAACATCAGATCAGAGAGAAGCATTTTTCCTCTCTACCAGGTGAAACAAGCCAAAATGAAATCAGTTGAGTTATTCATCATTCATCCATCCATTCATTCATTGATTCATTTATTAACATCCATCCATCATTCATCCATGAAGAGGCGGAACTTGTAGGAACGTCAACATTTATTTCACACATTATAAAACTGATGGGTTCTGATCTTTTTGCATATTCTCTCTAATCATGTTAACATCTGATAATATCGGCTCTAATATTCAGATCTTAGATCTTTTCTTTGCTCCTTTCAGTGGATTGTTTACAGTTTAAACATGTAGTCCTCCTTATTGCTTGGTGTGTGTGCTATCGGCTACCCGTCACAGCTATTCACAGCCGTCTGACAGCAAAGCAAAGACAGAGGAAAGCAGAAGAAGCAGAACGTTGGGATCACTGCATGCTCTCCAACAGATGATCCAAATAAATATTACAAAACACCGTTAGTCCTCTGAAAAGGGAATAGAAAGAGCAGCAGCATGAAGTGGCACCATTCTGAAGGAAAACTGGCTTCATATTGGATTTACATATATATATACTTTGAATTTCTATATATATCATCTGCATATATGACAGTAAATGATAACCTGTTCTGAAGGCGGAGAAAACATGAAGCCTTCAGATTCAAACTACACAGAAATCTGATCTTCAGCTTCGGCGGTCACTTGGGCGTGAATTAAAGCACTGCATGGATATGAGACCTGTCAGCGGGCGCCGCTTCTCCATACGGGACCAGGATGATCATGTTAGCATGGCGGCGCAGCGCTTAGCTAGGCATCAGCAGCCGGCCTGGAGCCTTCCTGTTTACCATCACAGCTGCTAGGTTCCTAACCTGGAAGAGCTGGGGGGGGGGGCATTTAGTTTGAGTGGAGGCGTCTTGGTTTGAGCCATGGAGGTTGGAGGCGTCTCCAGGGCCGCTGGCTGAGGTCCTCCTCCTGAGCGTGATGGACGCTGACGTTAAACGGCGGCTGGAGGACTGCTGTTACCAAACTGCTTGATTGTTTTCAGCAGAAACCCCAAAGAGGGAGGGGGGTATAGATATATGAGACCAATCTGTCAGATTAAAAATAAACCGTCTTATTAAATCCCACATTTCTGTATTAAAATATTTCTACCATCATTATCTGGATCCCCGTTAACTGACGGGTTATTGGAACTGAACTGCTCTAAACAAACTTCTCATTTATTGAATGACTGGATATCTATTCTATCTATTTGTGGGCCCCATTGTAGTAAAATACTGCATCTATTTTCAGTTCACAAACATGTTGGGAAAGCAGGAACTTGGTTTTAAAAAGCTCTGAAAGGTAAACAAGCTCCTCCAAAGGATTCCCATCAGCCACTGCTTCATGTGCCATGTGGCATGGAGCTGCAGGCGCTGAGTGGTTCTGGTGGGAATGCAGGAAGCCGTGGATCATGCTCTGTGCTGCTGGCTACAGTCGGGCTCTATGGGATGCTGGTTCTGGTGGTGCTCACGTGTCGCTGCTGACCAACGTACAGTTCTGCGCTGCAGGGAGGAGAAGACGGGGCAGGTTAGAGACAACTTCCTGCGAATCACTGGAAACCAGTCATCCTAAACATTAAGAACAGCTGCTGGTTAGAAACTAGCCCAGAAGGAGGAGCAGAGAACCAGAAGAATGAAACTGTTGCTGAGTTTAGGACGGATCGCTCCATTGGAAATCTGTAGGGTTAACAGAAACCTGGCTGCAGATAAAGGAATTTCCCTCTAGAAATCCCTAAACTTATTATTATTAACATTTTCACAGTATAAAAAGAAACCTGGGTAAGTAGGAGTAGCATCCACCTTTATATTCTAATAACTGATTATTATAATTCATCAACTATAATAATAATGCATTCAAGTTCTAAAGTTGGAGCGACATTAATGCTAGGCTGATTAATGACTCCATGGATCTCTATCTTCTCTATGTTTTCATTCAAACTGCAGATCTCTTCTGTTTGTTGCTTTGTATCGTCCACCAGGTCGTTAGGGTCAATATTTACATCTGTCTGTTTACTGTTAAATAGTGACAGAATCCACCCATCCACAAAGTTCAGAGGTCGCATGACAAACCCTGTGTATTCTTAGGAGCCATTTTGTGCCTTCTGTCTACAAACGTAAAAATCTCAGATTGTGAGGAAAGAGACGAGGACATCAGAAGGATTGGCACTCAAACTGCATCAACTAAAAAAAGAATTTACAAAAAGAAAATCCCTTAAGAACATTTCATGTTAATGTTCTGTGAAGACTAACGCTGAGGTCAGTAGATCCATGGGGACCAGGAGAGCCATGGGGCGGAGGGTTGTCCAGACTGAGGCTCTCAAATCAGGTTGAACAGAGACGATCCCTGATCTATTGACGGTTCCTTTCCCAGACAGAGACACCTGTGCAGCTAATTTAATTCAACGTTTTTCACAGTGGAGAAAAAAGCTAAATTTAAGGAAATATGGGAAAAATGGATACCATACAAATTGGCCTAGGAAACTGTGTTTAGTTTCGTGACAAGCTGTCGCAGTCTAAGGTTTGGGTGATCATTTTGTTTTGGTTTAGCATTTCATGGCAAATGGGCCTCTAGGGGTGCTCGTCACGCTTATCCATGCAGACACTGAAACTCAGAGCCTTTAACGCCAAAAAGCCACGGATCTACTCCAAAATCCACGGATCTACTCACTCTTCTCTTCATACTCTGGACCTTTTGCTGAAATTTGGCATTGAATGTGAACAAACAGAAGTATTCTAACTAGAGAAGAGTTCATGACAGTAGGTCATTATCAGACTATGCTGTATTACCATTAAAATAATTTTTTTTAAGTTTTGATTTCACTCTGTTTACTACTGGTTCAATCCTCTCTGATCATTTTATTCAGCCAAAATTTATTTTTAACCCATAAAAAACACAGCTAAACATTTCCTCTCTGGATCCCCTGTAGGACGTGGAGTGGACTGACTGCAGAACAAGGCTGAGCATTCAGAGTCCAAGTCTGTTTGAACTGCTGTATTAGAGCTCTCTGATTAGTCTGATGAATGGATCCTGTCTCACTGCAGCTCAATGTGGGTCATTTTTCAACATAGTCTGACGAAACCCTAATCTGTCCCTGGATTCATTTTTTTCTTACCAGCTAACATGTTGTTGATGTTGCGTTTCGTGCCGTCTCCAGTCAGCTGTTTGTATGAATCCAGACTCGTCCCAATCAGCTCCTCCTGGCTCAGAGTTTGGCTCCCGTCTGATTCCTGCTCCTTAAAGTCAGGGCTTGGTGTCTGAAAGCTGTTTAGCAGAATAATCAGAGATCAACATCAAGTCCCTAAATAAAAATAAAAAAATAAAATGAAGAAAAGTTGAAGTATTTCTCTTTTCAGTTCTGTTCCTTTTCTTTCTATAGCTCCCATTAACAACAGATGATCTTGGGTCACTTTATGAATCCAGATCAATCAGATCATCCAGTCAGATGAAATGTTTGAAGGTTTTCTCTCTAAGGAAAACACAGCAGCATCAGTTTGAGCTGTTTATCCAGCTGCCCGTCTCCAACATTGTCCAGTTCACCAGGATAGTTGGATTTCAACTATCCTGGTGAACTTCTATCGCTGTGCAATAGAAAGCATCCTAAGCAGCTGTGTAACAGTGCGGTACGGAAGCTGTTCTGTTGCAGAGCGCAAGGCACTGCAGCGGGTGGTGAAAGCCGCCCAGCGCATCACTGGAACTTCACTAGCCACCATTGAGCACATCCAGGAGAAACGCTGCCTACTTACAATCATCTTGCACTACCTTGACTGAATATTGATTTGCACTGCCGAATGTTTATTCGCAGCACCAATTGTTTACATTTACATCTGAAATAACGTACTTTAACTGCAATATGCAATTAACTTCCACTGCACTTTCATTTAGACAGCTTAGACCTAAACTGCATTTCGTTGCCTTGTACCTGTCCCTGTGTAATGACAATAAAGTTGAATCTAATCTAATCTAATCCTGAATGTTGGTACTGATGGCTGCATTCTGATGCCTCCATGATCCCGATAAAGGCTCAGTAACATCTGCACGCAGTCCATTCAAGAAATCCTTTTTTTTCCCTAAGAAAAGCAAATCTGAAGGTTCCAGAAAAAAGCAGCACATGACATCATCCAAGATCAGCCCCAGATATCAGCCAGGTTAGTACTCAGAATGACCTGTAGGGGGATAGTTGAGATAAATCAATCAGGATCTGTACGCCTGACGGTAAGGGGTACTTTGTCACTTCCTGTTCTGGTTTTTGTAGATCTATGTTCTGTGGTGCTGCTCAGCCTCTCTCTGTTTGAGCTAACATAGACATAGACCTAGATCTTTGCTGACCCGACATGACTAAACCTTAACATCCTCCACTCCACCCACCTGATTTCAGTGATGCTGCTGGGAGAGCTGCTTAGATCTGGACCTTTGCTCTCATCATCCTCATAGGGGTGAAGGTTGACCATCTCAACACGCTTTGGCTCAGTACCGAGGTCCACGATGACCACCCTCTGGCTCCCACACATCTGAAACACATCATACTGTGAAAAAGACGACAGAGACTGCTGAACATTAAAGACCAGGGTTAGACTGCAGAGCATTAAAGACCAGACTTAGACTGCTGAACATTAAAGACCAGGGTTAGACTGCAGAGCATTAAAGACCAGGGTTAGACTGCAGAGCATTAAAGACCAGGGTTAGACTGCAGAGCATTAAAGACCAGGGTTAGACTGCAGAGCATTAAAGACCGGACTTAGACTGAAGAACATTAAAGACCGGACTTAGACTGAAGAACATTAAAGACCAGGGTTAGACTGCTGAACATTAAAGACCAGGGTTAGACTGCAGAGCATTAAAGACCAGGGTTAGACTGCTGAACATTAAAGACCAGACTTAGACTGCTGAACATTAAAGACCAGACTTAGACTGCTGAACATTAAAGACCAGGGTTAGACTGCAGAGCATTAAAGACCAGACTTAGACTGAAGAACATTAAAGACCAGGGTTAGACTGCTGAACATTAAAGACCAGGGTTAGACTGCAGAGCATTAAAGACCAGGGTTAGACTGCAGAGCATTAAAGACCAGGGTTAGACTGCAGAGCATTAAAGACCGGACTTAGACTGAAGAACATTAAAGACCAGGGTTAGACTGCTGAACATTAAAGACCAGGGTTAGACTGCAGAGCATTAAAGACCAGACTTAGACTGCAGAGCATTAAAGACCAGACTTAGACTGAAGAGCATTAAAGACCAGGGTTAGACTGCAGAGCATTAAAGACCAGACTTAGACTGAAGAGCATTAAAGACCAGGGTTAGACTGCTGAACATTAAAGACCAGGGTTAGACTGCAGAGCATTAAAGACCAGGGTTAGACTGCAGAGCATTAAAGACCAGACTTAGACTGAAGAGCATTAAAGACCAGGGTTAGACTGCTGAACATTAAAGACCAGGGTTAGACTGCTGAACATTAAAGACCAGGGTTAGACTGCTGAACATTAAAGACCAGGGTTAGATTGCAGAGCTTTAAAGACCAGACTTAGACTGCTGAACATTAAAGACCAGGGTTAGATTGCAGAACATTAAAGACCAGGGTTAGACTGCTGAACATTAAAGACCAGACTTAGACTGCTGAACATTAAAGACCAGGGTTAGACTGCAGAGCATTAAAGACCAGACTTAGACTGCTGAACATTAAAGACCAGGGTTAGACTGCAGAGCATTAAAGACCAGGGTTAGACTGCAGAGCATTAAAGACCAGGGTTAGACTGCAGAGCATTAAAGACCAGGGTTAGACTGCAGAGCATTAAAGACCAGACTTAGACTTCTGAACATTAAAAACCAGACTTAGACTGCAGAGCATTAAAAACCAGACTTAGACTGCAGAGCATTAAAGACCAGGGTTAGACTGCAGAGCATTAAAGACCAGGGTTAGACTGCAGAGCATTAAAGACCAGACTTAGACTGCTGAACATTAAAGACCAGACTTAGACTGCTGAACATTAAAGACCAGACTTAGACTGCTGAACATTAAAGACCAGACTTAGACTGCTGAACATTAAAGACCAGGGTTAGACTGGTGAACATTAAAGACCAGACTTAGACTGCTGAACATTAAAGACCAGACTTAGACTGCTGAACATTAAAGACCAGACTTAGACTGCTGAACATTAAAGACCAGACTTAGACTGCTGAATATTAAAGACCAGGGTTAGACTGCTGAACATTAAAGACCAGGGTTAGACTGCAGAGCATTAAAGACCAGGGTTAGACTGCAGAGCATTAAAGACCAGGGTTAGACTGCAGAGCATTAAAGACCAGACTTAGACTGCTGAACATTAAAGACCAGACTTAGACTGCTGAACATTAAAGACCAGACTTAGACTGCTGAACATTAAAGACCAGACTTAGACTGCTGAACATTAAAGACCAGGGTTAGACTGGTGAACATTAAAGACCAGACTTAGACTGCTGAACATTAAAGACCAGACTTAGACTGCTGAACATTAAAGACCAGACTTAGACTGCTGAACATTAAAGACCAGACTTAGACTGCAGAGCATTAAAGACCAGACTTAGACTTCTGAACATTAAAGACCAGACTTAGACTTCTGAACATTAAAGACCAGACTTAGACTGCAGAGCATTAAAGACCAGGGTTAGACTGCAGAGCATTAAAGACCAGACTTAGACTGCTGAACATTAAAGACCAGACTTAGACTGCTGAACATTAAAGACCAGACTTAGACTGCTGAACATTAAAGACCAGACTTAGACTGCTGAACATTAAAGACCAGGGTTAGACTGGTGAACATTAAAGACCAGACTTAGACTGCTGAACATTAAAGACCAGACTTAGACTGCTGAACATTAAAGACCAGACTTAGACTGCTGAACATTAAAGACCAGACTTAGACTGCAGAGCATTAAAGACCAGACTTAGACTTCTGAACATTAAAGACCAGACTTAGACTTCTGAACATTAAAGACCAGACTTAGACTGCAGAGCATTAAAGACCAGGGTTAGACTGCAGAGCATTAAAGACCAGGGTTAGACTGCAGAGCATTAAAGACCAGACTTAGACTGCTGAACATTAAAGACCAGACTTAGACTGCTGAACATTAAAGACCAGACTTAGACTGCTGAACATTAAAGACCAGGGTTAGACTGCTGAACATTAAAGACCAGACTTAGACTGCTGAACATTAAAGACCAGACTTAGGCTGCTGAATATTAAAGACCAGGGTTAGACTGCTGAACATTAAAGACCAGGGTTAGACTGCAGAGCATTAAAGACCAGGGTTAGACTGCAGAGCATTAAAGACCAGACTTAGACTTCTGAACATTAAAAACCAGACTTAGACTGCAGAGCATTAAAGACCAGGGTTAGACTGCAGAGCATTAAAGACCAGACTTAGACTGCTGAACATTAAAGACCAGGGTTAGACTGGTGAACATTAAAGACCAGACTTAGACTGCTGAACATTAAAGACCAGACTTAGACTGCTGAATATTAAAGACCAGGGTTAGACTGCTGAACATTAAAGACCAGGGTTAGACTGCAGAGCATTAAAGACCAGGGTTAGACTGCAGAGCATTAAAGACCAGACTTAGACTGCTGAACATTAAAGACCAGACTTAGACTGCTGAACATTAAAGACCAGACTTAGACTGCTGAACATTAAAGACCAGGGTTAGACTGGTGAACATTAAAGACCAGACTTAGACTGCTGAACATTAAAGACCAGACTTAGACTGCTGAATATTAAAGACCAGGGTTAGACTGCTGAACATTAAAGACCAGGGTTAGACTGCAGAGCATTAAAGACCAGGGTTAGACTGCAGAGCATTAAAGACCAGACTTAGACTTCTGAACATTAAAAACCAGACTTAGACTGCAGAGCATTAAAGACCAGGGTTAGACTGCAGAGCATTAAAGACCAGGGTTAGACTGCAGAGCATTAAAGACCAGACTTAGACTGCTGAACATTAAAGACCAGACTTAGACTGCTGAACATTAAAGACCAGACTTAGACTGCTGAACATTAAAGACCAGGGTTAGACTGGTGAACATTAAAGACCAGACTTAGACTGCTGAACATTAAAGACCAGACTTAGACTGCTGAACATTAAAGACCAGGGTTAGACTGCTGAACATTAAAGACCAGACTTAGACTGCAGAGCATTAAAGACCAGACTTAGACTTCTGAACATTAAAGACCAGACTTAGACTGCAGAGCATTAAAGACCAGACTTAGACTGCAGAGCATTAAAGACCAGGGTTAGACTGCAGAGCATTAAAGACCAGGGTTAGACTGCAGAGCATTAAAGACCAGACTTAGACTGCTGAACATTAAAGACCAGACTTAGACTGCTGAACATTAAAGACCAGGGTTAGACTGCTGAACATTAAAGACCAGACTTAGACTGCTGAACATTAAAGACCAGACTTAGACTGCTGAATATTAAAGACCAGGGTTAGACTGCTGAACATTAAAGACCAGACTTAGACTGCTGAACATTAAAGACCAGGGTTAGACTGCTGAACATTAAAGACCAGGGTTAGACTGCAGAGCATTAAAGACCAGGGTTAGACTGCAGAGCATTAAAGACCAGGGTTAGACTGCAGAGCATTAAAGACCAGACTTAGACTGCTGAACATTAAAGACCAGACTTAGACTTCTGAACATTAAAGACCAGGGTTAGACTGCAGAGCATTAAAGACCAGGGTTAGACTGCAGAGCATTAAAGACCAGACTTAGACTGCTGAACATTAAAGACCAGACTTAGACTGCTGAACATTAAAGACCAGACTTAGACTTCTGAACATTAAAGACCAGGGTTAGACTGCAGAGCATTAAAGACCAGGGTTAGACTGCAGAGCATTAAAGACCAGACTTAGACTGCTGAACATTAAAGACCAGGGTTAGACTGCAGAGCATTAAAGACCAGGGTTAGACTGCAGAGCATTAAAGACCAGACTTAGACTGCTGAACATTAAAGACCAGACTTAGACTTCTGAACATTAAAGACCAGGGTTAGACTGCAGAGCATTAAAGACCAGGGTTAGACTGCAGAGCATTAAAGACCAGACTTAGACTGCTGAACATTAAAGACCAGACTTAGACTGCTGAACATTAAAGACCAGACTTAGACTTCTGAACATTAAAGACCAGGGTTAGACTGCAGAGCATTAAAGACCAGGGTTAGACTGCAGAGCATTAAAGACCAGACTTAGACTGCTGAACATTAAAGACCAGGGTTAGACTGCTGAACATTAAAGACCAGGGTTAGACTGCAGAGCATTAAAGACCAGACTTAGACTGCTGAACATTAAAGACCAGAGTTAGACTGCAGAGCATTAAAGACCAGGGTTAGACTGCAGAGCATTAAAGACCAGAGTTAGACTGCAGAGTATTAAAGACCAGACTTAGACTTCTGAACATTAAAGACCAGACTTAGACTGCAGAGCATTAAAGACCAGGGTTAGACTGCAGAGCATTAAAGACCAGGGTTAGACTGCAGAGCATTAAAGACCAGACTTAGACTTCTGAACATTAAAGACCAGGGTTAGACTGCTGAACATTAAAGACCAGACTTAGACTGCTGAACATTAAAGACCAGACTTAGACTGCTGAACATTAAAGACCAGGGTTAGATTGCTGAACATTAAAGACCAGACTTAGACTGGGGACAGGCTGCTTGAAGGGCTGCATGTCTGTTTAACAGTCGAGCACCGATGATGATCACACTTATGTGATAACAAAAGTGAAAGGAATCTGAAAGTCTATTTTAGAGTTATAGCGCCCCCTGGAGAGACTTCCACCAAATTAACTCCACTTTTCGATGTTTCTCAGGTCTCAAATATTCTGTTTGATCTTTTATTCGGCCTTCAGAAACATTTAATCAATCCTCCTCTGATTTCTAACCTCTGATTGGACAAAGCAGCCTTTGTTTACCATTTGATTGGACGTGTCTGCTGGTTGCAAGTCCTCCGCTGGCTTCACCTCCTCTGCTGGCTTCACCTCCTCTGCTGGCTGCACCTCCTCTGCTGGCTTCACCTCCTCTGCTGGCTGCACCACCTCCGCTGGCTGCACCTCCCCCGCTGGCTGCACCTCCCCCGCTGGCTGCACCTCCTCGGCCTTCTCCTGCTGAAGCTCCTCAGGTTTCTGCAGATTTAGACAAAGGTTCTGTTGGGATGGATCCACTCCCTCCTCCATCACCGTATCCAAGGTAACCCTGAGCTGAACTCTAACCCTCCCCTGATGATGAATGTTTAATGAAGGAGGAGGGGTTGGAGGGTGGGGTGGGGGCTCTGACTCCAGTCAGAACCAGAATGTCCACCACTCGGATCGCCCTCCAGACCAAACCCAGGACCTCCAACTGCCTCCTGCTGTTGGTGCGCAGCGTCACCTGCAGGTGGAGGCCGGTACTGTCTCTGCTGAAGGAGGATGAGCGAGACAGCGTTCCTCTCCTCTTCTCTCGGAGCGATGATGCCTCCTGGTTCCTCCTCATCCTCTCCAGCTGCTCCTCCACACTCATCCTGGTTCTGATGAATTCTCGCTCTCCCGTCTGATCCGCTGTGCTCCTGGGCCGGTCCTGAGGAGGAGCAGACTCTGAGTTCTACCCTCTGCAACAACACCCTAAAACGACCTCAGAGAAGTTCTCAGTTGGAGGACAAACTCACACTTCTGGACTCCGGTTTTCTGGTCTTCCTTAGGGTGACGTAGGAGGCGATGGTGGCAGACTCAGGAGTGCTGAGGGGGGATTTGGTCCTGGGAGCGACGATGCCCACAGGGTAGGGGGGCGCTATGGAGAAAAGGTTCATTTGATCAGTGAGGCTGAGCTGCAAGGCAAAGAGACGGAAACTAGGGAGAATCAACTGCTAAGAAAGGCAGCGGAAAACAGGCCAGATATCTAGAAACTCTGCAGAGAATAAATGGATGAGGTTTCAGAAGGAGGAAAACGAGGAGCTTCTAACAGTGTTTGAGCGTTTTATGGAGTAACCTCCGGCCAGCAGCTGATTAAAGCCAGCTGCTGGTCGGAGGCTGCGGGCTGTCAAACCTCCACCTGTGTGCTGCTGAAGGATGCCCATCCCAGAGCGCCCCCTACTGGTGCTGCAGCATCAGGACGTCACCTTCAGCCGACCCTCAGGGTCCTCAGAGAGTTACTATCATTGGTTTAGCGTAGCTGATAAACTAGCTGGTCTGTGGCTGTGGTATTCATGGAGCGGGCGGGTGTGGGTGGGGGCTCTGAGTGGGCCCGGTCCAGTCGGAACCAGAATGGCCAACACTTGGATCGCCACCAAGCAAGTGGACGTGGAAGGATGAGGGAAGCGGACTCGGGTGATAGCCTGCCTGAAGCTGAGCTGGGTGTTAGGCTGTGGTCACCATGGCGATCAGCCTTAGGCGGCAGGAGCACGGTGGGGGACGGGCCTCTAAACCACATGGAGAGACATGTTTGTGAAGCAAAAGGTGCTCCCTCACATGCTCTCTGCTCCACTACCTGGTTTCTGGAAGTCACAGGTTTTTACCTTAGATCCCACCATAATTGCTCCACCCCCCGTCAGTCACCAACCCCATCTAGTGCACCCTCTCTACCCCCCCCGCTGGGTCACACCGGTGAGGATCTCCCTATCCGGACGATGAAGCTGCTTTCCTGACAGGAGGTCTGACTAAGACCACCGAGCTGGAGTCCTTCCCCCTACATCTCATTTTAACGCCTTCTAGATGAGGGGATGATGTGCAATGACAACATTAACCTCCTAGAATCACAGCATCAGTTAGTTTAGCTTCCTGGTTCTGTCCTCTAGCAGCCAGACTAGACCCCGGCCCCATCTGAAGGTTCCTGGCAGATCAAAGACATTTCACATTCAACACCAGGATCAGATCGAAACACCCGTTTCACTGCTGAAAATCAAAGACTATGCATATACCTTTGGAGGCTGAGATGTCTTTACGCTCCGCAGACGTCTCAGTCTTATCCTTGTCCTCGCTGTTGGCCTCATCTCCTTCTTCATTCACAGTTGTCAGCTCAGGCTCGCTCTTATACAGCCGGTAGTCTGGAGCTTGCTGTTAGCAGGATGAAAGGATCCATGGTTACAATCAATACCCCTGAACTTCTTTATGCATAAGGGAGAGGATTCCCTTAACCCTTACCTAACCTAAATAAGCTGAATGGTATAATGATAGTGCATCTATCAGCACATCAAAAACCACCTTGAAAATAATATGCTGATGAAGTGGAGATGCAGAATGGAAATATCAGCTCAGATTAACATCCTCATCTGGCGCAGATACCAATGGCCAGCAAAGGATTATATATATATATATATATATATATATATATATTTATTAATATATATATATTTATTTATTAATATATATATATAAATATAAGAGAGTAAGGTTTGGTTGTTTTCAGACATCAACTAGTGCGCACCAGAATTCAGCTGGAGCCAAACTGAGACCACATTTTCCATGCCCACTAGTTTGGTGGGCATTACAATTGTGTCCAAAACTGAACCAAATTGCAGTTTTGAAAACACCCTAAAACTTGGAGCCTAAATGAGGCTTTTTCTTCCTGGACAAAAAACATCCACAGATCTACTAAGTCTTACTGTTATAGTCTGGACCTTATGGGCCATTGCTTTTAATCAATGAAGAGTATTTTATTATAACAGCCAGATCTTTTAGTTATCAGGCTCCTCTCCTGTGGAACCAACTACCAGGTTCAGTCTGTGAGGCAGACATCTTCCATGTCAGGTGATGGATTGCTCAGAGCTCTGGGAGATGTTAAAAGTTTGGACTTTGTTTTAGAGCCTCAGCCTGGTTTAAACTGAACCAGAACTTCCATCCTGGCCTGTCTCCTGGGTTCCTTGGTCTGCATTAAAATAGTAGGGAAGCGGCTGTTCCAATGGTTGCATTTCTTAATTCTCCCGAGTGGTGCCCGACTTTACATGACTGAATAAAGTGAATGTGATTGGTCGATTAGACCAGACTTAGACTGCTGAACATTAAAGACCAGACTTAGACTGCTGAACATTAAAGACCAGACTTAGACTGCTGAACATTAAAGACCAGACTTAGACTGCAGAGCATTAAAGACCAGACTTAGACTTCTGAACATTAAAGACCAGACTTAGACTTCTGAACATTAAAGACCAGACTTAGACTGCAGAGCATTAAAGACCAGGGTTAGACTGCAGAGCATTAAAGACCAGACTTAGACTGCTGAACATTAAAGACCAGACTTAGACTGCTGAACATTAAAGACCAGACTTAGACTGCTGAACATTAAAGACCAGACTTAGACTGCTGAACATTAAAGACCAGGGTTAGACTGGTGAACATTAAAGACCAGACTTAGACTGCTGAACATTAAAGACCAGACTTAGACTGCTGAACATTAAAGACCAGACTTAGACTGCTGAACATTAAAGACCAGACTTAGACTGCAGAGCATTAAAGACCAGACTTAGACTTCTGAACATTAAAGACCAGACTTAGACTTCTGAACATTAAAGACCAGACTTAGACTGCAGAGCATTAAAGACCAGGGTTAGACTGCAGAGCATTAAAGACCAGGGTTAGACTGCAGAGCATTAAAGACCAGACTTAGACTGCTGAACATTAAAGACCAGACTTAGACTGCTGAACATTAAAGACCAGACTTAGACTGCTGAACATTAAAGACCAGGGTTAGACTGCTGAACATTAAAGACCAGACTTAGACTGCTGAACATTAAAGACCAGACTTAGGCTGCTGAATATTAAAGACCAGGGTTAGACTGCTGAACATTAAAGACCAGGGTTAGACTGCAGAGCATTAAAGACCAGGGTTAGACTGCAGAGCATTAAAGACCAGACTTAGACTTCTGAACATTAAAAACCAGACTTAGACTGCAGAGCATTAAAGACCAGGGTTAGACTGCAGAGCATTAAAGACCAGACTTAGACTGCTGAACATTAAAGACCAGGGTTAGACTGGTGAACATTAAAGACCAGACTTAGACTGCTGAACATTAAAGACCAGACTTAGACTGCTGAATATTAAAGACCAGGGTTAGACTGCTGAACATTAAAGACCAGGGTTAGACTGCAGAGCATTAAAGACCAGGGTTAGACTGCAGAGCATTAAAGACCAGACTTAGACTGCTGAACATTAAAGACCAGACTTAGACTGCTGAACATTAAAGACCAGACTTAGACTGCTGAACATTAAAGACCAGGGTTAGACTGGTGAACATTAAAGACCAGACTTAGACTGCTGAACATTAAAGACCAGACTTAGACTGCTGAATATTAAAGACCAGGGTTAGACTGCTGAACATTAAAGACCAGGGTTAGACTGCAGAGCATTAAAGACCAGGGTTAGACTGCAGAGCATTAAAGACCAGACTTAGACTTCTGAACATTAAAAACCAGACTTAGACTGCAGAGCATTAAAGACCAGGGTTAGACTGCAGAGCATTAAAGACCAGGGTTAGACTGCAGAGCATTAAAGACCAGACTTAGACTGCTGAACATTAAAGACCAGACTTAGACTGCTGAACATTAAAGACCAGACTTAGACTGCTGAACATTAAAGACCAGGGTTAGACTGGTGAACATTAAAGACCAGACTTAGACTGCTGAACATTAAAGACCAGACTTAGACTGCTGAACATTAAAGACCAGGGTTAGACTGCTGAACATTAAAGACCAGACTTAGACTGCAGAGCATTAAAGACCAGACTTAGACTTCTGAACATTAAAGACCAGACTTAGACTGCAGAGCATTAAAGACCAGACTTAGACTGCAGAGCATTAAAGACCAGGGTTAGACTGCAGAGCATTAAAGACCAGGGTTAGACTGCAGAGCATTAAAGACCAGACTTAGACTGCTGAACATTAAAGACCAGACTTAGACTGCTGAACATTAAAGACCAGGGTTAGACTGCTGAACATTAAAGACCAGACTTAGACTGCTGAACATTAAAGACCAGACTTAGACTGCTGAATATTAAAGACCAGGGTTAGACTGCTGAACATTAAAGACCAGACTTAGACTGCTGAACATTAAAGACCAGGGTTAGACTGCTGAACATTAAAGACCAGGGTTAGACTGCAGAGCATTAAAGACCAGGGTTAGACTGCAGAGCATTAAAGACCAGGGTTAGACTGCAGAGCATTAAAGACCAGACTTAGACTGCTGAACATTAAAGACCAGACTTAGACTTCTGAACATTAAAGACCAGGGTTAGACTGCAGAGCATTAAAGACCAGGGTTAGACTGCAGAGCATTAAAGACCAGACTTAGACTGCTGAACATTAAAGACCAGACTTAGACTGCTGAACATTAAAGACCAGACTTAGACTTCTGAACATTAAAGACCAGGGTTAGACTGCAGAGCATTAAAGACCAGGGTTAGACTGCAGAGCATTAAAGACCAGACTTAGACTGCTGAACATTAAAGACCAGGGTTAGACTGCAGAGCATTAAAGACCAGGGTTAGACTGCAGAGCATTAAAGACCAGACTTAGACTGCTGAACATTAAAGACCAGACTTAGACTTCTGAACATTAAAGACCAGGGTTAGACTGCAGAGCATTAAAGACCAGGGTTAGACTGCAGAGCATTAAAGACCAGACTTAGACTGCTGAACATTAAAGACCAGACTTAGACTGCTGAACATTAAAGACCAGACTTAGACTTCTGAACATTAAAGACCAGGGTTAGACTGCAGAGCATTAAAGACCAGGGTTAGACTGCAGAGCATTAAAGACCAGACTTAGACTGCTGAACATTAAAGACCAGGGTTAGACTGCTGAACATTAAAGACCAGGGTTAGACTGCAGAGCATTAAAGACCAGACTTAGACTGCTGAACATTAAAGACCAGAGTTAGACTGCAGAGCATTAAAGACCAGGGTTAGACTGCAGAGCATTAAAGACCAGAGTTAGACTGCAGAGTATTAAAGACCAGACTTAGACTTCTGAACATTAAAGACCAGACTTAGACTGCAGAGCATTAAAGACCAGGGTTAGACTGCAGAGCATTAAAGACCAGGGTTAGACTGCAGAGCATTAAAGACCAGACTTAGACTTCTGAACATTAAAGACCAGGGTTAGACTGCTGAACATTAAAGACCAGACTTAGACTGCTGAACATTAAAGACCAGACTTAGACTGCTGAACATTAAAGACCAGGGTTAGATTGCTGAACATTAAAGACCAGACTTAGACTGGGGACAGGCTGCTTGAAGGGCTGCATGTCTGTTTAACAGTCGAGCACCGATGATGATCACACTTATGTGATAACAAAAGTGAAAGGAATCTGAAAGTCTATTTTAGAGTTATAGCGCCCCCTGGAGAGACTTCCACCAAATTAACTCCACTTTTCGATGTTTCTCAGGTCTCAAATATTCTGTTTGATCTTTTATTCGGCCTTCAGAAACATTTAATCAATCCTCCTCTGATTTCTAACCTCTGATTGGACAAAGCAGCCTTTGTTTACCATTTGATTGGACGTGTCTGCTGGTTGCAAGTCCTCCGCTGGCTTCACCTCCTCTGCTGGCTTCACCTCCTCTGCTGGCTGCACCTCCTCTGCTGGCTTCACCTCCTCTGCTGGCTGCACCACCTCCGCTGGCTGCACCTCCCCCGCTGGCTGCACCTCCCCCGCTGGCTGCACCTCCTCGGCCTTCTCCTGCTGAAGCTCCTCAGGTTTCTGCAGATTTAGACAAAGGTTCTGTTGGGATGGATCCACTCCCTCCTCCATCACCGTATCCAAGGTAACCCTGAGCTGAACTCTAACCCTCCCCTGATGATGAATGTTTAATGAAGGAGGAGGGGTTGGAGGGTGGGGTGGGGGCTCTGACTCCAGTCAGAACCAGAATGTCCACCACTCGGATCGCCCTCCAGACCAAACCCAGGACCTCCAACTGCCTCCTGCTGTTGGTGCGCAGCGTCACCTGCAGGTGGAGGCCGGTACTGTCTCTGCTGAAGGAGGATGAGCGAGACAGCGTTCCTCTCCTCTTCTCTCGGAGCGATGATGCCTCCTGGTTCCTCCTCATCCTCTCCAGCTGCTCCTCCACACTCATCCTGGTTCTGATGAATTCTCGCTCTCCCGTCTGATCCGCTGTGCTCCTGGGCCGGTCCTGAGGAGGAGCAGACTCTGAGTTCTACCCTCTGCAACAACACCCTAAAACGACCTCAGAGAAGTTCTCAGTTGGAGGACAAACTCACACTTCTGGACTCCGGTTTTCTGGTCTTCCTTAGGGTGACGTAGGAGGCGATGGTGGCAGACTCAGGAGTGCTGAGGGGGGATTTGGTCCTGGGAGCGACGATGCCCACAGGGTAGGGGGGCGCTATGGAGAAAAGGTTCATTTGATCAGTGAGGCTGAGCTGCAAGGCAAAGAGACGGAAACTAGGGAGAATCAACTGCTAAGAAAGGCAGCGGAAAACAGGCCAGATATCTAGAAACTCTGCAGAGAATAAATGGATGAGGTTTCAGAAGGAGGAAAACGAGGAGCTTCTAACAGTGTTTGAGCGTTTTATGGAGTAACCTCCGGCCAGCAGCTGATTAAAGCCAGCTGCTGGTCGGAGGCTGCGGGCTGTCAAACCTCCACCTGTGTGCTGCTGAAGGATGCCCATCCCAGAGCGCCCCCTACTGGTGCTGCAGCATCAGGACGTCACCTTCAGCCGACCCTCAGGGTCCTCAGAGAGTTACTATCATTGGTTTAGCGTAGCTGATAAACTAGCTGGTCTGTGGCTGTGGTATTCATGGAGCGGGCGGGTGTGGGTGGGGGCTCTGAGTGGGCCCGGTCCAGTCGGAACCAGAATGGCCAACACTTGGATCGCCACCAAGCAAGTGGACGTGGAAGGATGAGGGAAGCGGACTCGGGTGATAGCCTGCCTGAAGCTGAGCTGGGTGTTAGGCTGTGGTCACCATGGCGATCAGCCTTAGGCGGCAGGAGCACGGTGGGGGACGGGCCTCTAAACCACATGGAGAGACATGTTTGTGAAGCAAAAGGTGCTCCCTCACATGCTCTCTGCTCCACTACCTGGTTTCTGGAAGTCACAGGTTTTTACCTTAGATCCCACCATAATTGCTCCACCCCCCGTCAGTCACCAACCCCATCTAGTGCACCCTCTCTACCCCCCCCGCTGGGTCACACCGGTGAGGATCTCCCTATCCGGACGATGAAGCTGCTTTCCTGACAGGAGGTCTGACTAAGACCACCGAGCTGGAGTCCTTCCCCCTACATCTCATTTTAACGCCTTCTAGATGAGGGGATGATGTGCAATGACAACATTAACCTCCTAGAATCACAGCATCAGTTAGTTTAGCTTCCTGGTTCTGTCCTCTAGCAGCCAGACTAGACCCCGGCCCCATCTGAAGGTTCCTGGCAGATCAAAGACATTTCACATTCAACACCAGGATCAGATCGAAACACCCGTTTCACTGCTGAAAATCAAAGACTATGCATATACCTTTGGAGGCTGAGATGTCTTTACGCTCCGCAGACGTCTCAGTCTTATCCTTGTCCTCGCTGTTGGCCTCATCTCCTTCTTCATTCACAGTTGTCAGCTCAGGCTCGCTCTTATACAGCCGGTAGTCTGGAGCTTGCTGTTAGCAGGATGAAAGGATCCATGGTTACAATCAATACCCCTGAACTTCTTTATGCATAAGGGAGAGGATTCCCTTAACCCTTACCTAACCTAAATAAGCTGAATGGTATAATGATAGTGCATCTATCAGCACATCAAAAACCACCTTGAAAATAATATGCTGATGAAGTGGAGATGCAGAATGGAAATATCAGCTCAGATTAACATCCTCATCTGGCGCAGATACCAATGGCCAGCAAAGGATTATATATATATATATATATATATATATATATATTTATTAATATATATATATTTATTTATTAATATATATATATAAATATAAGAGAGTAAGGTTTGGTTGTTTTCAGACATCAACTAGTGCGCACCAGAATTCAGCTGGAGCCAAACTGAGACCACATTTTCCATGCCCACTAGTTTGGTGGGCATTACAATTGTGTCCAAAACTGAACCAAATTGCAGTTTTGAAAACACCCTAAAACTTGGAGCCTAAATGAGGCTTTTTCTTCCTGGACAAAAAACATCCACAGATCTACTAAGTCTTACTGTTATAGTCTGGACCTTATGGGCCATTGCTTTTAATCAATGAAGAGTATTTTATTATAACAGCCAGATCTTTTAGTTATCAGGCTCCTCTCCTGTGGAACCAACTACCAGGTTCAGTCTGTGAGGCAGACATCTTCCATGTCAGGTGATGGATTGCTCAGAGCTCTGGGAGATGTTAAAAGTTTGGACTTTGTTTTAGAGCCTCAGCCTGGTTTAAACTGAACCAGAACTTCCATCCTGGCCTGTCTCCTGGGTTCCTTGGTCTGCATTAAAGTAGTAGGGAAGCGGCTGTTCCAATGGTTGCATTTCTTAATTCTCCCGAGTGGTGCCCGACTTTACATGACTGAATAAAGTGAATGTGATTGGTCGATTATCAAGGGGGCGGGATTGTTGTGGTGGAAGGTTCGCAAGCAACTTTATATGTGGCCGGTTTGTCTGCATCTTGCTAACCAGTTAGCAACTTAGTGCTAGCAGGTTCCCAATGGGAAATTCCATTGGGACCAAGTTGCACTAAATTGGTGACTTAGAAATTACACTGTCAAGGAACGCTATGGACAGCGGAAATATGCAAAAGGAGGAGAGTTTAGTGTCGGAGGTCGTGGATGAGTCTCCTCCGTCATCCATTTTTTATTTAGAGGAGGAAAGCGGGGACAAAGATGTTGTGGAAGAGGACGCCAGGGCGGCAGAAGCTTGGTTTGGTGTAGAAAGCTTCCAGCCGTACATGTTTGAGCCCTTGCCTCGCAACGCTGCCAGTTCTGTTAGCTCTACGCCTGCTGAAGACACAGACGTCCATCCCCGTGAACACTGGGACGGAACTCAATGGGAAAGGAAAGGATTCTGGTTTCAACCGTTGCGTATATTAGCTGCGACATATGAATCAAGATGCTATGACCGAAAACATTTGATTGACAGATGACCATTGATTTCTGATTGGCCGAATTTAGGTGTTCAGGCTGACGCCTGCAGAAGACAACTAAAAAAAAACACAGATTGTTTTTTTTAAATAGAAATTTTCTAACTTTTGGGACAAAGGCTGGGAAACATCTCTGTCTGCTCTAGATCTAAGGTTAAGGAACATGCCTGTCTGTTGTAGATCTAGAGATCACTTCTGTCTTTTCTCGATCTTAGGCTGAGTCTTAGAATGACCCGACCAGGTGAAGATGAAGACTGGACCGCTGGTTGATGATGAGGATGAGGAGATGTTCAGGACTGGTGGGGTTGGAGACAAGCATGGAGAGGCTGAGCAGGTCTTACGCTATGCGCTCCGTTCCTGCAGCTGGCCTTTCGTTCTTCGGGCCGGTGGTTGTGGAGGGGTCGGCTGCCGGGTTGTGAGTGGTGGAGGGGGACGTGAGGGACGCGCTCTGATGAGTCATAGCACTGAGGGAGGGGGGGGCGAGCTGGCACCTTATGGCCCTCTTTAAATGGCAGCAGTGGCACTGCCTGTTGACAGACAGCAGAGCTCAGAGGGGAAGGGCTCACAGCTCTATATTACCTTGGTGCCATAATCCAGAGATCTTTTCTAATTCTTGCCACAGCTAAAAAAAAAACACAATAAAGGACGTAGCCCTCCAGTACCAAACAATTCAGTCCAATTCAATTCAAAAATACTTTAATAATCCCAGCGCTAGTTAAATGTTGCTGTGGTAATTTTTTTAACCAGTTGTAGACGTTGATGCTGTAGGCAGGAAGAACCCTCTGTAGAACAGAGTCACATTCTATATCAGCTGGTTGAGCTTCTTTCAGTCATTAGCTCTGATGCTGTTACCCCAGGAGATGATGGAGGAAGAGATCAGACTGATCTGCAGCACCTGAAGGACCTAATCACCAGTTATTACCACAAATACATTTGGCGGCTGTGTCTGTAGCTTAGCAACCGAACTGATGACATCACATGCAGTGGTGGCAACAGCAGAAGGTGGAATATAAATGGTTACCAACAGAACACTGCTGAACTCTGTGGATAAATAATATGGAGGAAAACCATCAGCCATCAGTTCAATATCTGGGCTGCAGTGATGAATCTTCACCCTAACATGTCCTGGATGACATCATCTATCCTGGATGACATCATCTATCCCGGATGACATCACCTGTTGTTCACTAATGCTGCTAACCACCTCCTTTGAGCTTTCCAGTCTCCTTTAAATCTCTGCTGGTTTGCTCAGACAGCCTGGCAGAGAGACGTTGGAGTCAGATATGATCCTGCAGCCAGGTTTCAGTTAAACACAAAATGCTGCATTGCTGATATTCTTACTGGGTTCTTGCTGGGACTGGGAGTTCTTCTAACTGGTTTCCTAAAGATCTCACATTGCCCATGATGACTGATGGAACAGATGGTTTATATTTCCTGCTCCTCTATCTTCTCCTGCTCTGCATCTGCAGCACCTCCTCCTTTTCAACTGGTGGAAGTAGATGAATAATTATTTCAGGTGGATTGCTGAAGAGTCAATGAGTTGATGCAATCAACTGGTTTTCCTTAGGTCGGAAACTTTGAATCAATCTGACTGGATCATCTGGTTAATCTGGATCTATAAAGTGACCTAAGATGACCTGATGTGAATTGGCTATATAGAGATAAACTGAACTGTATTGAACTTTAGAGGAGTTAAGAAGCTTCTCCCAGGAGTAAAAAGGTCTGCCATGGTTACGCATTACAAGTATTCAAAAAGTAAAAAAATATCAGTAAAAAATCCTCCAGTTTAACAGCATTCAACACTAGAAGCAGAAAAACATGAGAAAAAAGAAACTCCACAAGCAAAGGAAGTAGAGTTAGAATATCAGAGTGAGGCTAGCAGGGCTAGTCTAACCTTCAGCAGTGCAATTCTAGAATAGATCTGTCTGGTTGACCCATGTTTCAATTGCAGTAGCAGCCATTCAAAAAGGCCCTTCCCAGTTGTCAGCCAAATGGCAGCAAAATCCCCTCCATGAACCCAACATATTTTTTTACTTTGACTCCACCCTTTCACTGAATTATAGGTCTGACCAGGAGGTGGCGCTTCTCTTTAGATCTTAATGTCTACAAATCATGACAGAAAGAATATTTTAGAACACAGATTGATGTTTAAAAAGGAATTTTAGGGGACCAGACAAAGACCGGCCAAGGACCAGACAAGGACTAGCCAAGGACCAGCCAAGGACCGGCCAAGGATTGGACAAGGATCGGACAAGGATCGGACAAGGACCGGACAAGGACCGGACAAGGATCGGACAAGGATCGGACAAGGATCGGACAAGGATCGGACAAGGACCGGACAAGGATCGGACAAGGATCGGACAAGGATCGGACAAGGACCGGACAAGGATCGGACAAGGATCAGACAAGGATCGGACAAGGACCAGACAAGGATTAGACAAGGATCAGACCAGGACCGGACAAGGACCGGCCAAGGACCAGATAAGGACTGGCCAAGGAAAGTGGGAACATTTTGAATGGCTGCTACTGTAATATTCTGATCTCTGAGGTTCTGAGTTTTGGGTTTGCTTCACCTATGAGCCCAATGGCCCAAATGGATCATCATCATCATCATCACCATCATCAACTTTGAGGCTCCTGGATTAAGGGAAGCTGAGAACCATCGGGATCAGCAGTAATAAGATCAGCTGAAGCTCCAACAGATATGATGGGATGGAGGCCAGGGAATGAGCTTCAGTCTCAGAGCAGATGTTAGTTAGCATAGAGGAGGATAGAGAGTCCAGCTTTACCTCGTTCTTCTGCTGACTGGAGAGAGGTCTGGATCCTGGAAACCCTGCTGAACAAACAAGGAGAGGACAATCATCTGGAGAGAAGCAGCCAAACATTCTCTGATGTGGTGGTGTCCTAAACCGTAGCGGTCCAGTCCCGCTGTCAGGACACCCAGTTCTAGATGGGACCTGCTTCATTCTCACCTATCTCTGGTCTCTGCTGAGCTTTGGTTCTGGTCAGAGCCTCCATCACATCCTGGATCCTCCACAGCTCCTTCTGGATCTGGATGTGCTGCTGGCTTGGAGGTTCTGTCTGAGGGACACAGACAGAGAGAACGATGTGGGTAAAGATGGAGCTGCAGACCCTGGTTCTGGGTCGGTTCTGGATCGGTCTGCTACCTGCGGGCTGCCCAGAGCCTCCAGCTGCTCCAACAGGTTGGTCCTGGCCAGAGAGACGTCTGCCTCCAGCTGCTCGTACTCCGTCCAGGACCGTTCCAGCTCCTGGGGAACAACACCAATCAGTCCGTCTGTACTGAGCAAGAGATCCCTACAGACACAAGTCCTCCTTTGACCTCTATGGTGGACAGGACCACTCATTTTGCTTTGGATAGCTGCTGCAGTCAGCTGGGTTCCTCACATCAACTTTCTAAGCAGTCTGGGCTGCTCTTAGGTCTTAGGGTGACTGGATCTCCATTAACGAACCTGATGCTTGTTAGCAGCAAACATCAGGTTGGGTGGAGGACATGTTTGGTCGGAGGAAATGTTTGTGCTCATTTGACCCTTTGGAGGAAGAAGAAAGGGGATGATGTGCTAGCTAGGAGCAGTTTGAGTCATTTTAATTAGAGGACAGTGGAAAGAACCCCAGATTAGCAGGTGATTATCGAATGCAATGTTTGTGATAACTTAACCGCATTCTGCTTTCTTTAAATTAAAAAGGCTTGCAACGGGACGAGGGAGGGGCCAGAACAACATCTTGGGACTTTGCTTGTTTCTCCATATTGGTTTCTTGTGTCCTCATGAACCGTCATCAGCCTAGGCCCTAGTGTTTTTCCGATTCACAAGAACAGCAGAGCGAGAACGGCCAAGTACTGAGAAACAGTCTATGGCTGATGGGTCAGTGTGAGTGCGGGTGGGTAATTCCTACATTGTGGGGACCAATGCTGGTTTAGGCTCAGGTTCAGGTTTAGGGCTAAGGTGTGAATTGAGTTCAGGCTCAGGTTCAGGACTAAGGTTTGAATCAAGTTCAGGCCCAGGTTCAGGACTAAGGTGTGAATTGAGTTCAGGCTCAGGTTCAGGGCTAAGGTTTGAATCAACTTCAGGCTCAGGTTCAGGGCTAAGGTGTGAATCGAGTTCAGGCTCAGGTTCAGGACTAAGGTGTGAATCGAGTTCAGGCCCAGGTTCAGGACTAAGGTTTGAATCAAGTTCAGGCCCAGGTTCAGGACTAAGGTGTGAATTGAGTTCAGGCTCAGGTTCAGGACTAAGGTTTGAATCAAGTTCAGGCTCAGGTTCAGGGCTAAGGTGTGAATCGAGTTCAGGCTCAGGTTCAGGGCTAAGGTGTGAATCGAGTTCAGGCCCAGGTTCAGGACTAAGGTGTGAATTGAGTTCAGGCTCAGGTTCAGGGCTAAGGTGTGAATCGAGTTCAGGCTCAGGCTCAGGTTCAGGACTAAGGTGTGAATCGAGTTCAGGCCCAGGTTCAGGACTAAGGTGTGAATCGAGTTCAGGCTCAGGCTCAGGACTAAGGTGTGAATCGAGTTCAGGCCCAGGTTCAGTGTTGGTATCATGGTCAGGCGTTAGAAGTGGGTCAGATATCAATGGAAGTCTCTGGAGAGTCCCCAGAAGGATAGAGAAAGTGGCAGCTTACAGCGCTGACTCTGCTCAGCTCCCTGCAGGTGCCGAGCAGGCCGTTCTGCAGGACGTCCCTCTGCTGGATCAGGCTCTGCGCCGCCGCTGTGGTGGAGCTGCTCTGCTCTCCCAGCTCCTGGCTGGCCAACTGCAGCGCCGCTTCCAAAGTGTGCTGCAGACAAACATCAAGAACCTTCTTAGCACACCTGAGGGCGCTCCCCAGGCGGACGCTGTGAGGGCTCCGCTACCTTCTCCCTGTGCAGCTGCTGCAGCTTCTCCTCCTGCATCCTCAGCACCTTGTCCTTCTCACACAGCCGGCTGAGCTTCGTCTGAGACACAAACACAGATCAGCCGTGTAACAGAGACAGGCTCTGTGTTTGCAGACAGAGAGGCTTCCCTACCTCCACATCAGCCTCGCCTGTGGACTGCAGCGGAGAGCGGTCTGGGAGATCATCTGGGTCCACCTGAAAGAGAAGGACATTCAGACTGGGTCTGCAGGGGCCACTAACGTCACATCAATCCCTACGGTCTGCAGGGGACCAACAGTTCACTGCAGCTTCAGCTGCTTATATGGCTGATTATCCGCTTAAAGGAGGAAGATAAACGGAAATCAGCCCCAACAACTAAAACCAAAGGAGATGAAACAGCAATCAGAGAAAACCGTGAATTTCTGCTGAATATCAGATGATCAGAAAGAAAGAAAAAGATGAGGAGGAGCAGTCATGGAGAAATGAACAGCAGCGTTCAGTGACCATGGATCCACGCTGAAAGGATGTTTCCATGGAAACAGGCCTCAGCAGACCTCAGGCAGCCATGATATGAGATGACAGAGACGGGAGGCGTGTTCAGCGCTGCATGGAGAAGCTAAACCAGAGGAGGAGCTGTTTTCCACCAACATGAACCCTGAGGTAACATCTGAATGAAAGATACGTGTTTAACTTCCACTCAGCAGTGAAACCGGGCAGCAATGGAAGCGGCATCAGACGCGCTCTCCTGGACGTCCTGGACTGTCCCGATGCGGGAGCAGACGTCACATGGGAGCACGTCTGAAAGCAATCCGAACCTCCCAGACCTTTGATCAGGGAACGCATGGATCCAGGAAACATGCAGCCAACGGTATTTTTACACAAACACGTCTAAACATTTCAGAGTGGGTCTAAAAGCAGAAAACCTGGTGAATGAGGACAGATGGAGGGTCTGTGAAGAATGGTCACCTTCCAGGAGCCACAGACATCTCACAGACAGGATGCTGTATGTGGGTGATGGATCTCTGACTCCATCCATGGGTGAAGTGCCAAGGTGGAGAGGGAGGTGTGGAAACACAACAACCGGGGAACCACTGCAAAGTTTTGGCTGGAGTCACTCCACTCTGAGTCAGGAGGAGAAAATGGAGAGCAGCTGGAGAGACCGAGGGTCAGGTCCAGGCAGAGCTTAAGTTTTTAGACTGAATCCGTCTATAGGATCAATCGTTTCTATGGGAACATCCTCCCAAACCTCCAGGTGGTTCTGTAGAGAGCTTCTCATGGAAACCTTCATCCTCCAGCTCCACTGCCTCCATGTCCAACCATGAAGCCAGCAGCCGTGGAGCTACAGCCCCACCAGAAGGTTGAGACCCAGCCAAAACTCTGAGGGACGGCCTTCCTGCCCATCTTTCCAAATTCCTTACTTGCTGGTAGAGTTGCGGCCTCGGTGCCGAGTTCTCAATCATTGTGTGAATCATGAAGATAAGAGGCTCATTCTCCTTCGTCTAGCACCAGTGGCAGGAAGAAGAGGATACAGTGGAGTAAAAGCTCAGCTGGGAAGTCAAACTACAGATATAAGAGGCTGTTGAAGTGATATAAAGATCAGATTAACAGAAACCTGCTTAGACTGTAAACTTTCAACCGTCTGAACAGCTGATCAAATTCATTCATTACGGCTACATTGGTTTCATTATAAATGCTAGAAAAGTTGGATATGAAACTGATCAGAGATGCATAAAAACCCCAATGATCCCCATAGAGACAGGAAAACAGCTCAGAGAAGAAATGATATAAACTAGAGGAAATACGGATTTATAAACTAGAGGAAATACGGATTTATAAACTAGAGGAAATACGGATTTATAAACTAGAGGAAATATGGATTTATAAACTAGAGGAAATATAGATTTATAAACTAGAGGAAATACTGATTTATAAACTAGAGGAAATACTGATTTATAAACTAGAGGAAATACGGATTTATAAACTAGAGGAAATACGGATTTCTAAACTAGAGGAAATACGGATTTATAAACTAGAGGAAATACTGATTTATAAACTAGAGGAAATACGGATTTATAAACTAGAGGAAATACAGATTTATAAACTAGAGGAAATACGGATTTCTAAACTAGAGGAAATATGGATTTATAAACTAGAGGAAATATAGATTTATAAACTAGAGGAAATACTGATTTATAAACTAGAGGAAATACTGATTTCTAAACTAGAGGAAATACGGATTTCTAAACTAGAGGAAATACGGATTTCTAAACTAGAGGAAATACTGATTTATAAACTAGAGGAAATACTGATTTATAAACTAGAGGAAATACTGATTTATAAACTAGAGGAAATACGGATTTATAAACTAGAGGAAATACGGATTTATAAACTAGAGGAAATACGGATTTATAAACTAGAGGAAATACTGATTTATAAACTAGAGAAAATATAGATTTATGAACTAGAGAAAATATAGATTTTTAAACTAGAGGAAATACGGATTTATAAACTAGAGGAAATACGGATTTATGAACTAGAGAAAATATAGATTTTTAAACTAGAGGAAATAAGGATTTATAAACTAGAGGAAATACGGATTTATAAACTAGAGGAAATACTGATTTATAAACTAGAGGAAATACTGATTTATAAACTAGAGGAAATACGGATTTATAAACTAGAGGAAATACGGATTTATAAACTAGAGGAAATACGGATTTATAAACTAGAGGAAATACTGATTTATAAACTAGAGGAAATACTGATTTATAAACTAGAGGAAATACGGATTTATGAACTAGAGAAAATATAGATTTATGAACTAGAGAAAATATAGATTTTTAAACTAGAGGAAATACGGATTTATAAACTAGAGGAAATACGGATTTATGAACTAGAGAAAATATAGATTTTTAAACTAGAGGAAATACGGATTTATAAACTAGAGGAAATACGGATTTATAAACTAGAGGAAATACGGATTTATAAACTAGAGGAAATACGGATTTATAAACTAGAGGAAATATGGATTTATAAACTAGTAGAATTACTGATTAATAAACTAGAGGAAATACGGATTTATAAACTAGAGAAAATACTGATTTATAAACTAGAGGAAATTTAGATTTATAAACTAGAGGAAATGGGGTTTAGAAAGCAACCCACCACCATTTAGGCACCAGGTCCACTACAGAAGAAGGAAACATTTGAACGTCACTTTAATGCTGCTGTAGCATTTGCATTTGGACATGCTGGGCGAACACTGGGAGGAAATGTTGTGGGCTGATGGGAGCTAATGGTAACAGGTCTAATGTCACGGAAGGCAGGAGATGTTTATCCCAGCAAACTGACCACATCTGTAAGGAAACCAACATGGCGGCAGCCTGACTTCACTGGTAGAATCTGGAACTGAAACCGTGACATTCCTGATGAGGTGGTGTCTCAGTACGTCTGTGATTCCTGGCAATGAGCCTGGTCCTGTCTGCTTAGTCTGAATCTAGTCTCAGTCGGGTTTGAGGATGAATGTATAGAAAGCGGGTCTCAGACTGCGGTCCTGGACATCTTCTGGCCTGCAGTCTACTGATGCATTTCTGGTCCAGCAATCCTGAACCAACCTTACAGGACCTTTGAATGCTGATCCAGTCTTTGATCACGCTGCAGGGATGGTCCTAAAGATCTTCAGGACCTCTGCTCTAAACTTTAAAGGGTCCATTGAAGTTCAACCTCTTTTCCTGGAGCGTATTCAGGGCAGATCTTCAAGCAGGTCCAACATTGGATGGACCTGAGGCTGGTCATTGGACCCAGTCCATTGCCATACCTTGCTGTAGGATCAGAGTTCCCCTTTAAGCCCCCCACCCACTCTAATGAGAGCTTGATGTCATCCCAGCCTAAAGCACGGGGCGGCCAGAAGCAGATTCCTCACCTGCTTCTCCAGGTAAATAAGGTTCCTCTGAAGGTGGTGGGAGAGAACATCAGTCTGTAGAACCAGCAGAGGACAGAGAGCAGAAAGACAGAAGGTAGCTAGATTTAGTTTAACCATTTCATTCAGATGAAATAATCAGCATTTAGGGCATGAGGAGAGAAATTTACTACAGGACGACATATTCGAGATATGATTTAAAACATCACTGAGCGAATATTCAATCACTAAACCAAACTATCCATATATTCTAATAACACTAGAGGCTTTAGAGTGAAACTACAGCCCATAGGCAAACAGTCAAAGAAAGATCTACCATCAGGACTAACATCAGGACCACCAGACACCATCAGGACTACCATTAGGACCACCATCGGGAAAACCAGACACCATCAGGACTACCATCAGAACCACCTTCAGGACCACCTGACACCATCAGGACCACCTTCAGGACCACCAGACACAATCATGGCCACCTGACACCATCAGGAACACATCAGAAGCACCAGACACCATTAGGACCACCATCAGAACCACTAGACACCGTCAGGACCACCAGACACAATCAACGCCACCTCACACAATCAGACCACAATACACCGTCAGGACCACCTGACGCCAGCAGGACGACCTGACACCATCAGTACCACCAGGCACCATCAGGACTACCTGACGCCATCGAGACGACCTGACACCATTATGACCATCAGACACCATCAGGACCGCCAGACACCATCAGTACCACCTGATGCCATCAGGACCACCTGATGCCATCAGGACCACCTGATGCCATCAGGACCACCTGGCACCATCAAGATCACCTGACATCATCAGGACCACCAGGCACCATCAGGACGACCTGGCGCCATCAGGATCACCAGACACCGTCAGGACCACCTGACTCCATCAGGACCACCTGGCACCATCAAGATCAGCTGACATCATCAGGACCACCAGGCACCATCAGGACCACCTGGCGCCATCAGGATCACCTGACACCATCAGGACCACAAGGCACAATCGGGACCACCAGAAACCATCGGGACCACCAAACACCATCAGGACCACCTGACGCCATCGGGACCACCAGGCACCATCAATACCACCTGATGCCATCGGGACCACCAGGCACCATTGGGACCACCAACCACCATCAGGACCACTAAGCAACATCGGGACCACCAAGCACCATCGGGACCACCGGATACCATCGGGACCACCTGACACCATCGGGACCACCTGACACCATCAGGACCACCAGGACCACCATCAGTACCACCTGACGCCATCGGGACCACCAGACACCATCGGGACCACCTGACGCCATCACAACCACCAGACACCATTGGGACTACCTGACGCCATCAGGACTACCTGACGCCATCAGGACCACCTGACGCAATCAGGACCACCAACCACCATCGGGACCACCAAGCACCATCGGGACCACCAGATACCATCGGCACCACCTGACACCATCGGGACCACCGGATACCATCGGGACCACCTGACGCCATCGGGACCACCAGGCACCATCAAGACCACCAAGCACCATCGGGACCACCAGATACCATTGGGAGCACCTGACGCCATTGGGACCACCTGACACCATCAGGGCTGCCTGACACCATCGGGACCACCTGACGCCATGGGGACCACCTGACACCATCGGGACCACCTGACGCCATCGGGACCACCTGACGCCATCGGGACTGCCTGACACCATCAGGGCTGCCTGACGCCATCACGACAACCAGACACCATTGGTACTACCTGACGCCATCAGGACCACCTGACGCCATCAGGACCACCAGGCACCATCAAGACCACCAAGCACCATCGGGAACACCAGATACCATCGGGACCACCTGACACCATCAGGACCAGCAGGCACCATCAGACACATCAGGACCACCATCAGTACCACCTGACGCCATCAGGACCCACCTGACGCCATCAGGACCCACCTGACACCATCAGGACCACCATCAGTACCACCTGAGGCCATCAGGACCCACCTGACACTATCAGGACCACCAGGCACCATCAGGACCACCATCAGTACCACCTGAGGCCATTAGGACCACCTGATGCCATCAGGACCACCTGAGGCCATCAGGACCCACCTGACGCCATCAGGACCACCAGGTACCATCAGGACCACCAGACTGGCTCTGCCTCTATATATGCTCTTGGTGTTTATCGAGCTGGATTATTAGAAAGCGAAACAAGTGAAGCTGCGATGCGGAGGATGGGCCTCAGAGGAGACAGACACTGACCTTGGCGTTGGCTCCTTCTGCTCCCAGGGCCATCAGCTGAGCTACGGTGTGTTCCCGCAGGCTTTTGATCTCTGCCTGCTGCCGGCGGAGCTTGATGAGCAGCAGGGTCAGCTCCTCCGGCTGCACAGAGAAGGAACGAGGCTTTAGAGAAGACAATCTGACATTCTGACCTTGGAGTAAAAATGGCTCCTTAAAAGAAAACGGTCTAATGTTTCACATGATCCAGCGGATAAAGCAAACTGAATCCAACCACCTGACTGAGACAGCTGCTTTCATGGACTGAGGAGCAGCTCTCAGTCTGTCCCTCCTCTCTCCTCACAAAGCTGCACTTCTCCAAATCATTACTGTACTTTTTCCTTCCACTCAACTACCCATAAAAAGCTGCATGTCTGCTGAACAGCCTGTTTTAGGGTTGACCCTGGTCCTACAAGGCAGGGACATAAAATGGATGCTGATCATCAGATAAGAAGAAGCTGTGGAGGATGATCAGAGCTGGATTCATTCCTACGCTGTCTCAATGGAATCTCAATAGAAAGTTATTCCAGAGAGAAGCTGAAGGGAAAAGATCAGCATCATGAAAATCATCAAACCTCTCTTCTGATTTTTCTAATCTATGTTTTTTTCATCCAGCTTAGAGTCATCATCAATAAAGCAGAGAGAGCAGAGTGATAAGACATCTGGACAAAAAAAATCTGAACCCTATCGTTCCTAGTCTGGAGTTTGACCTTTGCCCTCTGATGAACCCTTGGATCTACTGCGATCAAACAGCTGCTGGACTCACCGTTTTCCCCTGCAGAGACTGTGGAGTGATGGTCTGAGGAGGGACGGCGGCGGCTATGGACCGTCGGTCAGATGGACATCCGTACTGTGTGAGGAAGAGGAGGATTAGCATTGAAGATGGAGCAAGATGCAACGGGATGCAGTAGAATGCAGCGGGATGCAGCAGGATGCAGCAAGTTGCAGCAGGATGCAGCAAGTTGCAGCAGGATGCAGCAAGATGCAGCAAGATGCAGCAAGATGCAGCAAGATGCAGCATGTTACAGCAGAATGCAGCAAGTTACAGCAGGATGCAGCAAGTTACAGCAGGATGCAGCAAGTTACAGCAGGATGCAGCAAGTTACAGCAGGATGCAGCAAGATGCAGCAGGATGCAGCAAGATGCAGCAAGTTGCAGCAGGATTCAGCAGGATGCAATAAGTTAGAGCATGATGCAGAAAGATGCAGCAAGTTGCAGCAAGATGCAGCAAGATGCAGCAAGATGCAGCAGGATGCAGCAGGATACAGCGAGTTACAGCAGGATACAGCAAGTTACAGCAGAATACAGCGAGTTACAGCAGGATGCGGCAAGTTACAGCAGAATGCAGCAAGTTACAGCAGAATGCAGCAAGTTACAGCAGAATGCAGCAAGTTACAGCAGGATGCAGCAAGTTACAGCAGGATGCAGCAAGTTACAGCAGGATGCAGCAAGTTACAGCAGAATGCAGCAAGTTACAGCAGAATGCAGCAAGTTACAGCAGAATGCAGCAAGTTACAGCAGGATGCAGCAAGTTACAGCAGGATGCAGCAAGTTACAGCAGGATGCAGCAAGTTACAGCAGGATGCAGCAAGTTACAGCAGGATGCAGCAAGTTACAACAGAATGCAGCAAGTTACAGCAGGATGCAGCAAGTTACAGCAGGATGCGGCAAGTTACAGCAGGATGCGGCAAGTTACAGCAGGATACAGCAAGTTACAGCAGGATACAGCAAGTTACAGCAGGATACAGCAAGTTACAGCAGGATGCAGCGAGTTACAGCAGGATACAGCAAGTTACAGCAGGATGCAGCAAGTTACAGCAGGATGCAGCAAGTTACAGCAGGATGCAGTAAGTTACAGCAGGATACAGCAAGTTACAGCAGGATGCAGCAAGTTACAGCAGGATGCAGCAAGTTACAGCAGGATACAGCAAGTTACAGCAGGATACAGCAAGTTACAGCAGGATACAGCAAGTTACAGCAGGATGCAGCGAGTTACAGCAGGATACAGCAAGTTACAGCAGGATGCAGCAAGTTACAGCAGGATGCAGCAAGTTACAGCAGGATGCAGTAAGTTACAGCAGAATGCAGCAAGTTACAGCAGAATGCAGCAAGTTACAGCAGAATGCAGCAAGTTACAGCAGGATGCAGCAAGTTACAGCAGGATGCAGCAAGTTACAGCAGAATGCAGCAAGTTACAGCAGGATACAGCAAGTTACAGCAGGATGCGGCAAGTTACAGCAGGATGCGGCAAGTTACAGCAGAATGCAGCAAGTTACAGCAGGATACAGCAAGTTACAGCAGGATGCAGCAAGTTACAGCAGGATGCAGCAAGTTACAGCAGCATGCAGCAAGTTACAGCAGGATGCAGCAAGTTACAGCAGGATGCAGCAAGTTACAGCAGGATACAGCAAGTTACAGCAGGATGCAGCAAGTTACAGCAGGATGCAGCAAGTTACAGCAGGATGCAGCAAGTTACAGCAGGATACAGCAAGTTACAGCAGGATGCAGCAAGTTACAGCAGGATGCAGCAAGTTACAGCAGGATGCAGTAAGTTACAGCAGGATGCAGTAAGTTACAGCAGAATGCAGCAAGTTACAGCAGGATACAGCAAGTTACAGCAGGATGCAGCAAGTTACAGCAGGATGCAGCAAGTTACAGCAGGATACAGTAAGTTACAGCAGAATGCAGCAAGTTACAGCAGAATGCAGCAAGTTACAGCAGAATGCAGCAAGTTACAGCAGGATGCAGCAAGTTACAGCAGGATGCAGCAAGTTACAGCAGAATGCAGCAAGTTACAGCAGGATACAGCAAGTTACAGCAGGATGCGGCAAGTTACAGCAGGATGCAGCAAGTTACAGCAGAATGCAGCAAGTTACAGCAGGATACAGCAAGTTACAGCAGGATGCAGCAAGTTACAGCAGGATGCAGCAAGTTACAGCAGAATGCAGCAAGTTACAGCAGGATGCAGCAAGTTACAGCAGGATGCAGCAAGTTACAGCAGGATACAGCAAGTTACAGCAGGATGCAGCAAGTTACAGCAGGATGCAGCAAGTTACAGCAGGATACAGCAAGTTACAGCAGGATACAGCAAGTTACAGCAGGATGCAGTAAGTTACAGCAGGATGCAGCAAGTTACAGCAGGATGCAGTAAGTTACAGCAGGATGCAGCAAGTTACAGCAGAATGCAGCAAGTTACAGCAGGATGCGGCAAGTTACAGCAGGATGCGGCAAGTTACAGCAGGATGCAGCGAGTTACAGCAGGATGCAGCAAGTTACAGCAGGATGCAGCAAGTTACAGCAGAATGCAGCAAGTTACAGCAGAATGCAGCAAGTTACAGCAGGATGCAGCAAGTTACAGCAGGATGCAGCGAGTTACAGCAGGATGCAGCAAGTTACAGCAGAATGCAGCAAGTTACAGCAGGATACAGCAAGTTACAGCAGGATGCGGCAAGTTACAGCAGGATGCAGCAAGTTACAGCAGAATGCAGCAAGTTACAGCAGAATGCAGCAGCCAAAGGCCAAGCACCTTACCTTGCTGAGATGAGACCTCTGCCGACGCTCCAACGTGCCGTCGCCTCTGAGGACAGGCGAAGACACCTCAGACAGCGAGCTGTTGGGGTTGGCAGTGAGCTGCTGCTGAGGAGGGGAGAAGGTGCTGTAGAGCGCCAGGGATCCGTGAGACGGAGAGGTGGAGACGCAGCGTTCCACGGCGTGCTCAGAGAGGCTCCCCATGGTCTTGGTGCTGGGCAGGGTGCCGTAGCAACATGCTGGAAAGGAGCAAAAGTTGGATCAAACCACTGAGGGACGTCCACCCGCAACACTGGACTGATGGTGTCAAGATGAGGTGGGTTTTTTTTAGGAACTGATTACCTGAAGAAGCAACAGAACATTTTGTCACCTGTTAGCAGGTGTCACCTAGAAGCTGCTCTGTTCCCTCCCTTCTCTAACCGCGACTGACATCACCTCACCTGGAGCTTATCTCATATCCTGACCTCTACCTACAGGAGGCGCTGTTTGGATAGAGCTAACAAATCCTGATCCTGACTCTGAACAGAGGAGGAGGTGGGGGGGGTTTACCTGCTGGCTGGACCAAGCTCTGCCTGCAGAAGGCCTGCCTCTGCTGCCACTCGTACAGCTGCCACATGGTGTCGTCCCTCAGCGACCTCCTCTTCTCCGCTGTGCTGGCACCGGTGCCCGGCCGGAGGGCCCGGTCATAAACCGAACCCGCCACGCTGCAGATGCTGTCGGGCCTGACTACGCTGTTGCGGGGCAGAGTGCGGTAACCTGCGGGGTAGCAGTGCACGGTCTGGGTCCTGTGGCTCGGCATGTTCCTGGGCAGAGTCTGGTACGACGTCACGCTGAAAGACACACAGACACTGAGCTGGGAGCGATACAGTTCCTGATGGGGGCGGGGCTAGTCGGAGCAAGTTGGCCCATTGGACAGAGACTAAAATCTGAGCCCTGAGCTGAAACCTGAGTGGCTGTAAAGGAGGAAGCACCGTGAGGAGAAACCATGACAGTCCATCCCATCATTATGGAGCCGTTAAACCTGTTTTTTATGCTTTAATCCTCATCAGATGCTAGTAGTGATGAAAAGCCTTTTATGTTGGATTATTATTAATCAAAGATCTGTCAATAAAGCTTCTAACTGGAGGAACGGTGTGAAATGTCGCAGTTGAATGACAAAGCATTGATTGATGAGAAGCTAATATGGTTAAACCTGAGAAAAACAACCTACGTCTGACCAGTGGCATGCTGGGTAATGGGAGGACTGGGTCAGCTGATGATGCATGAACCCATTCATGGTATAAAAACCTGCTAACGGGCTAATCCACTGATTAATGCATGACTGCCCAGCAGGAATCACATGGAGGACTTTGTTTAGTGCGGCTGCATGCATATAGATGCATATTAAGCTGCATCACTGTTTAAATCCAGCGACCGTTTCCTCCAAAGATTCATCGGCCGATTACATCATAGCGCGATGCCGAGGTCTGTTCAGATTGGAAGACTCCTCGTTATGCAGCCAAAAAATGCAGCCTTCTTTCTGCCCGATGTTAAGGACGGGTCCGCTGTATCCTCTGTATCCCATGATTCATCGCGAGTCCAAGCAAGCCAGCTGCTCCGTGCTCAGAGGAAATAGAGAAATGGCGCCAAACAGTGGTGAATACTGGAAGTGTAGTTTAATATAATCCAACTATGTAAATAGTTCCGACTGAAATGAATGAAAATAGTTGTTTTAATGGTTATTGAGTCAGATATGTGGCGGTAATGTTTGGTTTATCTAAAGGTTTTATCTGTCCCTGTGTAAATGGGTTTGGCTGGAATTTAAGCTCAGATTCGAACTAAAAATCTGATATCTGAGACGACGGTCTCAGATATCAGATTTTACCCCCCCCCCCCCCCAGCTGTGGGCTGTCGGTTGGAAACAGGTTCTCTAAAAGCCTCACCTTCGAGTGTCGTCCTCCAGCTCTCGGGTCCGCTGAGTCCGGACTCTGGCCTCCAGCTGCTGCATGCGGTCTGAGCCGGCCAGGCCGCCGTCCGGCTCCTGAACCGGAGTCGGAGCCTGCAGAGGAAGGCTGGCGGCGGTGCTGCTCTGACCGCGGTCCCCCGGCGGTTCTGCAGGCCTGGAACCAGAGCTGACGGCCTGGGGAGGGTTCTGGGTGCTGAGGCCTGCCTGGTTGTGGCGTGATGCAGACACTGCGGCTGCGATGGCGGCGGCCTGAGCAGGCTGCAGCGTAATGCTGCTGATTTTGGTCACAGACCTCTCTGAGCTGGGGTTCATCTGAAAGCCGTACCTTTCCCCGGCCCGAATGGTGGCGTACTTCTCTGCGTCTTTGACGGCGGCGTACCTGTTCCCCTCCCGCAGGGTGCTGTACTTCCTGACCTCCTTCAGGTTGCCGTACTTATCCACCATGTGGACGGTGCTCTGTTTGGTTCCCAGGTCCCTCCAGGTGCCGTACCGCTCCGTTTCCCTCAATGAGAGCTGTCTCTTAACCTCCTTCTGAGGGACATAGCTGTGTCCATCGTCCTGGAGCTTGTGTCGATCTCCAACTTTCTGCAGAGCAGACCGTTCTCCATCTTTGGTGAGGAGGAACTTCTCTCCATCTTTGGAAGGAGCATATTTCTCCTCTGTGGGGGTGACTGTATATCTGTTATTCACTTTCTGAACAGCATAGTTCTCCACTTCTTTATGCAGCGAGTATTTCTCCCCATCCTTTCTCAGCAGGTATCGCTCTCCGTCTCTGTGGAGGACGTATCGCTCGCCGTCCTTCTGCAGCATGTAGCTAACTCCATCTTTCCTCAGGGAATACTTCTCTCCGTCTCTCTGTAGGGTGTAGTACTCGCGCTCCCTCTGCCTGTTTGGTTTCTCTGCGTCTTTCAAACGATCGGCCCGTGAAAGGGACTCCTGGCGCACGGGTTCCCTGTTCCGCTCATTGTTCTGGAGCTCCGGCTGAGTTCGGACCGCGTGATTCATCAGGTTGTTCCACTGCTGAGGCGGCTGCTGGTCCATGTTCAGCTTATCCAGTCTGTGTTCAGGAAGGAGAGTAGGCTGTGAAATAAACTCACAGAGTAGTAACACAGTCATATGCAACATCACACGCATGCATATATCACTGCATGAAAATTGGGATTTTCGTCAATATGCGGCACTGTAGATTGTCGTGGAAGTTCAGGTTAGCGGCAGTTTACGGCAATTTGCAGGCTTCGCCGAAAACTCCCGTAAATTGTCAGAAATTGACGTGGGCTTTCTTAGGCAGTGTTCCCCCCATGCCTCCCCCCATGGAATTCTAGGGGAGGCTTTAACATGTAAATGAAATGCTGTGAGCTATACAAATGCAAATCAGGGTTGCATGGGGAGTTTTACCCCAAGTGACATTTTTCTAAAAGGTAAGAAAATCTCTGATACAAAGAGATCAGGCTCAGTATAGCCTCTTACATTTTAGCTTGAATTGATTTATTTAATTAAAGTATAGAGACCAAAACAGATCTTTAGCTGACAGAGCAATACATTTAGAGCAGTAATTATTTAAAAAAAAAATTGCATTTAAGAGAAAAAATAAAATGTCTGTCAATATGCTCAATTCACAATTACTTAAGTGGAAAAGTTTCAAGAAATGAGTCTGAGATGATTCACTTTATAACATGGCGCATTATCCTGTTGGAAGTAGCCATCAGAAGATTGGTACACTGTGGTCATAAGGTCCGGCCAGGTGAAGATCCGCAATTGCAATCGCACCAAACAGGAAAAAGAACATTGACAAATTCCGGTTCGTCAAATTAAAATATAGCAGCAACAGATCGGTGACTAGAAATTATAGCACAATTCTTATATATTAAAAAAAAAAACTAACGCCGTTTATTTAAATGATTGGATCCAAACTATTGGTTATTCACCAACCAGGAAGCAGATTTCTCATCTCCATCAAAATATTTATTTTATACCGAGGGACTTAAACTTTAATCAAATCCATTCAAAAGAAACTTCTTATTACAGGAATGAAAAGAGATGCTGAGTTTGGGAGTAGAGAACAAGTTCATTCAAAAAAAGCAGTTTTGAATTATCCTTATCCCCGTTACAAAAATCTACAAATATATATATATATATATTTGGGCAGAAACTGAACATATGCTGGATGATGGTGGGATTTTTTTAATATGTCATATTAAATTAAGCGCTCACAGGGTTCATTCAGGAATGAGTGACTCTAATTTAATTCTATTTTAATGCTATTAGAAATTATTTTAATGCCATCAACAAGAACCATGTACACAAGTTATTAGTGTCCATGAAATATGAAGGAGCTGTAAGCACAGTTCCATGACTCCTGTATGTATGTAAACAAACACACACGTATATATATATCCTCTAGCTTTTTCTCCGCCTGGAGCTTCCTTTCCGAACATACGGCTTTATGATCACTTCCACGCAAATTAATAGCGATATAATATATCTGACAAAATTGTTTTTATAAGCATTTTTTATTAAAGAATTATAAATACTTCGATAAACATATTTAAATAATTTTAGTGTCAATTAAGGCCTTCATTAAAAAAAAAAATGAATGAATTGTAATTATTTTTAATGATCCGCGGAAACCCTGGTTCATCTCGCGCATGCTCTCTACGATCTCCAAGAAACTCAGAGCGGAGCGGTCTGGAGCCACAGCGGAGGATGTATGCTTTCCTTTGTGCAGGCGGTCTGGAGAGGAGTATGTGGGATTTCGGGGTAAAACTCCTCTTGGACGCGATGGCGACTCTGCAGTCGAACAAGACGAACTCAAAGAAGAGATGCTAGCGGTAAATATATGTTCGATTACTGCCTGCTAAGCTAAAAGCAGCCTAGCCTAAGCTACGGCTAATAGCAGCCTAGCCTAAAGCTACGGCTAATAGTAGCCTTGCAAGAACAAGCTTTATTAAAGTGTATTTTTTGTGATTCACAGGAAGCAGTATGCCGTCTTCACAACTCGGAGGCTAATTGCAGGCGCTATGAACCGGAGCAAGGGTAAGATTTAAAGAATATGCTTTCATTCGGATAGATACCGATCATAGCTGTACATTTTGTTTTCACAGACCTCCTATTTGCTCGGAGCCATATCAGCAAGTCCAGATTTGCACGATGTTGATAAAGACGACATTGTGTGTAAGTGACTTGTTTTAATGTTTTCTCCTTCCTTGTTACTGTGACTTGCGTTTGATTTTTTATTCATACCACTCTCATTTAATTGTTTTCCAGCTGCCTGTAAGACGTATTTTGAGACGGTACGCAGGAGCTTCAGATATACGCAGCCTGAGAACACGCTGCGTGCGGAGGCTGCCAAGCAATCTGCTCGGAGTCGGGCTAGAAGAAAGAGGGTAAGACTTTATTTGGTGACTATTTTTCAGGTGCATTGATAGATGTGTTGTGTCCATACGCAGTGCGCTGATTCATTGTTTTTTTTTTCAGCTGCTGAAAGCGAGGCAGAGTGTGCTAGCAGATGAGGAAGTGGAACTCTGGAAGTCCGCCACCGTCGACCTCATGTCCGATGAAGAAGATGGCGTCGTTGGCGGTGTCTCTGGATGGATTGTACGGTCGCTGCCATTTCGTAGGCCGGATCTCACTGAACTCTGTGTTAATCTGCAGTCCCGGTTAGAAGCGATGCCGAAGTACAGGGCCACGCACAGTAGGCGTCTGCACATCGGACCTGCCTCGGAGGGAATGCTGCCAGTTACCTCCAACCAGGAGGAGGCAAACGGACCGTTCACGGACTTGTAATTTTTAGATACGCATGTGTTTGGTTACGCGTTGTATATAGTTGTGTGTGTTTTAATAAAGCTCTTTCTTTGCATAAACAGCTTCCTGGCAAATGTTCATTTCCTATATAAACTCATTCATGTCCTTGATGGTAGCCTAATAATTGTGTAGTAGTGTAGGATAACATAAATACACAGCATATGAATGAATAAATATATGAATGAATAAATATATGAATGAATAAATATATGAATGAATAAATATATGAATGAATAAATATATATATATATGTAAATTTATATGTAAATATATGTATATGCCAACCAATCACGAGTGACTTTACTTGTTTAAAAAGAAGTGGTTCCGTCCAATACTCAGTAAGAAAATTAAAGCCTGGCGTGGCCACGTGTGGTTTTGCTGCCAATCACGAGCGATTTCACTTGTTTGAGAATAGTGGTTTCAGCCAATACTGAGCAGGTTATTCAAGCCAGACCTGGCCAGCTGCGCGGGTTTGCTGCATTCATATGCTAATTAGGGCCATTAGTACAGCTGATCGCTCTCCACATACGTCAGAGTCTGTTTCCGACAATTTGTGGCACGACAAACGCGGACAAGCGCGGGTTGCAAATTGTCGGAAACTGACCAAAATCAGGGAGATCTGCGGGAGTTTACGGGGACGAAAATTTCTCAATTTTCATGCAGTGTATATATATATATATATATATATATATATGTATATGTATATACACATACATACACTACCGTTCAAAAGTTTGGGGTCACCCAAACAATTTTGTGTTTTCCCACAGGTTGGATGGGCACTTCTTGCGTACCATACGGTCAAGCTGCTCACACAACAGCTCACTGGGGTTCAGATCTGGTGGCTGCGCTGGCCACTCCATTACCGATAGAATACCAGCTGCCTGCTTCTGCTCTAAATAGTTCTTGCACAATTTGGAGGTGTGTTTAGGGTCACTGTCCTGTTGTAGGATGAAATTGACTCCAATCAAGCGCTGTCCACTGGGTATGGCATGGCGTTGCAAAATGGAGTGATAGCTTTCCTTGTTCAGACTCCCTTTAACCCTGTACAAATCTCCCACCCTACCAGCACCAAAGCAACCCCAGACCATCACATTACCTCCACCGTGCTGAACAGATGGCGTCAGGCATTCTCCCAGCATCTTTTCATTTGTTCTGCGTCTCACAAAGTTCTTCTTTGTGATCCAAACACCTCAAACTTGGATTCATCCGTCCACAACACTTTTTTCCAGTCTTCCTCTGTCCAATGTCTGTGTTCTTTTGCCCATCTTAATCTTTTTCTTTTATTGGCCAGTTTCAGATATGGCTTTTTCTTTGCCACTCTGCCCTGAAGCCCAGAATCCTGCAGCCGCCTCTTCACTGTAGATGTTGACACTGGTGTTTTGCAGGTACTATTTAATGAAGATGACAGTTGGGGACCTGTGAGGCGTCTGTGTCTCAAACTAGAGACTCTAATGTACTTATCTTCTTGCTCAGTTGTGCAACGCGGCCTCCCACTTCTTTCTCTACTCTGGTTAGAGCCTGTTTGTGCTGTCCTCTGAAGGGAGTAGTACACACCATTGAAGGAAATCTTCAATTTCTTATCAATTTCTCGCATGGAATAGCCTTCATTTCTAAGAACAAGAATAGACTGTCGAGTTTCAGATGAAAGTTCTCTTTTTTTGGCCATTTTGAGCGTTTAATTGACCCCACAAATGTGCTGCTCCAGAAACTCAATCTGCTCAAAGGAAGGTCAGTTTTGTAGCTTCTGTAACGAGCTTAACTGTGTGAACATGATTGCACAAGGGTTTTCTAATAATCAATTAGCCTTCTGGGCAATGAGCAAACACATTGTACCATTAGAACACTGGTGTGATAGTTGCTGGAAATGGGTAGATATTGCACCAAAAACCAGACATTTGCAGCTAGAATAGTCATTTACCACATTGGCAATGTATAAAGTGTATTTCTTAAAAGTTAAGACTAGTTTAAAGTTATCTCATTGAAAAGTACAATGCTTTTCCTTGAAAAATAAGGACATTTCAATGTGACCCCAAACTTTTGAACGGTAGTGTATATATATGAGATATGTGGTCCAAACAAGTACGATTATTTGTGTCTGGAGGAAAAACCTGCTGAGGAAGGAGGACATCATGAAGTTCGGTACCAACCTTCTAACCGGTTCGCTGTGGACCAGAGCAGCATCTGTCATGACTTTCATCCAAGACTCCATCTCTTTAGCTGTGTCTGTGCAGAAGTAATACGTCCTCATGTTGGGATGAGTGGCCTGAAGGGGGCGGAGGAAGCAAAGGGTGGCTGATTATTAGCAGAGAACCTAATAAAGGTCTGCAAAGTTCTCAGGGACCCTGACCATGAGCTGAGGTTTACAGTCAAAGATCAAACAGAAAGTAAAACTGATCAGAGGAACAGATGGAGGGAAACAGTTAAAGGTTAAATATCAAATAACAAAGCGTGTGTCTGAAAACCTTTGATCCTGGTCTCTGAGCTCCTCAAGGCGTCACTGAGTAGTGGCCATCAGGGAAACCCAACCCTGCCTCCTCATCAGAACCAGACATCAGATCAGATCCCATTGAACTTTCAGAGTTAGCAAAACTATTATCTTCATCTAAGCATTCAACTTGTATGTTAGATCCAGTTCCAACCAGGTTATTGAAGGAGGTATTCCCTTTGATCTCCTCCTTAATCTATCTCTGTTACAGGGATATGTACCAAAGGCTTTTAAGGTGGCTGGAATTAAACCTCTGCTTAAGAAACTGTCTCTTGACCCAGGTGACTTGGAAGATTGGATATAGGTCTATAATTAACCTTTCTTATCTAAAATTCTTGAGAAAGTAGTTACCAAACAAGTTTGCGACCACTTACACCATAATGAACTTTTTGAAGAGTTTCAGTCTGGCTTTAGAGCTCATCATAGCACTGAGACAGCTCTGGTGAAAGTCACTAATGATATTCTCATGGCCTCAGATAATGGACTTGTATCTGTGCTCGTCCTGTTGGATCTCAGTGCTGCATTTGATACAGTTGACCATAATATTCTTTTAGAAAGACTTGAATATTTTGTTGGAATTAAAGGAACAGCACTAGACTGGTTTAAGTCTAATCTATCTGATCGAATTCAGTTTGTTCATGTTAATGATAGATCTTCCTCATGCTCAAAGGTTACCTGTGGAGTACCACAGGGATCAGTGCTAGGACCAATTCTCTTTACTATATACATGCTCCCAATTGGTAGAATTATTAGACAGCATGGGACTAATTTTCACTGTTATGCTGATGATACCCAGCTATATCTGTCTATAATCCAGATGAAGCTAACCCATTACATAGATTACAGGCATGTCTGAAGACATAAAAACCTGGATGACTCTTAACTTTCTCCTTCTGAATGCAGACAAAACAGAAGTTATAGTCTTTGGACCAGAGTCTCTGAAAAAGAAGCTGATTAGCCAGTCACTTCATTTGGATGGGATTAAACTGATTTCAGATAATAAAGTAAAAAATCTTAGTGTTATTTTTGATCAGGACCTGTCATTTAAATCCCAGACCAAAGAGGTTTCTAGAATTTCCTTCTTTCATCTGAGGAATATTGTAAAAATTTGAAATCTCCTGTCCAGGGGTGATGCTGAGAAACTAGTCCATGCATTTGTTACTTCAAGGCTGGACTATTGTAATTCTTTACTATCAGGAAGTCCACAAACTGTAGTTAAAAGCCTTCAGCTGATCCAAAATGCTGCAGCCAGAGTTCTGATGGAAATGAAAAAGAGAGATTATATCTCTCCTATCCTGGCTTCTCTTCATTGGCTTCCTGTTAAATCCAGAATAGAATCCATTTTTAAAAACCGAGGAACAACTACAATGGATTATGACAAAAGGTTAATCAGTCGTTTTGCCAACACCATTAACAGAACCTGTTCCTCTTCGATGTCTAGCAACTCTAGATCCATCTCCGTGACCGTGATATCTTGCAGATGCGCTATCGTGGTTTTGAAAAATAAACACTCCCGCCGGCACCGCCGAAGTTCTTGTGACCATCTGCCGACGTTCTGGCGAGTTCTCCAATAGGCTCCCCCTTGTGCTTTGGCGGGAAACTGCTGTGCGTCCCTACAAATTCCAGACCGACGTTGCAGAAGCATACCAGCAAAACTCGTTCGCGAATACACTTAAGCGACATTTGATGTGTGCAGTTGCAGAAGTATAATCTGCCCTTAAGACGGTAACTTTGGAGGAGCTGAAGAGTTCCACTGCTGACCGACTGCTGATGGGGCAAGAGCTGAGCTTTATGGTGGAGTGAAGGGAAGAGAAATCAGGCTCTAACAGTTCCTGTTAGAAGCCTCCTGAGGGAAGAACGTTCTTTGGTGACATGCTACCATCAGCCTTAACACAGCTTTTCAATGTCAAAGGATGACGGTGCTAGCATAGTGTTGTGGGAATGCTATTCTCTAAGCTAGCCAGGAGCGCTAACACCAGGGCAATACGGGGAGATTACCTTCTACCCTTGAAGCTTTAGCTATAACAGAATATTTAGATGAGAGCATTTTGATAAGCCAGAAAGGCCTAGTCAAAGTCTAGACCTAAACTCAAATAAGAACCTGTGTCAGGGATTAAAAGCTGAGTTCCACAGGGAACTGTGGTCTGCATGTGTTTAAGCACAGGAGTTTAAAGCAGAAAACCACAAAGGCCTTCAGACTTTCATGACTGACTTTTTACTTTCTGCTGAATCAGTCAAAAAGAATCCAGACGAGATCCTCAGCCCAGCACCTAGAAGGGTTTACCTTGAAGGCATACTTCTTGCTGATGTGGTCGTCCACAGACAGCATGGAGATGTGAAAACTGGGCAGCAGGATACTTCCCAGGATGCTGTCCTCTTTCTCATCTACAAAGACAACAAAGCAAAATCTCAGACTATTATGGCAAGACATTTTTAGATAAAGTCACTCCATCTCTCCCCCGTCGGACATAAGGAATCAGCTGGAGAACAAAATGGGGCCGAGGCTCCACAGAAGGACTTCACCTGAGAGGCAAGGATGGCGCAGGGGATTCTGGGATCCCGTCTACCAAACCTGAATAAAGTTTAGGATGAATGACACCAGAAAAGTAACACATTGCTGCACAGAGCAGCCGCTGTGCCCAGAGCTGAACCACAGCAACGCCTCCTCCTGCTGCCATGTATGTGTATGTGAGGGGTTAGTGCTGTTAGCCATGTCTCAGTGCGCCCAATGAAGCTGCTCTCTCACTAGGTCCACAGATGTTGATGGTAGATCATCGGCTTTCTGCAGCTGGAAGAGGCAGATGGTTCAGGACAAAACCAAACTATAAGGATCAGAAGTGACTGCAGCATCCAATCGGATTCTATTAGGATCAATGGACCTTCTCATCATGAGGATAAGGGATAAATAATCCCGGTATGAAAATATTTAAGTTTTTAGACTTCGCTGCTCCTCCATCACTGATTGGATGAGATGGTTCATTCAGGTTTTCCTCATTAGGTCAGTTTTGTTATGTAAACAACCCCCCCGGGTTCCAATCTGGTTCCATATTTGCAGGTTTATAAAAAGCATATCATAAAATAATTCTTAATAAATATGCTGATGAAGGTTCTCAGTCATTCAGGTCATAGTCATTCCGTAAAAATTCAAAAAATATCCACTGGACTTGGTTTTCAAGATTTGAAGACGTTTCGCCACCTCTCCAGGAAGCTTTCTCAATTCAAATGTCTGAAACCGCAGTGAGTTTGAGTCTTATGTGGACAAGGCCTTGTATTGCTTGGAAACATGCAAATGGTAACCAATGAATGGGTCGTTTAGTTCCACCGTTAGCCTGTAATATCTGACACCTGTCTATGATTCTAGGGGTCGGTCTCTCTTAACATAGATGGCTTCCTTCCTCTCAAACCACCTATTTTCTTTATCCAGAATATGGACATTCTGGTCCTCAAAAGAATGTCCTTTGTCCACAAGGTGTAGGTGTACTGCAGAGTCTTGTCCCGAGGCGGCCGCTCTTCTGTGTTGGGCCATGCGTCTGTGGAGCGGTTGTTTGGTTTCTCCAATATAAAGATCAGAGCATTCCTCGCTGCACTGAACAGCATATACCACTCCGCTCATATTCGGTCTGGGGGTTTTGTATTGCATGTTTCCAAGCAATACAAGGCCTTGTCCATATAAGACTTAAACTCACTGCGGATCCAGACATTTGAATTGAGAAAGCTTCCTGGAGAGGTGGAGAAACGTCTTCAAATCTTGAAAACCAAGTCCAGTGGATATTTTTTGAATTTTTACGGAATTCTTAGTAAAGTTTTTAAGATGATTTTCAAATGTTATTTTTTTTTTATTTCAATATTTGTACTTTTTTATATTTATTTTGTTTTCAAATTTCTCTTTTTTATGTGGAGTTTGAACAACCCTCTTCTTCTCAAACTGAATTTTCCAGGTCTGATGGTGTGGGTGGAGCCACATTTCTATTGGTCCTCTGGGTGTCAGCAACAGCATTTCTATTGGTCAGAGCTATAATATGGATTGGGTGGGAAGACGAAATGATCTGGGAAACTTAACCTGAAAATTAAAAAAAATCTATAAAAATAAAAGATATCAAAAAAGAAGTTGTACATTCAGCAGGGCCGTTTCAAGGAATGTAGGGTCCCCAAGCAGAATTCACTTGAAGGGTTACGGCCCTGGAGGCTTATCCCATGACGGTGTCATTGAACTTTTCTGTGTCACTGAATTTAAATGTCTGCTGATCAATGTTCAATATCACATGTTAATAAGTATTCAAACCCTTTGCTGTGACTAATATTTAACTCTCATGCTGTCCATTTCTTCTGATCCTCCTTCAGATGGTTCTGCTCCTTCATTGGAGTCCAGCTGTGTTTCATTAAACTGATTGGACCTGATTAGGAAAGAAATACAGCTGTCTATATGACAGCTTGCAGCTCACAGTGCTGTCAGAGCAAACCAGAACCATGAGGTGGAAGGAAAGGAGCTCAGAGACTGAAACAAGGCTCAGATCAGGCCAAGCTTAGTAAAGAGGTTCTGCAGCACTTAAGGTTCCTCAGTGGCTCCATCATCATTCGATGGAAGAAGTTTAAGCAGAACTCCTCCTGGACCTGGCCGTCCAGCCAAACTGATCAATGGTGAAAGAGGTAAAGAAGAACCCAAAGATCACTGACTGAGCTCCAGAGATGCAGGAAGGAGATGGGAGACAGTCAACAAACTATCACTGCAGCCCTCCACTAGTCGGGGGCTTTATGGCCCGACGGTAGCCTCTCCTCAGGGCAGGACAGATGAAAGCCGGCATAGAGGTTACCAAAAAACCCATGAAGGACTCCCAGACTATGAGGAAGAAGATTCTCTGGTCTAATGAGGCCAAGATTGAACCTTATGGAGGTAATTCTAAGCAGTATGTGTGGAAAAAAACAGGCACTGCTCATCACCAATTCCAGCAGTAAAACATGGTGGTGGCAGCATCATGCTATGGGGTGTAGGGACAGGACGACTGGGATATCCTGGAAGAAAAGGACCTCAGACTGGGCCGAAGGTTCACCTTTCAACCAGACCATGACCCTAAACTCACAGCTAGTAGAACAACTCTGGGACCCTTCCTGAGCCCTGACCTAAACCCCATGGAGCATCTCTGGAGAGACCTGAAAATGGCCGCCCACCAGCGCTCAGCAGCCACCCTGACAGACCTGGAGAGGAAGAACGGCAGAGGATCCATCATCATTCCCAGGAAGAGTCCTGGCTGAACGAGCTCAGAAGCTGCTGCTACTCAATACTGAGCAAAAGGTCTGAATACGTATGACCAGGTGATTCTTTTTTAATAAATATTTCTACATTTCTGTTTTTTCTGTCAGGGTGGGTTGCTGAGTGAACATTAATGAAAAATAAAATTAACTATTGATTTTAGCAAATAGCTGCAATAAAACATAGTAAAAAAATCTAAAGGGGTCTGAATACTTTCCATACCCACTGTACATATACCTGGGATCATAGCAAGTTATATGGCTTATTGAGGGATTACAGCAGCCATGTCCATAGTTGACCTTTAACCTAAGCGCTTTAAAGCCTGGACCGGCGAAATAATTGACAGAAAAATCTTTTTTCTTTTTTTTTATTAGAACTGTCAATTAACTTTCTGACAAATGAAATAAAAACATACCTTTTGAATAAGTGAATCTAGAGCATTATTTGCATCAATTTTGATACAGTAAGCATTTCTGTATAATCTTTTACATATTATCTGTTCGCTAAATGTGTCTGTGTGAATCAGGGTTTTCAAGAACAAAAGCATCAGATGCAGAAGTCTCAAAAACTCATTTATCAGATGTGATACACTTGGCTTTAAAGGGTTAAATAAAGCATCTTGTAGTTGGTGTGTAGACGTCCATTCCAGGATCCTGTTCTTCAGGAAATGAGACGTATACCTTTCAGACCTAACTTTTTATTCACATTAAAGGTACACTATGCAACCGGTGTTGATTTTCCAGCGAGGCTCCCCCCAGAGGGCGAAAGTAAAAGTGCACTGTCGTAAATATGCACAGCTGTTCTCCTCGTCAAGCCAGGCGCGGTTGTTTTGAGCTAAGCAGTGTGAACGCAACGAATGACTAATGCTGCGTTCACACTGGACGCAGCTGGCGCGACAGAAGCAGCGAGTTTACATGCAAAGTCAATGTTTGACGCGCGTCAAGGCGCAGCAAAAGGTCCCGCGGGCGTTTTGAGCAGCAGGCGCAGCGCGTCTGAGCAGCTGAAGCAGCACGTCGGGCGCGTTTAAGCATCTGACCGCAAACGCGCTGCTGCTCGAGATGGAAAAATTTAATTTTTGCTGCTCGACGTGCCGAGTCAACCAATCAGAGAAGCTGATCTGGGAGAGAGACACAGCGCTGATGATCAGAGCGCTATGATCACTCCAGTTTGACGCCTAAATTAACTTACAATACAGAAATCTGCCGGCAGAATATGTTCGCTTTTATTATCCTGCTGCCTGCAGTTTGGATTATTTAGATGAAAAACACCTACCAGCTGCCGCGGTGAACCGCGAGGAGGCGACCCGGCCAGAGGCTGCTGATGAAGGGATTCCTACTGTCGGCGCACCGCTGGTATGTGGGGGTCTGAGCGGCTCCGACAGAAAAAACATCGGAAGGCAGGATGATAATCTGAATGAACTGACTGCACTGAATACGTTTTCAGGTGTATTTTCTCACTTAAAAACATATTAAAACTACTTTATTCCCACTGATCACAGCAAATATAGCTGCAAGGCAGAGAAAGGATAGTGAAGCTCTGCCCAACGCGCGTCAGACACACTTCTGCACCGCGCAGCCAGAGCAGCAAAGCTGCTTCAGCCGCTCGTCAGAACTAACTGGTACAAGCAGCAAAAATGAAGCAGCAGACGCGATTTTGCTGCTTTTGCTGCGTCCGGTGTGAAAGCAGCACTGCACAAAGATCGCCACTGTGCTAGCAACGAGCATGCTTTTAACTGGGGGTGTGTAGCAGTTTTCGCCGTAAAGCAAGACCGACTCTCGCGAGACTTCTGAGCCTGTGGGTGCGGGTCGGTGCTCCTGCAATTGCAAGTGCGGTATTTCCCCCACAGACCACCAGGGCGGCCGAGAAAACCTTTGTTCAACCTGAAATGACTCATTTAATCATCCAAAACGTTATGGAACACATTAATTAACTGAAAAATGTTGCATAGTGTGCCTTTAACAGATTTAGGACTCTGAAATGTGCTGAAGCTTCAGTATAAATTCATTAAATTCTAACTTTACTGTTTTTTTGTGTTTCTATAATAGAATAATCATTTAATTATTAATATCTATAAATAAAAAATCCTGTGAAATCTCACTAGAATCATTTTTCTCGTATTTTATCCATTTTTCACATCTCTCCTTCTGACTTCTCTGATGATTTTCCATTTATTAAGACTTTCTGGACACTGTTTAGATTTATGTCATTAAACTAAATCTTCTTTCTCAACCAGCAATGGATGTTTTAAATGAAGCAGAAATATCTCCAATCTGCTTCGGTGCATTGTTCTGGAAGCCTAGACTGCTAAATAATCTGGGCCACACAGTCTCCTTCCTGTGGGCAGTGTTGGGCACGTTACTTTGAAAAAGTAATTAGTTATAGTTACTAGTTACTTCTCACAAAAAAGTAACTGAGTTACTCCACAATAAAAGCAACTAGTTACTAGTAAAAGTAACTATTGCGTTACTTTTGCGTTTCTCGCCCCCGTAACCCTCACCACCCAGCCCCCACCTTCTCGCAGTGTGTTTCCAAAGCCAGCTGAATAGAGCGGACGACAAAGACAAGAACCTGCAGAGAGTTTAGCATTTATTGCAACTCAACGTAAATGACATCAGGGGGGAACGAGATGTGAAGTTTTTTAACAGGGCATTCAGATCTGGTGAGTATATGAAATTAATAACTGGGGATGTCTAATTCTGAAATCCTGTGTGTTTGGGTTGTTATAGATACTGCAACATCTATCTATCTAGATCTATACTCTGTGTGTGACATAAAATATGGATCTCCATCCCTGCCACAAAGGCCAGCAAATAATGTTTAAAATAAAAAATACAGTAGGTTGAAAAGGCAGAGCATCCATCCATCCATCCATCCATCCATCCATCCATCCATCCATCCATCCATCCATCCAGAATTCTCCCTTTCTCCATATAGGCTATCATTTGATCGTTCACGCTCTCCATAGTTCTCCTGTGGCGCGAGCACAGGGCGACTGTTGCGTGCCTTTAGCGAGCATGCGTGTTTCCTCTTGCCGCCTGTGCTGTGCGGAGATGTGGAGGAAACCGTATGTGATGGGGAAACGCAGCTCGACGTAACACCGGTATTTCCATGTGGAAAACGCTGTTTTGCTGCTGGAGTCATCCTCACTCTCCATCTCTCTGTGTGTGCTGTACGTTAACACCCGCCAGCGGAAACACCCACCTACCCAACTGACAGACGGAATCTCACTATACATCAGCCATTCTCATCCTCCCCTCTCTCATGACATGGCGCGCACCTCTGGATGACCTAAAAAATTATATTTAATATCTCTTAAACAAAAGTAGCACAAACAATATTTTTTTCTGCACAAATCTGCACTAACGTTGCACTAACCATTCAGTCTATTTGCAGAGTTTTTTGACGTGGGTGGGGTGTCAGCTTCACGCAGCTGCGCACGAGTCCTATCATGAAAAAAGGTTCATTGTGCGACCTGAGTAACGCGCAGTAACGGGGTGTCTGCAATGGTAACTGCGTTATAGTTACAGTCAAAGTAATTAGTTAGATTACTCGTTACTAAAACAAGGTAACGGCGTTAGTAACGCCGTTACTTTCAACGCCGTTAGTCCCATCACTGCCTGTGGGATTATTAATTTATCCACCTGGAGCTCTTTGATCCGCTGAATAAGAACATTGATGAACTTTTCTTAAAGGACACTGCAGTTCTATTAAACATTTTCATCCAAATCAGCTCTTAAACATATTCATCTTTATGGTAAAACTGATTGAATAGGGAAATATAAAACTGGCATTAGATCAAAGGCCAGAGCAGTTCAATTCTGTTTAATGAAACAAAGCAGCTGAGACGCTTTAAGCGCCCAAACTAAATAAAGTAATGATCAATCTATTCCATTATTATTATTATATTTAATGTGAGCTGGTAAAGACTGGGCTCAGTTTCTCCTCTATGTGAGGAAGCTCGGTGGGAACAACAGCTGCTTCTCCTATTTTCATCGTTTGGTTTCAGGTTATAAAACGATTGATTCAAATAATACAGAAAAAATATATATCGGTCTGATTGATTTACAGTTGATGTTGGATTTAGTTTTATTCTGAGCTGCAGAGGTTTTATTGTGCGCCGAGAACGCGCAGCTCTGAGGGGACACTGGCGCTCATGCTGTCAGTCAATAGATGCCGTTTATAACCAGGTCAGCCATTGTTGGGGGGGCCCCGGCAGCCAACAGGCTGACATTCGGATGTTTTTCAAAGTTTTGCTCGTCAGGATTGGGGCTCAGAAAAACCTGGTCCTCACTAAAAATAGCAAGACATGTGTGTGTATGTGTGTGTTTGGCCATGTCTTTAATACCTGGTGGGGACAATTTCCTAGGAATATGCTACATTTTGGGGACTCATAGGTACTTGTGGGGACCAACAACTGGTCCCCATAAGGAAAGTTTCTCTTCTTGGGCCGGGGGTTAGGTGTAGGACTAAGGTGTGAATTGAGTTTAGGTTAGGTTTAGGGATAGGTATGTGTTGGTAATGGTTAGGGTTAGGGCAAGGGTCATGGTTAGGCCATATAAATTAGTGGGAAATGAATGGAAGTCAATGGAAGGTCCCCACAAGGATATTATGACACAACAGGGGTGTGTGTGTGTGTGTGTGTGTTCTCACCACGGTAGTAGAAAAGACACAGATCAGACAGAACGAACCACCTCTTCTTCCACAGCTTCATGCCACTGCTGTCCTGTAGGGGTCAAAGGTCAGATGCTTTAGATACAGACATATCATCCTTCTTCACCCTCCTCTTTCTCCCTCAGTGTGGAGAACTAGGCCAACAGGCCAGGAGAGAACCCTGATGATGAACCAAAGTGCTGTTTGGCCCCTCCTGATGCTGGGGGCCCACATCCAGCCATCAGTGTCCCCGAGTACAGGAATGAGCCATACCATCACTGCCATGGCAACCAAAGCTGAGAGGAGGGGAGCAACAGCATCATCTGGTCGGATGGATCAGATGATCCAAACCGATATGAACCGGTCCGCACCAATCCAAACCAGTACATACCAGTTCAAATTGGACCTAAACGGTCCAAATCAGTATGAATCTGTTCAAAGTGGTACAAACAGGTCCTAACCGGTCCAAAGCGGTCTGAACCAGTACAAACCAGTATGAACCGGTCCAAATCAGCATAAATCAGTCCAAACAAATCCAAAGCGTTCTGAATGATCCAAACCAGTACAAACCGGTCCAAAGCTTTAGAAACCAAGCCAAATTGGTACAAAGCGGTAAAAATTGTTCCCAACCAATCCAAACCAGTACAAACTGGTCTGAACCGGTCCAGAGCAGTACAAACCACCAGTCCTTCCAGATCATTGTTGCCACAGCTTCATTCATTCCTCTTTGATCATCTGTGACGTTAGTGGAATGCCTCCTTGCTGGTTCCATCCAGGTGTTCTGAGGACCGACCCAGAACGTTGGTCAGAACCTGAACAGAACCGGTCGGCTCAGCTGGACCAGTATTCAGGTTCCTGAAGACTCCATCTACACTTGGAGTTTCATCTGTAGTAAAGTTCAACGTCAGAAGAGTTACAGTCCATCAGGCTTCACTCTGAATCCCCTCCCTGAGTCTGGTCCGGTCCAGTCTAGTCCGGTCGGTTCTGTCTAAAGATTGGCACATTTTCTCACCAATGGCGTTTCTATTGAGCCCAACCTTCGGTCAGTTGGATCTTAATGAATGAGTCCATGAAAGTGCTGGTCTGGGTCAGGATGTGGGCGGTACCAGAAAGACACGCCACAGGTTGACTATGTTCTGAACCAGAACCAAACGGACTCTACCTGTTTATACAGCCAGCTCTTCTTCACCACCGGTGCATTCAGGTTCCTCTTGATGGAGTTCGACCTCTTCCCAAAGTTATGGATCTTCTTGGACGGCCTGGAAGGCTTCAGAAGGACAGATTGGTTCATCTTTCACCGTTCACTCAGAAACATTGATCTGTAAGTTCAGAGCGAGGCCTGAGGACCCTCACCCTGGTGGAGGTGGAGATGGAGGTGGGGGCCTGGCTGTAATCGGAGCCACCGGTGTAGTTGGAAGCTTCACTCATAATGCTCATGGGACGCTCCTTCTGCTCAGCGTTGCCCTCCTGCTCAGCCGAGGCCTTCCTGGCTGGTCTGGAACAGACGGACAGAGAGGAGGGATTTCACAGGAGGTTCAGGAGTGGGTGGAGCAGCAGCGTCCCGGCTGAGCCTGTCACTACCCCACCCGTCCCGGAAGCACCATCCTTACCATCAGCTCAGATATCCATCTGGGTCGCCCTCGATTTTGATTACCTAAATTACGTTTTTCCCTCCTTAGAAATAATAAGTGTCCTAAATTATAATGTGTTAAAGGTTAATAATGTACTACCTGAGAAAATAAATGCATTAAAATCCTTTCTGTTTTATCTGTACAGGAAATGGGATCCTACGCCACTTCCGGGTGCCAACTTTATCTGCTTTGGATTTAAACATAAATCTAGTCTTTTTGAGTTTTGTTTTCCTTTTGTGTTAACATGATGCTATGTAGTGCGTAATCTAAAGAAAGAAACAAATAAAATGCAGATAAACATGGTTTAATCAGATTTAGCCGGACCGCTCTGAGCATGTCCCATGATGACGTCAGAGAAGCAGTTTAAGTGTGTGTATATATATATATATATATATATATATATATATATATATATATATATACTAGGGATGGGACGGTTTATGAAAACCGTCCGAACCGTTCGGTTCAACTGTCTCGGTTCGATTCGCGTGTGTTTCGTTCGGTTCATGCGCTGCTCCTTTTTCTCATAGGCGAAGCGTTTACATTCCAGAGCAGAAGGTGGCGGTACTGCGACCAAAGCCAACCACCAGTAGTAAACAAGAAGAAGAAGAAGCAAAGCAGCGTAGCCGGGTGTAGCAGAAAAAAAACAGTTGTTGTGGAGAATTGTGTGGGTATGGCGAGTGGGAAAGAACAGGAGTTGGAAGACGCGCCAGCAGCACTTTATAGGTCTGCTGTATGGGACCACTTTGCATTTAGAGTGACCTACGATGACGGCGGGAAGAAAGGTGTGGATAAAAGTGCAACAGTGTGCAAGCATTGTGCAACACGTTTTGTTTATGCTAACAGCAACATGACCAACATGTCAGGCTAACCCCGAAATCCCTCATACTCCGTCAGCGCTCCGCTCCGCCCCGCTGCGCTCCAGACCGCCTGCTCAAAGCAAAGCATACAGCCGCCACTGTGGCTCCCGTCCGGAAATGATCCAGGGTTTCCGCGGATCATTTAAAATAATGACAATCCATTATTTTTGGGGGGATTTTTTCATTAATTTCATTAATTTTTATGGGATTTCGGTGTAACAATCAACATATACCGAATCGAACCGAAAACCGTGACCACGAAACCGTGAATCGAACCGAACCGTGGATTTTGTGAACCATTCCACCCCTAATATGTATATATATATATATATATATATATATACACACACACATATATATATATATATATATATACACACACACATATATATATATATATATACACACACACGTATATATATATATACACACACACACATATATACACACACACATATACATACACATGTATATACACAAAATAGTCTTCATTTCAATTTATCAACTTTTTGTTTATCTGATTGGTTTTGATGCTTTTTGATTTTTTGCAGTCTTTGTTCTCTACATGCAACAACATTTCTGCTGTAAATCTTTAAACTCCTGAAGACTTTAGATCGGAGGTCTTCAACAGGGGGTCCGCGACCCCTAGGGGTTCCGCAGAGGTACTGCATGGGGGTCGCAAAAGTTTTGGTTCATTTTTTTTTTTTAATCCCCCCTTGCAATTTTTTCCACTAATTGAAATGTCTTTAAACACACATTAACATCTTTCAAGCTGGGCACCGTTTCATTCACAACACCTGTCCCATCAACCAGGAATCAGAAATACTCTAATAATCCCAGGGAGGGATTACTTTAGTTACATTACTCCATCTGTAATAGAGTGACTATAGGGCCAGTTTGATAGAACACCATTTCTACAATATATATAATTAGGGGGTCGTGCTCCATCTCTCCATCAGTTTGGGGTCCTTGGCCTGGAAAAGGTTGCAGACTGCTGCTATTAGAGCCTCTTTCCATCCAACCCTCTGAGTTCCCAGTTAGAGATGTGAAGAGGAACGCAGAGAGGCTGTCTAACTGAGACTTCAACCCGCCTCTGGGTGTTTCCTGCTGCACGCTGACTTACTGTTCATTGACCACAAAGATGCAGTTGTCTTGTGACGGGACGCCAGACACCGGGTGCTTGCAGGTCACCTTCCTTTCATTGTGGCTGAAGGAAAAGAGAAAACATGGAGGTTAGAAAGTGTCTGCATGAGAAAGCTGTGAGAGGAGCCAGAAGTGAGGACAGGTTGGTTTAAAGCGCCAGCTTCCTGCAGCAGAGCTCACCTGGAGCCGCGGGTGACCCTGAACTTCAGCATGATGTTTACAGAGCTGCAGCAGAGATCCTGCCCTAAAACAGGCGGCTCTCTTCCTGACCGTCCTCCGCCTGGAGGGAGGAGCAGCTTTACTCCTCCTGGTCAGAGGCTGCATCAGCAGGTAACTGCTGACTCCTGTTTCTATAAACAGCAGGCTGCTCTGAGACATCCTCTGGATCCTCTTTGTTTTCTGCTATCTGATTTTTTTCCTGCCTTGAACGATGTCTGAACATTTTGAAATTTGGAATCCTGTCTGAGTTAAAGAAGAGGGAATCTGTTTCCCGTCTCTGTATCCCTTTGCTCCTCCTCTGATGAGCTCTGCTGTCTGATGAGAATGCAGATCAGTTCCTCTCCTCAGATCCACAAAAACTGGTCAAATAACCTCAAGAACAACCAATCCTGGCCACCCGGCCCTGTGAAGTCATCTGGAATCTGATTGGATGGTCTGCCTGAACCGAGACCTGAGCTATAGAAATAAACTAAACATCTACATTTGACCACTGCTGTGCTTTAATTAGTGGAAATGTTCTGAAACAGAGCGATTACAAGACAAAATTTGAGAGAAAGAAAATGGCTTGAAGTGTCTGAATGGGGCAACATTCCTCTCCTGGAAAGGCTTCGTCTTTACTTGATTAAACGTTTTGAGGAAGATTTAGAAACTACAGAAGAGGATTAGGGCCACTGAAAAAAAAAAAGTTAACTGATTTTATTTCAGTTTGACATGGGGAAAAAGTCAGAATTCTGACTGAATTCTGACAATAAAAAAGTCAGAATTCTGACTTTTTTCCCATGTTAAACTGAAATAAAATTAAAAAATCAGTTAACTATTTTTTTTTTCAGTGGCCCTAATCCTCTTCCGTAAGAAACGACCCGCCCAGAGAGGGAACGCCTCTTAAACGCGTGCGATTAGGTTTAGAGAGGGACCCATAATGGGACTAATGGAAAAATAAATAATAGATTTAGTTTGACGTTTCCACTGATTTCTCTTCTAATTAGAGACGATTCGTTGGAAAATAATTGGAACCTAAACGAGTAAATCTGCCAAACTGACAGAAGTAATGGGTCATAAAGAGATCACGTTTATTTCCCACAAAATAAATGATTCACAGACAGAATATAACATTAAACATTTCTAACATCACAGAAAATGTTTTCCTTAAAAGCATTTTGCTGAATAATGTTTAGAAGAACAATGATGTGTTTCCTGCATCTATTTAATCATAAAACAGCAAAATCATTTCAAGCAGGCTGTGAAAACATCTCAGTATGAAAATATGACGTTAAATAAACAGACTGGAGCAAAGATTTACCTTTAGGCTATTATTATTATTATTATCATTATGGGAAACCTCAGAATGACATGCTAAAATAATTGAATTCATACTTTAATTTAGGATAATTTGAACTTTCTAAAATGTCTGAATAAGTCCATCTGCCTGCAGGGAGGTCTATGTTCTCTGCACCTTTTCATGCTTTCTGTCCAGCAGCTGAGTTAAACCATCTGCAACCAGAAGGCCGATCAGAACGTGGATGATGTCATCATCAGAAGGCAACCACAGCGTTTTAAAGCAACATCAAACCATAACATGGGAAAAACGCAGCAGAAGGGAAGCAGCTTCACATCTCTACTGTGATTCTAAGTCAGGATCTCAGGAAGAACCAGAGAAATGGCAGCGATGCGATATGAGGAGGAGGATTCCCCCGTCGGCAGCAGAGGACAGACTGGGACGGAAACCTCCATAAACCCTGGAGAACCATCGTTATCTCCCATCAGAGTCATTAAGTTAGGACTGGGTCTGAATCTCAGAGAACATTCAGCCAATCACAGCACAGACGTTTTTCCTTCATTAAAAAGTTTGACAGCTTTCTGAAAACGTTTTATATTCGGGGATCAAAGACACGTTTCCATTCAGAAAGATTAATTTTAAACCCGTCTGGAGATGCAGTCAGTGAGCAGCCGTGACCCTTAACCCAACGACATGGACCCTCCCCACACAGAACCCCCCACGGCCCTCAGAGCCCCACCACCTCCAGACTCAAACCAGGACCTTTGCACCACTTCCATGGCCTTCAATCAGGTCCTCAGTAGGAAATCATCATTAACAATCATTCCCAGGAAAACCTGATGGGAGAAAATCTGAAGTATTCTAATGCAGGACAGACGGGACCACGCTCCATAAACCATCAGCTTCCACTAGAGTTCATATTGACCACTGAGTCTGATAAATCATACCGATTTCCAAAGACTTCCTCTTGGATCATACAGATAATACAAAATGACAATAAATGTCTAGAAAAGTCTAAGATGACTTTGATTTCAGACTCCAGCATCCAGCTGCTCCGGTTAAAGTAAAGGTTGTTTCTGGGAGGATAAAGCCTCAGTGGGGAAGAAAAGAGAGAAAAACCTAAAGGCAGACGGACAAAGTCTGAGTTTCAGCTCCTCTAGAACAGCCATGAAGAGAAGTAAATGTTTTTCTGTTTGTTGCTGGGATTTTTCATTTTCTGCAGCAGCTACTGAGAAACAAGAACAGACGGAAAGGTTTCAGTTTCACACTAACAGCAGCCTGTCGCCTTCATTCTCAGCTACAGAGGAACCACTGAGACGCTCTAAAGAAAAGCTTTTTAATGTAGAACATGCAGCGAACACATCAGATGGTTCTGAGAGAACTTCATCATAGTTTTACCAGCCTTCATGAGCCTGTCTGAATGCTGACACACTGCTTTTAGGTTCCAGCCTGTGTGCAGAGAAGCAATTCACCGTCTGCATCTGTTAGGAGGAGATGAGCTGCACGCCTAGACTGAACAACTCTGACTCTGATGGCCAATAACATCCCTGAAGAACCGTCACTACAAAGACCATCAGCAGTACGGCGGTAAATAAGGCATGAGGAAAGGAGGAACGCTGAGCTTGTGGAGGAGGAGGAGCAGCATGCAGCTTTTAAAAAGCCATAAATGAGGCATGAGACCAAACATCTGGAACTCCTGTTTCCAGCACCCAGGCGTGATCCTGTGCCTGCGTTAACATGAAGAACGGCCTGTCGTTGCCTGATGTTTAATGTCAGCCATCATCGTCGTGTTTTGCTCTAAATGTCACCAAATGTCACCGCGGTCAGAATCCATGGAGATCTGCTCCCTGTGGACCACCTGCTGCCCGCCTCCTTCCTCCGTCCATCAGAAAGGCCACAGCCTTTTCTTCTACGCCAGTTCTCCCTATTGTTCCCCCCCGAGGTCCTTCATTCTCCAGCCGCTTCTGAACATTAGCATGAGGTCAGCTGGTAGCTGATTGACGGCTGGCAGCAACATGGAGGCAGCTGCTCATAAGGGAGCAGCTTTAGGAATCTCCTCCCTGTGATGCTGTGGAAAGGATCAGGAGTCTTCATCAACCAGAGAGGCTGAAGGTCCTCCAGCATCTTCTCACTGATGGACATGTGAGGAACATGAAGGCTGTGTCTCTGTTCTACATGCAGCCTGAACAGATCCAGCGAGTTCCCACTAAAGAACTGCCAGCGATTAGCACTGATTCTCTGGCTGCAGAAACGGACCAGGGCCTGTACCGGTCACTGGACCAAGATGGAGGATTTAGCTGGGATTGATTCAATTACCATGGTGATTTATTTGATGCAGCTAGACAGCTTCAGACTGGACAACAACAAGGATAGCTGCCAAGCTAACCTCGTGGCTAACAGCCAGACTAACAGCAGGCCTAACATCTAGGCTAACAGCCAGGCTAACATTCGGGCTAACGTCCAGGCTTAAATCTGGGCTAATGTTCAGACTAACAGCGCGGCCAACATCTAGGCCAACAGCCGGGTTAACATCCAGACTAACAGCCAGGCTAACAGCAGGGCTAACATCTAGGCTAACAGCTGGGCTAGCATCCAGGCTAACAGCCAGGCTAGTGTCTAGAGTAAAAGCCGGGCTAACAGCCAGGCTAGCATCCAGACTAAAAGCCGGGCTAACATCTAGGCTAACAGCCGGGCTAACATCTAGGCTAACAGCCAGGTTAACATCTAGGCTAACAGCCAGGCTAACAATCGGGCTAACGTCCAGGCTTAAATCTGGGCTAATGTTCAGACTAACAGCGCGGCCAACATCTAGGCCAACAGCCGGGTTAACATCCAGACTAACAGCCAGGCTAACAGCAGGGCTAACATCTAGGCTAACAGCTGGGCTAGCATCCAGGCTAACAGCCAGGCTAGTGTCTAGAGTAAAAGCCGGGCTAACAGCCAGGCTAGCATCCAGACTAAAAGCCGGGCTAACATCTAGGCTAACAGCCGGGCTAACATCTAGGCTAACAGCCAGGTTAACATCTAGGCTAACAGCCAGGCTAACAATCGGGCTAACGTCCAGGCTTAAATCTGGGCTAATGTTCAGACTAACAGCGCGGCCAACATCTAGGCCAACAGCCAGGCTAACAGCAGGGCTAACATCTAGGCTAACAGCTGGGCTAGCATCCAGGCTAACAGCCAGGCCAACAGCTGGGCTAGCATCCAGGCTAACAGCCAGGCTAGTGTCTAGAGTAAAAGCCGGGCTAACAGCCAGGCTAGCATCCAGACTAAAAGCCGGGCTAACATCTAGGCTAACAGCCGGGCTAACATCTAGGCTAACAGCCGGGCTAACATCTAGGCTAACAGCCAGGCTTGCATCCAGACTAACATCCAGGCTAACAGCTGGGCTATCATCTAGGCTAACAGCCGGGCTAACATCTAGGCTAACAGCCAGGCTAGCATCCAGGCTAACAGCCGGGCTAACATCTAGACAAACAGCCGGGCTAACATCCAGGCTAACAGCCGGGCTAACATCCAGGCTAACAGCCGGGCTAACATCTAGGCTAACAGCCGGGCTAACATCCAGGCTAACAGCTGGGCTAACATCCAGGCTAACAGCTGGGCTAACATCTAGGCTAACATCCAGGCTAACAACCGGGCTAACATCTAGGCTAACAGCCGGGCTAACATCCAGGCAAACAGCCGGGCTAACATCCAGGCAAACAGCCGGGCTAACATCAAGGCTAACAGCCGGGCTAACATCAAGGCTAACAGCCGGGCTAACATCAAGGCTAACAGCCGGGCTAACATCCAGGCTAATAGCTGGGCTAACATCTAGGCTAACAGCCGGGCTAACATCCAGGCTAACAGCCGGACTAACATGTCTGCTTCTGTCTCCTTGAACCCCCGTCGGTCTCAGCAGATGGTCGCTCATACTGAGCCTGGTTCTACTGGAGGTTTCTTCCTGTTCAAAGGGAGTTTTCCTCTCTACTGTCGCTCGAGGTATGCTTGGTGTTTGAAACATGGTCTATGCCTGCAAAGCTCTACCAACCAAGGCCAACATCCAGACTGGGAACACTGGTGTGAACTGTACCTGGAGATGCTCCGGCTGCCACAGCGTCTTGGAGGAGCAGCTGTTATCTTCTCTCCTCTAAATCACTATTCTGTCCACACTCTGACAGCGGAGGGAAGATGACGGCTCAGAAAACGACTCGTCTGAGTCGAGCAGATGAAGCTCCACCAGAGCAGCTCTGAGACGTCCTGGCAGCCACTCCCCTTCCTCACATCCTGCCATGCCAAAGGAAAGCTCTCAGCATACGGCGCTAGGGGAGAATGGACGGTGCTTTGCTTCTTCAGACAGACAGAAGCAACAGCTTTATGGGCACCTCACCATTAGAGCAGGACATGGAGGACGGCTGAGTGCTGCTGAACAGCCCTGCCTTCCTCTCCTGGTCTGCCTGCGCCACTTCTGCACCTCCATCGTCACACAGACAAGTCGACGTAGAGCAGATGAGCAGGAAGTGGCCACTGGGGGGCAGCGTTGCCTCTGCGTGCCGTAAAAAGGCATTTCAGTCACATGTTTCTGTTCATCCTGTTGATTCTGGCTTCCTAACTGTATCACCTTCTCTGGGGAATAAATTGATGTTGATGCTTTCTGGTGAAAACAATGTGAACTGTCCTCATCCATTCTGTATCACAGCTAAAAGCAGCACATTCTAATAGCAGGAGGTCTCCCATGGAACACAGACATCCATCTAACCCTAACCACACAGTGTCTGACCTAAAGCTGGAGTTCACTATCGGCTCAGGAGACTGCTGATCTATAATCGTCACAGTAAACCCAATCAGTGGAGCAGATTGTTTAATGCAGCAAAAAGCCAACAGGAACGAGAGGTTAACAGCTGTGATGAACAGGGATGGTGTGGGTCTGGGGGGGCCGGTCGCTGTCATACTGGACCCAGTTCAGAACATAGATCCAACAGCAACGGTCTGCCTGTCAGGTATTCAGACTGAGGATCTGGCCTGGAAGCTAGGTTGTTCCATATGTCTGTTGTTCATTCTACAAACCCAGAAGGAGGTGAATATAGGCTAATGTGTTGAATCTTTGGATAATTCAGCAGTTATTGGGTGTTTCTCGTCGTTTTGTTGATGATATTCAGCTATCCTGCTCATTTAAGCCCTCTAAGCTGATCTGACCTTAATTCTCTCAACTCTTCTCCCTAATGTGGAACATGAAATGAACTAAAGAGATGACCTTTGACCGGTCTCTGCTGCTTTCCTTCTCCTCTGTGCCGACGGCGCTTCAACACGTTCCCGGAGGAGACATGGTGGCTTTACGCCAGGCAGATGCTGTGTCCTGTTCTTTAACCTAGAGGCTGCATCAAGGATGGGATTTCTATTTGCTTCTGTTTGTGCCCGTGTGTGTGTGTGCGGGGTGGGTTATTGCATAAGTCATGTGCTTTTAAGCAGCTGAATGTCAGCTTGAATCACAGCCCAGATTTACTTTACCCTTCTTTGAATAAACAGTTTGTCGGTGCGTGTCGGCCCGTGTCATGTCAGTGCGTGTGGTGTCGGTCCGTGTGGTGTCGGTGCATTTCGTGTTGGTGCGTGTCGGGTCATTACATGTCGTGTAGGTGCCTGTCATGTCGGTCCATGCCATGTTGGTGCATGTCGTGTCAGTGCGTGTCGTGCTAATTGGGAACCAGTGTCCATATTTCATCTCGACATGATGATGTGGGATCTCTGCAACCCCCCCAATCCCCTCCCCTATCCGCTTTTCAGCCAAGGCCTCCACAGGCAGGTCACATAGCAAATCACAGAGGTGTGATAAACCACCCCCCTCTGTGTGAGGACAGACAAAAATCACAGAGCACACAAAATTCATTCTCTCTTTGCCTCCTGTGCTCTTTTTCCTCCTCTCCCTTGCCCATGAAGCTGGGGTCCATCTCCAGCAAGATGGAGATCCTGTCGGAGCGGAAAGACCCAGATCTCCAGAATCCTCAAGGATAAGTCAGAACCTTTCAGAACCAAACTGCTGCAAAACAGACCTTTTGCAACACATTTCTCTTGAGTTTCAGAACTTATAGAGCCAAACAGGATGAGAACCATGCCCTGGGTATGAGCTTGAGACAAAAGAGATTCTGGCCTGACTGCTGAGCTGCAGCTGGATGAAACTCAAGCTTTCCAAATGGACATGGAAAAAGGTTTGCAGGTCTGGCATGATTAGGGACAGAACAAACAACATGTGTTTACTGATGAGTAAAGACAAGCTAATGAATGGACTGCATGCTACGCTATGCTACAGGAATATGTTGTGAGCTATTTTTGAAGCTTTGACAAGCTTTATTCACTAAGGATTTAAACACTGATATAACATTAGTGTTCATGTGTTCCTCAGATGCTCATTACATTTCCATTAGCAAGTATGACCAAGAGTCATTTATTGGAATCCTGATTTCTATTCGCTGCTAGCTATTTCAAGGAGGGTACCAGCAGGTGGAGCCATTACGCGCAGTTCCAAGCTGACACCAAAAGTTCCAAACCCCACAGCTCTTGAACTGTTATAGCTAGAGGTCTGAAATTTTCTGCATTTGTGGCTGACATGACGTAGAACAAATACAATAAATCCTGCTTTTTCTCAAAAATGTCTTTATCACTGCTGTTCAAAAAAGATTAATCATTTCCGAGAATAAAAAACAACAACATTGAGTCATGTTTGAACTGATGCAGCTTAGTCTGTTTTCTAGTCACCCAATTTCAATTTATATATCCAGACACTAGAGGGTTTTAGCTTTTAAATAATGTATTGCACACATAATTTGGGCTTACAGTTCGTCAGTTATTTGCTTTTCCATTTGGGTATAAAATAGGCGAGGATTATCCCAACTGAGGTGGATGTTAAGAGTTAACCATGTCAACGTGCCGGTGCATCTTGTGTCGGTGCGTGTCACGTTGGTGCATGTCGCTTTGGTGCATGTATTGTCGGTGCATGTCGTGTCGGTGCGTGTTGTGTCGGTGCACGTTGTGTTGGTGCGTAAGCGTTGGTGCCTTCATATTAGCGGTGGTGTGATGTGATGAGGGATGCTGGGTTGAAGCCCCAATGAGTAGCTGAAATGAGGGATGATTCGCTCTGACAGGCCCTTTCTCCCTTCCTTTTCTCTGTTTTTATTTCTCATTCCTTGTTTGCTTTCCTGTCTTCTTCCCTATTGGCATGCACACAGAGTGTGCGGACAGGGGATGTGTGGAGATGGGTAACCATGACAACAGCAGCTTAAAGTGAGCCTGCTCATGGCAGAAGTGGCACAGTGCCTGCTCTGATGCACAGATATCTTGCTTCTCCCCATATTCCAACTAAGGATGGATCCAATGATGTCCAGATCTTGAACTGAGTTCATCATAGGTTGCTGTCATCTTCTTTCCATCTCCAAGCAAACTAAAAGCTTTCCATGGCCTCTGGTGGTTCAATCCCTTTACACTTTAATGTTAATCAGGGCTGACATCGTTCTGTCCCCTGATATGCTCCATCTGTGTTCATCTTCCTTATGATCTGGTTCATGTTCTATTCTACACATCTGCAGTGAGAGGCAGATGTGTAGAATAGAACAGCTGATGTGTTGACTGCTCGGCCAGCTGAAAGCTGGCTGCAGCCGCAGGGACTCCGTAACAAATAATTATCTAAATAAACTAAGCACATCTGCTATGCATATAAAAGCACAGCACGTATGATGGGACAGCTGTAGAGGTTTGGAGAGTTCAGCATTAAGCACAGGTCCTCCTCTGTGTCACACAGAGAGAAACATCCCATACATCAGCATGCTGGGTGTCTTCATTCCAGGATGAAGGTTTCTTCTCTGACACAGCTTCTCAAACTAGATCAGAGAGGAGCTTTGTCTCCCTCTGGTGGGCTGTGTGATCATCAGCACTAACACATTAATAATACTGGCGCTGGACAATCAGGACGCAGAGGTCACACCTTCTAACACAGCAGGCTGCTTCCCTTCCTCACCACTCAGCGAAGGAGGCAGCGCTCTGAGGAAAGGCAGACATGTGGAACGGAGCGGTGAGGGCAGGCCACAGGTTTACAGTACTAATGTCAGCACTAAATAAACTGACATGGTAAAAACTGGTCGACCATCAGCTCAAAGAACTGGAGTGTTGCCGCTCTGCAGGATTCAGGCGCTCTGGAGTCCCTCTGAACGCCTCCAAAGCTTTCAGAGCCAAACTTCAGGCTGTCTGTCTAACAGCTCGGCCTGTTTCAGTGAAGCCAGTTGCTCCAAACGACCCAGTCAAAGTCCAGACATGGCGGAACCTTCAGAAAGCCTCCCAGAAACCTCCAAGAACTACAGCCTGGTTGGAAATGAGAGCTCAACAGTTGGAGGTAGACCTTCTGTACCCGGAGGTGAACTTTGTTTTCTAACAACCTTCTGTATCTTTTTTTGGACCATGAACAGGTTGTCTGTATTACCATGTTTTAACCATGACTCTAAACAGCTCTATATGTTCATGAGTCGGCCATGTTGTGGTCCTGCTGACAGGCTGGCCTACATGAACATGTTGGTGTTGGGAGCGTCATGCTGGGGGACGGGGAGGCTGTATCGAGCTGAATCCAGACCATCCCTGAAGAAGACCAGAGACTGAGGTGGAGGTTTCCTTCAGTCCAGTTATCTCCACAGTGACTCCCTGGGTTAGGTTGTCCCATCGCCTAACCAGGAGTTTTTATTCATCCTGAGAAGGGGAATATTTCCTGAAGAGACCAAAGTGAGACAAATAAACAAATCCTCCCTAAAGGATGCCTTAAATCTAAAGCTTCTCAGTGGAAAAATACCAACTATGTACACTTTAAAGGATGATCAGGAGTTATAGAAGGGCCCAGTTTGCTACTGTGGCTCTCACCATGTGACCAACCTGCTGGTTTCTTATCAGCAAAAGGAGAGCAGGAACAGCAGAAAGACCAACCTGATGTCTCAAAGCCTTTTCTCTGTCTCTAAGGAACTATTGTTGGCCAAATATCACAAGACCTAAACCAGCACGGATGGAGAATAGAAGCAGGTCGAGAACAAGGTCAGAACCAATCATCCATGTGTTTGAAACCTGGGTGAGGTCAAAGGAAGGGCGTGGCTTATTTACAGATGGGGAGGCGTTCCTCCTTGGCCTGTAAGGATCTGATGTGGTGGAGCAGAGTGTGCAAACCTCATTATGAGCCCGTCACTGAGATGAAGAAACAGAGGAAAAGTGCCTTGGAGCCCTGAGGGCCTCCCAGGAGAGCAGCTGGATCAAAGCCCACCGTGAACTCACCACCAAACACAATCAGCCGACGGCTCCAGCCAGGCTTCCTCAGATCACTGCTATTAGTTTAAGGAGGGGGGGGGGGGGGGGGGGGGGTGAAAAACTCTAGTGAGAGAAAAGGAAGTTTCAACGACTGCATCTTCTATGGGACTCGTCCTGAAGCAGACATTGAGGCTTTTCTGCCCAGCTCCCTGTTCGCATTCCCTTCCTTTGAACTTTTTATCTCTTGGAAAAACTATGGAAAAGTTTAACTGAAACTACATCATTCCAGATACATTCCGGAATGATTGTCATTATCTTAATCATGTTTTAGGGGACTAGAACCTGTAAAAAGGACGAATCAACGGCAGCTATCAGCAAAAGATGGACTGACTGTCTTCTACAGAACATCTTTGACATAAAATTCCAACAACTAGAAGTAAATGTGACGGTTATTATCTGCCTGTGATCCCAAACGACATACAAGTGAATGTGGAGGTTAATATGGGGCACGGCTATATCTCAGTCCTGCCTGTCATTGCAGACTCAGCCAGAAACCTTGGTAATAAACCCAGAGGCGGCCAAGAACTCACCGGAAGGTCTGAGAAACTCAATCAATCAGGTGGAAGTGAAGGAAACCCTCTTTACTCCCACCCGATGGAGCACTCTACACCCCCCCTCATACCCAGACACCCCAAACCCCTTTCTCAGCTCCGCACCAACAAGATGAAAACAGGCCTACCTGCCCAATTCCACAGAAACCAAGGAGTTCTGCTTAGTAAGTCTGACTCTATCGAATACGTTATGACACAAGCCATGACATTCATTCGGACATTGTGAAATGAATCTAATTAGAGTCAACTTTTCCAAACTCTTATTTTTCAGTATCTGTAGACAGTTTGAACATTTGTCTCTCCTGGGATTTATGGCACCTTTTATGGGTGATTTGTGTTAATTATGGCTGTTTAGTTATTGTGGGTTAGGGCATTGATAACCTTGAACAAAGAGATCCAGTAGAACCATTGATAATCTCACTTTAAACAGCAAACAGCACCGAGTTGACCTTCTCTGAGGGCCAGAACATTTCTAAAGCGTCTGTAACTGATGTCGTCCTCTCTGAACACTTTGCTGTTATTCTGTTTCCAATGACTCTTTTCATCACAGAGGCATCTTCAACCAGATCTACTCCTCTTTCTCCACTTTGCCTCTGACTGCTGACCAGCTGCTGGGTGACTGTCATATCAGACTCATGGATCCAGCGGCTCTAGTTAAAGTAAAGGTTGTTTCTAGGTGGAGAAGATCTCCAGCAGCCAGGAGAGAAAGAGGGAGAGCCAAAAAGCCAAAGGCAGTTGGAGAAAGTCTGGAGTTCAGGGTCAAAGGTCAGAGTTCCGTATGTACATCCATATTAAGCCTGGAGTCAAAGGTGTCTCCAGCTAGTCTGTTTGGTCTACATTTGGTCTGGTGTTACGCTATGGCCTGAAATGTGCCCCATAATCTACGCTTCATCATTTCCTCATTCTTTAGCTTTACTAGACATGGATATACTTTAGTATATTCTGCTGTAAAATGAATCTCAGCTTCTCAACCCCCCTCTCCTCACCCTCTCCTCACCCGCGCTCTCTCCATTCATCTCCTGGTCGCAATCGACCGTTCTTTTGCTGTTCTTCCAGCATCTATTCTTTCCTTTTTCTTTTCTGGGAATCCGCTAAAGTTCCTCTTTTTGGTATCCATTGTCGCTATCACATTGTACGTAACGGTTATGGTTTTAATCTACGCTCTGGATTACCCATAATTCCAAGTCGTGTTGTAAAAAATAAAATAACTAAATACGTTGTTGTTTTAAGATCTTTATTGGGGTTTGAAACATTATATTTTTTACCAACCATCTAATGAACTATGCACAGTTATTAACATAGTAATTAAAAGTACCGCTGTCTGCTTTGCTATTGGTGTCGTGTTTAAACGGCTCACCATCATGGTGAAATCTGGCATGTGTTGGGGTAGAAATACGGTCCAGTCAGTCAGCGTAGTATCAGATGGGTTCAAGAGGAATTTTTCGCACCATTACATCTAGTCTACAATTGTGTGGGGGGCCAACCAGGTGTCAGTGACGGCGCCCCTAAGAAGTCGGGGGCCCCTAAGCAACTGCATACTCTGCTTACCGATAGTCACGCCATTGGTGTTACGTACTAAGCTCTCCCTGCTGCCTCCATGTTTTACCATCAGCCTTCCTTAAAGCTCTGCCTCTAATATCACCTGATTTACCTCAATCTGTCAGGAGTTTTTCTCCAAACCATTCGAACAAAAACGATCAAACTGCTGCTTAAAAAGAGCAACTTAAAGCAGCTGCTCCTGCAGAACTACGGGCTGATATCGAAGCTGCTCCTCATCAGTCAGATTATGGAAAAGCTGTGGTTCCTCCTCCGAACTCCTTCCTAACAACAAGCAGCTGATTCCTGGCCTCAGTACAGACTGACCTCGTCCAGGTGTTCAGTACAGACTGTGGGAGAACAGCAGTTCTGGTTGTACTGGACCCCAGTGCAGCGTTTGAATGCAAAGATCACCGCATCTGATCATAGCGCCTGGAAATCTGGGTCGCTTCTCATTCTTGAGCAAATGTTTGCTTTGTTCCTAAGGGGAGCGAGGACCATGTGGTCGACAGTAAATCCAGCTGGAGCTGAACAGACAGCTTGTGCAGAGCTGGATAAGGACTGTGGAGCTTCAGTTCTCCTCAGCTGTCTCTGGTTGCTCCCTCCTAACCTCCTGCTTGCTTCCTAATGTCAGGAGATATTGTTTCCTAATAAAGGTGCTCACATGTGCTGCTTTGCATTGAAAGTTTTTGTTTTGGGCGTAAATCTGAAGCTTTGACTGCATAACAGCAAGCGTTGCTTTTGCGCTGCAGCAGCTTGTCAGGTGGAGCTCCTAAAAGTCCGCTAGCATTCCGGTTCCAAAGCAGATTCCCAGGTTTAAAAATAAATCTCTGCTGCTTGTTTGCTGAGCTCTGCAGCACAGTCTGCAGCCAGCTGCAGCGTCTATTGCTGGCAGATGAAGCAGCTTTTAAACGGCGTGGTTGAATGTTTAGCCGAGGAGCAGAGCGTTCTGATGGGATATGACATCAGCAGGAAGACGGAGCGTCCTTCCTTTCTAAATATCAACTCCTGATGCATGAAACCTGTTATTTCAGTGGCTTAAGAAGTGCTGCTGTTCTTCACAGGAAGCATAAACGGGTTGTTATCCTGATTGGATCCCAGCTCTCTGACTGGGAAACCAGCTGCCACACCAGACGGCTGACTGGGCTGGTTGTTGGTGCAGTTAGAGCTCCAGGCTTCACTGTGTTCATCACAGAGATCCATACCTGAGCAGGTCATTCAATCCTAGATTTAACACCAACCATCTCCACCCATCACAGCACCACCTTCCTAACTATAGCAACCCTGTCTGTTAGCAAATGACTTCCTCTAGATCCTGACTACTTTAGAGCAACCTTTGACTGAGCCACCTGATATTATCAGGGACACTTTCCCGTCTTTATCATTTAATATTCCTAATCCTCCTCTGCAGTCTACTTTTTCCATGTGCAGAGCTTTAAGGTGTCCTTCAGCCAGAGAACAGCTACCTGATCTGATTAAAAATCTCCTATTTTAGTTTGTACCAACTATAAAGAAAGTCTGACTGAGCGACACGTTCTTATTTTGTAAGGAACCAAGCAGTGGGCGCCCCTCGGCCTTCCTTCTGCTGGTTGATGAGGTGTTTATTGTCATTCCACTGTCAGAAGTACAGAGCAACGAAATTCCCTCTCTGCATTTAACCCATCCTCTTGAGGAGCAGTGGGCTGCCATTGTGCGGCACCCGGGGAGCAGTGTGGGGTGGAGGGTCTTTGCTCAGGGACCCAGAGAGGCAGTCTGTGGGAGTGGGACTCGAACTCAGAACCTCAGGTTTCCAAGCTCTATGCCCTAACCACTAGGCCACCACTCCCCAAAGCAGGCGTTAGCATGAAGGGTCCTGCCTAAGGACCCACACTGGCAGCTCCTTCCCCCCAGCTGAGATATGAACCCAGGCTTCCTGTTTGCAGGACGGGAGACGGATGACGGCTAATGGATGCCGTTTCCTGTTTCTTCCTGCCAATCAGGAGTGTCTGACATTAGACCCCACAGACGGTAGCAGAGCCCTACATGTATGGATAAAGCATCTGATGTCATATAGAGACTTTCAGAGTTCCCACAAAATCCAAATGGTTTGATGCTCAGTGGAAACGTCCCAGAATGTTTAGAGACCAACTGAACAATGACGTCTTCCCGTCCAACCTGAGCCACACTGCATCCGTCTCATCATCGTAGTGAAGGACGCTGACGGCTGCCCTGTGGGACGACCCGGTTCCTCAGCCCCCCTCGGCTCTGGTACCAGCACATCTCAGGGCTTTTTCAGACAGAACGCCAAAAAGTGGATATTCTCTATAGCAGGGGTGTCAAACTGGTTCCAGAAAGGGCCGTGTGGCTGCAGGTCTTCTTTCCAACCAAACAATAGCAAACCAGACTTCAGTCATCTCATCAAGTCATCATGTTAAGATTGGACTCACTTGATGAGATGACTGGAGTCTGCTGTGCTATTGCTTGGTAGGAAAGAAAACCTGCAGCCACACGGCCCTTTCTGGAACCAGTTTGACACCCCTGCTCTATAGAACGCCGGCCCGACCGAACCGGAGGGGGCGCAGATGCAATCGCGGTAAAATAATCTACATTACAGTTACGGTTAGCTGGTTATGCTAGCTGGCTGACCACACATGCAAAGCGTGTTATGAGGTAGAAGAACGTCAGGTTTTTACTGCCTGTTTCTCCTGCCATGAGCAAAGTGCATTAGAGAGATATGATGTTACTGTCAAGCTGTTTATTTCACTAAAACTGCATTATGCATATTCATTCTGAGTTTTCTAAACCTCTCATTTATTTACACAAAAAATAAATCAGCCCATAGAGGCTAATATGAACACAGATCATAACTTTTAGATTCTGAATGTCATGCCCAAAGTCAATAGTAAAACTTCAATGTGCGAAAGCAGCATGTTGCAGTTACAGCGCTCCAGTTACGTTTTTAACTTTCTTATTTTTATCTTTTTGATTTCTCTTGTTTTTTCATAGTGACTCTGAAGTATTATCCTCTATAATGAGGTATTTTCAGAGAGTTTCTGTGCTTTTTTGTGTACCCCCCCTGTAATTGACATTTATGCACTAGTTTTGCACGCCATGTATCACTTTACTTGGATGTATCACTTTATTTGGATTTAGTTTTTACATATGCATATTATATATATATATATATATATATATGTAACTGCAGTGTGTAACAGCGTGTAACAAAAGTATTTTCCCTCTGGGGATTATTAAAGTATTTCTGATTCTGAAAACTAAATAAAATCAAAAAAATATTTGAATAAGTAAATATTTATTCAATGATATATTACTCTACATTTAATTGATTTTTATTTTATACCACTAGGAATAATAAATGTCTTAAATGTGTGGCTATACAGTACATTTTTTGAAAAGCTATGAAATGTAAGTTTGTGTTTAAGATTCAGATTGTAGTTTAAGGCTCATGTTTCATTTAGCAGAGATGCCTCATAAGGAGAGGAAGGTTAAGACCGAAACAAACGGAGCTGCATGAGGCGGTGAAGGTGGTGGATCACTCACCAGCTGGATGACAAAGAGCACAAGAAGTCACAAGTCACTGACATTTTTAAGAGCAAAGGCAACAGGAAGTTGCTGTTATAACTGCATAAAAGAAAATGCTGCTGTGATGGTTACAAACAACTCAGGTACAGACAGACCCTGACAGACAGACAGACAGACCCCCAGATCTCAACAAGTCGTCTCTTCCAAACAGCAGTAGCAGCATGGCAGGTCAGTCACAGTGAGCCATTGTTAATGTTGGGTATCCTTGCATCTTGCAGGAACACAAACCTCTCTTTTAATCAGCTACTATCACTGCCATGTTCTTTTTAGTGTCTACACTATCAGATCAATAGAGGACACCTCCAGCAACACAGCAGCACCCCCCCCCCCTCAACAGAAGCTGTTCGATCCACCCATGAGCTGAAACAGACTCATTTTGCCGTGTACCGACCTCTAACAAACATGTGAGTGTGAGTGTTATGGTGTGTTGTGATTGGGTTGATGTTTGTGTTTGGTGTTTTAAATCTGCGCTCCGTGTTCGCCCTTTGAGCACCTGCCCCTCCAACCGTCTCTGCACGTCTCTACTAATAAGTGTTCAAACAGAGTGGTGGCCATTACTCTGCCTCTGGGAACTGAAACATTTTACACACAGCTAAGTTCTCATCCCCCACCCCCACCCGCTGCTGCTGGGAGCGTCTGGGCGCTGGAGCGTGGCTCTCCGGTTCAGAGGAAGCACTAACAGCCCAGCTAGCTGCAGGCTGAGGATCCCAGATGAAGCCTTTTCCCTCAGAGAAAACCTCCACTTTTCCTACTAAATAATAAAATAAAGGCTTTAGTGATAAACAGCTGATTAGTGAAGCATTCATGTTGGAAACGCTTGACGCTGTGAGATCAGCTTCCCTCTGAGCTGGGCTCAGAACATTTTAGATGGATTCCTCCCTAATCTCTGATTAGAGGGTCCAGAAGCCCCCAGACAGCCGGCGCCGCGAAGCAGAGCGTCCTGATTGGTCAGAAACAAAATAAGGAGACGTGTGAAGTTCTCCAGGAAGTGAAACGGGCCGCAGCCAGAACTTCCCAGAGGAACGCTGAACTCTGTTCCCAGGTGGCAGGCTGTTAGCCCCCCCCTCTGTCAGCTCAACTCCATCCATCCTCCATCAGCTCTGAACAGCTCCCCCACAGCATGCCGCTGCCACCGCCATGTTTAAAGGAGGGACCACGGCGTGATGAGCAGCTCTGCCACATGTGGCTCATCTGAGCTGCGCTCCACAGGGCCAGACTCATGGCTCCTCCTCAGTTACCAGGGTAACCGTTTATCGCTTCTTTCTTTGACGTGGATTTTATTCAGGGGTACCAGAGTAAAGAGTTTTGAATATTTTTGTCACCTTAAATCTCCATAAACAATGGAAGCCAGAGCTTAAGGGGTGCAGAGGGTGTGAATACTTTCAGCAGAGCGCTGCGATCATTAGGGGACCTGTTCCTACTTCCAGGGTAACCGTAGGTCGAGACATGTGGTTCTACATAGATCTGCTCTAACTGATGAGTAAAAAAGGGTGAAACAGATCACGCTCCAACATTCCCATACTCCATGTTGCCAGGGCAACCATGCATGTGTGATGACATAGTGCTGACTTCCAGTGGAGGAAGAGGCAGAGCAATCAGCAGCATTCAGAGGAAAGGAGCTTTTTCCTGTAATTAGCCCCTGCTATCCCAGCCTGAGCTCCGCCTCCACTGGGAACATGCGTGTTTACGACCCGCCTAAACCGATGAGTGCTGAGGAGCAGAGGTCGTGACCTTTCCCAAACACCACCACCCATTAAAACCTCAGTGGGAACACTTAGCAGCACCTGTCCGACCTTCGGAGACAAAATCCAACATTTTCCACGAATGCAGAAGAAAAGGAGATAAATATTGAATAAAATGCTGGTTATTTACATTATATTGTAATCAGAGACATGATGAAAGATGAACGTGATATAATAGGGTCGTATTGTTAAATTTGGGAAGTCCAAAGTCAGAAGTGAAGACAGGCGGGAGATATGGGATCATTCATCCTACAGATGTTGATTATAAAAAGCTCAGACAGAAAGTTATAGAAATATCCGCATAAATAGGATGACAGGGGATTGCTGCTTGGTCTGAGAACGAGACCTTAACCCAACAGGAGGAGGAGCGCTGCTGGGAGAGTGACAGCTGGAAAACTGACGATAGACGGATGGAATACTGACGATAGACGGACGGAAAACTGACGATAGACGGACGGAAAACTGACGGACGTGAAATTGACGACAGACGGCTGGAAAACTGATGACGGACGGACGGAAAACTGACGTTATAAAGATGGAAAACTGACGATAGAGGGACGAAAAACTGATAATATACGGATGGAAAACTGACAATATACGGATGGAAAACTGACAATATACGGATGGAAAACTGACAATATACGGATGGAAAACTGACGATGGACGGACGGAAAACCGACGATGGACGGACGGAAAACTGACGTTATAAAGATGGAAAACTGACGTTATAAAGATGGAAAACTGACGATAGACGGACGAAAAACTGATAATAGACGGATGGAAAACTGACAATATACGGATGGAAAACTGACAATATACGGATGGAAAACTGACGATGGACGGACGGAAAACTGATAATATACGGATGGAAAACTGACAATATACGGATGGAAAACTGACGATGGACGGACGGAAAACTGATAATATACGGATGGAAAACTGACAATATACGGATGGAAAACTGATAATATACGGATGGAAAACTGACGATGGACGGACGGAAAACCGACGATGGACGGACGGAAAACTGACGATGGACGGACGGAAAACTGACATTATAAAGATGGAAAACTGACGTTATAAAGATGGAAAACTGACGATAGACGGACGGAAAACTGACAATATACGGATGGAAAACTGACGATGGACGGACGGAAAACTGACGTTATAAAGATGGAAAACTGACGATAGACGGACGGAAAACTGACAATATACGGATGGAAAACTGACAATATACGGATGGAAAACTGACGATGGACGGACGGAAAACTGATAATATACGGATGGAAAACTGACAATATACGGACGGAAAACTGACGATGGACGGACGGAAAACCGACGATGGACGGACGGAAAACTGATAATATACGGATGGAAAACTGACAATATACGGATGGAAAACCGACGATGGACGGACGGAAAACCGACGATGGACGGACGGAAAACTGACGTTATAAAGATGGAAAACTGATGTTATAAAGATGGAAAACTGACGATAGACGGACGGAAAACTGACAATATACGGATGGAAAACTGACAATATACGGATGGAAAACTGACGATGGACGGACGGAAAACTGATAATATACGGATGGAAAACTGACAATATACGGATGGAAAACTGACAATATACGGATGGAAAACTGACAATATACGGATGGAAAACCGACGATGGACGGACGGAAAACCGACGATGGACGGACGGAAAACTGACGTTATAAAGATGGAAAACTGACGTTATAAAGATGGAAAACTGACGTTATAAAGATGGAAAACTGACGATAGACGGACGGAAAACTGACGTTATAAAGATGGAAAACTGACGTTATAAAGATTGAAAACTGACGATAGACGGACGGAATACTGAGGACAGACAGATGGAAAACCGACGATATATACGAATGGAAAACTGATGATTAAAAAATGATGACGGATGGAAGGATTGAGGATAGATGGATTGAGAACTGACAATGGAAATCTGATGACAAAAAACTTTCGATAGACGGATGAAAAACTGTTGAAGGCGGATGGAAAACCGAGGATGGATGTATGGGAAGATCCCAAATGAAGATCCTTACTGCTGCACCAGAGATGAACAGAGGAGCGGGTCTGGGAGATACAGCTAAAGATCTAATCTGATCTACATTCATTATAAAAATAAGATAGACATACAATAAGGAATTCTGGGATATAGTCCCATCATTCACTCTGGGAGGTGAACCTTTATTAAAAGGGCATTAACATTCAAGCTGTGAAACAAACGGTAAACTCATCCTGTTTTTCAACAAACAATGAAAATCTATCAGACAAAATGTTAGCGGGCAGCCGGTGGCGGCACACGGCGGCCGGATGGCGGCGGCACACGGCGGCCGGACGGCGGCGTCACCAGCTGCCCGCTGTGAGCTAGTTCATCTGCTGAGGGAGATCTGATGGATGCATCAAAACTGGGTGCATCAATAAAAAGATGTGATTTATAATAAATAATAGATGGCAGACGGAATGAGGCTGGTAAGACCTGTACTAACAGACTGTAGATGGAAAAACCATTTTCAGGACGTGACCAAGGATGGAGACACAATTCAGACAGTTCTCCTCATTTGGAACTCCTCTCTGCATGACAACAGCAGCATAACGGGACACGGAGCAGGAAAACCATGACTGCAAAGCCGAGGCCTTCTGCTTCTGCAGCTGAACGATGGGATCTCAACTCACAGAGTGAAGTGGCCTTTATCTGTCAACAACAGGCACAGAGCGCCTGGAGCTGAACCGCCCCCGTCCGCTCAGCCACGCTGCCGAGCGGCGCGGCAAACCGCCGCCACACATCACACTGAGACAGCCTACCATCATTACAGCTTTAAGTCTGCTGGAAGTAGGAAAGTCAGCCTCTAATGATGCTGATAACAGCTAGCCTTCTGCTTATCATTATTTCTCTGTTTGGAACTAGCTTCCACTGCTACAGATCTGGCTAGGCTACATTAGCCAGATGCTAATGGTTTGCTTTTGCTTTTAAAGTCTTGGGAAACTTGTAATAAAGGTTTAAACACTGATATGACGCTAACAATCAATCCATGTTTTTATTAGCAATCAAAGGCTAAAACAGTATTAATTCTACTGAGCTCGTTAGCAGCTAGCCTCCCACTAGCAACTGCTATTCCAAACGCAGCCTGTCAGTGGGTTCCTAGCGGCATCTTGGCCCTCGTATCGTTACATCCTTAGATTGGTTCATTGGATTCTCCTGATCTTCAGCTAATAGAGATACAAGCTTTGTCAGCTAGAACTAGTCCTGTTGGGCTCCTAATGAAGTTTCCCTCCTCAATTCAGCCTGTCACACACGCCATCACCACCAGCCTGGAGCTGTTCAGGTCCTTTGTGTCTGTGGCCTTCGGCATCACAAGGTCTTCATAAGCGGTTCTTCCCCCGCTTAAGTTCTAAACCCGCGTCTCATGATGCAGAAAACACAGCATGTCTATTTTAGCGTGTGTGGGAATGGTTAGATATTAAAGTGAGGACCTTTCTGATTTCACCATTGGAGGAAAAAACAACTGGACCAAATGGAGGACAGTGGGCTGGTCCTCCATCGCTTTTAGGTTATAATGAGGGTCAGTTATGCTCTGGTAATGGTTAGGTTAATAGTTGGGGTTAGCTATGCTCTGGTAATGGTTAATAGTAGGGGTTAGCTATGATCTAGTAATGGTTAGGTTAAAGCTACAGTGTGTAATAATTACAGGGATATACAGTCAGAAATGTAATATATTATACATAACTATGTTATTTATCATCATCTACGAGCTCAGCCTCTTAACCTTAATATTTGCGTTGCCTTAGAATTTGTTATTTATAATTACATAGGAGCGGGTCTCGCAGCCATGGAGGCAGACATCTTTGCGCTACGGCAGCGCAGAGCCAACAAACTAGCGATTGCGAGATCGCCCATTACGCTCGAAAGTAACTATGGCAAGTTGAGAGAGATGAACTGAGACGGTACTGAACAATAGATGGCAGTATTATGCATGAGAATACTATCTGTAAAATTATCTATGTAAACAAACCTCACCACTTGAGAAGGTAAGTGATGCAGACGTCGTGGAAGACATTTTGTCCCGTAACGCTCGCCGTACTGTTGGGGGGGAGAAGCGGTGGGGGGGAGATGTTCATGTTGCTGCGGTCTGCATTCTGAACGTTAGATGTCGCTAAAAATTACACACTGTAGCTTTAATAGTAGGGGTTAGCTATGCTCTGGTAATGGTTAGGTTAATAGTTGGGGTTAGCTATGCTCTGGTAATGGTTAGGTTAATAGTTGGGGTTAGCTATGCTCTGGTAATGGTTAGGTTAATAGTTGGGGTTAGCTATGCTCTGGTAATGGTTAGGTTAATAGTTGGGGTTAGCTATGCTCTGGTAATGGTTAGGTTAATAGTTGGGGTTAGCTATGCTCTGGTAATGGTTAGGTTAATAGTTGGGGTTAGCTATGCTCTGGTAATGGTTAGGTTAATAGTAGGGGTTAGCTATGCTCTGGTAATGGTTAGGTTAATAGTAGGGGTTAGCTATGCTCTGGTAATGGTTAGGTTAATAGTTGGGGTTAGCTATGCTCTGGTGATGGTTAGGTTAATGGTTGGGGTTAGCTATGCTCTGGTAATGGTTAGGTTAATGGTTGGGGTTAGCTATGCTCTGGTAATGGTTAGGTTAATAGTAGGGGTTAGCTATGCTCTGGTAATGGTTAGGTTAATAGTTGGGGTTAGCTATGCTCTGGTAATGGTTAGGTTAATAGTTGGGGTTAGCTATGCTCTGGTAATGGTTAGGTTAATAGTTGGGGTTAGCTATGCTCTGGTAATGGTTAGGTTAATAGTTGGGGTTAGCTATGCTCTGGTAATGGTTAGGTTAATAGTAGGGGTTAGCTATGCTCTGGTAATGGTTAGGTTAATAGTAGGGGTTAGCTATGCTCTGGTAATGGTTAGGTTAATAGTTGGGGTTAGCTATGCTCTGGTGATGGTTAGGTTAATGGTTGGGGTTAGCTATGCTCTGGTAATGGTTAGGTTAATGGTTGGGGTTAGCTATGCTCTGGTAATGGTTAGGTTAATAGTAGGGGTTAGCTATGCTCTGGTAATGGTTAGGTTAATAGTTGGGGTTAGCTATGCTCTGGTGATGGTTAGGTTAATGGTTGGGGTTAGCTATGCTCTGGTAATGGTTAGGTTAATAGTTGGGGTTAGCTATGCTCTGATGATGGTTAGTTTAATGGTTGGGGTTAGCTATGCTCTGGTGATGGTTAGGTTAATGGTTGGGGTTAGCTATGATCTAGTAATGGTTAATAGTAGGGGTTAGCTATGATCTAGTAATGGTTAGGTTAAAGCTACAGTGTGTAATAATTACAGGGATATACAGTCAGAAATGTAATATATTATACATAACTATGTTATTTATCATCATCTACGAGCTCAGCCTCTTAACCTTAATATTTGCGTTGCCTTAGAATTTGTTATTTATAATTACATAGGAGCGGGTCTCGCAGCCATGGAGGCAGACATCTTTGCGCTACGGAAGCGCAGAGCCAACAAACTAGCGATTGCGAGATCGCCCATTACGCTCGAAAGTAACTATGGCAAGTTGAGAGAGATGAACTGAGACGGTACTGAACAATAGATGGCAGTATTATGCATGAGAATACTATCTGTAAAATTATCTATGTAAACAAACCTCACCACTTGAGAAGGTAAGTGATGCAGACGTCGTGGAAGACATTTTGTCTCGTAACGCTCGCCGTACTGTTGGGGGGGAGAAGCGGTGGGGGGGAGATGTTCATGTTGCTGCGGTCTGCATTCTGAACGTTAGATGTCGCTAAAAATTACACACTGTAGCTTTAATAGTAGGGGTTAGCTATGCTCTGGTAATGGTTAGGTTAATAGTTGGGGTTAGCTATGCTCTGGTAATGGTTAGGTTAATAGTTGGGGTTAGCTATGCTCTGGTAATGGTTAGGTTAATAGTTGGGGTTAGCTATGCTCTGGTAATGGTTAGGTTAATAGTTGGGGTTAGCTATGCTCTGGTAATGGTTAGGTTAATAGTTGGGGTTAGCTATGCTCTGGTAATGGTTAGGTTAATAGTTGGGGTTAGCTATGCTCTGGTAATGGTTAGGTTAATAGTAGGGGTTAGCTATGCTCTGGTAATGGTTAGGTTAATAGTTGGGGTTAGCTATGCTCTGGTGATGGTTAGGTTAATGGTTGGGGTTAGCTATGCTCTGGTAATGGTTAGGTTAATGGTTGGGGTTAGCTATGCTCTGGTAATGGTTAGGTTAATAGTAGGGGTTAGCTATGCTCTGGTAATGGTTAGGTTAATAGTTGGGGTTAGCTATGCTCTGGTAATGGTTAGGTTAATAGTTGGGGTTAGCTATGCTCTGGTAATGGTTAGGTTAATAGTTGGGGTTAGCTATGCTCTGGTAATGGTTAGGTTAATAGTAGGGGTTAGCTATGCTCTGGTAATGGTTAGGTTAATAGTAGGGGTTAGCTATGCTCTGGTAATGGTTAGGTTAATAGTTGGGGTTAGCTATGCTCTGGTGATGGTTAGGTTAATGGTTGGGGTTAGCTATGCTCTGGTAATGGTTAGGTTAATGGTTGGGGTTAGCTATGCTCTGGTAATGGTTAGGTTAATAGTAGGGGTTAGCTATGCTCTGGTAATGGTTAGGTTAATAGTTGGGGTTAGCTATGCTCTGGTGATGGTTAGGTTAATGGTTGGGGTTAGCTATGCTCTGGTAATGGTTAGGTTAATACTTGGGGTTAGTTATGCTCTGGTAATGGTTAGGTTAATAGTTGGGGTTAGCTATGCTCTGATGATGGTTAGGTTAATGGTTGGGGTTAGCTATGCTCTGGTGATGGTTAGGTTAATGGTTGGGGTTAGCTATGATCTAGTAATGGTTAAGTTAATGGTTGGGGTTAGCTATGCTCTGGTAATGGTTGGGTTAATGGTTGGGGTTAGCTATGCTCTGGTAATGGTTGGGTTAATGGTTGGGGTTATCTATGCTCTGGTAATGGTTAGGTTAATGGTTGGGGTTAGCAATGCTCTGGTAATGGTTAGGTTAAAGGTTGGGGTTAGCTATAATCTGGTAATGGTTAAGTTAATGGTTGGGGTTAGCTATGCTCTGGTAATGGTTGGGTTAATGGTTGGGGTTAGCTATAATCTGGTAATGGTTAAGTTAATGGTTGGGGTTAGCTATGCTCTGGTAATGGTTGGGTTAATGGTTGGGGTTAGCTATGCTCTGGTAATGGTTAGGTTAATAGTCAGGGTTACCTATGCTCTGGTAATGGTTAGGTTAATGGTTGGGGTTAGCTATAATCTGGTAATGGTTAAGTTAATGGTTGGGGTTAGCTATGCTCTGGTAATGGTTGGGTTAATGGTTGGGGTTAGCTATGCTCTGGTAATGGTTAGGTTAATGGTTGGGGTTAGCAATGTTCTGGTAATGGTTAGGTTAATGGTTGGGGTTAGCTATGCTCTGGTAATGGTTAGGTGAATGGTTGGGGTTAGCTATGCTCTGGTTGTTAGTTTACTGTGAGTCAATGACAGTAAATCAAAGGGGGAAGTCTGACAGGAATCCTGTTCCCAGTGAAATAATGATAAAGGCCAATAGTGCCACTAGTGCCTAAAATAACAGGATAGAGTGAGTCTGCCTCACTGTAGTGGTGTAAAGCCTGAGCCTGACATAGAGCGACTGCGTGGAAAAAAGTCCTAGTCCAGCCCAGGACAGGACTTGGTGTTCTGGTGACCCAGATGTCGGAGCTAGTGTGCCGATACATGTCTGCGCACAACACAGTCAGAATGGGGTCATCTTCTGCAGCACTATCTCTGCTGTTCTTTACAGTTTGCAGGGTTCTGTGTGTTTCTACTGCTGAACAGATGATAACAGGCCCCCCTGATCCTATTGCTATCACACCTTAGATCAACCCAAGGAAAAGCTGCAGGAAATGCTGGTTCTCACTGGAAGCAGGTACTGATCAACAGATCATCAGGTCCAACAGTCCCTGGTTTGGCCCAGCAGGAGCCTGGCTAATGTTACTGGCTGTTTACTCCCTGACGCTCCTTCATGTCCTCCTCTGCAGCTCTGGCTGTTCTGTTTAGCAGCAGCTGCTTCATTTCCAGCCCAGTTTTGGGGGTTTGTTTGTAAATGGAGTTTATTTAACACCAAGCAGACGGCCTCTGGAGGGAGGTCCGCTCTGTAGAAGCTGAGCCTAAAGATGACATCAAGGACTTCCTTTCTTGGCTTTTGGTCCATTCCCTTCAGCAGGGAGGGTCTGCAGCAACCTGAGCATGGCTGAGATCTTGTGTAGCTCTGGTCCTGAACCGGTCCCCGTCCCCCTGCTGCTGGGGGGGGGGGGGTTTGGGGGACTGCTGACTGGACATGAAGGACAGCCTGGATGACCAGCAGTCTGGGTTGGTTCTGATACTACATGGACCTGTTAGTGCAGCATCAGAACCTGACCAGTGTGTCACCTGGGCCTCCTCCCACCAGGAGGGGCCTGGGACCTGATGGCCTCCGCCTGAAGGTGGGACACAGCGCCAGGATCATGGCTGATGGTAGTGAGAAGCACTGCTGTCCAGCCCGCCCTTTGACACCCCCGCCATGTTTGTAGCTGTTGGATCCTGACCGGTGATCCTCCCCTTTAGTTTCACTTCTAGACCTCAGCGTCTGACACGGAGCTGGCAGGGATTCAAACATCCCAAATATGCTGGCGCTCGGCTTTCAGGCAGACGCTTCTCTGAGGAGGAGGCAGACGCAGAGGAAAACTTTCCACTGGGTGACAGAGCCTGAAAAGTTGCTTTTCCTGCTTTGCTGCTGTGAGTCAGAGAGGAGCTGCATCTATCTGCTGAGCAGCTCCACCTTCAACATGTCCTCTCGTGTCCTTCCTCCGTCCCTCTGAGGGACTGTCTGTCTGTCTGTCTGTGTGTCTGTCTGTCCCGGCAGAGCGCAACCACTTGGTCCAGGTTTGGTTTGGTTTCACTGACTGATGAAGACGTTCCCCTCCTGAAGCTGCTCTGCAGACGGCTCTGCATGCAGGGCGGCACGTCACATGAAACAGGAACCAGTTGGGCTGGGCTCCCTCACTGGGATCTGGGGCCGTGGTGTCAGCAAGCACCGCTGCTCCGCATGCAGACCCAGCATGTCTTCAGGCATGTCTCTAAACACCCGGTGGGGGGGTTTACTGTAACCGTTATCAGAGCTATGGCCTCTCTTCCAAACTCAAACAGGTTGAATCCACTGAACCAGGAACCAGAATGTTTGCAGCCAAAGCAGCTGCAGCTCCAGAGATCCTGATCTGATCCAGAACCTGCCGTTTACTGTCCTCCCATCCAGCTCCTATAATGGAATGCAGGGAATGCACTTCGTTCTGGGAAGGTCTAAATACTGCACCGTGACCCAGCACGACGCACGGGTCACATGCAGGGAATTAGCTCCAGCCAACCTCAGCTGTAAGGTGATCTCTGTCATGGAAACTGCCCCACCCAGCCAGGGTCACACCCACAGAGTCCGGCCCAAAATAAAGAGCCCACATAAACAGGATTAAAGAGGCTGCAGGAGGAAAACATGCAAACGTTTGACATAATGAGCCAGGAATTAACCACTTCCTCCTGAAGGAAAGCAGCTAACAGCAGCAAGGAACTCACTCCACCGGTTCCTCCAGACCGCCGCGGCATGGCGGCCGTCAGAAACGCTGAGCTAATCCAGATTTATTGCTTCCAAGGAACACCTCAGATTAACGGCTGACTGGGTTAGAGAGAAGATGAGGAGCTGCTAGAAACGCTCAGAGGAGGAAGATCTCACTACTGTTTATGGGAAGGAGCCTCGTTCCTTAAACAACAGCGTCAGTTACCATAGCGATGAAGACCAGCTGTTCATCGCCAGGTCACCATGTGGCTGTAAACCCATTCTGGAAAATCAACCCATCAATGAAATAAATGTTATTCAGCTGGATTAGACAGTTTAGAACTATAGAAAGTAGATCAGACAGCTGATCCAGATGCTGCTGCCTGCGTCCTCACTAGAACTATAGAAAGTAGATCAGACAGCTGATCCAGATGCTGCTGCCTGCGTCCTCACTAGAACTATAGAAAGTAGATCAGACAGCTGATCCAGATGCTGCTGCCTGCGTCCTCACTAGAACTATAGAAAGTAGATCAGACAGCTGATCCAGAAGCTGCTGCCTGCGTCCTCACTAGAACTATAGAAAGTAGATCAGACAGCTGATCCAGATGCTGCTGCCTGCGTCCTCACTAGAACTATAGAAAGTAGATCAGACAGCTGATCCAGAAGCTGCTGCCTGCGTCCTCACTAGAACTATAGAAAGTAGATCAGACAGCTGATCCAGATGCTGCTGCCTGCGTCCTCACTAGAACTATAGAAAGTAGATCAGACAGCTGATCCAGATAATGCTGCCTGCATCCTCACTAGAACTATAGAAAGTAGATCAGACAGCTGATCCAGACGCTGCTGACTGCGTCCTCACCAGAACTATAGAAAGTAGATCAGACAGCTGATCCAGATGCTGCTGCCTGCGTCCTCACTAGAACTATAGAAAGTAGATCAGACAGCTGATCCTGACGCTGCTGCCTGCATCCTCACTAGAACTATAGAAAGTAGATCAGACAGCTGATCCAGATGCTGCTGCCTGCGTCCTCACTAGAACTATAGAAAGTAGATCAGACAGCTGATCCAGATGCTGCTGCCTGCGTCCTCACTAGAACTATAGAAAGTAGATCAGACAGCTGATCCAGACGCTGCTGCCTGCGTCCTCACTAGAACTATAGAAAGTAGATCAGACAGCTGATCCAGACGCTGCTGCCTGCGTCCTCACTAGAACTATAGAAAGTAGATCAGACAGCTGATCCAGACGCTGCTGCCTGCGTCCTCACTAGAACTATAGAAAGTAGATCAGACAGCTGATCCAGACGCTGCTGCCTGCGTCCTCACTAGAACTATAGAAAGTAGATCAGACAGCTGATCCAGATGCTGCTGCCTACGTCCTCCTAGAACTATAGCAAGTAGATCATATAAGGCGAGGACTTCCAGGGGAAGCGTAGACAGACCGAGAAAGGATCAACGGCATGAAACTGGTTACAGGACAGACGTGACCTCTGCTGCCTGTCTATGCAGTCATTTCTAAGTTTTCCAGGCTGCTTTGGTTTTATCCGTCTCTCCGTCTGAGATTGATGTTTTATTCATCTGTGCTTTGCAGACAGTGAGGCTCCACCACCAAACAGGGCTCTGAATACCGATCAACCGTTTCCATACCTATGAGCTCACAGCTCAATGACAACAAGGCCCAGCCTGTTAGCAGCCCAATGATCAAAGGTCAAAGGTCAGCTGAATGTCAGACATGATGCTGAACCCGCCCCCCTTTAGCCCGTCCCTCTCCTTCTACACACTTCTGCAGGTTGTCTCTGAGGAGGCAGCTCCTGCTGCTCTGGTTCTATCTGGTTCCTCTGTGACTGAACCACCTGCTGAAGGTCACCTGCTGGCCTACCAGGCTGGGAGGGCTTCAGGGAGGCCAGAGAGCCTGGACTCTATGCTGAGGGACGGACGGACAGACGGAAGGAGGGACTGACGGAGGGATGGACGGACGGACGGAGGGAGGGACGGACAGACGGAGGGACGGACGGAGGGAGGGACGGACGGACAGACGGAGGGACCGACTGAGGAAGGGACCGACTGATGGAGGGACGGACAAACGGAGGGACGGACGGACGGACAGATGGACGGACAGACGGAATGACTGACAGAGGGACCGAGTAACGGAGGGACGGACAGACAGACGGACAGATGGAGGGACAGATGGACGGACTCACGGAGGGACGGACGGACAGAGGGACGGAGGGATGGACAGACTGACTGAGGGACGGACTAACGGAGGGACGGACTGACGGAGGGATGGACTGACGGAGGGACCGACGGACGGAGGGATGGACAGACAGACGGACAGATGGACGGACTGACGGAGGGACGGACTCACGGAGGGACGGGCAGACAGAGGGACGGACTGACGGAGGGACCAACTGACGGAGGAATCGACGGACGGACTGATGGAGGAACGGAATGACGGAGGGACGGACTGACGGAGGGACGGACGGAACGACGGAGGGAGCAACTGACTGAGGGACGGACTAACGGAGGGATGGACGGACTGACGGGGGGACTGACGGACGGACGGACTGACGGAGGAACGGAATGACGGAGGGACGGACTGACGGAGGGACGGACGGACTGACGGAGGGACCAACTGACAAAGGGACGGACGGACGGACTGACGCAGGAACGGAATGACGGAGGGATGGACTGACGGACGGACTGACGGAGGGACCAACTGACGAAGGGACGGACAGACGGACTGACGCAGGAACGGAATGACGGAGGGATGGACTGACGGACGGACTGACGAAGGGACGGACGGACTGACGCAGGAACGGAATGACGGAGGGATGGACTGACGGACGGACTGACGGAGGGACCAACTGACGAAGGGACGGACGGACGGACTGACGCAGGAACGGAATGACGGAGGGATGGACGGACGGACTGACGGAGGAACGGAATGACGGAGGGATGGACGGACGGACTGACGCAGGAACGGAATGACGGAGGGATGGACGGACGGACTGACGCAGGAACGGAATGACGGAGGGATGGACGGACGGACTGACGGAGGAACGGAATGACAGAGGGATGGACGGACGGACTGACGCAGGAACGGAATGACGGAGGGATGGACGGACGGACTGACGGAGGAACGGAATGACGGAGGGATGGACAGACGGACTGACGCAGGAACGGAATGACGGAGGGATGGACGGACGGACTGACGGAGGAACGGAATGACGGAGGGATGGACGGACGGACTGACGCAGGAACGGAATGACGGAGGGATGGACGGACGGACTGACGGAGGAACGGAATGACGGAGGGATGGACGGACGGACTGACGCAGGAACGGAATGACAGAGGGATGGACGGACGGACTGACGGAGGAACGGAATGACGGAGGGATGGACGGACGGACTGACGGAGGAACGGAATGACGGAGGGATGGACGGACGGACTGACGCAGGAACGGAATGACGGAGGGATGGACGGACGGACTGACGCAGGAACGGAATGACGGAGGGATGGACGGACGGACTGACGGAGGAACGGAATGACGGAGGGATGGACGGACGGACTGACGCAGGAACGGAATGACGGAGGGATGGACGGACGGACTGACGGAGGAACGGAATGACGGAGGGATGGACGGACGGACTGACGCAGGAACGGAATGACGGAGGGATGGACTGACTGAGGGACAGGCTGATGTGTTCTATAGGGAATGTTTCCTGGTAACATTTCCTCCAAACTGTGGGCCAGCAGAACCACCTTCAGTCGATCAGATTCAGAACCACTCTCAGTCAATCAGAATCAGAACCACTCTCAGTCGATCAGAATCAGAACCACTCTCAGTCGATCAGATTCAGAACCACTCTCAGTCGATCAGAATCAGAACCACTCTCAGTCGATCAGATTCAGAACCACTCTCAGTCAATCAGAATCAGAACCACTCTCAGTCAATCAGAATCAGAACCACTCTCAGTCGATCAGATTCAGAACCACTCTCAGTCAATCAGAATCAGAACCACCTTCAGTCGATCAGAATCAGAACCACCTTCAGTCAATCAGAATCAGAACCACCTTCAGTCGATCAGATTCAGAACCACCTTCAGTCGATCAGATTCAGAACCACCTTCAGTCGATCAGATTCAGAACCACCTTCAGTCGATCAGAATCAGAACCACCTTCAGTCGATCAGATTCAGAACCACCTTCAGTCGATCAGATTCAGAACCACCTTCAGTCGATCAGAATCAGAACCACCTTCAGTCGATCAGATTCAGAACCACCTTCAGTCGATCAGATTCAGAACCACTTTCAGTCGATCAGATTCAGAACCACTTTCAGTCGATCAGAATCAGAACCACCTCCAGTCGATCAGAATCAGAACCACTTTCAGTCCATCAGAATCAGAACCACTTTCAGTCCATCAGAATCAGAACCACTTTCAGTCCATCAGAATTGATTCTGATGGACTGAAAGTGGTTCTGATTCTGAACCACTTTCAGTCGGTCAGAATCAGAACCACCTTCAGTCCATCAGAATCAGAACCATCTTTAGTTGCCGACAAAAATAAGGAATTCAGATTTGGTTGCAAACCGATGGTCAATCTAATATTTAGTTTTCCATTTAGTACCGGGGCCGATGCTTCTGAGTCCCACTCCCACAGCCTCCATTCTGGGTCCCTGAGCAAGACCCTCCACCCCACACTCCTCCCTGGGCTCCGCTAATGGCCGCCCACTGCTCCCCAAGGGGAGGGGTTAAATACAGAGAGGGAATTTCATAGCTCTGTACTGGTGACAGTGGAATGATAATAGAGTTAGATTCTATTCTATTCTATTGACTGTGAAGCAGCTGCAGCTGAAACTGAAGGACTTCTGGGTGGAGAAGATCTGGGTTCTTCTTCAGCTGACGGGCCGTGTTAAAGGTCCAGGTCCGAACATCTAGCCGACCCGGTGAGCAGCGGCTCAGGTTATTAATAGAACTGCTCTATTAGATCCGCATGTGTGGCCCGCTGCTCTGACAGCAGAACCAGCGTGGGAACCAATCCTAGCTACAGCTCTGGGGGCGTGTTTGGACCGGCTGAGGGCGTGGACGGCACCGACAGCTGCAGGGCTTCAGCTGCTGCCAGACAGGTCCACCCAACCTTCACAGAGACACCTGCTGACACTCAGCCCGCCTGGAACCTGGAGAACCAGTTCTGAGCTTCAGAACTAACAGACGGGCCAAACCCCGGTAGCCTGGATCCATCTATGACAGTGATGAAGCCTCAGCTGCAGGTCTACAAGCTCTAGCTCTACCAGCACCAAGCAGCTCTGACAGTCTTTTGATAAAGCTTCTAGTTAGAGTGGCTCAGGTTATCCTGAGCTATCTCTATAGTTATGCTGCTTTAGGCTTAGACTGCTGGAGGACATAGGGACCCTTTTTCATCATTCTGCTTCATTCTATCTCTATTCTCCCACTCTGCAGAATCTGTTAGTTCAATCTCTAACGTTCTGCTCTCTCTGCTTTTTCTCATAGTAGCTTAATCTGGTCTGTTCCTGTTTGGCTGTGACTCCATCCTGGAGAGAAATATCAGCTGTGCTGCTGCCATCAACACCTTTGTTTCTAGATGTTGGAGCTTGGCTTGTTTTGCAGTGTAGTCCTGTTTCTCTGACTGTGACTAACTGGATGTGCTCTCTTCATCCTCTGACATGGGAGCTGGCTTGGAGCTCGTCTGCCTGGCTGTGGGTTTCCTGGACGGGGCCGCCTGTGGAGCTGGTTGACAGTTGTCTTTTGTATCTATGCTTCATTTTCTATGTCTGCTTCTGTCTCCTTGAACCCCAGTCGGCCTCAGCAGATGGCCGCTCACACTGAGCCTGGTTCTGCTGGAGGTTTCTTCCTGTTCAAAGGGAGTTTTTCCTCTCCACTGTCGCTACAAGCATGCTTAGTGTGAGGGATTGCTGAAGAGTCAATGAGTGATGCAATCAGCTGGTTTTCCTTAGATAGAAAACTTTGAATCAATCTGACTGATCTAGTTGATCTGGATCTATAAAGTGACCTGAGATGACATGGTGTGAATTGGAGCTATAGAAATAAACTGATCTGAAGTGAGTGGATCTGAACTTTAACTAGGCCACTCTAAGCTGTCCCATCAGCCCTCTGGGTTCAGGTTCTCCCTGCTTCCTGACTAATCCATGGATCTCTGAGACCAGAAGCAGAACAGCTATCAGAGCAAACACGGGTCAATCGTTCTTCTTCCACATGAGGTTCTGCTCCATAAAGTTCTGACCCAGTTTGGAACCAGAAAAGTTTAAGAAGGACAGGAAAAACCGAGGGATACAGGCAGAACACAGGCCTAGATGAACCTGTAGGACGTTCAGCATGTAGCAGAGAGGAAACGCAGAAGCACTCACTTGATGAAGCAGCGAGCTCCTTCGAATGTGTATCCCTCCTCCCATCCTGTTGGTAGATCTGAGGACACAGAAACACAGAACAGAACCAGTCAGAACAGATCCAGTCAGAACAGATCCAGTCCGAACAGAACCAGTCAGAATAGAATCAGTCAGAACAGAACCAGTCAGAACAGATCCAGTCAGAACAGATCCAGTCCGAACAGAACCAGTCAGAATAGAATCAGTCAGAACAGAACCAGCCAGAACAGATCCAGTCAGAATAGAACCAGTTGGAATAGAATTAGTCAGAACAGAACCAGCCAGAACAGATCCAGTCAGAACAGAACCAGTCAGAACAGAACCAGTTAGAACAGATCCAGTCGGAACAGAACCAGTCAGAACAGAACCAGTCAGAATAGAAACAGTTGGAATAGAATCAGTCAGAACAGAACCAGCCAGAACAGATCCAGTCAGAATAAAACAGGTCAGAACAGAAACAGTTGGAATAGAATCAGTCAGAACAGAACCGGCCAGAACAGATCCAGTTAATACAGATCCAGTCACAACAGAACCAGTCAGAATAAAACAGGTCAGAACAGAACCAGCCAGAACAGAACTAGCTAGAACATAACCAGTCAGGACAGAAACAGTCCCAACAGAACCAGTCCCAACGGAACCAGCCAGAATAGAACCAGTCACAACAGAACCAGTCAGAATATAACCAGTCAGAAGAGAATCAGACAGAATGAAACAGGTCAGAACAGAACCAGCCAGAACAGAACTAGCTAGAACAGAACCAGTCAGAACAGAACAGTCGGAACAGAACAACAGAGCCAAACCAGAAAGGGCAGAACCAGCCAGAATAGAACCAGTCAGGAAAGAACCAGTCGGAGCAGAACCACAGAACAGAACCAGTCCGGACAGAACCAGTCAGGAAAGAACCAGTCAGAATAGAACCAGTCAGAAGAGAACCAGCCAGAATCTAGCCAGTCAGGACAGAATCAGAATAGAACCAGTCACAACAGAACCAGTCAGAATAAAACAGGTCAGAACAGAACCAGCCAGAACAGAACTAGCTAGAACAGAACCAGCCAGAACAGAACAAGCTAGAACAGAACCAGTCAGAACAAAATCAGTCAGAACAGAACAGGTCAGAATAGAACCAGTCAGAACAGAACCAGTCGGAGCAGAACCGCAGAACGGAACCACAGAACAGAACCAGTCAGAACAAAACCAGTCAGGAAAGAACCAGTCAGGACAAAACCAGTCAGGAAAGAACCAGCCAGAATAGAACCAGTCACAACAGAACCAGTCGGAATAGAACCAGTCACAACAGAACCAGAAGAGAACCAGTCAGAACAGAACCAGTCAGAAAGGATCCAGTCAGTACAGAACCATTCCGGGCAGAACAGAACAGATCCAGTAAGCACGGATCCAGTCGGAACAGAACCAGTCAGAAAAGAACCAGCCGTAACAGAACCAGCCAGAACAGAACCAGCTAGAACAGCAGAGGGTCAGACACATCTGCTGCATCAGAACCAGAGGATCCAGGATCCGGGAGGCTCTGTTCGGACCGGATCAGCTGATCCAGATGTGGACCGATGGACAGATGTGAGGACCAGGAGACGGAACTTTGAAGGAGTGTGTCTCCAACAGAGGGGGGGGGGGGGGGGGGGGTTGTTGCTCTGCTGCAGAGGACCCCCCCCCTCCTCCTCCAGCGGATCATTCCGCCCCTCCTCGGCCCTTCCTCGGCTGCAGCAGCGGCGGCTTACCGGGGGTCTTCCTGTGGCCTGTGGTCACCGCCTCTCCGGTAGCGGGATGAAGCCAGGTTGAACTCTGCGCTTCTTCGCTGGAGGAAGAAAAAAATGTGAGACGAGAGGCGGACAGGAGGACACGGAGGACACGGAGGACACGCCGCGTTCCAGCGCCTGCGCCATATTTACCTCAAGAAGAAGATGCGTCCATCCCGGGTCACCCCGTAACTCCAGGAAGGAGGTAGACAGCTGAGCCAGTCCGGCTGTGGGTCCGCCGCCATGTCTGACTGGGAGATCCACGGGAGTGCGCGTGCCCGCCACTTGCGCGCTCCTAGAGGGAACGGGAACCCGCAGAGGCGCCTCAGATTTATGTTCTGAGTTGTTTGACATGAGAAGATCTGCAGCTGGTAGATCCTCCTGATCTAGACTGACAACCCCCCCCCCCCCCCCCCTTTAGAAAACATAAAGCTGGGACTGACCTGGAAGGAGGAGCAGGGACGCTGTTGGCCTCAAAGACTGCAGGCCCGCTTCTAGTTGCCATATATCTATGCCATTTTTCCCAGTAATCAGTGACTTTATGGTATAATATGTTGAAAACACTAAATGTTAAAGCAACACTACTTCACTTTTCACCCTGATGATCCAGCTGCACACTGATGCTGATATACAGAAATAGAATAAAGGGAACATCCAATAACTCATCCTGGATCTGATTGAATGAAATATTCTTATTGAATAGTTAAATGTTTTGTACAAAGATGGATGTGCTGAGAACAAAATCACAGAAAAACCATCAGTGGAATCCAATCTATGAACCAATGGAGGCCTGGATTGATGGATGAAACTGGATAAAAACCTGATCCAGCTGAGATGTAATGTCCTTCTAACGGGTCAGAATGAGGCTCAGAGTCCGGCCTCAACCTGCCTCTATCACCTCCTTACAACACCTGGGCTCAGTGTGATGCTCGGTGTGATGGAAGGTCCTGCATGCTCGGTGTGATGGAAGGTCCTGCATGCTAGGTGTGATGGAAGGTCCTGCATGCTAGGTGTGATGGAAGGTCCTGCATGCTCAGTGTGATGGAAGGTCCTGCATGCTCAGTGTGATGGAAGGTCCTGCATGCTGGGTGTGATGGAAGGTCCTGCATGCTAGGTGTGATGGAAGGTCCTGCATGCTAGGTGTGATGGAAGGTCCTGCATGCTCAGTGTGATGGAAGGTCCTGCATGCTCAGTGTGATGGAAGGTCCTGCATGCTGGGTGTGATGGAAGGTCCTGCATGCTAGGTGTGATGGAAGGTCCTGCATGCTAGGTGTGATGGAAGGTCCTGCATGCTCAGTGTGATGGAAGGTCCTGCATGCTCAGTGTGATGGAAGGTCCTGCATGCTCAGTGTGATGGAAGGTCCTGCATGCTGGGTGTGATGGAAGGTCCTGCATGCTAGGTGTGATGGAAGGTCCTGCATGCTAGGTGTGATGGAAGGTCCTGCATGCTAGGTGTGATGGAAGGTCCTGCATGCTAGGTGTGATGGAAGGTCCTGCATGCTCAGTGTGATGGAAGGTCCTGCATGCTCAGTGTGATGGAAGGTCCTGCATGCTGGGTGTGATGGAAGGTCCTGCATGCTAGGTGTGATGGAAGGTCCTGCATGCTCGGTGTGATGGAAGGTCCTGCATGCTCGGTGTGATGGAAGGTCCTGCATGCTCGGTGTGATGGAAGGTCCTGCATGCTGGGTGTGATGGAAGGTCCTGCATGCTCGGTGTGATGGAAGGTCCTGCATGCTCAGTGTGATGGAAGGTCCTGCATGCTCGGTGTGATGGAAGGTCCTGCATGCTCAGTGTGATGGAAGGTCCTGCATGCTCAGTGTGATGGAAGGTCCTGCATGCTGGGTGTGATGGAAGGTCCTGCATGCTAGGTGTGATGGAAGGTCCTGCATGCTAGGTGTGATGGAAGGTCCTGCAAGTAAATGACTAGATGCAATCGACTGACTGTATCATTTCTATAAAGTTACCTGATCCTCCTGGATCTAGATTAAAATAAATCCTTAAGTTAGTTAAAACTTTCTTATAAACTGGGCTTCTTCACTGGGCAGCAGATCCATAGTGCATAGTTTGATATAAAGCCCGCCCCCTAGTGGGCAGATATTGAAAGCAATACTTTAAGCCCTTCATCACAGTTTTTCTGACACTGAATAATTTTCTTAAAGATTAAAAAAAAAACAATGTTAAAATATATGACTAAGGTGTGACATTAAGAACCAACAACTTTGTCAATATCTACCCCAATATCTGGAATCAAGAGTGTTTGAAAACGAATGAGCTTTAAAGGGATGGAGAGCATCCATGGTTCTATGCAGGTAGTTCAGACTACATATTGTTTGGAAAACCTTATTTCAAAGTGTAGAACTGAAACGAAAACGTTTCTTTTATACACCTATATTTAAAAATGTGAAGTCATATTAAAACAAAAGTGTTAATAGATATTTGTATGTTGCATAAAAAAAGCAAAAACATACAAGGTTCTCATACAAGAACCCTTTATACTGAAAAATGAATTCCTAAATGGGTCATAGATTAACTCAGGATCAAACACCTCATCCTCCATCTTCCTCCTGTCTCTGATCGTCTCTCAGGTAGAAACTAATTCTCCTCCAGACTGCAGCTCAGCTCTCTGTCAGCAGATCCTCCACCCTCTAAAGTTCAGAGACATTCCTGTGAATGAACAATTCATGCATAGAGGAACTCATAGCCTTATATGGAATCATCGGGGCGGTAATTATGCAGATCTGCATCTCATTTACACACAGGCGGACCGCATCATTGGCAGTGTCATGATGTGGCAGGTTTACTAGCCCAGATGCAGAACTCACAGACACAGAGGCGGGTTAAAAGTCCAGTATTTATTGAGAACATACAGGGTTCTGCCCTGGAAGGCAGAGAAGACAGAGCAGGTTAGGTTCAGGTACAGGTTCTGATTAACAGACTTACAGGTTCTCAGGTTCAGACAGGCAGGGTGACTCAGGCTTGCTTAACCAAACAATCCGGCTCAGAGTGGAGCTCTCAACCAGCTTAAAAAGGGAGAGCTCTTAATGAGCTGATGGGAAACAGCTGTCCATGCTGAACCCAAGCTCCCCAGGCATGGATCCACGGCGCCCTCTGGTGGGCAAACCTCTGGATCCTAACAGATAACAGAAAACACACAGAAAAGGGATCTACATCGCCCTCTGGAGGGCAAACCCCTGGATCCCAACAGAAACAGAAGCCCACAGGAAGGGATTCACGTCGCCCTCTGGAGGGCAAACCCCTGGATCCCAACAGAAACAGAAGCCCACAGGAAGGGATTCACGTCGCCCTCAGGAGGGCAAACCCCTGGATCCCAACAGGCAGGTTCATTTACTGAAGTGAAGAACAATCTGGCGTTCATAAAGGCCCACAGTAGGAGAAATGGAAGATAAATTAAAATAAGAAAAGGAAAATATTGTCGCCTGAGGTCCAATAACTGCATGAAATGGAAAACCGTCCAACCACCAAATATGGAGCAGTATGTTAAAGAAATGCTGACTAGCCTTTATATTGTTTGCTACAAGCACTGATTGAACAGGAACTTGGTATTAGTGTCTGAGAGTGATTGATGTTTTGTTTGTTGTAATAAAAAAAACAAAAATTGCAGACTGATGAAAAAAGGATTTTTAAGAATGCTAAGATTTAGTTATTATTTTATCATTTATATATATATTTATGATCTAATTCAGGGGTCCTCAACATTTTCCAGGCCAAGGACCCCAAAGTGATGGAGAGATGGAGCAGGGACCCCTTAATTATATATATTGTATGAAATAGTGTTCTATCAAATTGGTGCTATAGTCACTCTATTACAGATGGAGTAATGTAACTAAAGTAATCCCTTATTAAAGTATTTCTGATTCTGATTCCTGGTTGATGGGACAGGTGTTGTGAATGAAACGGTGTCCAGCTTGAAAGAGCTCCTGTGTGTCGCTGAATGTGAGCATTGATGACTGAAAGACGTCTTCTGCCTCCATTAATCTGTTTACTACAGTCTGTTGAATTCATGTTAATGTGGATTTAAAGACATTTCAATTAGTGGAAAAATTGCAGGGGGGAATAAAAAAAAAAAAGTATTTAGCGACCCCCGTGCAGTACCTATGTTCATCCCCTAGGTATCGCACATCCCCAGTTGAAGACCTTTGACCTAGATATAGATTTAGATATTATAGAATATTGAAATTGATTTAACACTTATATTCAGCATTTGCCAAACATTTTAAGATCATACTGTCCCACAGCAACAGTGAGATGCGACTGCAGTAATAAAGCCTGGATCAGCAGTGATCTGAACGAAGAGCGAAACCAGAAAAAAAGGCCTTTGAGAAGGAAGACAGGGAATTAATGAGGAGTTTGGAGAAGCAACTTAAGGTGAAGATCAGAGGAAGCAAGGAGGTATAGAGGAAGAGGCTGGAAGAAAAGCTCCAGCAGGCCCTGATGGTGTCAGCAGGTCCTGGATCTACAGCACCTCTTCCCATTAGTCTGACCCTGGAGACAGTTCCAGGGATGTGGAAGATTTTGAAGAGTTTGAGTCTGGCTTTAGAGCTCATCTTAGCACTGAAACAGCTCTGGTGAAAGTCACTAATGATATTCTCATGGCCTCAGATAATGGACTTGTATCTGTGCTCGTCCTGTTGGATCTCAGTGCTGCATTTGATCCAGTTGATCATAATATTCTTTTAGAAAGACTTGAATATTTTGTTGGAATTAAAGGAACAGCACTAGACTGGTTTAAATCTGATCTATCTGATCGAATTCAGTTTGTTCATGTTAATAACAGATCTGTGGAGTACCACAGGGATCAGTGCTAGGACCAATTCTCTTTACTTTATACATGCTCCCAATCGGTAGAATTATTAGACAGCATGGGATTAATTTCCACTGTTATGCTGATGATACCCAGCTATATCTGTCTATAATCCAGATGAAGCTAACCCATTACATAGATTACAGGCATGTCTGAAGACATAAAAACCTGGATGACTCTTAACTTTCTGCTTCTGAATGCAGACAAAACAGAAGTTATAGTCTTTGGACCAGAGTCTTTGAAAAAGAAGCTGATTAGTCAGTCACTTCATTTGGATGGGATTAAACTGATTTCAGATAATAAAGTAAAAATCTTGGTGTTATTTTTGATCAGGACCTGTCATTTAAATCCCAGATCAAAGAGGTTTCTAGAATTTCCTTCTTTCAGATTAGAGATGTATTGGTTTTCAGCCATTTTTTTGCCTTCTTTGTACATAGTAGCTATTTGGTTAGTTTAGTTTCAGTAACCCAGTAAAGAATTTTAAACTGAAATATATTTGAGTTGGTGGGGAATGATTTTGTTAATAAATGAATATATTTTGAATGGATGTTGTTTAGAGGAAGGCAGAGCCAGACAGCTGGGTGTGTTTCAACAGAACAACAAATCAAGGTCCTAAAGTCATCAAATTAAATATTAAATGACATAAATAAACACAAATGCACAACAGAAGCCAGTTTTCTAGTTACAAAGTTGGCTTTATTCCAATATGTAGCAGAAACTGGACCCAGAGGTGAGTTTGAACAGGTGAGCTTTATTCCTGCGTTCAGCTCTTACAGTCTGGCAGCTTTTAGTTAAAACAGACAAGTCTGTTCAACCGATTGGAAGTTCTTGGTAAAAACTGTTTTCCTCTAAATTTCTGCTTACATCTTTCATCATGGATTAAATACAGATCAGTAAGATTTGATCAGACCGCCTAAAGACACAGATAACACCTAAAGACTGTTGGGTAACAGGGCAATCCGAAGAACATGGAAAACACCTGTGCAGCCAGAGACGGGACGTTTTAACGTTGATCTTCTTTGTGTTCGGATCCTCTTTATGAGCCGCTGAGATTCAATAAGACCGACTCATCCCTCATGGGTTCACATAAAGGATTAACATTAACCAGGCGACCTGGGAGACAGAGGAGCTGTAATAGAAACTAAACTGAGTCTTTATGGAGCTTCAGAGCCAAAAGGAGAAAAGTAGAAGTTCACAGATAGATCCATCTAACATAGAACATTCAGCGTCCTGATGTTGGATGGAGAACCAGTTCTCATTTAATGGGAATGTAGAGGTAGGTCTGGGCTTTGACTAGGCCATTCTAACTCCTGCAGATGAAGCTCCAGCCCAGATTCTAGCTGTGATGCAGCTTATTCCTCATGTCTGCTCGTCCTCACGGGACGCCACCTTCTCTCTGCCTTCAGCTTTGATTGACAAGATTAGATGTCAGAGCTGCAGACAGATCTTCCACCTGAGCTTTGGATCTCTGCAGCTCCTCCCACCCTGGACCTTAATGTCTTGTAGATCTCTGGGAGATGTTCAAAGCTTGTTCTAAAACAGAACCTGCTTGGGTTGCTTTGGTCAATGTGATGCATTGTTTAGAATGTGCTGTACGAATAAAGTCGGATTTATTTAGACGAAATGTTAAAGGTTGAAGTAGTGGGTGGGGCTATGCCGGCGCAGTGCTGCTCCTCCCAGCTCAAACGTTTCTAGAAGGCCAGTCCTGCTGTGAGGAATGAACAGCTGTCTGTGGCTCATCATGGGTCTGATGATCAAACCTTACAGTAAAAAGCTGCTGGATGAAAAAACACAGTTTAATGTCACGATATTTCATCCAAACCATCAATGATCTCTGACCAGATGTGTGACTGAATGCTGGAGAAGGATAGTTGCTCAGTGGGATTTTCTTTTTGGCAGTAAATCTGATGGAAAGCCTGATTATGGGCGGAGCAACAGGATGTTGGCTGCAGCCATGAAGGATCAGCCAAACTCCACCTGCCAAAGTTCGGTGGAGGAGTCATCATACTGTGGGCTATTTCCCACTTTCAGTCTGACCTCAGTGCAGCGATGCTCTAAGATGACGTCTATCAGAGGAGGAGCCATTTAAAGATAAGGTAGTCGTCTAGGTATACAGCCGACCAACGGGACTGGGAGCCGTTCTCTGACCTACGCTTCAGCTAACGCCGCTTAGCTGGGGGTCTGAGTGACGAAGGAATCAGTGAAGGTTCAGGTCAATGTCATCCATACGTATAACATCACCAAAGCAAAGACTGAAGAAGCTACTAATGTTAATGGGAGGAGCGACGGCTGACAGTGTGAGCTGAACAGCTGCTGCTTCTCTGCCTTCTACAGCAGTGAAGCTGCTGCCCTGACGTCCTGCTGGGACGAACCTACGGCGGCCGCCATGCAGAGGGAACCGCGGATCAATCAGGCTGGAAGGGAACAGAATGCATCATGGGAAACCTTTTCTAAGGGTCCTCCTGCCGCCAGGCTGAGCTGATGGAGGAGAAGCATTAATGTCTTTGAGATGGGGGTCAGTGGGGTGGGGGGGTCACAGGCAAAAGTCAAAGCTGAGGTCGGATTTCACCATCTTCTGTCTGTAATAAGCATCAAAGGTTTCGTTCATGGACACAGTGAAGACGTCCCTCCACACACCCACGCGACCTGCAGGGAGAGGACAGAGGGTGAGGATGGGGGAGGATGGAGTTGTGTCAGCGGTCTGAGCGCCGGGCGAACACAGCTTACCTGCTGTGACGGTTTGACACAGATCAGCTCAGACAGCAGATCAACTCACTGAATGGAAACAAGATGAGAAATCAAAACAGAAAAAAAGCATAAAAACTGAAAATTTAAAGAAATTAGGACAGATGGCTGAAACTGAAAGACATCCATGCTGCAGGTACAACATGTGGCCTCCAGGTGGAGCTACAGTCTGCTCAGAGGGAGCTGGTAGAACATCTGGGCTGTTTCACCAAGCAAGAAAAATCTAATTTTCTAAACCTGAAATCAGGGAAACTGACTTTTCCGTTTCCCAAAGAGAGTTCCCCATCCTTGGTTTCTGTTGCCATGGAAACACCCTCCCAGAGCTAACCTGGTCAGCAGCAGGTTTTATTCAGTGAGTTTCCTGTCTCTCTGCTCTCCTTACAGCCAATCATGCTGCTTTAGCTCCTGATTTAGTCTTATTTGTTCATAAATATATATATATATATCATTCACTAGGTCTGATGGACACATTAGGTCTTAAAAACAAACTTTAAAATTGATTGTCCGTTTGACGAGGTTTCTACAAGACATGAAATTACTGGTTTTTAGTTTGTTTAATATGAGCAAGATGCAGATACTTTTATTTATTTATTTACTTTTACAGCTCCTGTAGAACTACCGAAATTATCTTCAGATTACACATGAATAGATTCATTAATTCCACAGGGGAAAAGGAATTTCCTTAGGGTCAGGATTAGGATTAACTCGATGATAACAACCTACTGAGCCTACTGGCACAATCAGAAGCCATTCTCTGGGACTGATAGCCGCTAATAACGACCATTTATTGGGATGATGACATCAGAAGCAAACAGACACTTAGGCCCTGTCCCATTTCTATCACTTTAACTCAGTTTGGGCCCTAGCACTTAGTCTTGTGCGTTCATATGTAAGGGTAGTGTGTCCCTATAATTTAAAGAGCGAGGGGGAAGTGCCCTTCAACCCTTAAAATGATCCCTTCAGACTGAGGGGGGTGTTGAGCTGACTTGCAACGTAGCGGCTTCCCAGAATTCATTCAGCTAAGGTTGTGACTCACGCTGTGATTACGCCTGACGTAGGTCAACGCGTCACTGATGTGTATGGGCAATGTTTTACCGCCACCTACAGGGCTGGCGTGTAATTTTGCAACTAGTGGTGTCCCATTTCTTAGGAAGCAACTCTTCACTAGCACTTCCCTTGTTTAGTGGACTTCACTGTGGAGGGAACTCACTATAGCGTTCTCTGAGCCAAGTGAAAGGAATAAGACCGGGTCTTAATACTGACTGTATGAACGAAGACAAGATCAAACTGAGGAGGAACCTGTGAGATGATGACCAGGTCCTACCGGTTAGAACCATGATTTTTATTTTTTCATCATCTTCACATGCTGACAGGTGATTTCACCTAAAAAGATACATTGATCTACTACCATTCAAGAAATAAAACCGTGATATTAGTGCAGTAATGGCAAGCCATTTAGATATGTACTAGTTTTACTGAATATATATTCCTGATATCTGAAAAAAACATTTTTCTTTGTCTAAATGACCATTTCAAACAAAATGACGTTCTCCATATCTAGAATAAACATTCTGGATGTCTAGAAATTTATTTTAGATCTCCATATTCCTATTATTACTGGTTTTAACTATGAAGAAATATATTTCAGATATAAATATTCAGTTAAGCTAAAAAATGTCATCGGTCACTTAAAATGTGTAAACATTTCTAGATATATAAAACTAATTCTTATTAGTATAATTCTATTTTTTTACTTTCTAAAATTCAGTTTCTGCTGCAAAAATGTAATTGTAATGAAAATATATTACTACAGTTAGGTTTAGGAGAGTGATTTTGATCCGGAAGAATCTTATTTTAGTGATCTATAAATGGAGCAACAGAGAGGAGAGAGCTTTTAATAAATGTAAATATTGCCTGCCATAGACCACTTCATATAAACTTATGCATTAACAATCCTCTCCTTTTCCATCTTCCTCTCCTTTGCAGCTGTAGCGCTTTTTCTCTTTTTAACATATTTTCCTTTTTTTTTTTTTTGCATTTCTGCATTAATATCTCTAGTTTCAGTGGGGTGAAATAGTTACTTCCTGTTGCCTGTTGTCATAGTGACTTGTCGAATCGGGGCTCCCTTGATAATGTCTTTTCTTACTTGTTACGCACGTGTTAAACTCTGAGTATTTCTACTTGGAGTTGATGGAACTAATTCATAGCAGCTGTTATGAAACTGAAAACTTAAGGCTGGATCAATTTAGAGATGCTGAATTGAATCTGATTCTCTTAACGGACCCCGGGGTCTGTTTCACGAAGCAGGTTTACTGAAAACTCAGAGTTTTCCGTTTCACAAAGAGAGTTTCCTCATCGTCTGTTTCTGTTACTATGGTAACATTCTCAGCAGCAGGTTTTCCTCCATTCTCTCACTCTGGCTCCGCCCTCCTTAATCCAATCATGATGTTTTATCATCAGCAGAGTTCAGTGGTAGATTTGTACAAACAATAAAAATAAAATCAGTAAAACCTGGTCCATTAGAGACATTGTGTTTTAAAGAAAACAAACATAACATGTCTTTTAGACGAGGATCTTATTAAAGAATGATTGGTATTAATTCAGAGAGAATTAAATATTTATAGTGAGAGAATTCTCAGTTTACATGTAATTAAAGTGTGGTAACAGCAGCAGACTATGGCAGGACATTTGATATTTATTTATTTTTTTCTAAATATGTTTTCCTGATAAAACTGTTTTTCTTTGACAAAATGAACTTTCCAAACAAAACAACATTCTTCAAATCTAAAATAAGCTCTCTGGGTGTCTAACAATGAATTTCAGATATCCATGTTAACACTTTCATAACTAGGATGAATGTATTTCAGCAGCACAGCGATGTTCCTCTCTGATACTGAATTTGGAAATTAGTCCTAAAACTTAAGCTTTCTTCTTCTTGATGGATTTTCTGTCTGCTCAGAATGTTGATGAAGTAAATAAGGAATGAGGACTAAGGCTTCAGTATTTAGCTATTACAACTATTACAGCTACTAGTAGTTAGTGACCAGATGAAGACCTGCAGGCTCTTAACAAAACAGGTAGAAAATGATCACAAACACAGTAAAATTATGATCAACCAAATGTGCATTTGAAAAGAACCAAAGAGAAGCAGTGAAATCTTTCAATGATAGGTGAATGGATGTGATGCTTTATGTTTTAACGCACTCACAACTAGAGATAGACAGCGCCTCAGACTTGCAACATTGCTCGATCAGCTGGTTGCAGTTCTCCACCAGAACCTCCAGCTGAGTTTTGTCACAGGACACCCCCAGGAAGCGGGCCAGCTGCTCCACCATTGTCCCCAGGTCCTGGAAAAGCAGCAGAAATCCAGCATGTTGTGAAAGCGTGCCGTTCACAGAGCTGCCTGGAGCTCCCAGACACCTCAACATTCAGATGGTTTCCCTCTCTGCAGCCATCCCTGACAGCAACATGTTAATCCTTCCCTGAGGAGCAGGGGGCCCATGTCCAGAGCTACCATCCTACAAATCTTCACTCCATCTCCCCTCCCAACATGCCTGAAGCTGACAGCTCCCCCAGATGCTCATTCAGCTCAGCGGCGGTTTGGTACCGAACCATCCGGTGCCTCAGGTGTCACCTCTACAGGGTGCAGACAGGCGGTGGCCAGCCCTCATTGTTCTATAGAAACACATCTGTCATGTTTGGATAGTAGGATTTATGCTTAGAAATGTTGGTTTGCTGATATCTGTCTGTAGGTATTCTAGAACTGCACTGCTTAAGGGGCTGCATGGTGGAGCAGCTCTGCTAGCTTTGGTTCTATACAGATGGATTTTAAAATATATTTTCTGAACTACAGGGAGCCAGTGGAACTTTCTTAGTTCTGATCTACTTTCTATAGTTCTAGTGAGTAAGCAGGCAGCAGCGTCTAGATCAGCTGTCTGATCTACTTTCTATAGTTCTAGTGAGGACGCAGGCAGCAGCGTCTGGATCAGCTGTCTGATCTACTTTCTATAGTTCTAGTGAGGACGCAGGCAGCAGCATCTGGATCAGCTGTCTGATCTACTTTCTATAGTTCTAGTGAGGACGCAGGCAGCAGCGTCTGGATCAGCTGTCTGATCTACTTTCTATAGTTCTAGTGAGGACGCAGGCAGCAGCATCTGGATCAGCTGCCTGATCTACTTTCTATAGTTCTAGTGAGGACGTAGGCAGCAGCGTCTAGATCAGCTGTCTGATCTACTTTCTATAGTTCTAGTGAGGACGCAGGCAGCAGCGTCTGGATCAGCTGTCTGATCTACTTTCTATAGTTCTAGTGAGGACGCAGGCAGCAGCGTCTGGATCAGCTGTCTGATCTACTTTCTATAGTTCTAGTGAGGACGCAGGCAGCAGCGTCTGGATCAGCTGTCTGATCTACTTTCTATAGTTCTAGTGAGGACGCAGGCAGCAGCGTCCGGATCAGCTGTCTGATCTACTTTCTATAGTTCTAGTGAGGATGCAGGCAGCAGCATCTGGATCAGCTGTCTGATCTACTTTCTATAGTTCTAGTGAGGACGCAGGCAGCAGCGTCTAGATCAGCTGTCTGATCTACTTTCTATAGTTCTAGTGAGGACGCAGGCAGCAGCATCTGGATCAGCTGTCTGATCTACTTTCTATAGTTCCAGTGAGGACGCAGGCAGCAGCATCTGGATCAGCTGTCTGATCTACTTTCTATAGTTCTATTGAGGACGCAGGCAGCAGCGTCTGGATCAGCTGTCTGATCTACTTTCTATAGTTCTAGTGAGGACGCAGGCAGCAGCATCTGCATCAGCTGCAGCTGTCTGATCTACTTTCTATAGTTCTAGTGAGGATGCAGGCAGCAGCATCTGGATCAGCTGTCTGATCTACTTTCTATAGTTCTAGTGAGGACGCAGGCAGCAGCGTCTGGATCAGCTGTCTGATCTACTGTCTATAGTTCTAGTGAGGACGCAGGCAGCAGCATCTGGATCAGCTGTCTGATCTACTTTCTATAGTTCTAGTGAGGACGCAGGCAGCAGCGTCTGGATCAGCTGTCTGATCTACTTTCTATAGTTCTAGTGAGGACGCAAGCAGCAGCATCTGGATCAGCTGTCTGATCTACTTTCTATAGTTCTAGTGAGGACGCAGGCAGCAGCATCTGGATCAGCTGTGTGATCTACTTTCTACAGTTCTAGTGAGGACGCAGGGAGCAGCGTCTGGATCAGCTGTCTGATCTACTTTCTATAGTTCTAGTGAGGACGCAGGCAGCAGCATCTGGATCAGCTGTCTGATCTACTTTCTATAGTTCTAGTGAGGACGCAGGCAGCAGCCTCTGGATCAGCTGTCTGATCTACTTTCTATAGTTCTAGTGAGGACGCAGGCAGCAGCCTCTGGATCAGCTGTCTGATCTACTTTCTATAGTTCTAGTGAGGACGCAGGCAGCAGCATCTGGATCAGCTGTCTGATCTACTTTCTATAGTTCTAGTGAGGACACAGGTAGCAGCATCTGGATCAGCTGTCTGATCTACTTTCTATAGTTCTAGTGAGGACGCAGGCAGCAGCATCTGGATCAGCTGTCTGATCTACTTTCTATAGTTCTAGTGAGGACTCAGGCAGCAGCGTCTGGATCAGCTGTCTGATCTCCTTTCTATAGTTCTAGTGAGGACGCAGGCAGCAGCGTCTGGATCAGCTGTCTGATTTACTTTCTATAGTTCTAGGAGGACGCAGGCGGCAGCATCTGGATCATCTGTCTGATCTACTTTCTATAGTTCTAGTGAGGACGCAGGCAGCAGCGTCTGGATCGGCTGTCTGATCTACTTTCTATAGTTCTAGTGAGGACGCAGGCAGCAGCATCTGGATCAGCTGCAGCTGTCTGATCTACTTTCTATAGTTCTAGGAGGACGCAGGCAGCAGCATCTGGATCAGCTGTCTGATCTACTTTCTATAGTTCTAGTGAGGACGCAGGCAGCAGCGTCTGGATCAGCTGTTTGATCTACTTTCTATAGTTCTAGTGAGGACGCAGGCAGCAGCGTCTGGATCAGCTGTCTGATCTACTTTCTATAGTTCTAGTGAGGACGCAGGCAGCAGCATCTGGATCAGCTGTCTGATCTACTTTCTATAGTTCTAGTGAGGACGCAGACAGCAGCATCTGGATCAGCTGTCTGATCTACTTTCTATAGTTCTAGTGAGGACGCAGGCAGCAGCATCTGGATCAGCTGTCTGATCTACTTTCTATAGTTCTAGTGAGGACGCAGGCAGCAGCATCTGCATCAACTGTCTGATCTACTTTCTATAGTTCTAGTGAGGACGCAGGCAGCAGCATCTGGATCAGCTGTCTGATCTACTTTCTATAGTTCTAGTGAGGACGCAGGCAGCAGCATCTGGATCACTTGCCTGATCTACTTTCTATAGTTCTAGTGAGGACGCAGGCAGCAGCATCTGGATCAGCTGTCTGATCTACTTTCTATAGTTCTAGTGAGGACGCAGGCAGCAGCATCTGGATCAGCTGTCTGATCTACTTTCTATAGTTCTAGTGAGGACGCAGGCAGCAGCATCTGGATCAGCTGTCTGATCTACTTTCTGTAGTTCTAGTGAGGACGCAGACAGCAGCATCTGGATCAGCTGTCTGATCTACTTTCTATAGTTCTAGTGAGGACGCAGGCAGCAGCGTCTGGATCAGCTGTCTGATCTACTTTTTATAGTTCCAGTGAGGACGCAGGCAGCAGCATCTGCATCAACTGTCTGATCTACTTTCTATAGTTCTAGTGAGGACGCAGGCAGCAGCATCTGGATCAGCTGTCTGATCTACTTTCTATAGTTCTAGTGAGGACGCAGGCAGCAGCATCTGGATCAGCTGCCTGATATACTTTCTATAGTTCTAGTGAGGACGCAGGCAGCAGCGTCTGGATCAGCTGTCTGATCTACTTTCTATAGTTCTAGTGAGGACGCAGGCAGCAGCGTCTGGATCAGCTGTCTGATCTACTTTCTATAGTTCTAGTGAGGACGCAGGCAGCAGCGTCTGGATCAGCTGTCTGATCTACTTTCTATAGTTCTAGTGAGGACGCAGGCAGCAGCATCTGGATCAGCTGCCTGATCTACTTTCTATAGTTCTAGTGAGGACGTAGGCAGCAGCGTCTAGATCAGCTGTCTGATCTACTTTCTATAGTTCTAGTGAGGACGCAGGCAGCAGCGTCTGGATCAGCTGTCTGATCTACTTTCTATAGTTCTAGTGAGGACGCAGGCAGCAGCGTCTGGATCAGCTGTCTGATCTACTTTCTATAGTTCTAGTGAGGACGCAGGCAGCAGCGTCTGGATCAGCTGTCTGATCTACTTTCTATAGTTCTAGTGAGGACGCAGGCAGCAGCGTCCGGATCAGCTGTCTGATCTACTTTCTATAGTTCTAGTGAGGATGCAGGCAGCAGCATCTGGATCAGCTGTCTGATCTACTTTCTATAGTTCTAGTGAGGACGCAGGCAGCAGCGTCTAGATCAGCTGTCTGATCTACTTTCTATAGTTCTAGTGAGGACGCAGGCAGCAGCATCTGGATCAGCTGTCTGATCTACTTTCTATAGTTCCAGTGAGGACGCAGGCAGCAGCATCTGGATCAGCTGTCTGATCTACTTTCTATAGTTCTATTGAGGACGCAGGCAGCAGCGTCTGGATCAGCTGTCTGATCTACTTTCTATAGTTCTAGTGAGGACGCAGGCAGCAGCATCTGCATCAGCTGCAGCTGTCTGATCTACTTTCTATAGTTCTAGTGAGGATGCAGGCAGCAGCATCTGGATCAGCTGTCTGATCTACTTTCTATAGTTCTAGTGAGGACGCAGGCAGCAGCGTCTGGATCAGCTGTCTGATCTACTGTCTATAGTTCTAGTGAGGACGCAGGCAGCAGCATCTGGATCAGCTGTCTGATCTACTTTCTATAGTTCTAGTGAGGACGCAGGCAGCAGCGTCTGGATCAGCTGTCTGATCTACTTTCTATAGTTCTAGTGAGGACGCAAGCAGCAGCATCTGGATCAGCTGTCTGATCTACTTTCTATAGTTCTAGTGAGGACGCAGGCAGCAGCATCTGGATCAGCTGTGTGATCTACTTTCTACAGTTCTAGTGAGGACGCAGGGAGCAGCGTCTGGATCAGCTGTCTGATCTACTTTCTATAGTTCTAGTGAGGACGCAGGCAGCAGCATCTGGATCAGCTGTCTGATCTACTTTCTATAGTTCTAGTGAGGACGCAGGCAGCAGCCTCTGGATCAGCTGTCTGATCTACTTTCTATAGTTCTAGTGAGGACGCAGGCAGCAGCCTCTGGATCAGCTGTCTGATCTACTTTCTATAGTTCTAGTGAGGACGCAGGCAGCAGCATCTGGATCAGCTGTCTGATCTACTTTCTATAGTTCTAGTGAGGACACAGGTAGCAGCATCTGGATCAGCTGTCTGATCTACTTTCTATAGTTCTAGTGAGGACGCAGGCAGCAGCATCTGGATCAGCTGTCTGATCTACTTTCTATAGTTCTAGTGAGGACTCAGGCAGCAGCGTCTGGATCAGCTGTCTGATCTCCTTTCTATAGTTCTAGTGAGGACGCAGGCAGCAGCGTCTGGATCAGCTGTCTGATTTACTTTCTATAGTTCTAGGAGGACGCAGGCGGCAGCATCTGGATCATCTGTCTGATCTACTTTCTATAGTTCTAGTGAGGACGCAGGCAGCAGCGTCTGGATCGGCTGTCTGATCTACTTTCTATAGTTCTAGTGAGGACGCAGGCAGCAGCATCTGGATCAGCTGCAGCTGTCTGATCTACTTTCTATAGTTCTAGGAGGACGCAGGCAGCAGCATCTGGATCAGCTGTCTGATCTACTTTCTATAGTTCTAGTGAGGACGCAGGCAGCAGCGTCTGGATCAGCTGTTTGATCTACTTTCTATAGTTCTAGTGAGGACGCAGGCAGCAGCGTCTGGATCAGCTGTCTGATCTACTTTCTATAGTTCTAGTGAGGACGCAGGCAGCAGCATCTGGATCAGCTGTCTGATCTACTTTCTATAGTTCTAGTGAGGACGCAGACAGCAGCATCTGGATCAGCTGTCTGATCTACTTTCTATAGTTCTAGTGAGGACGCAGGCAGCAGCATCTGGATCAGCTGTCTGATCTACTTTCTATAGTTCTAGTGAGGACGCAGGCAGCAGCATCTGCATCAACTGTCTGATCTACTTTCTATAGTTCTAGTGAGGACGCAGGCAGCAGCATCTGGATCAGCTGTCTGATCTACTTTCTATAGTTCTAGTGAGGACGCAGGCAGCAGCATCTGGATCACTTGCCTGATCTACTTTCTATAGTTCTAGTGAGGACGCAGGCAGCAGCATCTGGATCAGCTGTCTGATCTACTTTCTATAGTTCTAGTGAGGACGCAGGCAGCAGCATCTGGATCAGCTGTCTGATCTACTTTCTATAGTTCTAGTGAGGACGCAGGCAGCAGCATCTGGATCAGCTGTCTGATCTACTTTCTGTAGTTCTAGTGAGGACGCAGACAGCAGCATCTGGATCAGCTGTCTGATCTACTTTCTATAGTTCTAGTGAGGACGCAGGCAGCAGCGTCTGGATCAGCTGTCTGATCTACTTTTTATAGTTCCAGTGAGGACGCAGGCAGCAGCATCTGCATCAACTGTCTGATCTACTTTCTATAGTTCTAGTGAGGACGCAGGCAGCAGCATCTGGATCAGCTGTCTGATCTACTTTCTATAGTTCTAGTGAGGACGCAGGCAGCAGCATCTGGATCAGCTGCCTGATATACTTTCTATAGTTCTAGTGAGGACGCAGGCAGCAGCATCTGGATCAGCTGTCTGATCTACTTTCTATAGTTCTAGTGAGGACGCAGGCAGCAGCATCTGGATCAACTGTCTGATCTACTTTCTATAGTTCTAGTGAGGATGCAGGCAGCAGCATCTGGATCAGCTGTCTGATCTACTTTCTATAGTTCTAGTGAGGACGCAGGCAGCAGCGTCTAGATCAGCTGTCTGATCTACTTTCTATAGTTCTAGTGAGGACGCAGGCAGCAGCGTCTGGATCAGCTGTCTGATCTACTTTCTATAGTTCTAGTGAGGACGCAGGCAGCAGCATCTGGATCAGCTGCAGCTGTCTGATCTGCTTTCTATAGTTCTAGTGAGGACGCAGGCAGCAGCATCTGGATCAGCTGTCTGATCTACTTTCTATAGTTCTAGTGAGGACGCAGGCAGCAGCATCTGGATCAGCTGTCTGATCTACTTTCTGTAGTTCTAGTGAGGATGCAGACAGCAGCATCTGGATCAGCTGTCTGATCTACTTTCTATAGTTCTAGTGAGGACGCAGGCAGCAGCGTCTGGATCAGCTGTCTGATCTACTTTCTATAGTTCTAGTGAGGACGCAGGCAGCAGCATCTGGATCAGCTGTCTGATCTACTTTCTATAGTTCCAGTGAGGACGCAGGCAGCAGCATCTGGATCAGCTGTCTGATCTACTTTCTATAGTTCTATTGAGGACGCAGGCAGCAGCGTCTGGATCAGCTGTCTGATCTACTTTCTATAGTTCTAGTGAGGACGCAGGCAGCAGCGTCTGGATCAGCTGTCTGATCTACTTTCTATAGTTCTAGTGAGGACGCAGGCAGCAGCAACTGGATCAGCTGCAGCTGTCTGATCTACTTTCTATAGTTCTAGTGAGGATGCAGGCAGCAGCATCTGGATCAGCTGTCTGATCTACTTTCTATAGTTCTAGTGAGGACGCAGGCAGCAGCGTCTGGATCAGCTGTCTGATCTACTTTCTATAGTTCTAGTGAGGACGCAGGCAGCAGCATCTGGATCAGCTGTCTGATCTACTTTCTATAGTTCCAGTGAGGACGCAGGCAGCAGCGTCTGGATCAGCTGTCTGATCTACTTTCTATAGTTCTAGTGAGGACGCAGGCAGCAGCATCTGCATCAACTGTCTGATCTACTTTCTATAGTTCTAGTGAGGACGCAGGCAGCAGCATCTGGATCAGCTGTCTGATCTACTTTCTATAGTTCTAGTGAGGACGCAGGCAGCAGCATCTGGATCAGCTGCAGCTGTCTGATCTACTTTCTGTAGTTCTAGTGAGGACGCAGACAGCAGCATCTGGATCAGCTGTCTGATCTACTTTCTATAGTTCTAGTGAGGACGCAGGCAGCAGCATCTGCATCAACTGTCTGATCTACTTTCTATAGTTCTAGTGAGGACGCAGGCAGCAGCATCTGCATCAAGTGTCTGATCTAATTTCTATAGTTCTAGTGAGGACGCAGGCAGCAGCATCTGGATCAGCTGTCTGATCTACTTTCTATAGTTCTAGTGAGGACGCAGGCAGCAGCATCTGGATCACTTGCCTGATCTACTTTCTATAGTTCTAGTGAGGACGCAGGCAGCAGCATCTGGATCAGCTGTCTGATCTACTTTCTATAGTTCTAGTGAGGACGCAGGCAGCAGCATCTGGATCAGCTGTCTGATCTACTTTCTATAGTTCTAGTGAGGACGCAGGCAGCAGCATCTGGATCAGCTGTCTGATCTACTTTCTATAGTTCTAGTGAGGACGCAGGCAGCAGCGTCTGGATCAGCTGCCTGATCTACTTTCTATAGTTCTAGTGAGGACGCAGGCAGCAGCATCTGGATCAGCTGTCTGATCTACTTTCTATAGTTCTAGTGAGGACGCAGGCAGCAGCGTCTAGATCAGCTGTCTGATCTACTTTCTATAGTTCTAGTGAGGACGCAGGCAGCAGCGTCTGGATCAGCTGTCTGATCTTTCTATAGTTCTAGTGAGGACGCAGGCAGCAGCATCTGGATCAGCTGCAGCTGTCTGATCTACTTTCTATAGTTCTAGTGAGGACGCAGGCAGCAGCATCTGGATCAGCTGTCTGATCTACTTTCTATAGTTCTAGTGAGGACGCAGGCAGCAGCATCTGGATCAGCTGTCTGATCTACTTTCTGTAGTTCTAGTGAGGACGCAGACAGCAGCATCTGGATCAGCTGTCTGATCTACTTTCTATAGTTCTAGTGAGGACGCAGGCAGCAGCGTCTGGATCAGCTGTCTGATCTACTTTCTATAGTTCCAGTGAGGACGCAGGCAGCAGCATCTGCATCAACTGTCTGATCTACTTTCTATAGTTCTAGTGAGGACGCAGGCAGCAGCATCTGGATCAGCTGTCTGATCTACTTTCTATAGTTCTAGTGAGGACGCAGGCAGCAGCATCTGGATCAGCTGCCTGATCTACTTTCTATAGTTCTAGTGAGGACGCAGGCAGCAGCATCTGGATCAGCTGTCTGATCTACTTTCTATAGTTCTAGTGAGGACGCAGGCAGCAGCATCTGGATCAACTGTCTGATCTACTTTCTATAGTTCTAGTGAGGATGCAGGCAGCAGCGTCTGGATCAGCTGTCTGATCTACTTTCTATAGTTCTAGTGAGGACGCAGGCAGCAGCGTCTAGATCAGCTGTCTGATCTACTTTCTATAGTTCTAGTGAGGACGCAGGCAGCAGCGTCTGGATCAGCTGTCTGATCTACTTTCAATAGTTCTAGTGAGGACGCAGGCAGCAGCGTCTAGATCAGCTGTCTGATCTACTTTCTATAGTTCTAGTGAGGACGCAGGCAGCAGCGTCTGGATCAGCTGTCTGATCTACTTTCTATAGTTCTAGTGAGGACGCAGGCAGCAGCATCTGGATCAGCTGCAGCTGTCTGATCTGCTTTCTATAGTTCTAGTGAGGACGCAGGCAGCAGCATCTGGATCAGCTGTCTGATCTACTTTCTATAGTTCTAGTGAGGACGCAGGCAGCAGCATCTGGATCAGCTGTCTGATCTACTTTCTGTAGTTCTAGTGAGGACGCAGACAGCAGCATCTGGATCAGCTGTCTGATCTACTTTCTATAGTTCTAGTGAGGACGCAGGCAGCAGCGTCTGGATCAGCTGTCTGATCTACTTTCTATAGTTCTAGTGAGGACGCAGGCAGCAGCATCTGGATCAGCTGCCTGATCTACTTTCTATAGTTCTAGTGAGGACGCAGGCAGCAGCATCTGGATCAGCTGTCTGATCTACTTTCTATAGTTCTAGTGAGGACGCAGGCAGCAGCATCTGGATCAACTGTCTGATCTACTTTCTATAGTTCTAGTGAGGATGCAGGCAGCAGCGTCTGGATCAGCTGTCTGATCTACTTTCTATAGTTCTAGTGAGGACGCAGGCAGCAGCGTCTAGATCAGCTGTCTGATCTACTTTCTATAGTTCTAGTGAGGACGCAGGCAGCAGCGTCTGGATCAGCTGTCTGATCTACTTTCAATAGTTCTAGTGAGGACGCAGGCAGCAGCGTCTAGATCAGCTGTCTGATCTACTTTCTATAGTTCTAGTGAGGACGCAGGCAGCAGCGTCTGGATCAGCTGTCTGATCTACTTTCTATAGTTCTAGTGAGGACGCAGGCAGCAGCATCTGGATCAGCTGTCTGATCTACTTTCTATAGTTCTAGTGAGGACGCAGGCAGCAGCATCTGGATCAGCTGTCTGATCTACTTTCTGTAGTTCAAGTGAGGACGCAGACAGCAGCATCTAGATCAGCTGTCTGATCTACTTTCTATAGTTCTAGTGAGGACGCAGGCAGCAGCGTCTGGATCAGCTGTCTGATCTACTTTCTATAGTTCCAGTGAGGACGCAGGCAGCAGCATCTGCATCAACTGTCTGATCTACTTTCTATAGTTCTAGTGAGGACGCAGGCAGCAGAATCTGGATCAGCTGTCTGATCTACTTTCTATAGTTCTAGTGAGGACGCAGGCAGCAGCATCTGGATCAGCTGCCTGATCTACTTTCTATAGTTCTAGTGAGGACGCAGGCAGCAGCATCTGGATCAGCTGTCTGATCTACTTTCTATAGTTCTAGTGAGGACGCAGGCAGCAGCATCTGGATCAACTGTCTGATCTACTTTCTATAGTTCTAGTGAGGATGCAGGCAGCAGCATCTGGATCAGCTGTCTGATCTACTTTCTATAGTTCTAGTGAGGACGCAGGCAGCAGCGTCTAGACCAGCTGTCTGATCTACTTTCTATAGTTCTAGTGAGGACGCAGGCAGCAGCGTCTGGATCAGCTGTCTGATCTACTTTCTATAGTTCTAGTGAGGACGCAGGCAGCAGCATCTGGATCAGCTGCAGCTGTCTGATCTGCTTTCTATAGTTCTAGTGAGGACGCAGGCAGCAGCATCTGGATCAGCTGTCTGATCTACTTTCTATAGTTCTAGTGAGGACGCAGGCAGCAGCATCTGGATCAGCTGTCTGATCTACTTTCTATAGTTCTAGTGAGGACGCAGGCAGCAGCGTCTGGATCAGCTGTCTGATCTACTTTCTATAGTTCTAGTGAGGACGCAGGCAGCAGCATCTGGATCAGCTGTCTGATCTACTTTCTATAGTTCCAGTGAGGACGCAGGCAGCAGCATCTGGATCAGCTGTCTGATCTACTTTCTATAGTTCTATTGAGGACGCAGGCAGCAGCGTCTGGATCAGCTGTCTGATCTACTTTCTATAGTTCTAGTGAGGACGCAGGCAGCAGCGTCTGGATCAGCTGTCTGATCTACTTTCTATAGTTCTAGTGAGGACGCAGGCAGCAGCATCTGGATCAGCTGCAGCTGTCTGATCTACTTTCTATAGTTCTAGTGAGGATGCAGGCAGCAGCATCTGGATCAGCTGTCTGATCTACTTTCTATAGTTCTAGTGAGGACGCAGGCAGCAGCGTCTGGATCAGCTGTCTGATCTACTTTCTATAGTTCTAGTGAGGACGCAGGCAGCAGCATCTGGATCAGCTGTCTGATCTACTTTCTATAGTTCCAGTGAGGACGCAGGCAGCAGCGTCTGGATCAGCTGTCTGATCTACTTTCTATAGTTCTAGTGAGGACGCAGGCAGCAGCGTCTGGATCAGCTGTCTGATCTACTTTCTATAGTTCTAGTGAGGACGCAGGCAGCAGCTTCTGGATCAGCTGCAGCTGTCTGATCTACTTTCTGTAGTTCTAGTGAGGACGCAGGCAGCAGCATCTGGATCAGCTGTCTGATCTACTTTCTATAGTTCTAGTGAGGACGCAGGCAGCAGCGTCTGGATCAGCTGTCTGATCTACTTTCTATAGTTCTAGTGAGGACGCAGGCAGCAGCGTCTGGATCAGCTGTCTGATCTACTTTCTATAGTTCCAGTGAGGACGCAGGCAGCAGCGTCTGGATCAGCTGTCTGATCTACTTTCTATAGTTCTATTGAGGACGCAGGCAGCAGCGTCTGGATCAGCTGTCTGATCTACTTTCTATAGTTCTAGTGAGGACGCAGGCAGCAGCGTCTGGATCAGCTGTCTGATCTACTTTCTATAGTTCTAGTGAGGACGCAGGGAGCAGCGTCTGGATCAGCTGTCTGATCTACTTTCTATAGTTCTAGTGAGGACGCAGGCAGCAGCATCTGGATCAGCTGTCTGATCTACTTTCTATAGTTCTAGTGAGGACGCAGGGAGCAGCGTCTGGATCAGCTGTCTGATCTACTTTCTATAGTTCTAGTGAGGACGCAGGCAGCAGCATCTGGATCAGCTGTCTGATCTACTTTCTATAGTTCTAGTGAGGACGCAGGCAGCAGCATCTGGATCAGCTGTCTGATCTACTTTCTATAGTTCTAGTGAGGACGCAGGCAGCAGCATCTGGATCAGCTGTCTGATCTACTTTCTGTAGTTCTAGTGAGGACGCAGACAGCAGCATCTGGATCAGCTGTCTGATCTACTTTCTATAGTTCTAGTGAGGACGCAGGCAGCAGCGTCTGGATCAGCTGTCTGATCTACTTTCTATAGTTCTAGTGAGGACGCAGGCAGCAGCATCTGGATCAGCTGTCTGATCTACTTTCTATAGTTCCAGTGAGGACGCAGGCAGCAGCATCTGGATCAGCTGTCTGATCTACTTTCTATAGTTCTATTGAGGACGCAGGCAGCAGCGTCTGGATCAGCTGTCTGATCTACTTTCTATAGTTCTAGTGAGGACGCAGGCAGCAGCGTCTGGATCAGCTGTCTGATCTACTTTCTATAGTTCTAGTGAGGACGCAGGCAGCAGCATCTGGATCAGCTGCAGCTGTCTGATCTACTTTCTATAGTTCTAGAGAGGATGCAGGCAGCAGCATCTGGATCAGCTGTCTGATCTACTTTCTATAGTTCTAGTGAGGACGCAGGCAGCAGCGTCTGGATCAGCTGTCTGATCTACTTTCTATAGTTCTAGTGAGGACGCAGGCAGCAGCATCTGGATCAGCTGGCTGATCTACTTTCTATAGTTCCAGTGAGGACGCAGGCAGCAGCGTCTGGATCAGCTGTCTGATCTACTTTCTATAGTTCTAGTGAGGACGCAGGCAGCAGCATCTGCATCAACTGTCTGATCTACTTTCTATAGTTCTAGTGAGGACGCAGGCAGCAGCATCTGGATCAGCTGTCTGATCTACTTTCTATAGTTCTAGTGAGGACGCAGGCAGCAGCATCTGGATCACTTGCCTGATCTACTTTCTATAGTTCTAGTGAGGACGCAGGCAGCAGCATCTGGATCAGCTGCAGCTGTCTGATCTACTTTCTATAGTTCTAGTGAGGACGCAAGCAGCAGCATCTGGATCAGCTGTCTGATCTACTTTCTATAGTTCTAGTGAGGACGCAGGCAGCAGCATCGGGATCAGCTGCCTGATCTACTTTCTATAGTTCTAGTGAGGACGCAGGCAGCAGCATCTGGATCAGCTGCCTGATCTACTTTCTATAGTTCTAGTGAGGACGCAGGCAGCAGCATCTGGATCAGCTGTCTGATCTACTTTCTATAGTTCTAGTGAGGACGCAGGCGGTAGCATCTGGATCAGCTGTCTGATCTACTTTCTATAGTTCTAGTGAGGACGCAGGCGGCAGCATCTGGATCAGCTGTCTGATCTACTTTCTATAGTTCTAGTGAGGACGCAGGCAGCAGCCTCTGGATCAGCTGTCTGATTTACTTTCTATAGTTCTAGGAGGACGCAGGCGGCAGCATCTGGATCATCTGTCTGATCTACTTTCTATAGTTCTAGTGAGGACGCAGGCAGCAGCGTCTGGATCAGCTGTCTGATCTACTTTCTATAGTTCTAGTGAGGACGCAGGCAGCAGCATCTGGATCGGCTGTCTGATCTACTTTCTATAGTTCTAGTGAGGATGCAGGCAGCAGCGTCTGGATCGGCTGTCTGATCTACTTTCTATAGTTCTAGTGAGGACGCAGGCAGCAGCGTCTGGATCAGCTGTCTGATCTACTGTCTATAGTTCTAGTGAGGACACAGCCAGCAGCGTCTGGATCAACTGTCTGATCTACTTTCTATAGTTCTAGTGAGGATGCAGGCAGCAGCGTCTGGATAGGCTGTCTGATCTACTTTCTATAGTTCTAGTGAGGACGCAGGCAGCAGCATCTGGATCAGCTGTCTGATCTACTTTCTATAGTTCTAGTGAGGACGCAGGCAGCAGCATCTGGATCAGCTGTCTGATCTACTTTCTATAGTTCTAGTGAGGACGCAGGCAGCAGCATCGGGATCAGCTGCCTGATCTACTTTCTATAGTTCTAGTGAGGACGCAGGCAGCAGCATCTGGATCAGCTGCCTGATCTACTTTCTATAGTTCTAGTGAGGACGCAGGCAGCAGCATCTGGATCAGCTGTCTGATCTACTTTCTATAGTTCTAGTGAGGACGCAGGCAGCAGCATCTGGATCAGCTGTCTGATCTACTTTCTATAGTTCTAGTGAGGACGCAGGCAGCAGCATCTGGATCAGCTGTCTGATCTACTTTCTATAGTTCTAGTGAGGACGCAGGCAGCAGCATCTGGATCAGCTGTCTGATCTACTTTCTATAGTTCTAGTGAGGACGCAGGCAGCAGCATCTGGATCAGCTGTCTGATCTACTTTCTATAGTTCTAGTGAGGACGCAGGCAGCAGCGTCTGGATCAGCTGTCTGATCTACTTTCTATAGTTCTAGTGAGGACGCAGGCAGCAGCATCTGGATCAGCTGTCTGATCTACTTTCTATAGTTCTAGTGAGGACGCAGGCAGCAGCATCTGGATCAGCTGTCTGATCTACTTTCTATAGTTCTAGTGAGGACGCAGGCAGCAGCATCTGGATCAGCTGTCTGATCTACTTTCTATAGTTCTAGTGAGGACGCAGGCAGCAGCATCTGGATCAGCTGTCTGATCTACTTTCTATAGTTCTAGTGAGGACGCAGTCAGTAGCGTCTGGATCAGCTGTCTGATCTACTTTCTATAGTTCTAGTGAGGACGCAGTCAGCAGCGTCTGGATCAGCTGTCTGATCTACTTTCTATAGTTCTAGTGAGGACGCAGGCAGCAGCGTCTAGATCAGCTTCAGTCTCTGATGGACCTTTTAGTTGAACCTATGCAGACTCTGTTGCAGTGATCAATTCTACTATAGATAAATGCTTGAAAGAGTTTTTCTAGATTCTGCAGGTCATCAGGCCTTTAATCCTGGAGATGTTCTTCAAGTGATCAAAGTCTGACTCAGTAACTTTCTTTCTGAGCCTCTGAAGGTTCAGTTATGATTTTTGTGTTTGAACTAAATTCAGTAAACTCTCAGGAAGCAATTAAAGGTTCATGAAGTTTGACAGCAGTAGTAGAGGACTCTTGGTGTATCTTTCCTCCACTAGGTGGCAGCAGGCAACCTGGAAGCAGTTTCCAGGAAGAGGACTGGATCTTTGAGGTGAACACAGAAAAAATGTTGGAAGGAATCAATGAAATCAAAGAAAAGACTAACTGGAGGCTTAACTAATTCTCTCTCAGGGGGAATATTTGCTGGGAACTCCGGTTGTAGTTTTAGCTCGGAACAGCAAACCTGTAACGGCTGCCAGTGAGAAACTTAATCGATTGATTTTTCAGAAAGGTTCTGGACATAGACAACCAGCTGGCACTGCATGGAACTGGGAAGCCTTTAGGGCAACAACACTGAAGGTACGACAGGCTGGGGTTAAGAGGCTTGAATTACCACATAGTGTAACAATCAGGCGGCAAGGAACTGGCAGAACTGGCAGTGTCCTCCTTAAATGATCCTCCGAATGACTGTCTACCAGCTGCAGGAGCGCCTTGCTAAAGGCCGGCTCAGCTACTGTGCCTGTGAAGCTCTCTGCTGGGGGCAAAAGCCACAGCTACACCCCCAGACCCCCAACAGGTTCAGGTCTGAGTCCATCATGATTTTAGCCATAATCAGTGGTTTCTAGCTGAAGCTGGGAGCTAACTCTGGATCTCTGCTCCTTTGGTCCAAAGATTATTACCTCAGGTTGGTTTTTATCCAGTTGTAGAAAATGGAGGTTCATCCATAGATTGGTCTTTTCTAAGCATCTAACTAACGCTCTGATTGGTTCATAGTCACCTGCTGACATTGGGATGTAAAGCTGGGTGTTGTCTGCATATTGATGCTAACTGATCTGGTCGTTTGCTATAATCTAAGCCAAGCGGGGCATGAAGATGTTGAGCATGTAGATGCTGAATAGGAGCATCTACATGCATCTACACAATGGACACTTGAGGAACCCCACATGTGATTTTTCTGGTCTCCGATTTAAAGTACCCTACTGACTCATAGAAGTCCCTGTCCTTCAGGTAGGATTTAAACCAGTCCAGTGCTGAACCAGAAAGGTTTCCAGTCGCTCTAATAAAATCCAATGATCAACAGAATCAAACTCTGTACTCAGGTCCAGTAATATCAGCACTGCGTTTCTTCCAGAGTCTGACTTAAAGGATGTATTGAACACCTTTATCAGGGCAGTCTTTATAGTATTGTTGGCATGGAAACCTGACTGGAAGACATTAAAGCAGCTTCTTGTTGTTAAGAAAGAACTTAACTGTTGATACACAGCTTTTGCAATAATTATACTGATGAAGGGGAGGTTTAAGATTGGCCTGTAGTTCTTAAGAAGCAATTTGTCCAAGCTTCTCTTTTTCAAAAATGGTTTGAAAATAGCGGTTTTTAAGATTCAAGTTAGAAGAACTCCAATTCCTAGCAAGAACCTAACCAGAATATTTGACTGAAACCTGGCTGCATGATCATATCTCAGACTCCAGCGTCTCTCTGCCAGGCTTTCTGACCACACCAGCACCTCAGCCTGTTCATATTATTCCTTTGAGACATGGTGGTTGGCAGTGTTAGTGAAAAACAGATGGTGTCATCCAGGACCAGACTCGGACTGGTAATCTGTGATAGCGGGCATTTGCCTGGTGGGTCGGTCCTAATTTCAGCGTGTGAGGGCCGGCCCTCCTTAAATCTTACCGGCCCCAACTTTTACTGTCCCGCAGAAGGACCGAAAAAAAACAAGCCACTAGTGCTGTAAAAAACTCAAAAAGAAGTAATACAATGTTAACTACCAAAAAGATGCATAGAGTATATATAGCCCTTCCTTGTTGTGCACATCCTTGTGAAGGTTGGCATATGGTGATTTTCTATTTCTTCAGACTGTAAAATCCTTGCAAAAAAAAGTAATCTAATCTAAAGGCTAATCATTCTAATGTGAATGAGCGATGCAAACATAATCCATTGCTTGTTAGCAGTACTGTCTGGGTGTGTTAAACTGTGTGGATTAAAATTGCAACTTGCAAAAAGTCACACGATCAACACAGTGTCAAGGTAGACCATTTGGTTTTTAATTTTGCCCACCGTGACATGTTGACTTGGGCTCTTAGGATTAAGTAGGTTCGCTCAAGAAGGTTTGACTCATTTGCACTAAAAGGTGGGGTTCATTGTGCTATGTTGACAGACTTTTTAGTTATAGTTTATATTTTATAGTTAAAAATGTTATACTCAAAACTGTGTGTGCGTTCCCATCATGTTTTGCTTTTTTCTTGATGGAGAGTGTGAAATATCACTGTTGACGGTATTTCAATGCAAGATGGAAGAGTCCTGTGATGCTTTTAACCTAGTGTGAAGGCTTTGGAAGGCATTGAATTGACTGTGACGGCTGTGTGTGAAGGTGTACAATTCACCACTTCACCACTACTACTCTTAATAGTAATAGTATCAGTAGCACTGCTGGTTTGGTTGATTTGGGTCTGTTGAACTATGGTGTTTACATTATTCCATTTCATTGCCCACATGCCACCTAGACTGGCAGTGAATGCTGACACACAGCTGAGCTTTCATGGATTCATTCTAAAGAACTGCCTGTCTGACTCTATATTCTATTGTTTTATTTTGGTGTTTTTACAACACTCTGGCTTACGTTTTAGATCAGTTAATCCACATTGTGTATTAGTATTGTGTTACACATTTGAGACACACGCGTTTGACTGTGCTATCAGTCCATCGGTGGACTGGTGTAGATGGAAAAATGCCCGGGCCAAAAATGGTTCCCAGTCCGAGCCTGTCCAGGACATGTTAGGCTGAAGATTCATCACTGCAGCCTAGATTCTGAACTGATGGCTGTTGGTTTTCAGAGAGCTCGGCAGTGTCCTGTTGGTAACCATTTATATTCCACCTTCTTCTGTTGCCACCACTGCATGTGATGTCATCAGTTCTGTTGCTAAGCAACAGACACAGCAGCCAAATGCATTTGTGGCAATAACTGGTGATTTGAATCACTTCTCACTCTCTGCTACGCTGCCAACGTTCCAACAGGTTGTCAGCTGCTGAACCAGAGAAAACAAACCTTTAGATTAATTTTATTTCAATAGCAGAGACTCATAGATCTCTAAAATAAGATATCTTGATCACAATCTTGTTTTCCTCTTGTCAGGGTATAAGCAACTTAATAAGAGACAACCTGCATTAAAAAGAACTGTACTGCTGTGTGTTTTGGGCCTCAAGAACCCATAAACATTGAAATTTGGACGCTTGTTTAAACGCTGGTCAAGTTGCTTTGATGCTTCAATGTTCTGGTTGATTATCTGCTCTGTTCTGTAGCTTCAAGCTAGAGAGCAGCTTGGCTTTATTTACTTTATGAGTTTTTAAACTAGTTTTAACACCTTTCTAAGTGAGAAAGTCCACCTCCAAACATCCTCTGTTCATCAGGATTATAATCCCACTATAATCTGCAGTTCTTGTTGGGAGCTCCAGACCTCCAGCATCCCGCCAGGAGGCAGCGCTGGGAATCCCCGCTGAAAGCTCTCTGCTGCAGGCAGCCTGTGGGGGATTTCCTGCTGCCGTTCGTAGCGGCTGGAAGTGAATACAAGATTTTTAACGTTTAAGGTAAAAACTGCAAGAACCAGAGTTCAGCAATAATGATCAGAGCTGCTTTCTGTTCCTTCTACATAACAATCCATTCTACCTGCTTTATTTAACGTTTGGAGTTAAACTCCTTGATATCTATTTATTTTTTATGTGCAGAATGTCTGCAGAAGCGATGACAGCTGCCAGGTAGTTTCTGGCTCTCCTGGATCAGCTTCTCTGATTTGTTGACACGCCGGCGTCCAGAAGCAAAAGTTCCGATTTCCTAGACCACTATAGAGGATCCTTCCTGTCTGAGGCATCAACAACCTGAAAAACTGGTTTAAAAAAAACACTAACCCCATTGGGAGTAATAAAGTATTTAAATAAAAGGGGGCTAAATTTGTACAGAAAGCCGGTTTGGTGCTAATGACAGAGAACTAACTTCAGTTCATGTGGATCCTGCTGAAGCCACGGTATCTATTCAGGTGTTAGCTGCATGTGTCCAGCTGCTTCTCAGCCTTCAGACCTTTACACTTCAAATCACCATGATTGCTTTTTACAGCTGCTATGTTCTGAGTCATTGATGATGTTGATGATGAGGCCAGAGGTCCATTGACACCTGTGGCATAATATGAACAGGCTGAGCTGCTTTGGCTGCTCCCCTTCCTGTCAAGCTGGAGCTTATCCTATTATCTTGACCAGCAGTGGATAAACAGACAGTAGCTAATGCTAAATCTAAATCCTGTTAGATGGCTCCACCACAAATCAACGTCCCCCATGGTGAGCCGACCTTCCAAACACATATAGAAGAGCTCAGTCAGGTGTTTTTTTCTCATCAGCCAACATTTAGGTAAAGATTTTAGGAAATGTCAGCAGGTCAAGGAAGGTATCTGAGGGCAACTATGAAGAAAGGCTTCTATAGCGATGAAGGTACTAACCATTATTCATTTCATGCAGTAACCCTCACATGTACGGCCCCAGATGTGTTCAGGATTCTCCTTGTTATGCAAACATCACTGCAGCCCAATAGATGAGTCACATATGTAGAGTTAAACATGTCCTGCCTCCATTCTACATCTTTCAGAGCTATATTCCAGCACAGACACGAGAAGATGTGTCAGGTCTTCTTCACCTGTAACAATTTGTTTAGTCCACATGTCTGCCTGGTTGCGGCTCTTTAAGCACTAAAACAGAATATCTGGACAGAGCAGAGTGCCAGACCCTGCCTTGGATTAAAACAGGCATTGTGGATTAATCCAGAGGTGAGATTTTGACCTCTGGAGGTGGAAGGTGTCGGCTGCAGCGCAGGGATGGACCCTGGGGGAGTGTTGGCCTAAGGGTTAGAGCAGTGCAGCTGGTTTGATCCCCAAAGCCTCCACTGTTGGTCCCTGAGCAAAAATCCTTAACCCCACACTGCTCCCCGGGCGCCGAACAATGGCAGCCCACTGCTCCCCAAGAGGATGGGTTAAATGCAGAGTTAATTTCTCCATTGTGAGATCAATAAAGTTCCATTTCTATGTTTGACCCTCCCCCCACAGGACACCCTTCCATCCGCTCCCTGGCGTCCAGCTGGAGAAACGGGAGAACCTGCCCAAGGCAGAGGCTGTGCTGAAGGAACAAAACATCTGGATGGCTTTGCTCCTCCTCTCTACTCACTCTGAGAGGGTTTCTGGCTCTTTGACCTCTACTCATACTCAGGTTTCCTGGTTTCTACCTGCTTCTGGACGTAAACTTCCTCCTGTCAGGCTGGGAGGTTGTTCACATTCCACCAGTGATTCTGATGGCAAATGGCTTCCAGGTGGTTCTCAGAGAACCCGGAAAGTCTAAAACAACTCCACCTCTGAGACATGCAGACACAATGGGTGTTTAACTAGCAACCCCACAGTCACACTAGTTCAGTCCAACAGAACCAGAAAAGCAGGTTTCTGATGAAAAATGATGAGATAACGAGCAAAGATGGTTTGAAAGACAGAAAAAACGCTACCTTGAACATCTCCTCATATTTCAAGAAGAGGACGTTGGAATCCATCCGATGCTCCCAGAACTCCTGAACATGTTCAAACCAGGAGCCATACGCCACTGGAGGAGGAACCAAAGAAAACAGGCTTCAGCAGGAGATCGAGGCAGCAGTACGTAGCGAGCAGAACGTTCTTACGTTTATCGTTCATGAAGCGGCGACAGAACTCCTGGAAGGTTCCCCGGTAGCTCATGGTTCTCAGAGAGCGGTGGAACTGGTAGTAGGACACCACCAGGTCTTTAGGGTTCCTGGCCATGTAGATAACCTGGGGCAGAAGGTCATATTCCAATGTCCCATAAACTACAGACATGACAGCAGAGGTCCAAATCATTTACACTGACCTTGGCCTCTCCGCTGTGCATGGCTGCAGGCAGGAATCGGTAAGGAAGGTGGCTTTTGACCAGGCGAGGGGACGTCAGCTCCTGCAGGAGGACAGCATCAGCTCAGAACTTGTCCACACTGGGTCCATTAGAGGCCCACTGAGGGACTCTGTGGCCCCCAGCTGCAACCCTAGGTGGGGCCACACATGGCCTACAGCCTCAGACTCATGGATGTTTAATGAGAAACAGATTCAGCCACAAAGGTTTCTTCATGACTTGCCTAACTCCGCCCATTTTCTCATTACCGTTCATCTGACCCACTAACTCCAGCTTCTATTTAAACAGCTCTCAAACCAGTCATCAGTGCTAGATTATTCTAAAGCCAGTGGTGAAAGTGTTCCAGCATTAGCTTAAGTGTTTCTGATGACCTGATCCTGACCTGTTCTGCCTCTCAACCATTGAGCCTGCCCTGTTCTAATCTGTTTGCCTGACCTGTCTTTGGACTCCCACTGTATTCCGGCGGTTTAATGAACTTAGAGCTGCTGAGACTGACCTGTGTTTCCCTTCGGAACCTCTTTAGACTTCTGATCTCCTGGTTCTGAATCCTGAGAATGTCCTCAACACCAGCTCTGGTTTATCCCGCTTTCCTTCATCCACTCGGATCTGGTCTCCTGTTTGTTCTACATCCTCTGGAGCTGCAGAGTCTGGGACACTCTGAGCGGTGCCTGCCGCACCTTGCTGACAGCCTACCGGCTGGAATCTACCTCATCCTTTGGGCACGGACTAAGCTATAAAACCTGATTAGTGACTCAAGCGTTCGTAATTATCCTCCGTCAGATTTACGCGATCACTATCCTAAGTTTTCCTCCTGCAGACGATCCTGCTTTTTACCCCCTAGCTGTTTCTCCAGATCCGCCTTATTTAATTAAATGCTTTGAAATGGGTTCCAGGATGACATGATCATTTATCCAAGAACAGAAGTGAAAACTTTTAGACCCAAACCCGATCAGTCTCAGCTGAAACAGCTCTATGTTTAGACGTCATTTTCTAAACAGCAAATATCTACAGCAGGTAGCTGAGATATCAAGGAAGCATTATGACAATGCTTGGACTGGGAGTCACCAACATTTCTGAGGCAGAGCTACTTCAGGGTACCAAGGGCTCCTGGTACTGACGTCTGAACAAGAAGAGTCTCACTTAAACATTTTTCCAAATGTTTATAAATGCAACTTTGCTTAAAAACTGGTTCACGCATACTTTAAAATAAAGTCTTTTTAATGGTGTGAGGTTGGAGAGCCCCAAAGACTTGAATGCTGATCCAATATCAGTGGTACCTGGATGACGTCCAGCCCGGGTTGGGGGTATTCTATGACCGGTAGCTGTTCATCGATGTTCAGAAGGCCGATCTCATCAGGATCTGCTCCCTGGCTCACTAGAAACACAACCTCCTGCAGCAGACTGGTCCCTGCAAGAACAGACAGAGGGAGATTCAGTTCAAAGCATCTGTTCATTTAACAGGTCATAAAAACCCTTTGATTTAATAAACAAGAAGCCAAGAGAGAAACACTGGAAAAAAAATCCCCATATGTAAATTCTGTCCTACAGACTAATGGAGGCGTGCTCTGGCTGTACCATCACTAACTGCTGGAACCTGTTAGAACAGCGCTGTAAGTTCCAACTCAACATGGTGGACAGCCTGTGGCCTGTGGTCCAGGGCCCCCAGTAGGTCCTTTAATGGGTTGAATAAAGACTTGAACTTGAACTAGGCCATCACGTCTCAGTGAGGGTCTGTATTTGTCATGGAGCTGCCAGGCTGTGGATTAGACCAGAGTTTGTATCATGAACCAGATTCTAGATACAAGCAGATGAAATTCTGTCCAGAGTTTGGAAAAAAACAAAACAAGCGTGCATAGCTTGAACTTTGAACATTCCTCTTTATCTTCTTTGTGATACAGCAAATCAAACTCCTAGATAATGTGAGAACTACGTTTGCTTCTGCTCCAAAGGTTACATGAGTTTCCTGTGACCTGGTGTGAGATATGATAAAGGGAAATCCAGCAGTTCATAAGGCAACAGGAAACAGATAGAGAGCTGCTATCGGTCCCTGAATAAACCCTCTGCTGAATTTAACGGCAGATGAGCAGAAAAAAACTCTCAGAAGATCAGATTTCAAGAAAAAAAATGTAGCATGGAGGAAGAATGTAGGACATGAAGTCCACAGTAGATGAAAATGAATCCCGTTAAATCACCAACGGATGTTTGGTCATGATAGCTATGTTCCCTGATGTCCCCTGCTGTCAGATTGTACTTTGGGATTTTACCTTCCCCTCCTTCCGCCATATCTTTTCTACTGCAATGGAGAATGAGTAGCATGAAAGAATAGTGTCTTCAGGTCCTTACAGTGGTAAAAACAGCCAGATTGTGTTTAAAAGGAGGGCAGTTTAGTGTTTGAATGAAACAGTCTCACATGTTTCTGTCACTCATTCCTCCCTTTGTTGCTGTAGAGTCACATTTCACAGCAAAGATCTACTGTTCTACCTCCTCATCCAGGAGAAGAGAATCCTGTACGGGACAATAACTGGATGCAATCAGCCGATTTTCCTCAGATAGAAACTTTAACCTTTAACATGTCTGGATGATCTGGTTGAATCGTCTCCATAGAGTGACCTGAGATTATAGGAGTTGTGAATAAGAACTAAAGAAAGAAACTGAATTGAATATAGTAAAGAGAATTGGATCACATTGGTTAACATGAACAAACAAAAATCGATCAGATAGTTAAGATTTAAACCAGTCTAGTGCTGTTCCTTTAATTCCCACAAAATATTCAAGTCTTTCTAAAAGAATATTATGATCAACTGGATCAAATGCAGCACTAAGATCCAACAGGACGAGCACAGATACGAGTCCATTATCTGAGGCCATGAGAATATCATTAGTGACTTTCACCTATAAGCTGCTGTGGGGATAAGCTGCTGGAGGACATAGGGGCCACTTTGCTCTCTCTGCCCCTCTGCTTCAGATGTAGATAGATAGATAGATAGATAGATAGATAGATAGATAGATAGATAGATAGATAGATAGATAGACAGACAGACAGACAGACAGACAGACAGACAGACAGACAGACAGACAGACAGACAGACAGACAGACAGACAGATAGATAGATAGATAGATAGATAGATAGATAGATAGATAGATAGATAGATAGATAGACACCTTCAGAGTCAAAGTTAAACAAACTTTTTGACAAGTATATCATGTCAAAGACCCTTTATTATGCTGACATTTTAAAGAGTTCCCTTTAAAGGCAAGGTATGGCAAATGACATATTTTTATTCCATCACAACAAAAATAATGGTCCTAGCTTTCTTTCTCAATAGGTGAATATAGTTCAAAGCTCTTTTTGATGATCAGTCTTCCAAATATCTTCATCCAATGTGTTGGACCATTGCTCTTAATTGAAAAGGTGTTTCTCTTTCTATAATACAATAAGGAAAATGATTTAAAAGATGACCGAAACCAAGCTTGCCGATTTTTGGTTTTGACAAGACTGTCCCCTAAACTCGTGGACAGCGGAATTCAACCTGTTCTGCAAAATATACAGTTTAAGGGATTTCAAAGGAGAACAAACAGAACCCGTAAACTGTTGGCTAATAAATTACATCTATTTGTTGTGTTTCTCAGGAAAGCGATTGGTGTTGATTAGAGAAAAGATGCAATGTCAAGAGTGAAATTTGAACCCAAGCCTCCTAACGGAGACCAGAAACCTCTAAGCAGGTAAAGATTGATTCCTTGAGTCTAGCGCCTTGGACCACTCTTCCATTCTGACTCTACATTTGTGAATCACAGTGCATAATATGATTAGATAACTCAAAATTCTATGAAATTTGGCGTATTAATAAATGCACAGCTGGGCAGTATTGCTCAAGCAGCCTGTGGTTGAGTAAGCACCAAGGACAATGTGATGCTATTGATCAAGAGTTTTGCACAAAACCAGCAGCTGTTCCACAAAGTTGGCTCTGTAATACAAGTGCATATATGCAGTCATTGAGTGGGACAACAAGACTGCTATTGTCAACATATCAAAACTGATTACCCTACCTAGCACGACACTTGCAAAGTCAGCAAAGATTATAAACACCTAACATGGGACTTGAACCCATGACCCTGAGATTAAGAGTCTCATGCTCTGCCAACTGAGCTAGTCAGGCTCAGTTTCCTGTTTTCGAGGGTGCTTTAGATAACCAGGAATGATAATATGGTCCGAAACGTAACAGAGCAGAAATGTGAATAACTAGATGATGATGATGGATGGATGGATGGATAGATGGATGGATGGATGGATGGATAGATAGATAGATAGATAGATAGATAGATAGATAGATAGATAGATAGATAGATAGATAGATAGATAGATAGATAGATAGATAGATAGATAGATAGATAGATAGATAGATAGATAGATAGATAGATAGATAGATAGATAGATAGATAGATAGATAGATAGATAGATAGATAGATAGATAGATAGATCCTACAAAGTTTATAAAAGTGAGATAACGGCATTACAGAACGTTCTGCAGTTCCATGAACAGCAGTCTTGTCCTGTTCTCTCTATTCATCTCCACACCGGACTCTGTGCCAAGGACATTCAGAGCACCACTGATGCACAAACAAAATGTCACATACCAAGGAAAGATTGGCTTAACAAACAAGGCCATGAGGCTGTCACATGACAGAGTGGATGGAGACCTGCAGAAGGCCTGAGGAGTTCAACAAGTTCTGTCCAAGAACTGTAACCCAGATGTTTCGCACTTATGAAAGAGTTTCTGGAATCTGATCTGCAGCCTCCTTTAGCCCTGGTGACCCATATAGATGTCACCGCTGGCTAGGGTGGAGAAAAACGGCTTGATGGGATTTCTTAGAACTCTTTGTTTGACTGTGGTTGTATAATTAAGAGCTGGTTAGTATTTTCAATTCTTCAGTTCTGAGTGTGACACAGATTATAAAATAACAATTATATAAATGTGGAGTAAATAAGTTCAGTCTTTGCTGAAAACACAGCTGACCAGGTATAGAAGCTTCAACCTGAATGTAAGGATGAACCAAAACAAAGCAGAGTCCTTCTAGACTGACGGAATAAGAAATACAGTCATAAACTCACTTCAGCAGAAGACCCCCACCTTAGTCCCCCGTGGACATCCAAGGGCAGGACATAGAAACTGTGGATAGTTTCAAATACCTGGGTGTTCACGTCAATAATAAACTGGACTGGACTCATAACAGCGACGCCCTGAATAAGAAGGACCAGAGCCGCCTCCCTCCACCTCCTGAGGAGGCTGAGGTCCTTTGCAGTGATCAGGCCCCTGCTTCAAACCTTCTCTGACTCTGTGGTGGCATCAGCCCTCCTCTACGCTGTCGTCTGCTGGGCCCCTGGCAGCGCAGAGCGCAACAGAAAGAGACTGAACAAACTGGTGAGAAAGGCCGTTTCTGTCCTAGGCTGCACTCTGGACTCTGAGAGGAGGCTGTTGTCCAAGCTTCCATCCATCATGGACGACACCTTCCACCCTCTGCAGCAGACTGGAGAGGAGCTGAGCACCTCCTTCAGTCAAAGACTTTTACAGCCTGTTTGGAAAAAGGGTCGCTACTGCAGGTCATTCATCCCTGCTGCAACCAGACTCTACAATGAGACGCTACAACCGCAATAACTGCTGCAATGGGTACCCTGTGCAATAAGCTGTTTCTCCATATCTGATACCCTGAGCAATTGCTATATATATTAATATCCATCTCTATAGCAGGATATTTCCTACAGAAACAGACGGATCTGATGCTAATTTCCAGTGGCTAGCTCCTAGAATGGCCCCCTGGTCGTTCAGGTAGTGAAAGTGGTATCAAGTTTCCAGTTTGTTGAACCTGAAGCTAAACATTAGCGCAGACCACCTGAAGTTCTTTAGCCAATAGATTCCTTCCCCTGGGAGGATCAGATGTTCTGAAGTTAGAAACAGTTTAGTTCATGTCTTTATTACCCAGGTACACTAAACGCGTTTACTCAACCACTGCAACAGGCTAGCATTGGGCAGCGTTAGCTACCTAGCTACCCTCACAGCGCCTAGGTCATTACTTCGGTTTGATGCTCTACAGCGCCGTCTGTCCTTGACTGCTTCTGTTGTTTAAGTTTTCATTTCCAGTTTGTGTTGTTTTCTGGTTGTCTTTGAGTTCTTATATATTTCTTGTTTACCCTCCCCTAGCTCCCTTCTAGATGCTTCCATCCACACCTGCTCCCCGTCTGCTGATTAGCCCAGTCTCTGTTCAGTCTCCCATCTATACTCCTGTTGAGCAGTTTCTCATTGCTGGTTCCTCGTCGTTCTTTGCTCCTTGTGTGTTTTCCCTGACGTCTCCTGTTTTTTGGTTTGCTGTATTTAGTTTTTAGACTTTACCTGCCTTCGATCTACATTAAATCAGCAAATTCTCGTCTCTGCCTCCTTCTGTCTCTGAATTTGGGTCCTCTTCAAACCTCCACACAACCGGACACTCTGGTTAAAGGAACAGCTTGGTTCTTCTCCTCTTTACATCAGTATGGAAGTAACTCATTGATTTTGATCATTTTTATCAACATTTAAAACTGACACCAGAGAAAGCAGATCTAGTAATAACTCTGAGTGTCTAATTCTAGTCCAACAGGCAGCTGGTTTGTCAGGATGAGCTCCGACTTCTTGGTTAGCTTCGGGCTGATTAAGATCCGCAGGATTTTCAACGACAGCTCATCCTTTTTAGAACTGCTGCATGGTTAAAAAACGACCCTGTATATGTCAATATTTAACCAGACTCTGCACTCCACCATCTTTTGCACAGCACCTTCACACTTCCTCCATTTTTTCATATGATTTATGTCATTTCAGTAATTATGCCCCCTGCTGTTATATAGGCTCAGTTTAAATTTTGTTTTTCCCTGACATGTCTGTTGAAATTGAAGCTCTGAGTGACGCAGTCTGTCACTAACGTCTAACAAAGACTCTTGAATCCAGGTGCACCCCCTTCAGTGTCCACCATATTGGATCAGTCCATTTGCTGCACATGTTCAGAAAGGTCCAAACAGACAGCAGCAAACCATTTGAAAACAAACCATGCAAAGAGCAGTGTTGCCAACTTAGCGCTTTAGTCGCTATATTTAGCCACTTTTCAGACCCCTCTAGAACTTTGATTTCTAAAAAGCTCCTAGCGCCAAATCTAGAGACTTTTTTCTGCTACTGGAGACTTTGAAGACAACATCTAAAAGCAGAGAACTCTGCTCTCCAGAGCAAGTAGATTGGTAACCCCGCCTCCTGCTCTCCTCTATCTTGTCTGCTGTCATGATTCATGCAGCTATTATTTCATCCAAATATAGGCCCCGTCCACACGAAGTCAAAACAAACACGAAACACTAATATTTTCCAGAACGTTTGTCGTAAAGACGGAGACGTAAAATAAATGTGATCGTCCACACGAATGCATGAAAACGCTGCAAAATGTATGCCAGGCCTGTAAGTGGCGCTGTGGTGCCAAAGCAAAAATAGGTTAAAACAGGCAACGAAATGTTGGGCATGCGCACTAATATTTATACATGGTTGCCCTGCGGGTCCATTTTCGTGATTCAGTCAAATTCAGGTGCTGAACTATGTCGTCGATATTGCTCTGTTCTTCCTGGAGATATTCCAAAAGAAGAAGATTCTGTTGTAAGCCAGACAGCAGGGTGAGTAGCATGAGCAGCAACCAAACAACACAGTACGGCGTTTGTGCGTTTAGGCCAGGGTTTGACTTTGTGTGGACGGGGCCAAAAAATGGAGAACAGATAAGCAGACCATGGCTTGTCTAGAGTTAAAAGAAGGACTGGGTTATTTACTTTGGCCTTTTTGGAAACACAGGAAGGAGCAATCAGCTACCAGGGACAAAACCAAGAACAAACAATGGATGTCTATTCTATTAAAATTTCTCTATCTGCAGAAATGGGCTGATTTATGTGTTTTCTTCTCAGTTCAGAGGGGGGCCCTGCCTGTCTTTGCCTAGGGCCCAATATTTCCTAAATCCGCCCCTGCTTGAGTCGGAGGTTTTGCATCTGATCGGGATGTCATGAAGAATCGATTGTTTCTATGTGAGCTTTTATCTTCTTTCTGTGTCAGTTTGCAGTTTGGCTTCAGAGAAACAGGCTGCAGCCCACACCCTGACCAGCACCGGAGCGGAGCTGGTGTGCGCTACTGCGGTGTAACCGAGCTTTAACCAAAGTCTGAGCTCTGCCTGGCTGGCTGGCTGGCTGCCTGCCTGCCTGGCTGGTAGATCCTCTGCAGGCCGTCAGGCTGCGTGTTCAGCAGCAGGTTTAGCTCTTGCAGGAAGCAGGCGCTGCCTTGCTCACCTGACTTCGGGTAGGTGACGATCCAGATGTCGCTGCTCCTCAGGGAGAAGTTGGAGATCTCCTCCATCTTCCCTCTGCAGAAGGGCGGCAGCCTGACTCCATCAAACTCAAAGTATCTGCTCTCAAACTCCACCGGGGTGCTCGGCGTGTCTGCCTCGCTCTCCGCCATCCTCCGGTGGACGGCACGCGCAACACACGCAGGCAGCTTCCGCTAAAAAGCACAGGAAGAATGATGATGATGACAATGGTGGTGATGATGAAGGCAGTGGCAGCTGCAGAGGAATCGGGCAGCGAGGTGACCCACGCAGCAAATCTGGAGGAGGAGAGGTGACGTAATGCGCGCCCTCGAGAACCAGCATCAGGACCAGTGTGCGCGCTCACAGGGTTGACTGGCTGCTCCATCAGTGTCCATAAATAACCTGACGACCATCCTGTACGAAACAGCAGGTAAAGAATGGGAGGAAACAGATGAGCTGGTTTCATGTCCTCAGAGCTGCAGGAGGAAACTTGATGACCAATCAAAGGATGGAAGGAAACAAAATAAAAAACTTTCCAACAAGGTGACCTTCAAGCTGAAGGAACACCAGTCTCTGATCACAGCGTCTGTCATGATTCCTAGCACTAGCGCTGGTCTGATTTATGGTTCAACACACCTGTTAGCTCCGCCCCTTTTCCCAATCAGCTCTCCTGACCATCAAACCAGCTCTAAGACCAGTTAGTAGTGCCAGATTATTAAGAGCCATCGGTGTGTTTAGTCCAGTGTTACTGTTACCTGATTCTGAACTTATTCTGCCTCCTGATTCTCTGAGCCTACCTGAACCCTATCAGACCTGTCATTTGGTTTTTGGATTTCCGACCTGCTTTCTGTACTCTGACCTGGCCCCCTGATTCTCCCCTGGATTGTCTCTGGATCTCGGATCACCTGGTTCTGACTCTGGAGCAGCCCTCAGGATCCTTACTCTGATTTGTCCCCTTGATCATTCTGCCAGTCTCTGCTCTCAGGGTTCTGACCCAGGGCGTTCCCCTGGACCAACAAATGACTGTCAGAGAAGGATTCCTCCAAACCAACCTGGACAAATTGAAGAATCCTCAGAAGTTCACCTGTGACATCACACGCCACCCTCAAAGGTTTTCCTCAAACTCAGAGAAGGTTAGTGAACGTTTTTGCCTGGTCGATCAACCATCTGACCTGCAGCAGTTTCATATTTTAATAAGCTGTTTAAACATCAACTGTTGCCTGTGGTTGGATTCTAGGTCTTCAGTTTTCTAGTCATTACAAAGTGGTCTTAAAGGGAGACGACCAAAGAGGAACCATAAAAAACAGACTGGGATTCACCAAACTACATGTAGACTAGAAAAACATCAGCTCTTTGTTCACAGATGAAGAAAAGAAGACCCAGCTGTGGAACATGGAAAAGGCGTGGTCATGCTGTGGGTTACTTTGCTTCATCTGAATCTCTGCAGGGTCCAATGAAATCTCCAGACTATCAGGGATGGTAGAGAGAAACATGCTGCAGTGCCAGAAAGCCTGGTCTCATCAGTTGCTCATGGGAGGAAAACACCGGACTGTTCTGAAGGGGCCCCTAGGGGCCCTGACCTCCTTCCTACTGAGCATCTATGGAAGGAGGTGAAACAAGAAAGGCAGCCTGATACTCTTGGATGAGGAGTGGAGCAGAATATCTGCTGGGAGGAGCAGAGGGCTGATTGACAGGAACAGGAACCAATCATGGCAGAGATTGATTCTGAATGCTGGGAACTAAAGATGAAGTTCAGGGAACCATCGTTTCACTCCAGTTTTAGTTTATTCTTTAAAAGCAACGTATGACTTTCCTCTGCTTAGTTTTATAAACATTTACTTATTATTACTCTCTCTGTGATTATAGAGGGTTCTTTCTTTCAGTAACAGAGGAGAAGCAATTATTTTGTCCATAAATAGAGGAGGTCAGTGTAAAATCTCCTGGATTTATTTTTAATCTAGTTGCCAAACTCACCCAGAGCCATAGCTCTGTTGAACCGTACATCCCACCTGCTCTTAGCAGGAATGATTTTATGGGATTCTTTAAATATAAGATTGATTATATTACAAATTACACCATTAACACTCCTCTAACTATGATTGGTTTATCTCTGGAATGTGAGGCAGCATCTGAGGTAGCCATAGAATCTGAACCGGGTTTAGAATGCTTTGATCATTCTGCTTCTATCTCTATTCTCCCACTCTGCAGAATCTGTTAGTTCAATCTCTAACGTTCTGCTCTCTCTGCTTTTTCTCATAGTAGCTTCATCTGGTCTGTTCCTGTTTGGCTGTGACTCCATCCTGGAGAGAAATATCAGCTGTGCTGCTGCCATCAACACCTTTGTTTCTAGATGTTGGAGCTTGGCCTGTTTTCCAGTGTAGTCCTGTTTCTCTGACTGTGACTAACTGGATGTGCTCTCTTCATCCTCTGACATGGGAGCTGGCTCGGAGCTCGTCTGCCTGGCTGTGTGTTTCCTGGACGGGGCCGCCTGTGGAGCTGGTTGACAGTTGCCTTTTGTATCTATGCTTCTTTTTCTATGTCTGCTTCTGTCTCCTTGAACCCCAGTCGGCCTCAGCAGATGGCCGCTCACACTGAGCCTGGTTCTGCTGGAGGTTTCTTCCTGTTCAAAGGGAGTGGCAGAATGACCTTCCAATGTGGAATAAAAAGTCTCCCTATTTGTCTGATTTTAAATCGCTCCTAAAAACTCATCTGTTTTCTTTTTCTTTCAAAACGATGGGAGATGTTGATTTTAGGCTGTGATAAATTATTTTTTATTTTATCATAGATTTTATAGTTCTGATTTTAAGTTAGTTATGTCTTTTATGCTGTTATGTTTTTTTTTTTTTTTTTTGTCTTGTGAGTCCCTGTGACGGTTTGATGTTGTTTGTAGAGCACTTTGGTCCTTCCAGATATTTTAAAGTGTTTTATAAATAAAGCTGGATTGATTTGCTGAAGAGTCAATCTATTATTTCCTTTCTCTAGCGGCTCGTCCAGAATCCTGCTGAGTTTCACTCAGCTGGTTCACAACTCAGGTCACCTCAGGTCACTTTATAGATCTAAATCAATCAGATAATCCAGTAAGATTACAGGTTCAAAGTGTCCCTTGTTAAGCAAAGCTATGATCTGGCTGGATGATCTGATTGCTTTGGACCTATAGTGAGATGAGCTGTGGATGGGAGCCATAGAAACAGCCTGGATCCAGGTAGGAGGTCAGCTCAGGCCTGAAGTGAAACTAAAACAGCTTTTTGTTGTTTTGTTTCCTCTTTCCTGCAGTTTATGAGAAGTCTAGCCAGCACAGTCTAGAAGCAACATTTCTACAGCATGTTCTGTCCTGCAGAGCTAAGGTGGCTGAGAAATTCTTTTAAGGCCAAATGTTCTGAAAGTTTGGAGATAAAAAGAGGAAAGTAAACCGTGATAAGGGAGCAGGACTGGGTTACTAATGGTCAGAGCGGTCTAAGTGACGTCACAGTCACATGACACCGTGCGTTGTGTTTGGGTTGAGTCGGATTTTCTGGTTTCCAGGGAAACTAAGCCAAACATGGAGAGGCTCTCTGTTTCAGAAACATGTTGGATGATCAGCAGCAGATAAAACGTTTCTCTGCTGATTAAAAATAGACCCCCCCCCCCCCACCCCCCCAATCGTTACTGATTATAAGAAAAGACGTTCTGTCCCTTTAAGCCGGAAACTGCAGTAAATCCCACAGCACTTGAACGCACCAGGGGCAGTTTAAAGCCTGTTGTTTTCGCCGTTCCAGCCGCTCCAGCTGCTCCTCTGCCTCCCGCCATGTTCGACCTGCAGGGCGGCTGGAACCTGTCCTTTGCGGGCTGCGGCTTCTTGGGGATCTACCACATTGGAGTGGCCAGCTGCCTGCTGGAGAAGGCCCCCTACCTGGTGAAAGGGGCCACCAGGCTGTACGGAGCCTCCGCAGGGGCCCTCACTGCCGCAGTGCTCGCGAGCCAAGCATGCATCGGTAAGCAAACCAGGAGCTGCTGCTTCCTCAGCTATTAAACATCCTGAGAGGAAAGAAATGAAGCTGCTGCATATTGGACTAAAATCTGCTTGTTTGATGAATCAGAGGCAACTAGAAGCTGAAAACCTCTGACTCCAGACCAGAGTCCACTCAGCTCCCTGACTCCTCTACCTGCTCTCTTCCAGCTAAATGCTGCGAGGACGTCATCGAGGTGGCGAAGGAAGCCAGGAAGAGGAACCTGGGTCCGCTCCACCCAACCTTCAACCTGGTGAAGGTCCTGAGGTCCGGCCTGAACCGGGACCTGCCCTCTGACGCCCACCTCCTGGCCTCAGGCCGCCTCTGCGTCTCCTTGACCAGAGTGGCTGATGGGGAGAACGTGCTGGTGTCAGAGTTCAGCTCCAAAGAGGAGCTCATCCAGGTCTGCATGGTGGTCCTGCTGGAACATCTGGAGATGTTCTGACCAGTTCTGATTAACCCTGTGCTCCGTCTGCAGGCGCTGATCTGTAGCTGCTTCATCCCCATCTACTGCGGACTCATCCCTCCATCCTTCAGAGGAGTGGTAAGCCTGCGGTCGCCATGACGATGGTTGATCTAGTTGCTGGTTGGATGGAAAGGTCAACATCAGGAGATGTTTTCCGGAGACCCCCCCTTACGTTCCCCTCACGGCTCCCTGGAGCTTTGTCAAAAATGTAGGAAAAGCAGATTTTTTTGTTTGTTTGTTTTAATATGGTGCAGGAGGTCAAACAAAAATAATGATGTTTTCCAATGCTGTAAACATTTATATGATAAATAAATGCAAATAATAATTAGCGTCATAGCCATAGAGATCAGTGGTCATAACTTGCAGCCAGTGCGGCGCGGTGCCAGGCTAACACAGCTGCAGGTGTGTCTCTAACTATGGATCCTAAAGAGGAAAAAAGGAAGATGGCCGATGAGCAAAGAGGGTTCAAAGAATCAAGCCAATCATTTGCTTTCATTATATGCTTTGTAACGAGAGGTTGTCAAAAAATAAAAATTTTGAAAGGCATTTCCAGGGAAGGTTACATCTGCAGCCCACCACCAGCTGGGAGGGAGAGAAAAAGTGTGATCGCAGAACTTCTGGATAAATTAGAGGAGAGCAAAGATTTAACAAGTGGATTGCATCTCCAAACTCCACTACTGCTGCTAGTTTGGTTGAAGCATAGAAAACCATTCATAGATCCGACAGGTAGCGCTATGATGCAGGGAACTTTCTGCGATTTTTTTCCCCAATTCCTAAAAATCTAAATCCCACCAAGGAGCACTGGTGACGGAGAATGTGGGATTTCAGGGTTAGAGAGCTCTGCTCTGATGATTTCACTTCCTCAATCAGCTCCTCCCAACAGAAACACTTCTGGGTTTTCTTTATAAACACGGCCCATGTTTGGGTTCTAGGTGGTCTTTATAAACACGGCCCATGTTTGGGTTCTAGGTGGTCTTTATAAACACGGCCCATGTTTGGGTTCTAGATGGTCTTTATAAACACGGCCCATGTTTGGGGTCTGGGTGGTCTTTATAAACACGGCTCATGTTTGGGTTCTGGGTGGTCTTTATAAACAAGGCCCATGTTTGGGTTCTAGGTGGTCTTTATAAACACGGCCCATGTTTGGGTTCTAGGTGGTCTTTATAAACACGGCCCATGTTTGGGGTCTGGGTGGTCTTTATATACACGGCCCATGTTTGGGTTCTAGGTGGTCTTTATAAACAAGGCCCATGTTTGGGTTCTAGGTGGTCTTTATAAACACGGCCCATGTTTGGGTTCTAGGTGGTCTTTATAAACACGGCCCATGTTTGGGGTCTGGGTGGTCTTTATAAACACGGCCCATGTTTGGGTTCTGGGTGGTCTTTATAAACAAGGCCCATGTTTGGGTTCTAGGTGGTCTTTATAAACACGGCCCATGTTTGGGTTCTAGGTGGTCTTTATAAACACGGCCCATGTTTGGGGTCTGGGTGGTCTTTATATACACGGCCCATGTTTGGGTTCTAGGTGGTCTTTATAAACAAGGCCCATGTTTGGGTTCTAGGTGGTCTTTATAAACACGGCCCATGTTTGGGTTCTAGGTGGTCTTTATAAACACGGCCCATGTTTGGGGTCTGGGTGGTCTTTATATACACGGCCCATGTTTGGGTTCTAGGTGGTCTTTATAAACACGGCCCATGTTTGGGTTCTAGGTGGTCTTTATAAACACGGCCCATGTTTGGGTTCTAGGTGGTCTTTATAAACACGGCCCATGTTTGGGGTTTACGTGGTCTTTATAAACACGGCCCATGTTTGGGGTTTACGTGGTCTTTATAGACACGGCCCATGTTTGGGTTCTTGGTGGTCTTTATAAACACGGCCCATGTTTGTGGTCTAGGTGGTCTTTATAAACACAGCCCATGTTTGTGGTCTAGGTGGTCTTTATAAACAAGGCCCATGTTTTGGGTCTGGGTGGTCTTTATAAACACGGCCCATGTTTGGGTTCTAGGTGGTCTTTATAAACAAGGCCCATGTTTTGGGTCCTGGTGGTCTTTATAAACACGGCCCATGTTTGGGTTCTAGATGGTCTTTATAAACACGGCCCATGTTTGGGTTCTAGGTGGTCTTTATAAACACGGCCCATGTTTGGGGTCTAGTTGGTCTTTATAAACAAGGCCCATGTTTGGGTTCTAGGTGGTCTTTATAAACACGGCCCATGTTTGGGGTCTAGTTGGTCTTTATAAACAAGGCCCATGTTTGGGTTCTAGGTGGTCTTTATAAACACGGCCCATGTTTGGGGTCTGGGTGGTCTTTATAAACACGGCCCATGTGAACCCCTGTAGTTTCTGCAGTCTTTGGTAGAAATGGGTCTGAAGTCTGGAGGTCTGGGTTTGTGGATGTTTGCCCAGCAGCTCACTGTGACCTGGATTCCAGCACTGCCCTACTTTCTGTCCCTCTGGAAAACAAAGACTTTACTCTCTGCTGCTGTTTTCCCTGAACTGCTGGGAGTTTTCCTCTGATTGAGTAATCCCCTCGCTAGAAACCTGACTTGGTCCACAAACAGGGAGGGAAACAAGGGGAGGGTGGAGAGGATGATGAAGGCAGGCCGAGTGATTCAGGCTTATATGGTCTGTAGAACCTCCCAGCAATCTGATTGGCTAATGAGGAGCTGGTGACTGTTCCAGCTGCTGGTTTGGACTCTTGCCTCCTAAATCCTCCACCTCCCTGTGGGTTTGGGTCCAGGGCTGATCCCTGATCCCTGCGTCCTGCTCTGGATTGGAAGTGGCTGTGGTTCTGATGTTCTAGTAAAACGGTGTTCTGAGGAAGACGGTCACTGGGATCATCATCATTTGATTGGAAATAAAGAACTCTGTGGGGGGGGGCTCCTGGTAAAGGTTCACTATCCAGTTCAGCTTTGTAAACCTGAGCGGCTCTGATTGGTCGGTTCTGATAGAACCTTTCCTGGGTTTGTTGCAGCGCTATGTGGACGGCGGCATCAGTGATAACCTGCCTCAGTCGGAGCTGAAGAACACCATCAGCATCTCCCCTTTCTCCGGGGAGAGCGACATCTGTCCGCGGGATAACTCCACCAGCTTCCACGAGCTGCGCTTGACCAACACCAGCATCCAGATGAACATGGGGAACCTGTACCGGCTCAGCAGAGCGCTGTTCCCGCCCGAACCCAAGGTGGGTCACCATCACCTTCTACTGCAGCGCAGCCGAGACCAAACTCTGCTGCCCCCTGGTGGCCGAGCAGCTCATCTTTATTTCCAGTTCAGTGAAAAGACAAAGAGCAGGGTCACATTAACAGATTGGCTTCCATTTAAAACAGAACCATGATAGATCCCATCCAGCAGCACCCGTCTTCCTCACTTATAGTTATTTCATCAGTAGAAACTGCTGACCAGAGCCAATCAGAGGGATTCCTGCAGCCGGGTGCCCCTCTGTTTGGTTAGAGTCAAGTTAATGATGGAAACAGTTCTGCTCCAAAAGCTGACCAGCTGAGACGGACGGAGCCTGATGACCTCTGACATGTGGCGCCGAACAGGAACCGATGGTTCTCTGGCAGCCTGCCTCCTGAAACCGCAGGGATAGGAATCCATCCAGAACGCTCCTGTTTGGTTACTAGGCAGCCCGTAAAAGATGGAGGCAAGGAAGGACTTTTTCTGTCAGCAAATTATTTACAGCAGACTAGCGCCTTCATCATTTCAGCAGCAATGTTAGCCGCAACGCTAAAGTTGCTCTATTTATTCACTGGATTGCTGATGGCCCGAAACAAAACTGAAGTGACCTGTCGCCATCTTGGTACTCCCCACACTCACGCAGTCGGGCCATAAAAAGGCCTTTAATGTAATATAATCAACATAACGATGTAATTAATACATGTTTATCATATGTACATCATCAATGTAGGCGAATCACTGTCCCCCAAACATCCGCTGTTATATTTTTTATATTTATATCTTTTAAAAACAAAGCGGCGCATGTTTGACGTCATCTGTGCGCGCAGGCTGCCATTCATTCTTCCTGTCCTCTGAACTGCTGCTGGTTTTCCTCACATGCCTGGAAGATGTCTAGTGCTGCTACCTCAGATGATCTCGCTCTCCAAATGGAATTGAACGATTCAGATTAGCTAGAATGAATAGAAGGGGTAGAGCGTAGCCGCCTGTGGCCCGGGCTGCCTGTCACTACTCCAGTCCGCATGCACGGATGTCGTCATACACACTCCACTTTGTTTTAAAAAAATATAACCGTGGATGTCTGGGGGACAGTGATTGGCCAACATGTTCTGATTGCTGGCGTACCATAAATGATAAATGATGAACAGTTTAGTTTGTGCCTTCAAGTCGTTGCCCATAGGAAGACGTTACCTGGATATAACCTAACAGAATATCTTCAGAACGGCTCCAAATGACACAAAACTCATATGGGTGAGTAGAACATGATGGAATAACCTAAAATCAAGGACCCAATGTAAAAAAATAAAAAATCCGGCGATCCCCTTTAAAGTTAATCCACTGATGCTATGAAACAGCCAGTCTGTGTCAAAGTGATGAATTTATCTTTATTTTAAAAGTCTTCAGTCTCCCTGAAAATAAGAACATCATGGTTGTTCGATGCTGTAGCGCACAGATTGTTTACATTCTGACCGGTCTAACTAGGGAGTACCAACATGGCGGCCGGTGGCTTCAGTCCATCCTGTAGTACCAACAGGCAATCAGCAATAGAGATCAGTGATGAAATCCCCCCCATCATGGCGGAGGTCCAACACACACTCGGCCGCTGTGCAGGGTGACCCCATGACCTCTGTGGTGCGATGTCTGCTGGTCGTCTGTTGGCTGCCAGTAGATGAGCTGATCAGGAGCGTCGTGCTGCAGATCATCATCACCAGACATCTTCTTTATCAGTGATTAGGAAATCTAGGTGACCAACATCTATGTGGGATCAGTGAGCCTTGGCCTCCATGCTGCTCTCTAGTTTACATTTTCTCCTCTTCTTTTGATCAGATTGAGCTGAACTATAAACTCCCACATTGATTGGTACCTAAATGCATCGACATCATTGGCTTTTGCATAAAGTTTAGTAAAATTCAGATAAAATTTGTGTTCATTATTATGTTAAATATATTAGTATCCTTTGCAGCGTGCAGTTAATTAGTCTGCAGCTTTTATTTGGCTTTAATCTGGTCCAGTAAAGATATAAACTAGTAATCTGGTCCATAATCCAGCAGTCCCAAAGACTCAGTGGAAGAAAATACAAGCTGCTGCTGCTGTAACCATGAACTGGGTGAACTGGGAGAACTGGGAGCTCTTCTGGTGATCAGCTGTAGTTTTATAGACGGATCCTGAAACAGGAGAAGGAAGTGGTCCAGCAGGATACTCTAGCAGCAGCTGTAGGTGTGTTGTGTTCCCTGTAGGTGGCGCCAGCTAAAGCAGAGCTAACATGATGCTGACAGAAAGCCTTCCTTCCTTCCTTGCTTCCTCAGGTCCTGGCAGAGATGTGTCAGAGTGGCTATAAGGACGCTCTGCGCTTCCTGGAGGAGAACAGTGAGTTCCTCCCTCCTCTGGAGTTGGGTCCTGTTCTCCGTATCTCTGTGACATTCCAGCGTGTTTTCTGCTCCCAGACCTGCTGATGCTGGAGCGTCCTCGTCCCGGTCTGCCCGACAGTCCCAGCAGCTGCTGCTGCTCGGAGCCCACCGAGACCACCAAGGAGTGGGTGCTGCGCAGACTCCACCTGCTGCACGACAAGCACTGGTGGCTGGATGAGCAGCTGGATCTGCCCACCCAGATAAAGAAAGGTGGGACGTTTGCTCTGTCTCTCGAAGGGATTGCTGATGGGCTGCAGCTAATGATGCCATGGTTGTGTCTGACAGTGCTCTGTGAGGCCTGCCGGGATAAGTCGGGCTTTTACGCCAAGGTGTCTGGGATGCTGCCGCTAAGAGTGGCCTCCTACATGCTCCTGCCTTACACGCTTCCTGTCCAATCGGCCTATTCTGTGGCCCAGAGGTAAGCTCCCAGCGAGCCCCACCCTGAACTCTCCTGTCAACCAGTTTAACCAGTTAGATGGCTATGGAGAGCCACGCCCACCATCTTCCCAGGACCAGGAACCATTCCCACTGAACTAACCTGATTGTTCACGCTTTCTGAATGTGAAGAAGTTTCCCTTCCCATCCAGGAAGCTTGAGTTCCAGGCTTCACATTGAACCTGGAAAACCAGCTCCTCCCCTCAGTAAAGGGAGTCATTGAGGTTGTATTAGCCTGTTATACCCGATACTGGTCCATTCCTCTGAAAAGGCCGTCGTTAAGGCTCATTGTTGGCCTGGCCAGATGTTTTGTTCCCCTGAAACAGCGATGGGGGTTTACATGATATTGGGAAGGAATCATTGCTGTGCATCGCTATGCGAAACTCAATGCTATTTCTGACATTTAGAGCTGAAAAAGCTTCCTGGATGGAAGAGAAATGTCTTCAAACTTGGAAACAAAGTCCAGTTTGTTTTAACTTTTTTGGAATGACTCTGGCCTTGATGACTGAGGATCTCCACCAGCAGTTTGTGTGAAAGGAAAAATTTAAAGATAACCTTTATTTGAAATGGTGTCTGATTTATAGGCGATTAAACGCCATAAAAAGCTCTTTCTCTATAAAATCAGCTCATCTGGACTGAATGAGCTGCAGAACATTTGATCCACAGAGGTTTTACCAGGCGACACGCCTAGCCCATCTCTGCATAAATAAAGGATATACAGCCTCTTCTGCTTATTAGTGTTTTTATAAAAGTCATTTACCCCCATTTTCATTAAAAAGGAGCATCAGGAAACATCAGAACAGACAGAACAGAATTCTGTCCTTTTTGTCTGAAAAAACAATTTTATTGAAAAAAAAACAAGATTAGGAAAAACAAATTTATCAGTAAAAAGATTCTTTGAAGATCTAAAATAAAACTGTTAATGAATGGGCAGAAATATCAATAGATCTATAGAACACAGTATAAAAACAAACACATCAGTGTTAAAAAAGGTTAAATGATAAAAACTGTTTTTAGATCATAAACTTCCTGATTCCAACACAGTAAATCAAATGAAGCTCTGCTGTCTGCCTGAAGTCCTGCATAGATGTAGATAAACTAGAGTCTGAAGAGCTGCTGTTTGCTGCAGGTTTGTGGAGTGGATCCCAGAGGTTCCAGCTGATGTTCGCTGGCTGTTTGGCGTCGCTGGAGACGTCTACAGACAGGCGTGGAGAATCAACCCCGCCGGCTCCACCAGGTGAACGATTCCTCACTAATTCTATTCAGTTTATTTCTATGGCTCCCATTGATAGCATGTCACCTTACAGAGGTGCTGCAGTCAGATTGGTTGAGAGGGAAACCAACTGGTTGCATCCAGTGTGTGACCTGCAGGACCTGCTCCTCCTGGATGAACTGCAACTACCTTTGCGAGCATGCATGAGGCGACAGTGGGGAAAAACAAACTCCTTTGAAGAGAAGGAACTCTCCTCTAGAATCAGCCTTAAAAGTAGACAGGGTGTCTGCCTCACGGACTAAAACTGGTAGTTGGTTCCACAGGAGAGGAGCCTGATAACTAAAAGATCTGCCTCCCATTCTACTTTTAGAAATTCTAGGAACCACTAGTAAACCTGCAGATTGAGAGTGAAGTGCTCTGTTAGGAACATAAGGAACAATCAGATCTCTGATATCAGATGGAGCTTGGCCATTTAAGGCTTTATATGTGAGAAGGAGGATTTTAAATTCTATTCTTGATTTAACAGGAAGCCAATGAAGAGAAGCCAGGATAGGAGAGATATGATCTCTCTTTTTTCTTCCAGCACATTTAACCAATAAATTGAAAACAGTTTCTAGCTGTGGAGGATTTTACCCCATTTGGATGAAGAAGTGGGGGCATTGATGACCTCATATCTTCATAGTTCTGTGAAAATAAGGAGATAATGACTAACAAACATAAAGAATCAACCTGACTATCAGTGACTTGATATTATTAAATAAAAAAGGCAGAAATGTGTTGATAATCCCTCTGAAGGCGTCCATTGACTGAATGATGTTCTCTTACAGCGAGCGCTCCCTGAGGAAGTGCCTGAGCGTCCCTCCGCTGCCTACAGAGAGCGACTGTCCCACACAGACTATGGCGCCTGCTCTGTCTTCTCTGGAGCTCCGCAGGGATTACTGGAACATCCAATCATCTACCTCGCCTGCCCCCCACCTCCCCGCTCTCCCCGCTCCGGCCTCCCCGCAGCCAGTCTGCTTCTTTCTGGGCTCCCAGGATGAACCTCAGAGCCCTGAGCAGCCGTGACAAACATCCTGAACTCGAGCTAAGCTCCGCCCCCTCTGGGTGAGGTTGGGGTGACTGATGGGAGCGGATCACTCTAACATGTAGAGGGGTGGGGCGCTGCCTTCTGCTGGGCGTCCATGTGCCTCGGAGCAAAGACTAACGCTACGTGCTGCTTTGCGTTGGAAAAGTCATGTCCTTTTTAGGGTGGGGCTTCTGTCCATGAACCAATCAGACGTTAGTGGGAGGAGTTCAGCAGGTGCCTTAAGGTGGTTTTGGATATCAGTTCCTTAGGAAAAAAAAAGCCGTTTTTATGTCAGAGATGTTAAAAAAGAAACTGCCTGTTTTCTGTTTTTTATTCTTGTTCTTAAAGATTAATTTAATGTCAATTTAACCCTAAACGTTCAGAATGTTTCCTCTTTACCAGCACAGCATGTCTCTGCTTATTAAGGCTGAGCTATGAAAGCACTTCTAAGACCACATGTCACTTTATAGATCCAGATCAACCAGATCAAGCAGTCAAATTAGAGGTTCAAAGGTTTCTTTCTAAGGAAAACCAGCTGGTTGCATCCAGTCAGGAGACTCTGCAGGAATCCCTCACACTGATGGTTCTTCTTCTCCTGATCAATAAAAGGCTTTTAGAAGCTTAAACATCTAGAACAAAAACTCCTAAATGATGTGAATGTTTGATTCTGTGTGATCTTTGAAAGTCCAGGTAATGTTTGGTGGGGGTTGCAGGTGTGGGACACCAGTAGCCTGCTGGGTCTGACCGTCTGATTCATCTATATCTGGTCTGAACAAAGAGCCGCAGGAAGAGGACAGGAAGTCTAAGGTTTGACTTTCGAAGGTCTACATGTGTCCGTCTGGACCTGATGGACGGCGAGGGGACGTACGGCTGCGTCTACATCACTCAGCGACCAATCATCCAACAGCTTCCCTGCTTTCCACTCAGTCTGACTCAGCTGGAGTGTTTAAACATGATGGGAATTCTGCTCCAGAGCAGAGGATGTTGAGGCTTTCTTATGGTCTCTTCTCTTCTAATCCAGCCTTAATCTGCTGCTTCCATCCCAGTCCCACCCCGGGGACTGGGATAGAAGCAGGATTATTAATCCAGGATTAAGAATTCTATTCAGGGCCGTTTTTAGGCGCTGCAGATCAGATGAGGACTGCTGAGGTCCAGCAGTTGTTTTCAGGTCTTCCCATCCGCATCTCATCCTCTGCTGCTTTCCCAGTAGCCCAGTAAAGTAACTGAAGGGCTCCCAGCAGACGGATGGTGCTGAGCTGGAGGTTTGCTCCACGGATAAACCTCCGTCAGTTTAAAGCTTGGAAATATGGATGGAAGAGAAGTTTCTGCTCCTCAATCTGAAACGCTGTGTTGCTTTATTTGCAATAAAGATCTATAATCTGTCTGAGTTTGGATTCATCTTCTGAAAAACTTGACCATCATTAAAGACTGTTTTTAATGCCTGATTACAGAAACAGTTCTGTTTTATAGATGTGTGACTTCTAGAGAGAATCCTCTCCAGACTTCCTGTTTTCGGTTGAAATCCCACCGATAGTTTGGCTCATGGGTCAACATCTGGTTCCACTTTGTGGGTCAGAATCTAAGAGGTGAACATCTACGTCCCTGAGCAGGATCAAACCATCAGACAGGAATATGGAAAGAAAAGAACCTTTACGGATCTAATTCAGCGGTTCTGGATCATTAAAACATTTTAAATGACGTCTTTCTAAATTACATTCAATGAAAGGAGCAGATTTAAGTCATCGTCTGTGTTTGCAGGATAATCTGATGAGGAGTCACAAACATGTTCTAACTGATCAGCAAATATTAACCGGAACCAGAGGCTGCTTCTGCTTCCGCCCACAAACAGGAAGCAGTGACGCAACCAGCTGCTGATCCAGATGTCCGACCTCTGCAGAACAACACTATCATCTCTGAGGAACTGGAACACCTACAGCAGGGGTGCTCAGGTCCAGTCCTCCAGAGCTACCATCCTGTAACGTTTAGATGCATCTGAAACAAACCTGGATCTAAAGAGTTAATCCCCTGAGTCAGCTCAGTAGAGGCAGGATGACCAGGTTAACCATTGATTCAGGGGCGTTAGAACTGGACCAGAGCACCCTGACCTGCGGGGTGGATGGCCCTGCGCATGCGCGCTGGAACCTCATCTGCACTTCCTTACTGTGCATTACGGTAAAAACAGCTGATTCCAGAATAAAGGCAGTTTTATCAGAGGTTTTCACATTAAAGTTCAAAAAGTTTTAATAATTTAATCTGTTATTATTCTGCAACAATTAGCATTTATAGAAATCAGCAGATCTGATAACAGAATCACATTTATGTTCACTTTCCAAACTGAACCCAGTTTAAAAACTAAACCCAGTTTAAAACCTGACCCCAGTTTCAAACTGGTCTATCAGTCACCGTTTCCATTGAAAACCTTGAGATACCGTAAAGCATCGTATAGGCGCGCAGAGGCCCGATGAGGAAGGATGGCGGAGCCTGAGGACGGGAAGCGACGGTCGGTGACTTCTAACGCTGAGTCGGACCAATCAGGACCTGACGGGAGCCTGGATAAGGCGGTAAAAACAGCACTGTTTGATGCCATCGCTTTGATCTGGCCTGACGTCAGATGTTAGCGGTCCGGCCGGGCCGTCACCGTGACGCATACGGGTTGTGTGATGGCAGATGCAGACAGAGGGCTCGTGCCTCCTGCGGAGGATGGAGATCTGCGTGTCTGAGGCGGAGAAGAGGAACGGGAGGAACGCGGTGAGCATGCAGGAGACCTTCACCGTCTACCTGCTGGAGACCAGGTGAGCTCAGCTGCTGCACGCGGCGCAGCGGATTCTTCCTTCTGTGCTGATCTTCTCTCTGATCAAAGATCCATGGAGGCGATCGCTGAGGGCCTGAACCCCCCGCCTGACTGCCTGTGGAGGAGGTACAGCGAGTTCGAGCTGCTGAGGAACTACCTGATAGTCACCTATCCTTACATAGTGGTGCCCCCCCTGCCTGAGAAGAGGGTGAGTGACACCCCCCCAACCCAGGGCCTTTCAGCTCAGGGATCCCCCCTCTTTAAAGATGATGATGATGATGATGATCCTCCTGTCAGTCAGGAGCTGCTGATGCTCCAGGCTGGTTTGTATGGAGGACCAATCCTGCCTTAAAAAAAGGACAATTAGTGAATGTATGTAAAGAAAACTAACAAATATAAAATATATGTATATACAGTCATGGCCAAAAGTTTTCAGAATGATTCAAATGTTAATATTTACAAAGTCACCTGCTTCAGTTTTTAAAACGGCAATTTGCATATATTCCAGAATGTTATAAAGAGTGATCAGTGTAACAGCCATTAATTGCATATCAATATTTGCCAAAAAAATGAGCTTTATCCCCCAAAACACATTTCAACGTCATTGCAACCCTGCCTTAAAGGGACCAGCTAACATGGTTTCAGTGATTGCTCCATTAACACAGGTGTTGGTGGTGATGAGGACAGGGCTGGAGATCAATCTGTCAGGATTCAGTCAGAATGACACCACTGGACACTTTAAAAAGAGGCTGGTGCTTGGCATCATTGTTTCTCTTCTGTGAACCATGGTTATCTCTAAAGAAACACGTGCAGTCATCATTGCACTGCGCAAAAATGGCCGAACAGGAAAGAGAATCGCAGCTAGAAAGATTGCACCTCAGTCAGCAATCTATGGCATCATCAAGAACTTCAAGGAGAGAGGTTCCATTGTTGCCAAAACAATGCAAGAAAGACCAGCAAGCGCCAGGCCCGTCTCTTAAAAGTGTTTCAGCTGCAGGATCGGGCTACCAGCAGTGCAGAGCTTGCTCAGGAATGGCAGCAGGCAGGTGTGAGTGCATCTGCACGCACTGTGAGGCGGAGACTCTTGGAGCAAGGCCTGGTCTCAAGGAGGGCAGCAAAGAAGCCACTTCTCTCCAGGAAAAACATCAGGGACAGACTGATATTCTGCTAAAGGTACAGGGAGTGGACTGCTGAGGACTGGGGGAAAGTCATTTCCTCTGATCATTCCCCTTTCCGACTGTTTGGGACATCTGGAAAACAGCTTGTTGGGAGAAGACGAGGTGAGCATTACCACCAGTCTGGTCTCATGCAGACTGTAAAGCATCCTGAAACCATTCATGTGTGTGGGTTGCTTCTCAGCCAAGGGAGTCGGCTCTCTCACAGTCTGACCTAAAAACACAGCCATGAATAAAGAATGGTACCAGAATGTCCTCCGAGAGCAACTTCTCCCAGCCGTCCAAGAGCAGTTTGGTGATGAACAATGCCTTTTCCAGCATGATGGAGACCTTGCCATAAAGCAAAGGTGATATCTAACTGGCTCAGGGAACAAAACATAGAGATTTTTGGTCCATGGCCTGGAAACTCCCCTGATCTTAATTCTATCGGAAACTTGTGGTCAATCATGAAGAGACGGGTGGACAAACGAAAACCTAGGACTTCTGACAAAATGCAAGCATTGATTGTGCAAGAATGGACTGCTATCAGTCAGGATTTGGTCCAGAAGTTGATTGAGAGCATGACAGGGAGAATTGCAGAGGTCCTGAAGAAGAGGGGTCAACACTGCCAATATTGACTTGCTGCATGAAATCATTCTGTCATTAAAAGCTTCTGTTACTCATATGATTGCAATTGTATTTCTGTATGCAATGACAACATCTGACATACACACATGAAAACCAGAGGGCAGCAGATCATGTGAAAATATAATATTTGTGTCATTCTCAATATTTTTGGCCATGACTGTATATGTATGTGTATATATATATATGTATATATATATATATATATATATATATATATATATATATATATATATACACAACCATAATCTTTTTCATGATTTTTTCCACTGGCTTAATTGCAGGTGTGCATTTAATTCTTATCATTATCAGTTATCCTTTTTTGTTTCCCTGAGAAGAAAACGTCAAATCATTTGGAAAATAGACTCCTTCATGTCTATAAAGTAAAAATGTTCGGCTGTCTTATTTTATCTCGACAATTCTTCTCAAATTTTTATTTAAACATTCAATATTTAGTATTTTTTACTGAAATGTTGTATTTTCTTTCCTATTTTTTTATATTTATTAAACATTTTTTTCCACCCTGTATTATATCTAATTATTCAAATTTGTTTTGTTTTTTTTACCTTAAGAACTTCTATATTTCCTGATCTAAATATTTTCTCAGTCTTATTTCAGTCCAAAGTTTTGTTTTCTCTGATTCAGCAGCTGGTTGTAGGTAGAGAGATGCAGGGGCGGAGCTAGATAGGGGACCATGGCCACCCTTAGCCAATCGTTGGCCCCCCTGTGGCCACCCCTACCATTTTTTCCCTCTAATACAGACAGTGGCAGCAGTAATACTTTCAAGTTGAATGTTTTAACTTATTTAACATTTTATTTTTTTATATGTAAACAATTATCTGACAACAAAAATGCTGTGGTTAATGATGCACATCAATAGACTAACATTAAAGATGATAAATACAGAATTCATGCTCTATTCAGAACTATATTTTGTCTTTATTAGGTAAAGAGAAAGTTATCTTTGCAAGTCATCTAAGAGTCTTTACTGAAATCAGAGATAAATAACTATTTAAATAAAAAGTAATCCCGTAATCCAAAAAAGTTCTTTTTTTGACAGATAAGGTTTTTACTGAAAAAGTGATGAGAAATACAGTACAGTATACACAATATTCACAGCATACATTTATACAAAAATAAATTTTGCTCCCAGTCTGAAAAAGTGAAAAACATTTTGTGAGTAGGTTCTTACGGGTCATTTCTGGATAGTTTCATACTACGAAAAAAAAAAAAAAAAGAAATGTTAACAAACAACAAAATAACACTTTTTTCATATTAAGCAGGATTTACAACGGAATCACATTTGTAACTTTGTTTCTCACACTTTTGGTTTTAATAAAGGTAATACATTTTCTCAGGTGCCAAAACAAAGATGTAGCAGCTCTGTAAAGGCTCACCAGAGAGCATAACATGACATTACCGTGCCTATAACAGCCGAATGCGGCGATTTCCATGTTGCTCAGCAAAACGCTTCACAACTTTAGCCAGATCTAATGCCTTTGTGTGTTTATATTCAATGCTGACAAACCAGATAGTCTCTTTTCTGTCATAGTTGGTGGTAAATATGTCTTCATGAGTGTTTTTAACCTGTTTCATCCCGTGTCTCCTTTCCACATGACCCCTGGCTCCCTCGCTTTGCAACACACAGTTTTCAAAACATATCAGTCTCTGATTTTCTCTCATGCATCATGCCGGTCTGGCGTCATCTCGTGCTGCATTCACAGCAGTCCGACATTGAAGATTAGCAGTCGGTAATTGTCAAATTAGCCATAATTTATAAGCCTTGCCACGCCTACCTGCAACCGGGGTGGCAAGGCTGTCTTTTAGGGTGGCATTTGCCACCCTATGCCACCACATTAGATCCGCCTATGATGACAATGAATAAGATGTTCACCCCAGAACTCAAACTTTAAATGATTTTGTCCACTACACCTTTAATTTAGAAAGCATGGATGTTTAAATATATGTGTCTATTTGTTAGCAAAGGAAATATGGAAAACATTTTCCTTTTGGGACAGTATAGATTGACCCTGAGGTACGGGAGCCTATCCGCTTTCGGCCCCCCCTTAGTGTTCATTGGTCACTGCCTGGACAGCCTTATTAACATTTCCTGGCTACGCCTCTGGTGAAACGTGATTAAAATAACCAGTTGTTGCCATAAACGGTTCAGGTTTGAGGCACTCCTTTATTCTTCCCGGTGGAATAAATCTCCAATATACTCTAATATTTCCGTGTCTCATCTTGCAGGCAGAGTTTGTGTGGCACAAGCTTTCTGCAGACAACATGGACCCGGACTTTGTGGAGCGCCGCAGAATCGGCCTGGAGAACTTCCTGCTGCGTGTGGCCTCCCATCCAGTTCTCTCCAATGAAGAAATGCTCTACCACTTCCTCACCAAGGTATGGAATGTAGATCTTTAGTATGAGCGCCTGTAGCCGTGATGTGCCTCCTGGTTCCCTCTGTGCAGGAGCACGGCTGGAAGGAGATGGTGTTTGAGACGGGATTTCAGGCAAAGGTACCGGAGTGGAGCTCATCTCTCAATCCTTTGGTTATCGTCTTTGTTCTGAAACATTTCCCCACATCTCCTCTGCAGGCAGATTCCAGGCTTAGAGCTTTAAACGCCACCTTCAGGGTGAGGAGTCCCCATAAGTAAGTCCAACACTATAAACTCAACTCGCCATGAATGTTTACAGATCTGTGCATCAATCCATCCGTGGAGGCAGAGACAACAGCAGCTTTAGGTCTATCCTTCATAGCAGAGCAGTGGCTCTAAACTCAACCAGTCACCATGAACTGAACGGCAGAGTGGGAGTTTCCCAGCAGGGGGCATCATTTCTAACCTGGCATGAACCTGATAGATCCTTTAGTTCAGGGATGTCAAAGTCAAAAACACCAATTTGCTCCAAGCTGAGAGCCGGACTGGTTAGAAGTTTATTAAAACACATTGAAATGATCATAGCCTATTTAACCAAGACCCAACACATTCTTTTTTAAAAACAAAATATTAGTGGGAGGTGAACAGATGGCCCAGTCAGGGCAGAGGTCTGGAAGTACGGCTCTCCATCAGAGTATCAGGCGGATCCCACCTGCCCCTCCCTCAGCAGCGTCTCCATCACCTGCAGGATCAACTCCGCCCCTCCATCCAGGCTCCTTTTACTTGGCTTCAATCAGCTTCTGCTGACACCTGTGCAAAGCAGATGCGGAGCGCAGTTAGCTCACTCCGCCTCCTCCGACTAGCCCAGCTGGGATTGCTACAGAGGGAAAAGTAAAAACCAAAATAATCCAAACATGCAAAGCACAAAAAAAAAGTAAATAAAAGAAAAACACAATCATGTTTTCCCCTGGGAATGCAGTGTTGGTGCGTGCAACACAACCGCACCAACACTACATTCCCCACAATGCAACGGTAGCCTGCAAAGTCACAGCAGCGCACACAGGCGGCCGTGGCCTGTGCGCCAGATCTAATGGTCATTAAATATCATCCTGGGCGCCGAGGATAATCTGGCCCACGGGCCTTGGCTTTGACAAATATGCTATGCTACACGGCAGACATGTAGAAAGTCTTCATAAATGGAGGGACATTCCGTAGAATTCTCCAAGCTGATTGGATAATTCACCAAGCAGCACCTGCCTCCATGTTGAGCTGTTAGCCAATCGCAGGAGCAGCTACCTTCAGAGGCTCCCAAGGTAGCATACAGTGGCTTCATGGTGCTAATCAAAATATCTGGAACATGGACAGTCAGAGTGTGCTCCTCTCTTTGACCAGAATAGCTGGAGCAGATGAAGCGGCATCACTGTAACACTGAATAAATAGACATGTCAAAGAGGTGGGTTAGCCCGGAAATGGGATTCCAATGTTTTTAATGTCTCATTCTCAGACGCTTAGTGGAGATGAAACATTACAGCGATGGACTCCAGTCGCACACATCTCAGCTGCTCCGAGCACGAACTGTAAGTTCCTATAGCTCCTTTTCTGTTAGCTCCTGTTCTGTTAGCTCCTGTTCTTATAGCTCCTGTTCTGTTAGCTCCTGTTCTTATAGCTCCTGTTCTGATAGCTCCTGTTCTTATAGCTCCTGTTCTTATAGCTCCAGTTCTGTAAGCTTCTGTTGTTATAGCTCCTGTTCTTATAGCTCCTGTTCTGATAGCTCCTGTTCTTATAGCTCCTGTTCTTATAGCTCCAGTTCTGTAAGCTTCTGTTCTTATAGCTCCTGTTCTTATAGCTCCTGTTCTGATAGTTCCTGTTCTTATAGCTCTTGTTCTGTAATCTTCTGTTCTGATAGCTGCTGCTCTTTTAGCTCCTGTTCTTTTAGCTCCTTTTCTGATAGCTCCTGTTTTGATAGCTCCTGTTCTGTTAGCTCCTGTTCTGAAAGCTCCTGTTCTTATAGCTCCATTTTTTTAAGCTTCTGTTCTGATTCTCCTGTTCTTATAGCTCCTGTTCTGTTAGCTTTTGTTCCGTTAGCTCCTGTTCTGTTAGCTTCTGTTCCTATAGCTCCTGTTTTGTTAGCTCCTGTTTTGTTAGCCCCTGTTCTTATAGCTCCTGTTTTGATAGCTCCTGTTTTGTTAGTCCCTGTTCTTATAGCTTATTTTGTGATAGCTCCTGTTCTATTAGCTCCTGTTCTTATAGCCCCTGTTCCTATAGCTCATGTTCTTATAGCTCCTGTTCTTATAGCTCCTGTTCTTATAGCCCCTGTTCCTATAGCTCCTGTTCTTATAGCTCCTGTTCTTATAGCTCCTGTTCTTATAGCCCCTGTTCTTATAGCTCCTGTTCTGATAGCTCCCGTTCTGATAGCTCCTGTTCCTATAGTTCCTGTTCTTATAGCTCCTGTTGTTATAGCCCCTGTTCCTATAGCTCCTGTTCTTATAGCTCCAGTTCTGTAAGCTTCTGTTCTTATAGCTTCTGTTCTTATAGCTCCTGTTCTTATAGCCCCTGTTCCTATAGCTCCTGTTCTTATAGCTCCAGTTCTGTAATCTTCTGTTCTGATAGCTCCTGCTCTTTTAGCTCCTGTTCTTTTAGCTCCTTTTCTGTTAGCTCCTGTTTTTATAGCTTCTGTTTTTATAGCTGCTGTTCTATTATTTCCTGTTCTATTAGCTCCTGTTCTGTAAGCTCCTGTTCTGATAGCTCCTGTTCTTATAGCTCCAGTTCTGTAAGCTTCTGTTCTGATAGCTTCTGTTCTTTTAGCTCCTGTTCTGATAGGTGCTGTTCTATTAGCTCCTGTTCTGTTAGCTCCTGTTCTGTTAGCTCCTGTTCTGATAGCTCCTGTTCTGTTAGCACCTGTTCTGATAGCTCCTGTTCTGAAAGCTCCTGTTCTGATAGCTCCTGTTCTGTAAGCTTCTGTTCTTATAGCTCCTGTTCTGTTAGTTCCTGCTCTGTTAGCTCCTGCTCTTTTACCTACTGTTCTGTTAGCTTCCGTTCCTATAGCTCCTGTTCTGTTAGGTCCTGTTCTGTTAGCTTTTGTTCCGTTAGCTCCTGTTCTGTTAGCTTCTGTTCCTATAGCTCCTGTTTTGTTAGCTCCTGTTTTGTTAGCCCCTGTTCTTATAGCTCCTGTTCTGATAGCTCCTGTTTTGTTAGTCCCTGTTCTTATAGCTTCTTTTGTGATAGCTCCTGTTCTATTAGCTCCTGTTCTTATAGCTCCTATTCTTATAGCCCCTGTTCCTATAGCTCCTGTTCTTATAGCTCCTGTTCCTATAGCTCCTGTTCCTATAGCTCCTGTTCTTATAGCTCCTGTTCTTATAGCTCCTGTTCTTATAGCCCCTGTTCTTATAGCTCCTGTTCTCATAGCTCCCGTTCTGATAGCTCCTGTTCCTATAGCTCCTGTTCTTATAGCTCCTGTTCTTATAGCCCCTGTTCCTATAGCTCCCGTTCTTATAGCTCCTGTTTTTATAGCCCCTGTTCTTATAGCTCCTGTTCTTATAGCTCCTGTTCTTATAGCTCCTGTTCTGTAAGCTCCTGTTCCTATAGCTCCTGTTCTTATAGCTCCTGTTCTTATAGCCCCTGTTCCTATAGCTCCTGTTCCTATAGCTCCTGTTCTTATAGCTCCTGTTCTTATAGCTCCTGTTCTGTTAGCTCCTGTTCTCATAGCTCCTGTTTTGTTAGCTCCTGTTCTGTTAGCTCCTGTTCTTATAGCCCCTGTTCCAATAGCTCCTGTTCTTATAGCTCCTGTTCTTATAGCTCCTGTTCTGTTAGCTCCTGTTCCTATAGCTGCTGTTCCTATAGCCCCTGTTCCTATAGCTCCTGTTCTTATAGCTCCTGTTCTGTTAGCTCCTGTTCTGTTAGCTCCTCTTCCTATAGCCCCTGTTCTTATAGCCCCTGTTCTCATAGCTCATGTTCTGTTAGCTCCTGTTCTGTTAGCTCCTGTTCCTATAGCCCCTGTTCCTATAGCTCCTGTTCTTATAGCTCCTGTTCTTATAGCTCCTGTTCTGTTAGCTCCTGTTCCTATAGCTGCTGTTCTTATAGCTCCTGTTCCTATAGCTCCTGTTCTTATAGCTCCTGTTCTTATAGCTCCTGTTCTGTTAGCTCCTGTTCTGTTAGCTCCTCTTCCTATAGCCCCTGTTCTTATAGCCCCTGTTCTCATAGCTCCTGTTCTTATAGCTCCTGTTCTGTTAGCTCCTGTTCCTATAGCTGCTGTTCTTATAGCCTCTGTTCCTATAGCTCTTGTTCTTATAGCTCCTGTTCTTATAGCTCCTGTTCTGTTAGCTCCTGTTCTGTTAGCTCCTGTTCTGTTAGCTCCTGTTCTTATAGCTCCTGTTCTTATAGCTCCTGTTCTTTTCGCTCCTGTTCTGTTAGCTCCTCTTCCTATAGCCCCTGTTCTTATAGCCCCTGTTCTCATAGCTCCTGTTCTGTTAGCTCCTGTTCTGTTAGCTCCTGTTCTCATAGCTCCTGTTTTGTTAGCTCCTGTTCTGTTAGCTCCTGTTCTGTTAGCCCCTGTTCCTATAGCTCCTGTTCTTATAGCTCCTGTTCTTATAGCTCCTCTTCCTATAGCCCCTGTTCTTATTGCTCCTCTTCTTATAGTTTCCGCATCTACAAGTCCTGTAGCAAAGGATCTTGGCAAATCCTTTAGCACTAGGAGACACTAGGAATTTCAGGATGTTGGATTCTAACTGATTTGGAGCTAGGAAGCATCCTACAGGTATCCTTACAGCTCTGAGGCTTTCAGGACCTGACCTGGTCAGTGTTCACGGAGAATATCTACACATAGTTTCAATCTTTACAATCTATGGGTGTCTATGGCAGCCATGTTAATGGAGGGGCCAAGAAGCAACAAACTAACACACGCTTTCTCTTACAGAGGGTTGCTGATCGGCTGTATGCTGTCTACAAGGTCCATGGAAACTATGGACGAGTCTTCAGGTCATCCACATTTTATTTTTGGAATGATTTTAATTATCTATGAGACACCATTGGTTCTATGGTGTGTGTGTGTGTCTCTGCAGTGAGTGGAGCGCCATTGAGAAGGAGATGGGAGATGGACTGCAGAGTGCTGGTCATCACATGGATGCGTAAGAACTCCCTGCTTCTCCATGAAGGAATGAAACCATCTGGTTGCTGCTGTGGAGAACCTCTTTATGTAAGACATGCTGACTGCAGCAGAGCTGTGTTCTCTCTCACCTACAGCTATGCCACATCCATAGATGACATCCTGGAAGAAGAGGAACATTACGCCGACCAGCTGAAAGAATATCTGTCCTACGCTGAAGCTCTGAGGTAGGCTCCAGGTTTAAGGGCCCCCTGCAGCTCTGCATGAAGGGGTCCAGGAAGTGGGCGGGTGTTTCACACATTGTTGGGACCCGTGCTGTTTTAGGGTTAGGCCAGGGGAATATAAATGCAGATCCACTCTTTCCTCTCTTGGTTGTTTAGCTTTATAACACTTCCTAATTCTAACGTGACATGAGAGCAGGAGCATCTGGCTGCAGATACCAGGCTTACAGCGGAGCGTTTAACCTTTGCAGGGCCGTGTGCAGGAAACATGAGCTGAGCCAGTTTGAGCTGGAGATGGCCTCCCAGGACCTGGTGTCTAAGAAGCAGCAACGTGAGGAGCTGGCTACAGGGGTATGCCGTGCTGCACCAACACAACCGAATGGTTCAGTCCCGGCCTTCCAGGCACCTCCAGGGCCGTAAAAAGGTCCAGCGTGGTACCTGATCCAGTCTAGTCACAGAGGGATCTCTAGGGGGCCGTCATACACTTAAAGTAGGTTTGCAGACACACAGAAGAGAAAGAGTTTGGCAGCCAGCGCTTGAATCCAAGTTTGGAGGCAGAATGAAGCCTTTCTGTAGGCAGCAGTAAAATCCTGAGACCTTCAGCTCTGGACTGAAGAGCAGCAATAAACCCTGCCGCAGAATGATGTAGATGGGTGCTCGGTGTCAACGGAGACCGACTGCAGGATTTCTGAAACAAACAGGAATTAATTCTGGGGAATTTCAGAATAAAACCAACCTACGCGCACAGAGGGGCTGTTTGAGGACGAGCAGGCGACTGTTTTTGTCGTAGAACTCCCACAAAGAGTGGGATCTTGGACCTGCGATCAGCGCCACAGTGGGGCCGGCCTGGGTGAAGTGTTCAGTGGGAGTGAAGCAGCTCCAATGCAGCCACACCTTAGTTAGCATGAGCCTTTAATGCTTCAGATTCCCAAGGTCCGTTTCACAAAGCAGGTTTAACAAACTCAGATTCAAATCCTTAACTCTGGCCTAAAGTCGGGAACTCCGAGTTTTCAGTTTCACAACAGCTGCTATGAATTCGTTCAATCAACTCAAAGTAGAAACACTCAGACATAAGCACATACTGTACGTAACAAGTATGAAAAGCCATTATCAGTGGAGCTTCGATTTGACGAGTCACCATGACAACAGGCAACAGGAAGTGCCTATTTCACCCCACTGGAACTAGAGATTTTAATGAAAACATTATATAAAAATGGAGAATGTGTTAAAAAGACAGAGAAAAAGCACTACAGCTGCAAAGGAGAGGAAGGTGGAGAAGGAGAGGATTGTTAATGCATAAGTTTATATGAAGTGGTCTATGGCAGGCAATATTTACATTTATTAAAAGCTCTCTCCTCTCTGTTGCTCCATTTATAGATCACTAAAATAAGATTCTTCCTGATCAAAATCAAACTCCTAGACTCAACTGTTATATTTTCTAAATTACATTTTTGCAGCAGAAACTGAATTTTAGAAAATAGAAAAAAAATTATACTAGTAAGAATTAAGTTTTATTTATCTAGAAATGTTTCCACATTTTAAGTGGCCGTTCTGACATTTTTATCAGCTTGACTAAAAATATTTTTATGAAATCTGAAATAAATTTCTTTGTAGTTAAAATAATAGAAACTGAACAGTAATATTAGGAATACAGAGAACTGAAATTAAATTCTAGACATCCGGAATGTTTATTCTAGATGTGAAGAATGTCATTTCGTTTGAAATGGTCATTTAGACAGATAAAAAATATATATTTTTTCAGATTTTAGGAATACAAATTCATTAGAACTAGTACATATCAAACAGCTTGCAATAGCCTGGTTTTATTGCAATACTATTACGGGTTTATTTCTTGAATGCTAGTAGATCAATGGATCTATTTAGGTGAAATCTTCTGTCAGCATGTGAGGATGAAGAATAAAAACTTTCTAATCTATGGAACCTGTTCATCATCTCATGGGTTCCTCCTCATGTTGATTCAGTCTCTTTTACACAGTAAGTCTGTTTAGTTTAGTGTCTGTTTGCTGCTGCGCTTCAGATGTTATCATCCCAATAAATGGTCGTTATTAGCGCATATTAGTCCCTTAGAATGGCTTCTGATTGGGCCAGTGGGCTCAGCAGGTTATCATTAAAGGAAAACTAATCCAAAAGGAATTAATTTTGTCCCTCGTGGAATTACTTAATCTATTTATGTGTAAACTGAAAATAATCTCAGTATTTCTTCATGTACTGTAAATAAAACTAAATAGAAATAAAATTTTTATTTAGGTTTGGTTTGTTTAATACATTTTTATTTATTAAACAAACCAAAAGCCAGTAATCTCTCCTGTCACTGAGTTGTAGAATCCTCTCCCTATAAATAATTCATTCTCTGAGAATTAATGCTGATCATTCTTTAATAAGATCCTCATCAGACAGACACGCAGTGTTTGTTTTTAAATCTAATGTGTCTAACAGACCTAGTGGAATTTTTTCTTTTTTTATGGACAAAACTAGGACAAACAGACTAAATCAGGAAATGAAGCAGCGTGGAAACCTGCTGCTGACCAGGTTAGCTCTGGGATGATGTTACCATGGCAACAGAAACAGGATGAGCAAACTTTCTTTGGGAAACGGAAAACTCTGAGTATCCCTGATTTCAGGTTTTAGAACCCCCCCCCCGGACATTTGGACCACAATATACTCTATTGTATGACGCTAAAAGTGAAGCACTAACAAATAAAACATATAACTGTAAAAGACGCATTTTAACTCAGGCTGCCTGAAAGTTCAGGTGATCGTTTTGAGGATGACTGATAGTTCTCCTCCATGGAGCTCCTCCCAGTCCGGAGCTTTTCCTGTAACCCCAGGGTTAGCATCACGCTGGGCCTCACCATTCCTGCTCTCTGCCTCAGGAGACCCAGAAACCAGCCGGGCTTCACAGGTGCAGTGCCCATCAGATTAGCCGACTTCGTTAAAACCGTGCTGTTTGCTTCCCTACATCCGGCGCCGTGGCCTCGCTCTGCTTGGCTTCGCTCCAGATCTGCCCTACATAGAGATAACACAGGAATCCTTCGCTCCAGCTGTGAAATGCCATTCAGTGTGAACATAAGGAGGCCTCAGCCATGAACACGGCCACCAGCAGCAGGAGCAGAAACTTTGGTGGAGTCATAGAAGGTGATGAAGAGGTGATAGATTCCTATTTTCCAGAGGAAATGGAGTCATATGGTCCTGAAGAATATTGATTGGGAGGAGATGATCAAAGATCATCATCCTCCAGGTCTGTAGAGCTTCTTTAGTTTCAGACATGCTGCTGCTTTTCAGAGGAAACACTTTAATTTCTCATGCTCCTGCCTTCAGGATTTATCAGGTTTTTAATTTCTTTAAAGAGGTTTAATCTTCATTCAGAATTGCAAAACTGCAACAGACAGAAGGTGATCAGATTCTATGTCCTGTTCTCTTCTGTACTCCCTCAGATGGTGAGAACGTTCTCCTTGAAGGGGATGACCAACAAGCTGTTTGGGCAGGAGGCTCCTGAGCAGAGGGAGGCCAAGCTGAACCTGCTAGAAGAGCTGATAGCAGAGGGGGAAGAGGCTGTGAAAGAGAAAACAGCTGAGTGCCAGTAAGTTACAGACTGTTTGTGAAGGCAGCAGCAAAGGCTGCTGGTTGGAGCTCTGCTCAGGCTCTGTTCCATGTGTCCTTCACCAGGGAGCACGCCGTTAAGGCCTGGGCTGACATCCTGCGTTTCAAGGATCAGAAAGACAAAGACCTGCTGGAGGCGCTCATCAGCTACGCTCTGATGCAGATCAGCATGTGCAAGAAGGTAGAGAGGAGGCGGACCTCTGAGCGCAGCCTCTGAGCTCGGCTCTAACTGTTTCCTTTCTGTCCTCTCTCTCCTTCCAGGGGATACAAGTTTGGAGTAATGCAAGAGAATGTTTTCTCAAGATGTAGAGCTGAGGCCAGGCTGACACTTTCACCTGGTGCTGATGAAAGCACAACACAAAGCAGCCAAATCAGCATCTACCGCCTGGGTTCAATGAGACAGAGGCAGACATAGAAAAAGAAGCATAGATACAAAAGATATTCTGATGCATTGAGACGCGGCTGCCTGTGTTAGCTCAGGTATGTACATGTGTGCTGCAAAATGACAAAGGAAATCAATCAGTTTGATTGATTCAGGGAAATCATTCATTATAGCTTCAAATGTGGACTACATTTATCTTTACGTATAATACGAAATACTTCATGTTTTATTCCTTCATTTACTATAATTATTATAAATATTTGCTGTGTGAGCAGAAATGCTGCGTTTCAGAGGCAGAATCATAACTGTGATATTTAGAGCTGCAGTTTGGTTGTTTTGCCTGAATAAAAATGTCTACATGTCTCCATGCTGCGTCCTCCTGAACCAGAACATGCCCTGTTTCACTGAACATTTCCCAGGATGCACTGCTGGAGTAGCGTCCCAGACGTCGCAACATGTCACTCTGCGGCCTCATATATGAGATCTATGAGACACAACCAACAAAAACCAGCAGAATAAACTAGAGGACTGTCATTATCTGTCCAGGAGGGAATCGGCTTTATTGCCTCAGTGATACGAGAAATGAAAGCAATCATCTAAATGTTCATGTACAAAATCTAGAATAACTAATAATGCAAAAGGGAAAAGTGTCATTGATCAAAGAGAGAAATGCCAGATCAGGATGTTTCACTGTGAGCTGTAGTGGAAATGAAGTATTCAACTATTCAGTCCAGTTAAATAAACAGAGATCGATGGATTTCACTCAGTCGGCACTTTATTTCTTTGCAAAGAGAGAACAGTTCATCATACAGCCCTAATGGCACGGTTATCAGCCCTGTTCTGCCTGAGCAGCGTTCGTTTCTCCTTACAACAATGGAGAGTAGTCAGAGTCAAAACTACTTACAAACATTTTGGTTAAACAGTAACATGTTATGAATAAACCTTCAGAAAGAATCAGACTTGTTAAGGAAGAAGCTCATTGTCTACAAACACCATCACTCAGGCATTGTTTGGCCTTGCAGGTGAAACAATCTGAGTGAAAAACTTTTATAATAGAGTAAATAGGATCAATTAATATACGAAATAAGATAAATCTAAATGTTCTGACTACAGAGCAAAGCTATCCAGATCCCATTCCTCACCATGGAGGGAACGACCAGCCTGCCGACTACAACTCATTTGGTGACATTTAAGCTTCATTTCTCACAAATAAAAACATGCTGGTCTCAGGGTCACTTTCTCTGGGTCCCAGGTTTGGTCCCACCCTGACCTGGGTCACTTTCTCTGGGTCCCAGGTTTGGTCCCACCCTGACCTGGGTCACTTTCTATGGGTCCCAGGTTTGGTCCCAGACTGACCCAGGTCAGTTTCTCTGGGTCCCAGGTTTGGTCCCACCCTGACCTGGGTCACTTTCTATGGGTCCCAGGTTTGGTCCCACCCTGACCCGGGTCACTTTCTATGGGTCCCAGGTTTGGTCCCAGACTGACCCAGGTCAGTTTCTCTGGGTCCAGCTCCTGACCAGCAGGTGGCGCTGATGCATCCACCTGTTGGTTGTTTCCTCCCAGAAGAAGCCTGCTCTTCCGGACCCTTTGGTGCTGCTTCCACGTGAGTCGGAGCTTCATGGCTGAGATGGAGCCTGTAGGTCTGGATCCTGACCCGGATGAGGGGTTCGGAGCCTTCGTGGCTTTGCACGGTGGGGCCCTGCGGTCCTCAGGGGTCCCTCAGCTCTACTGGAGGAGCCTCTACCGCAAGATCACTGAAGAGGTGTGCACTGAGCATGCGCAGATGGAGCACAGACCATTCGCCTCCTCTGCTCCAGCCGGTCCGGTATCGTTACCGGGGATAGAACCGGACTGCTGTTTCCCTCTGAAAATCCGTTCCCGTGTCGGGAGAGCGCATTGGAGCCATAAGGCGAATCCGGTCAATTCTGGGTAAAAACAGCTCCGATCAAATATAAAGTTCCTCCTCATAACTATATAACAGATGTCACCAAATCCACAGGATCATCTGATGAGGAGGATGATGATGATGGTGGTGATGATGATGATGATGATGAGGAGGATGATGGAGTAATCAGTTACAGAGAAATATAACTAGTTCCCATGTTATGGAGGAGAACTGATTATTTCAGGCAGCTGGAATCTCTCCTCCTCCCACATCTTTGGGAAATAAAGAGCAACTATTAACAAATTCCCAGAAATCATTATGTGTGATATCATGTGTTATACCAGGAATGTTCTTAATCCAGTAATCTGTCATATTCTTACATTAGAACAGGATTGACCAGAAAGTCTAAACTCTTATCTCTGCAGGAATTATTAACCTTTATGTCCTGCTTTCCATCTCATATCAGCAATGAAAACTATAAATACTCACTATGAGCTGGAAAACTGTGTTTGGTGACTGACCTTTATTTCTGAAGGGAGAAAAGTCTGAAAAATACACATTCTCTTAGTGTTTAAAAAACAACTCAAAACAGCTTAAATGACCTCATCTGTTTATTGAACAATACTGTAAACAACAGCTGCAGCTTAAACTGGATGTTAGAATCATGACAGGATTCTATAGGAGCTGATTTTACTGGGAAATGATCAGATAATAATGGTCCCATCCGCCTCTGGCTGCAGGGCGCGCTCCCGACACAAGGGGGCAGACTTTAACAAAGGACCTGGTTGAAATGTTGTGTCTGGTTCTCTGCAGGTTTATGATGCTGGAGAAGTTTTTGGAATAATGCAGGTCCAGGAGGATGAGGAGGATGATGAAGAACCCGGAGAGGAAGAGGAGGAGAGGAAGAAGGGGAACCCAGGGGCCGTGATCAGGTGTAAAGTGGTGGTTACCAGGGCAACGGGACTGCAGGTCAACGATCCAACCAGGTGAGGAGTAGAAGGTCATCTGTGGGACAAAGGGGGCAGATTATTTCAGAACCTTCTGGTCGTGGCTCAGATGTTCAGAACTGGGATGAAGGACAGCATCTGTGATGAGTGGTTGCCTTGGTAACGGGTCAGCCTAGCAGGGCTCTGTGCAGCGTTGATGTAGCGGAGGTCCAGGCCCCTGAGCTGAGACCTTTTTCCTGTGTGGCAGCGTGTTCCTGGTGGACCACGCCTGGACGTACCGCGTGGACCAGGCCAGGCAGCACCTGGAGGAGATCCCCGGCCTGCTGCCCAGGATGGCTTCCCTCATGGGGGTGGACTTCCACGGCGAGGCCCCCAATCCGGAAGCGGTGGAGCTGATACTGGAGCACATGTGGAAGTACAGCCAGACATACCAGCTGTCCCAAGGGGTACGCTCATCCAGAACCAGAGCCTCCATGTTTCTCTGAGGGCTTCATCTCCGCTCTGTGTGTCTGCAGTCTGCGGAGGAGAAGGTTCCGGTTTGGTACATCATGGATGAGTTTGGCTCCCAGGTCCAGCACTTGGACCTGCCCAGCTGCTGCATGGCGCCCTTCTTCTGCATCCAGAACCAGCTGGCCTACACTCTGCTCTGGCCTCTGCAGGACCTGCAGGCAGGAGGTATGAGCAGAACCGGCCCAGGCGGTTCTGATCTGGTTCCGGTCTGGTTCTGATCCAATCCGGTTCCGGTCTGGTTCTGTTCTGGTTCTGATCCGGTACAGGTCCAGTTCTGACCCGGTTCCAGTCTGGTTCTGATCCAGTTCAGATCTGGTTCCGGTCCGGTTCCGGTCTGGTTCTGATTCGGTTCTGATCCGGTTTAGATCTAGTTCTGTTCCGGTCTGGTTCTGATCCGGTCCAGTTCCAGTCTGGTTCTGATCCGGTTCAGATCTGGTTCTGATCCAGTTCCGCTCGTGTTCTGATCTGGTACAGGTCCGGTTCTGACCAGGTTCCGGTCTGGTTTTGATCCGGTTCAGGTCTGATTCTGATGTGGTTCTGGTCTGGTCCGATCTGGTTCGGATCCGGTTCTGGTCCCGTTCCGATCCAGTTCTCCATCAGTCTGCTTCCCTCCATCATCTCCACAGATGAAGTGAGCCGTGACTACGCCTACGGAGAAACCGACCCGCTGCTGCGGCGCTGCCGACTGTTACCATGGAGACCGGATGACCTGGAGGGAGTGAGCAGCACCATCTCTGAGCCCCCAGACTCCTACTATGAGGTGAGGAGAACAGGAGCGGTTCCTGCCAGGTCCGAAGGTCCAGATCAGTTCATAAGAACTGGAGCGGTTGACTCACATTCACGTCTAAAACCGGGCGTGAACTGCAGCAAATGATCAGGGAACCAGACTTCAGTGACGCCTCACACGTTTCCAGTCGTGATAACTAATGCGGTGCACTAGTGCAACACATTAACCTCCTTATTCTAAGGTGGGCAAATTTCTGTAATCTAATCTGGGGACATTTCCAGCTCAGAGACAAAAATAAATACATTTCATAAGAATTAAAATAGGAAACGGGGACAGTGATGCTTTCATCCATTTTTACACAAACAGTACAGACCAAAGGTTCAGACACACCTTCTCATCCAAGGAGTTTTATTTATTTTCATGACTATTTAAATTTAAATTCACACTGAAGGCATCAAAACTATGAATTAATTGGAATTATATACTTAACGAAAAAAGTGGGAAACAACTGAAAATATGTCTGTTCTCTTGGAACAAAGACTTGTTTGAAGTTAGCTGCATTCCACCTCAACACGCAGGACACAACGCATCAGAGTCTACATTTCTGCAGTTTCACAGGAAGTGAAAACCAGAACCTGTTCTTCTCAGGAATGATGGTTCTGTTACAGACGTGTGGAAGGAAAAGGAGAACTTTTGACGGCTGAGTAGCGGTTGAGCAGTCGGTTGGTTCAGCCCAGACATCATGCTGCAGGGATCCTTGTTGCTTTCTTTAGTTTGGACTACTTTTTTCCTTCCACTTAACTTTCTTAGAGGTGTTTGGATGCAGCGCTCTGCTCTGCTGCAGCCGTCAGCTGACCTCCCAGCCAATTACATGGCAGGCAGGAGAGGTTTACCTCCAGGTTAGGCCGCTCATCCACGGCGTCGTACCTTCAGTCTGACTCTGGCCCCTGGCTCCGCCTACCAAAACATTTCTAGATTTGCAGTAGGAGCTCTGACTGGGTAATCTAAGGGGTTTTCAGAATAATCTAAATAAACTTTTCTTCTCTGATCGACAATGAGATCTACTTTGGTTCATTTTAGCTTAAATCCTTCAGCAGACCTCAGACCAAGATGTCTCTGGGTTTGTTTTTCCAGGCTATTGCACGAGAGAACAAGGAGCAGCTTCCTGTGGAGATCCAACCTTCCTCTGTTCCCAAAGATAAAATCCTCAAGTGAGTCTGAGCTCAGAAAGCTGCAAAGGAAGGTAGAACCCGCTCAAAATGGCCATCTGGAGTCCTGATGCTTTAAGCTTTGATTTCAGAGTCTTCACTGAAATGTCCCAAGTCAGGAACAACCTGACTCATCCTCGTTTCCTTCTGACGGAGGAAGAGGAGGAGGCCGATGTCATCTGGAGCTACGATCACATCAAGGACTACAGGTGAGCATCGTTCACCTCCTGATGGTCAACTGTCCTGATAGCAGCTTGGAAGCCAATGTTGGATGGGTCTGATCTCACCTTTCAGTGACGTTAGCGCCCTCACGTTTCTATGACGTTAGCGTCCTCACGTTTCTATGACGTTAGCGTCCTCACGTTTCTATGACGTTAGCGTCCTCACGTTTCTATGACGTTAGCGTCCTCACCTTTCATTGACGTTAGCGCCCTCACGTTTCTATGACGTTAGCGTCCTCACCTTTATTTGACGTTAGCGTCCTCATGTATCAGTGACGTTAGCGTCCTCACGTTTCTATGACGTTAGCGTCCTCACCTTTATTTGACGTTAGCGTCCTCATGTATCAGTGACGTTAGCGTCCTCACCTTTCAGGGAGGTTAGTGCCCTCACGTTTCTATGACGTTAGCGCCCTCACGTTTCTATGACGTTAGCGCCCTCACGTTTCTATGACGTTAGCGCCCTCACGTTTCTATGATGTTCGCGTCCTCACCTTTCATTGACGTTAGTGCCCTCACGTTTCTATGACGTTAGCGCCCTCACGTTTCTATGACGTTAGCGCCCTCACGTTTCTATGACGTTAGCGTCCTCACCTTTATTTGACGTTAGCGTCCTCACGTATCAGTGATGTTAGCGTCCTCACCTTTCAGGGAGGTTAGTGCCCTCACGTTTCTATGACGTAAGCGTCCTCACCTTTCATTGACTTTAGCGTCCTCACGTATCAGTGACGTTAGCGTCCTCACCTTTCAGGGACGTTAGCGTCCTCACCTTTCAGGGACGTTAGCGCCCTCACCTTTCAGTGACGTTAGCGCCCTCACCTTTCTGTGACGTTAGCGTCCTCACCTTTCAGTGACGTTAGCGTCCTCTCCTTTGAGTGACGTAAGCGTCCTCACCTTTCATTGACTTTAGCGTCCTCACGTATCAGTGACGTTAGCGTCCTCACCTTTCAGGGACGTTAGCGTCCTCACCTTTCAGGGACGTTAGCGCCCTCACCTTTCAGTGACGTTAGCGCCCTCACCTTTCTGTGACGTTAGCGTCCTCACCTTTCAGTGACGTTAGCGTCCTCTCCTTTGAGTGACGTTAGCGCCCTCACCTTTCAGTGACGTTAGCGCCCTCACCTTTCAGTGACGTTAGCGCCCTCACCTTTCAGTGACGTTAGCGTCCTCACCTTTCAGTGACATTAGCGCCCTCACCTTTCAGTGACGTTAGCATCCTTACCTTTCAGCGCGTCCTCACCTTTCTGTGACGTTTAGCGTCCTCACCTTTCAGCGCGCCCTCACCTTTCAGTGACGTTAGCACCCTCACCTTTCAGGGACGTTAGCGCCCTCACGTTTCTGTGACGTTAGCGTCCTCACCTTTCTGTGACGTTAGCGTCCTCACCTTTCAGTGACGTTAGCGCCCTCACCTTTCAGTGACGTTAGCGTCCTCACCTTTCAGTGACGTTAGCGTCCTCACCTTTCAGTGACGTTAGCATCCTCACCTTTCAGGGACGTTAGCGTCCTCACCTTTCTGTGACGTTAGCGTCCTCACCTTTCAGTGACGTTAGCGTCCTCACCTTTCAGTGACGTTAGCGCCCTCACCTTTCAGTGACGTTAGCGTCCTCACCTTTCAGTGACGTTAGCGTCCTCATGTATCAGTGACGTTAGCATCCTCACCTTTCAGGGAGGTTAGTGCCCTCACGTTTCTATGACGTTAGCGCCATCACGTTTCTATGACGTTAGCGCCCTCACGTTTCTATGATGTTAGCGCCCTCACGTTTCTATGACGTTAGCGTCCTCACGTTTCTATGACGTTAGCGCCCTCACGTTTCTATGACGTTAGCGCCCTCACCTTTCATTGACGTTAGCGTCCTCACGTATCAGTGACGTTAGCGTCCTCACCTTTCAGGGAGGTTAGTGCCCTCACGTTTCTATGACGTTAGCGCCCTCACCTTTCTGTGACGTTGGTGCCCTCACCTTTCTGTGACGTTAGCGTCCTCACCTTTCTGTGACGTTAGCGTCCTCACCTTTCATTGACGTTAACGTCCTCACCTTTCTGTGACGTTATCACCCTCTCATTTCTATGACGTTAGCGTCCTCACCTTTCAGTGACGTTAGCGCCCTCACCTTTCAGTGACGTTAGCGTCCTTACCTTTCAGCGCGTCCTCACCTTTCTGTGACGTTTAGCGCCCTCACCTTTCAGTGACGTTAGCGTCCTCACCTTTCAGCGCGCCCTCACCTTTCAATGACGTCAGCGCCCTCACCTTTCAGTGACGTTAGCGTCCTCACCTTTCAGTGACGTTAGCGTCCTCACCTTTCAGTGACGTTAGCGCCCTCACCTTTCAGTGACGTTAGCGTCCTCACCTTTCAGTGACGTTAGCGTCCTCACCTTTCAGTGACGTTAGCGTCCTCATGTATCAGTGACGTTAGCGTCCTCACCTTTCTGTGACGTTAGCGTCCTCACCTTTCATTGACGTTAACGTCCTCACCTTTCTGTGACGTTATCACCCTCTCATTTCTATGACGTTAGCGTCCTCACCTTTCAGTGACGTTAGCGCCCTCACCTTTCAGTGACGTTAGCATCCTTACCTTTCAGCGCGTCCTCACCTTTCTGTGACGTTTAGCGCCCTCACCTTTCAGTGACGTTAGCGTCCTCACCTTTCAGCGCGCCCTCACCTTTCAATGACGTCAGCGCCCTCACCTTTCAGTGACGTTAGCGTCCTCACCTTTCAGTGACGTTAGCGTCCTCACCTTTCAGTGACGTTAGCGCCCTCACCTTTCAGTGACGTTAGCGTCCTCACCTTTCAGTGACGTTAGCGTCCTCACCTTTCAGTGACGTTAGCGTCCTCATGTATCAGTGACGTTAGCATCCTCACCTTTCAGGGAGGTTAGTGCCCTCACGTTTCTATGACGTTAGCGCCATCACGTTTCTATGATGTTAGCGCCCTCACGTTTCTATGATGTTAGCGCCCTCACGCTTCTATGACGTTAGCGTCCTCACGTTTCTATGACGTTAGCGCCCTCACGTTTCTATGACGTTAGTGCCCTCACCTTTCATTGACGTTAGCGTCCTCACGTATCAGTGACGTTAGCGTCCTCACCTTTCAGGGAAGTTAGTGCCCTCACGTTTCTATGACGTTAGCGCCCTCACCTTTCTGTGACGTTGGTGCCCTCACCTTTCTGTGACGTTAGCGTCCTCACCTTTCATTGACGTTAACGTCCTCACCTTTCTGTGACGTTATCACCCTCTCATTTCTATGACGTTAGCGTCCTCACCTTTCAGTGACATTAGCGTCCTCACCTTTCAGTGACGTTAGCGTCCTCACGTATCAGTGACGTTAGCGTACTCATCTTTGAGTGACGTTAGCGTCCTCACCTTTCAGTGCCGTTAGCGCCCTCTCCTTTCAGTGACGTTAGCGCCCTCACCTTTCAGTGACGTTAGCGTCCTCACCTTTCAGTGACGTTAGCGTCCTCACCTTTCAGTGACATTAGCGCCCTCACCTTTCAGTGACGTTAGCGTCCTCACCTTTCAGTGACGTTAGCGTCCTCACCTTTCAGTGACATTAGCGCCCTCACCTTTCAGTGACATTAGCGCCCTCACCTTTCAGTGACGTTAGCGTCCTTACCTTTCAGCGCGTCCTCACCTTTCTGTGACGTTTAGCGCCCTCACCTTTCAGTGACGTTAGCGTCCTCACCTTTCAGCGCGCCCTCACCTTTCAATGACGTTAGCGCCCTCACCTTTCAGTGACGTTAGCGCCCTCACCTTTGAGTGACGTTAGCGCCCTCACCTTTCAATGACGTTAGCGCCCTCACCTTTCAGTGACGTTAACGTCCTCACTTTTATTTGACTTTAGCACCCTCACCTTTCAGTGACGTTAGCGCCCTCACCTTTCAGTGACGTTAGCGTCCTCACCTTTCTGTGATGGTAGCGCCCTCACCTTTCTCAATTCAAGATGTCTGGATTAGCGTGGAGTTCCAGACTGATAGAGCGGCCCAACAAAAGCCCCAACATACAAATTGAACCAAAACTGGCCCACGCTCTGTAACAGGGAGTTGGTAGGGCTGTTATTGGCCATGCTTACAGCAGCGATGATTTAGTCCCCTGCATTCAAATGAGGATTGAGATGATAGCTCGCTATCGGTGCTTTATAGGTTTTTGAAAGCTGGAATCAGCCCCTCTCAAACCACCTGTCTTCTTTGTCCAAAATGTGAACATTCTGGTCCTCCAAAGAATGTCCTTTGTCCATAAGGTGTAGATGTACAGCAGACTCTTGTCCAGAGGAGGTTGCTCTTCTGTGTTGGGCCATGCGTCTGTGGAGAGGTTGTTTGGTTTCTCCAATATAAAGATCAGAGCGTTCCTCACTGCACTGAGCTGCAAACACCACTCTGCTCAGATTAGGTCTGGGGGTTGGGGGTTAGGTCTGGGGTTAGGATGCACTAGCCTCTGTTTAACAGTGTGTTTGGTTTGAAATGTTCTGGGATTTTGTGTTTGGAGAAAATCCTCTTGAGTGTTTCAGAGACTGCAGCAACATCTGGGATGGAGATGTTTTGTGTTTAATCTTCTCACTGCTATATTCTGCTGCGTGTTTTTTGGATTTCTTTGCTGATTTGACAAATGCCCAGTTTGGGTATCTGCAGGTTTGGAGAGCATCTTCTATGTGTTTCTGTTTCTGGGCATTTTTTTAAATCAGCAAGGCAATCCAAGAGACACGGAGCAGAACGTAATCAACCTGAAACAGAGGAGGAGGACTCTGGTTCCAGCTGTGACTCAGAGAGGAAAGTAGTTTCTCATGGTTTAAGGTTTCCATGTCTGCCAGGAGGTTGAGTGCAGAGCGGCCGGACGTTTTGCTGAACCAGTTCCCCTGTGAGAGCGTGCTGACAGTGAAGGACTGTCTGGCTGCTGTGGCTCGAAGGGTCAAAGGCGGCCCCCCCCCTGACTGGCTCCCATTGACCTTCAACCTTCAGACGGAGCTCCCACAGTTCATCAAACATTACCAGCTGAGAGAGCAAAGGTCAGATCTGATTTTCATTCATTGATTTTCTTTCCTCTCCAGGTCCTGTCTGAATCAGGGGTTCAGATGATTTTATCTCTGCATGTATCTTTTAGTGGGGAGGACAACCACTGGATCTGTAAGCCATGGAACCTGGCCCGAGGTCTGGACACACACATCACCAGGAACCTGGACTACATCATCCGGCAGAGAGAGAGCACGCCAAAGGTAGCAGAGAGGAAACCAAACTGCCCCCAGTTCATCACCCGCAGGTCTTTAGACAAACCGTGGACATCCTCGGCCTCGTCTGTGACGACTGATAAATCTCACCATTATTAAAATATTTTAATCCCTTAGAGAAATGGTTCTGTGACCCGTTCCAGGCTGATGGATAGAGGGCGCCACCCCCAGCTGGGTTAGAGCTGCTGGGCTAGAGCTGGAGGGAAAATAAAACAGATGTTTGGAGCATCTGGACCAGAACACAGCTGCTGTGGTCCCGGTTCTGGTCCAGAATCTTCAGTCTGATGAGCCAAACGGCTGCCTGTGAGGAGGAAGTTCTGAGCTGCGGAGCTGATGGGCGCTGTGTGTTTGCCAGGTGGTGTGTAAGTACCTGGAGGACCCGGTTCTGTTCAGCAGAGAGGAAATGGGGATGGTGAAGTTTGACATCCGCTACATGCTGATGCTGCGCTCAGTGCAGCCTCTGTGTCTCTACGTCTACGATGTGTTCTGGCTCCGCTTCGCCAACCGGTGAGAAAAGCATGATGACCACAGGAAGCGGATCTGAACCTCTCCCAGTCAGCAGAATAATCCTGGTCTCTGTTCTTCAGGCCGTTCTCCTTGGATCATTTTGATGACTACCAGAAGCACTTCACTGTCATGAACTACGCAGAAGGAGTGCAACTTAAACAGGTACCTACTCTCTGGGTCACGGCCGTCTGTTGTTACTTCCTGTTCATTCCAGGCTTTGTCTGTTGTCACTTCCTCTCTGATCCAGGCCCCGTCTGTTCTCACTTCCTGTCTGTTCCAGGCCCTGTCTGTTGTTACTTCCTGTTCATTCCAGGCTTTGTCTGTTGTCACTTCCTGTCTGATCCAGGCCCCGTCTGTTGTCACTTCCTGTCCGTTCCAGGCCCCGTCTGTTGTCACTTCCTGTCCGTTCCAGGCCCCGTCTGTTGTCACTTCCTGTCTGTTCCAGGCCCTGTCTGTTGTTACTTCCTGTCTGTTATCACTTCCTGTCTGTTCCAGGCCCCGTCTGTTGTTACTTCCTGTCTGTTGTCACTTCCTGTCTGATCCAGGCCCCGTCTGTTATCACTTCCTGTCTGTTCCAGGCCCCGTCTGTTGTTACTTCCTGTCTATTGTCACTTCCTGTCTGATCCAGGCCCCATCTGTTCTCACTTCCTGTCTGTTCCAGGCCCTGTCTGTTGTTACTTCCTGTCTGTTCCAGGCCCTGTCTGTTGTTACTTCCTGTCTGTTATCACTTCCTGTCTGTTCCAGGCCCTGTCTGTTGTTACTTCCTGCCTGTTATCACTTCCTGTCTGTTCCAGGCCCCGTCTGTTCTCACTTCCTGTCTGTTCCGGGCCCCGTCTGCTGTCACTTCCTGTCTGTTCCAGGCCCCGTCTGTTACTTCCTGTCTGTTATCACTTCCTGTCTGTTCCAGGCCCCGTCTGTTGTTACTTCCTGTCTGTTATCACTTCCTGTCTGTTCCAGGCCCCGTCTGTTCTCACTTCCTGTCTGTTCCAGGCCCCGTCTGTTCTCACTTCCTGTCTGTTCCAGGCCCCGTCTGTTGTTACTTCCTGTCTGTTCTCACTTCCTGTCTGTTCCAGGCCCCGTCTGTTCTCACTTCCTGTCTGTTCCAGGCCCCGTCTGTTCTCACTTCCTGTCTGTTCCGGGCCCCGTCTGCTCTCACTTCCTGTCCGTTCAAGGCCCCGTCTGTTGTCACTTCCTGTCTGTTCCAGGCCCCGTCTGTTCTCACTTCCTGTCTGTTCCAGGCCCCGTCTGTTGTTACTTCCTGTCTGTTCTCACTTCCTGTCTGTTCCAGGCCCCGTCTGTTCTCACTTCCTGTCTGTTCCAGGCCCCGTCTGTTCTCACTTCCTGTCTGTTCCGGGCCCCGTCTGCTCTCACTTCCTGTCTGTTCCAGGCCCTGTCTGCTCTCATTCCTGTCTGTTCCAGGCCCCGTCTGTTCTCACTTCCTGTCCGTTCCAGGCCCCGTCTGCTCTCACTTCCTGTCTGTTCCAGGCCCCGTCTGCTCTCACTTCCTGTCTGTTCCGGGCCCCGTCTGTTCTCACTTCCTGTCTGTTCCGGGCCCCGTCTGTTCTCACTTCCTGTCTGTTCCGGGCCCCGTCTGCTCTCACTTCCTGTCTGTTCCGGGCCCCGTCTGCTGTCACTTCCTGTCTGTTCCAGGCCCCGTCTGCTCTCACTTCCTGTCTGTTCCAGGCCCCGTCTGCTCTCACTTCCTGTCTGTTCCAGGCCCCGTCTGTTCTCACTTCCTGTCCGTTCCAGGCCTTTACCCTGTTCCCTTTTCTCAGTTTCTCTGTGCCTTTATCAGAACCTTTCCTAACTTCACTGCTGAGTTGAGATCCAGGTCTTTTTCTTCTTGGTAACGTTCGGCTGCTTCTGCTCTGCTAAAAGGAAGAAAAAGAGGAAGGAAAGACCAGTTTGAAGTGTTGTTTTTGCCTTCTCTGCCACTTGGTGCTTTGCTAATGTTTCTGATTTCAGTATTATTAATTTTCTAAATCCTTTGTAGAGTTTTGCATGTAGTCATGTAAAGGCCCATTGTGTGTAAATACAGGTGACCACTGCTGGCTGTACTTCAGGGGTGCTGGGTGACAGAGGTAGCCCATAATCTGGATGGGTCGGCCGGGGCCAGTCCTCTTTAGGCTGCTTCCATCACTGTTGGTGGCTTCGTCTGCTATCACACGTTTTCCCTTCAGTGTGCTTGGATACAGCACCTGGGAACAGCCAGCCTTCTCACTGAGGACCTATGGGGCCCAATGCTCTGGTTTTAGACTCTTCTAAAATAAGCAGACCTTTTTAAGGTGTGGTTCCTCTGAATGAATTACTGTACTGTGGCTTTGCAGGTTCACTATGATGAGTTTATCCCCATGTTTGAGAGGCAGTACCCTCAGCATCCCTGGAAGGATGTGGAAGTAAGTCCGTCTTTGATTCCCATCATTCATACCAGATGTTCAGCTTCCATCAATTTGGTTCCTTCATGCAGCAAAGATGGATATGACTGATTCTGAAAGGTCCGGCACAGACAGACCCTACTGCGGAGAATCTACATAGCCTTTGGCCAGACCAGTTTTCATGGAGGCAAACAAATAGCAAAAGGCCCCGTGAGGCTCAGACCCTCTGAAACAAGACAGAACAGGGCCAGAATCAGCAGAAGTCTAGTGAGGCGGGGCTTATTCATGGATGACAGCTGTCCTCAGACTATCCCCCACTATGGTGGAACTCCAGGATGGAGCCAAACTCACTGTAGGGTTAGAACCCCCAGAACCAGGATGTTAACCTCTTACACCCTCCGGGGGTATAAATAAATGTCTGCCTGACAAAAACACACAAAAGTAAATCACTTATAGCCTCACAGCTATTAGATTTAAGAAGAAACTTTTGGTACCTCTGTAAAGGTAAGATGTCATAGAATGGTTTTCTGGGGTCAGCACCATTGTAGCTTTGACCCTGCCTGAAATATTAGGGACAAAATACAAAATATTTTGCATTTTTTGAACCTCGCCAAAATTTTCTTTGAAATAAACATTGCAAAACACTACCAAAATATTATTTATAGCAAAAAAAAGTAGTACAGACTTTTAAATCTAAATGTGTAAAAATATACCAAATTTGGACTCAATCAGATGAATCATATTTATTTTAGAATGGTATTAGTGAGAAATTTCTTAGGCGGAGAGGCCATTTTGGCACATTTATCCAAAAATGTCACCAAACTGTGCCAAATGTGTTTTTTACATCAATACTGGGGGTTTGTTAAAATTACGAGGTCACGTAGCAGCTGGACCCACCGGTGGGTCCGTAGGGTTCTAGGGGTTAAAGGAATAGTGTATAGGATTTCCTAAAAGCACGCCCCTGCGAGTTCACGAGCCTACGGAAACCGCGGCAGACCAAACCAGATGAAAGTGCGCATTCAGCTCGGCAAAGAACTCATGCTCTTCCTCAACACTGAAGTCCTCAGACATTTTTCTTTCGTTGTTTCTTTCTTTGCACAGGTAAACAGCAAATTTCTTCTTCTACGCTTGCATTATCAAGAGCAGACGCTGAATGCGCACTTTCATCTGGTTTGGTCTGCCGCAGTTTCCGTAGACTCGTGAACTCGCAGGCGCGTGCTTTTAGGAAATCCTATACACTACTGTTTATGCTCTAAAAACATTCTAAATGACTTCGTTTCGAGTAAATTATGGACGCTACCAACTCAGGACACTTGGAATACATTGGACGAGCAGTATGGAGGAATATTGACACGTTTTTTGTGGACTTTTATGGACCTTTCTTCCTCGGGCGCCATAGACCTCCATTATTTGAATGTCAGCAGACAGCAAGAAGCCTCCCAGATCTCCAGATGCATTTGAGATATCAAAAAAGTACTCCAGAGTGTTGTTCAGCATGGGGGTGAGTAGAAAATGAAGGCTAATCATGTTTTGGGAGAGAAATGGGACTAAACACTGAAAAACAGGCTGATCTCCAGCATCTAGAAACAAAGGTGTTGATGGCAGCAGCACAGCGGATATTTCTCTCCAGGATGGAGTCACAGCCAAACAGGAACAGACCGGATGAAGCTACTATGAGAAAAAGCAGAGAGAGCAGAACGTTAGAGATTGAACTAACAGATTCTGCAGAGTGGGAGAATAGAGATAGAATGAAGCAGAATGATGAAAGGGTCCCTATGTCCTCCAGCAGTCTAAGCCTATAGCAGCTTAACTATAGAGATAGCTCAGGATAACCTGAGCCACTCTAACTATAAGCTTTATCAAAAAGGAAAGTTTTAAGCCTAGCCTTAAAAGTAGACAGAGTGTCTGCCTCACGGACTAAAACTGGTAGTTGGTTCCACAGGAGAGGAGCCTGATAACTAAAAGATCTGCCTCCCATTCTACTTTAGAAATTCTAGGAACCCCCCCCACCCCCCACCCCCTTGTCTTGCTTGGTTAGTTTCTGATGAGCACCTCATTTTCTTTCAGGCTAGTTTATTTAAAGCCTTCAAGGAGCTCTTCCAAGCTGCTTCATCTCGACCTCCTCCGTATGGCCTCTGTCCCTATCCTTCATCCCGGGCCATCTACGCTGTGGACCTCATGCTGAAGTGGGACCAAGGTCCAAATGGTAATCTGACTGTTGGGGCTTCATCGGGGGGGCTGCATGTTGGATGTCTGAGGTTTTGAAAGTCATCAACTGAGGCCTAGTGTTCATAAAGGTTGGTGTTGTTCTGGTTTCAGGTGAGCGGATCATGCAGCCTCAGATCCTGGAGCTGAACTTCAGCCCTGACTGCGCCCGGGCCTGCCTCTACCATCCAGACTTCTACAACCACATGTTCCAGACGCTGTTCCTGGATCAGCCTGAGGGCTGCCCCGTCACAAGGATAGCATGAACCACTGTTTGGAAATCTGTCCAATGACTGGAGCAACACTAGGAGAAAATAAACATCTTTGCTTCCTCCCTGCCATCGTCTCATTTTCTAACCAGTCCTACAGCCCTGATGTTGTGGGCTGCCGGGCAGGCAGGCTGGGCCTGCGGGCACCGGTCCGCATCACATAGGCTGCCAATGTCCGTCGAAGATAAGCTGGTTCTCTAGTTGAGAACCAAAGAGCTTCTTTAAACTCGCCTCCTCCACTGATACAGTCGGCCATCACAGATCTGCTGCAGGTGGCGGGTCACACTGATGAACGGCCCAGGAGCTAAAGCTTCATCTCCGACAGTGAAGCTTAAACTGGAAACGGTGTGAAGAAGTTAGATTAATGTATAAAAACATTCCCCTCCTCCAGGGGGAGAAGCAGCCTGACCATGGAGCACCATGTGTTTGGTGCAGTCAAAGCTCTGAGCAGGAATCTGTGGCAACACAGAGAAACAGTTTATAGATGTTGGTCATCTCATCGAGGTTACGCTCATGGTAGAAGGTTTGATACACTAAGTATAAGTTAAACTTAATATACTGATGCTATGAAACAGCCAGTGTGTGTCAAAGTGATGAATTCGTTTTATTCTAAAAGATGTTTGATGCTGTAACGCAGACTGTTTACATTCCAGCTGGTCTGATTAGGGAGTACCAATATGGCGGCCGGTGGCTTCATTCCACCCTGTACTGCCAATGGACAATCAGCGATCCAGTGAATGCAAACGCACAGCAGTGCAGTTGTTTGGGTGTTTAGCCGCTAACGCTAGCATTGCCTTATGCATTATTAAACAATGCTAAGCTACAGGAACAGACCTCATTCTCTCTGCTTGATGCCTGGTGTACAACAATAAAACTAAGTTAACATGTTAAAGTCTGGAAAATAAATGCATCATTTTACACTATCATCATAGGAGTTTAATAGAGCTGGGCATTTAGCTGAACCTAGATTTGAAGCGTATTCCTTTATTATTTATCTACGCTGTCTAAGAGCCTCCCTGTAGACCAGGGGTCACCAACCTTTTTAAGCCTGAGGGCTACTTCATGGCTACCGAGTCATAGGAAGGGCTACCAATACTGACCTATGAACTGGAGGGATCAGTGTTCACCTACAGTAAATCTCATCCATAAAAACTTATTTTTATTCTTATTTTATTCTTTTATTCATTTCTAATTTTCATTTTAATATTGTCATTTTGAAACCACTGAAATATGATGAAATAGTTAACATGATGAAATAATACATAAATGATTAAAAAGAAGAGCAACAGAATAAAAAAAAATAAACTTAGCCTACTGAGTGAGTTCTTCTGGTTTCAGAAGACGAAGAGGGCACCCCATGTGGTCCTTGAGGGCCCCTTGGTGCCCGCGGGTGCCGCGTTGGTGACCCCTGCTGTAGACCTTCTTAGACTTTGTCATTTTGTACACAGAGTGTCAACAAAAAAATAAATTGAATTCAGTACAGACATTTCCCTTTTCAAAGTGCAGCAGTGATCAAATATAAACATATACTAGTATATGATTTACAGTTCCAACATTCAGCGCTTTATAATCATTTTTTAACCCCTTTTTATTCCAACAGTTCATCAGTCTGATGGCGGTGGAGGGGGGGGGGTAGTTCTGGATTATAATGCATAAAATCGTCTATAATAGCCGACAACAAATGTCTAATCTGTGGATTTTTAGTGAAAATATGTCCAAAAGTATCGCTTCTGTCACGTGACTTAGAATGGGCAAAACTATTGGGCGCTGTGGCTCTAGCAGGCTAACGGCTCAGTCTCCGCTGGCAGAACTTTCCTAACTCCACGGCTCGGGCCTCAGCGGGGCCCGCCCTCCTCCATTCCGCCCGCCCCCTTCCGCCATGTTTCCAAAGTTGTTTTGAAGTGTTTGGTGCCATGCAGGCTGAAGCAGCGTGATTTTCTACACTGAGTGGGCTCTGTTCAGCTCGGACACGCGTGGGTTTCCACAAACGTTGGTGGAGCTTCCTCAGCGGTAAGAAAGATGAAAGAAGTTAGAAACGTTTGAAGTGCGAAGGAGCGACTGTTGGTGTTTTCTAACCCTCAGCTCCTCCTCAGCTCCTTATCAGCCTGGAAAAGGATCTCCTCGGAACTATTGTCCTGATATTAATAGAAAACCCTGATTTAGAGATGATCTGAGGCAGACTCCAGCGGTAGATGATGTGAAGCTTCAGACTCCAGCAGTAGATGATGTGAAGCTTCAGACTCCAGCGGTAGATGATGTGAAGCTTCAGACTCCAGCGGTAGATGACCTGAAGCTTCAGACTCCAGCGGTAGATGATGCGAAGATTCAGACTCCAGCGGTAGATGATGTGAAGCTTCAGACTCCAGCGGTAGATGACCTGAAGCTTCAGACTCCAGCGGTAGATGATCTGAAGCTTCAGACTCCAGCGGTAGATGATGTGAAGCTTCAGACTCCAGCGGTAGATGATGTGAAGCTTCAGACTCCAGCGGTAGATGATCTGAAGCTTCAGACTCCAGCAGTAGATGATGTGAAGCTTCAGACTCCAGCGGTAGATGATGTGAAGCTTCATACTCCAGCGGTAGATGATCTGAAGCTTCAGACTCCAGCGGTAGATGATGTGAAGCTTCAGACTTCAGCGGTAGATGATGCGAAGCTTCAGACTCCAGCGGTAGATGATCTGAAGCTTCAGACTCCAGCGGTGGATGACCTGAAGCTTCAGACTCCAGCAGTAGATGATGTGAAGCTTCATACTCCAGCAGTAGATGATGTGAAGCTTCAGACTCCAGCAGTAGATGATGTGAAGCTTCAGACTCCAGCGGTAGATGATGTGAAGTTTCAGACCCCAGCAGTAGATGATGCGAAGCTTCAGACCCCAGCGGGAGATGATGTGAAGCTTCAGACTCCAGCGGTAGATGATCTGAAGTTTCAGACCCCAGCGGTAGATGATGCGAAGCTTCATACTCCAGCGGTAGATGATCTGAAGCTTCAGACTCCAGCGGTAGATGATGTGAAGCTTCAGACTCCAGCGGTAGATGATGCGAAGCTTCAGACTCCAGCGGTAGATGATGTGAAGCTTCAGACTCCAGCGGTAGATGATGGGAAGTTTCAGACCCCAGCAGTAGATGATGCGAAGCTTCAGACTCCAGCGGGAGATGATCTGAAGCTTCAGACTCCAGCGGTAGATGATGTGAAGCTTCAGACTCCAGCGGTAGATGATGTGAAGCTTCAGACTCCAGCGGTAGATGATGTGAAGCTTCAGACTCCAGCGGTAGATGATCTGAAGCTTCAGACTCCAGCGGTAGATGATGTGAAGCTTCAGACTCCAGCGGTAGATGATGGGAAGCTTCAAACTCCAGTGGTAGATGATCTGAAGCTTCAGACTCCAGCGGTAGATGATCTGAAGCTTCAGACTCAAGCGGTAGATGATGTGAAGCTTCATACTCCAGCGGTAGATGATCTGAAGCTTCAGACTCCAGCGGTAGATGATCTAAAGCTTCAGACTCCAGCGGTAGATGATGTGAAGCTTCATACTCCAGCGGTAGATGATCTGAAGCTTCAGACTCCAGCGGTAGATGATGTGAAGCTTCAGACTCCAGCGGTAGATGACGTGAAGCTTCAGACTCCAGCTGATGATGTGAAGCTTCAGAGTCCAGCGGTAGATGACGTGAAGCTTCAGACTCCAGTGGTAGATGATGGAAAGCTTCAGACTCCAGTGGTAGATGATGGGAAGCTTCAGACTCCAGCGGTAGATGATGTGAAGCTTCAGACTCCAGCGGTAGATGATGTGAAGCTTCAGACTTCAGCGGTAGATGATGTGAAGCTTCAGACTCCAGCGGTAGATGATGGGAAGCTTCAGACTCCAGCGGTAGATGATCTGAAGCTTCAGACTCCAGCGGTAGATGATGTGAAGCTTCAGACTCCAGCGGTAGATGATCTGAAGCTTCAGACTCCAGCGGTAGATGATCTGAAGCTTCAGACTCCAGCGGTAGATGATCTGAAGCTTCAGACTCCAGCGGTAGATGATGGGAAGCTTCAGACTCCAGCGGTAGATGATGTGAAGCTTCAGACTCCAGCGGTAGATGATGTGAAGCTTCAGACTCCAGCGGTAGATGATGTGAAGCTTCAGACTCCAGCGGTAGATGATGTGAAGCTTCAGACTCCAGCAGTAGATGATGGGAAGCTTCAGTCCAACGGTAGATGATGTGAAGCTTCAGTCCAGCGGTAGATGATGTGAAGCTTCAGACTCCAGCGGTAGATGATCTAAAGCTTCAGACTCCAGCGGTAGATGACGTGAAGCTTCAGACTCCAGTGGTAGATGATGCGAAGCTTCAGACTCCAGCGGTAGATGATGGGAAGCTTCAGACTCCAGCGGTAGATGATCTGAAGCTTCAGACTTGAGCGGTAGATGATGCGAAGCTTCAGACTCCAGCGGTAGATGATGGGAAGCTTCAGACTCCAGCGGTAGATGATCTAAAGCTTCAGACTTCAGCGGTAAATGATGTGAAGTTTCAGACTCCAGCGGTAGATGATGGGAAACTTCAGACTCCAGCGGTAGATGATCTGAAGCTTCAGACTTCAGCGGTAAATGATGTGAAGTTTCAGACTCCAGCGGTAGATGATCTGAAGCTTCAGACACCAGCGGTAGATGATCTGAAGCTTCAGACTCCAGCGGTAGATGATCTGAAGCTTCAGACTCCAGCGGTAGATGATGTGAAGCTTCAGACTCCAGCGGTAGATGATGTGAAGCTTCAGACTCCAGCGGTAGATGATGGGAAGCTTCAGTCCAGCGGTAGATGATGTGAAGCTTCAGACTCCAGCGGTAGATGATCTGAAGCTTCAGACTCCAGCGGTAGATGATCTGAAGCTTCAGACTCCAGCGGTAGATGATGTGAAGCTTCAGACTCCAGCGGTAGATGATGTGAAGTTTCAGACCCCAGCGGTAGATGATGCGAAGCTTCAGACTCCAGCGGGAGATGATGTGAAGCTTCAGACTCCAGCGGTAGATGATCTGAAGCTTCAGACTCCAGCGGTAGATGATGTGAAGCTTCAGACTCCAGCGGTAGATGATGTGAAGCTTCAGACTCCAGCGGTAGATGATGTGAAGCTTCAGACTCCAGCGGTAGATGATGGGAAGCTTCAAACTCCAGCGGTAGATGATGGGAAGCTTCAAACTCCAGCGGTAGATGATCTGAAGCTTCAGACTCCAGCGGTAGATGATGGGAAGCTTCAAACTCCAGCGGTAGATGATCTGAAGCTTCAGACTCCAGCGGTAGATGATCTGAAGCTTCAGAGTCCAGCGGTAGATGATGGGAAGCTTCAAACTCCAGCGGTAGATGATCTGAAGCTTCAGACTCCAGCGGTAGATGATCTGAAGCTTCAGAGTCCAGCGGTAGATGATCTAAAGCTTCAGACTCCAGCGGTAGATGATCTGAAGCTTCAGAGTCCAGCGGTAGATGATGGAAAGCTTCAGACTCCAGCGGTAGATGATGTGAAGCTTCAGACTCCAGCGGTAGATGATGGGAAGCTTCAGACTCCAGCGGTAGATGATGGGAAGCTTCAGACTCCAGCGGTAGATGATCTGAAGCTTCAGACTTCAGCGGTAGATGACGTGAAGCTTCAGACTCCAGTGGTAGATGATGCGAAGCTTCAGACTCCAGCGGTAGATGATGGAAAGCTTCAGACTCCAGCGGTAGATGATGGGAAGCTTCAGACTCCAGCGGTAGATGATCTGAAGCTTCAGACTTCAGCGGTAGATGATGTGAAGCTTCAGACTCCAGCTGATGATGTGAAGCTTCAGACTTCAGCGGTAGATGATGTGAAGCTTCAGACTCCAGCTGATGATGTGAAGTTTCAGAGTCCAGCGGTAGATGATCTGAAGCTTCAGACTTTAGCGGTAGATGACGTGAAGCTTCAGACTCCAGTGGTAGATGATGCGAAGCTTCAGACTCCAGCGGTAGATGATGGAAAGCTTCAGACTCCAGCGGTAGATGATGGGAAGCTTCAGACTCCAGCAGTAGATGATCTGAAGCTTCAGACTTCAGCGGTAGATGATGTGAAGCTTCAGACTCCAGTGGTAGATGATGGGAAGCTTCAGACTCCAGCGGTAGATGATGGGAAGCTTCAGACTCCAGCGGTAGATGATGTGAAGCTTCAGACTCCAGCTGATGATGTGAAGCTTCAGACTCCAGCGGTAGATGACGTGAAGCTTCAGACTCCAGTGGTAGATGATGCGAAGCTTCAGACTCCAGCGGTAGATGATGGGAAGCTTCAGACTCCAGCGGTAGATGATCTGAAGCTTCAGACTCCAGCGGTAGATGATCTGAAGCTTCAGACTCCAGCGGTAGATGATGTGAAGCTTCAGACTCCAGCGGTAGATGATGTGAAGCTTCAGACTCCAGCGGTAGATGATGTGAAGCTTCAGACTCCAGCGGTAGATGATGGGAAGCTTCAGACTCCAGCGGTAGATGATCTGAAGCTTCAGACTTCAGCGATAGATGATGCAAAGCTTCAGACTTCAGGGGTAGATGATGCGAAGCTTCAGACTTCAGCGGTAGATGATGCAAAGCTTCAGACTCCAGCGGTAGATGATGCGAAGCTTCAGACTCCAGCGGTAGATGATGGGAAGCTTCAGACCCCAGCGGTAGATGATCTGAAACTTCAGACTCCAGCAGTAGATGATGTGAAGCTTCAGACTCCAGCAGTAGATGATGTGAAGCTTCAGACTCCAGCGGTAGATGACCTGAAGCTTCAGACTCCAGCGGTAGATGATGGGAAGCTTCAGACTCCAGCGGTAGATGATGTGAAGCTTCAGACTCCAGCGGTAGATGATGGGAAGCTTCAGACTCCAGCGGTAGATGACCTGAAGCTTCAGACTCCAGCGGTAGATGATGGGAAGCTTCAGACTCCAGCGGTAGATGATGGGAAGCTTCAGACTCCAGCGGTAGATGATGGGAAGCTTCAAACTCCAGTGGTAGATGATCTGAAGCTTCAGACTCCAGCGGTAGATGATCTGAAACTTCAGACTCCAGCGGTAGATGATGGGAAGCTTCAGACTCCAGCGGTAGATGATGGGAAGCTTCAGACTCCAGCGGTAGATGATGGGAAGCTTCAGACCCCAGCGGTAGATGATCTGAAACTTCAGACTCCAGCGGTAGATGATCTGAAGCTTCAGACTTCAGCGGTAAATGATGTGAAGTTTCAGACTCCAGCGGTAGATGATGGGAAGCTTCAGACTCCAGCGGTAGATGATCTGAAGCTTCAGACTTCAGCGGTAAATGATGTGAAGTTTCAGACTCCAGCGGTAGATGATGGGAAACTTCAGACTCCAGCGGTAGATGATCTGAAGCTTCAGACTTCAGCGGTAAATGATGTGAAGTTTCAGACTCCAGCGGTAGATGATGGGAAGCTTCAGACTCCAGCGGTAGATGATCTGAAGCTTCTGACTCCAGCGGTAGATGATCTGAAGCTTCAGACTCCAGCGGTAGATGATGGGAAGCTTCAGACTCCAGCGGTAGATGATGGGAAGCTTCAGACTGCAGCGGTAGATGATGTGAAGTTTCAGACTCCAGCGGTAGATGATGTGAAGCTTCAGACTCCAGCGGTAGATGATGTGAAGTTTCAGACTCCAGCGGTAGATGATGTGAAGTTTCAGACCCCAGCTGTAGATGATGGGAAGCTTCAGAGTCCAGCGGTAGATGATGGGAAGCTTCAGACTCCAGCGGTAGATGATCTGAAGCTTCAGACTTCAGCGGTAGATGATGTGAAGCTTCAGACTCCAGCGGTAGATGATGTGAAGCTTCAGACTCCAGCGGTAGATGATGTGAAGCTTCAGACTCCAGCGGTAGATGATGTGAAGTTCAGTGTGACAGGAAACATTTTCCTCTATTTATTGGGGAGCATTTAAATGAAGTGGGGCTCAGGCTGACTGTGGTGAGGCTGCGGTTCTGATCCAGTCCCTCACATTGAGCGTCGCCGCTGCAGGAACAGTGCCAGAGAGTCCATGTTGGTTCCGGCACTGGGTTATTGCACTGGGTGTCAAATATAGAGAAACAGGTTATTGCACAGGGTAATCTGCAGCTCAGAAGTGAACAATGGATTGACCTGGCCTCTCACCCATAGGAGCAGGTTTCTTAGCACAAGCTGATGATGATGATGATGATGATGATGATGATGATGATGATGATGATGAAGCTGTGGTTAGTCCAGAGGTCATTGTCCGCCCTCACTGTTCCAGCTTTCAGGGACAGAACCAAGACCAGGGGCCCCAGATAGCCCCAGTCTCTCATTTTAGATCACTCTTTATGGAAATCTGATTAATCTAGATCTGTTTCTCTTTTCTCTCCCTTCAGCCAAGACCTGATCCATGATCTTCATTGGTCCATGAAGGTCTCTGCAGATCATCCTTCATCTGGAATCATCTGGGTGATTTCCCATCGCTGCTGAACGTCCCAGGAACCACAGACTCAGGGAGTTCTCTGACCCTAACCCCAAAGAGTTCTCTGACCCTAACCCCAAAGAGTTCTCTGACCCTAACCCCAAAGAGTTCTCTGACCCTAACCCCAAAGAGTTCTCCGATCCTAACCCCAAAGAGTTCTCCGATCCTAACCCCAAAGAGTTCTCCGACCCAAACCCCAAAGAGTTCTCCGACCCTAACCCCAGAGATTTCTCCAACCCAAACCCCAAAGAGTTCTACGACCCAAACCCCAAAGAGTTCTCCAACCCTAACCCCAAAGAGTTCTACGACCCAAACCCAGGACAGTTCTCTGACCCAAACCTAGGAGAGCCCCAACCAGAATTTGGATGACTTCAACTTGAAAGCAGTCCCTAGATGTTTTGTGATCCCCAGAGATCCCTGCTCAGATCCTTCTCTAGTTCAGTGATCTAGCAGGTCTAAAGCCAGCCGAGGAACAGAGTAGTACTGTTTGAATCAAAGTACACTATCCTTTTGATCAACCTTTATATTATTTGTTTGTCCAAAGTTCTTGAAGGTTCTAAGAAGCCTCTCAGAAGATGGCCCTGCCATCCTCTCTAAGTTGTTACCGATCAACAGTGTGTGGGTTGACAGACAGGGGAACCAAACCCCTGACCAACGATGAAATATGTGAAATGATTGCAGCCAGGGTGGCAGAGTTTAGGTCATCCAGAGAATATGCTCTGTTCAACAACAGAACCCCAAAGCAAACAGACCCTTTGCTCCAATTGGACTCTGGGACGTGGCACTCCAGCCTTGTTCCGGACCTCCATACCTCTGTCTCCAGCAAAGACGACGGTTCTAAGCTGACTGTTTCCCCATCAGCCTTTGAAAACAGCCGGAGCACTGAGGCGACGCAGTTTGAGAACAGAGGTGAGCAAGTCAATAAATCCATTAAAGGTGTTTTTACTCATTTATTTTGATCATTGAAGACCTTAGGTTCAACAATCCACTGAACTTTCCTGCAGCCGGTTTTAGGACTTTTAAACTTTTTCTAACATAGGGAGGTTCTATTTTATCCCTACAGACCGCCGGAGGGCGGTGCTGAAAGCAGTGAAAGTTCCCTTTGTGCATTTTGAGTAATTATACTAACTCAGTCCCACCTGTGACACCCTGGATGACCACTCAGTGGCAATATATATGCTGACTATGATCCTTCTTACTACTTTTCTTGTGCGGGTCACCTTGTATGACATAAGCTTTTGAGCTTTTTTGGACCATTCTTTGGTCAGTTCCCTGTTGCTGGAAGCCCCGTCTCCCCCTGGCTGGAGCTGAGAAAAGATTGATCTTCGTACAGGATTTACAAGGTAAGTATGCTGTTTGTTGGTGACGGTTGAGTTCGGGCTGTCTCTCGATCTTGAGGCTAATTCTTACCATGTTTTCTGACTTTATTGCAGCTTAGTTGTTGTTCTTTTTTTGTTATCCAGACTGTTTAGAAGCAAAAATGCTTCTACCCAGTCGGGCTGAATTCTTGAGGTTTGGATATGGCTGTTTAGGGCTGCGAGAATAATAATAATATTAATTGGGAAAGAACAGGAGTTGGAAGACGCGCCAGCAGCACTTTATAGGTCTGCTGTATGGGACCACTTTGCATTTAGAGTGACCTACGATGACGACGGAAAGAAAGTTGTGGATAAAAGTGCAACAGTGTGCAAGCATTGTGCAACACGTTTTGTTTATGCTAACAGCAACATGACCAACATGTCATGCTAACCCCGAAATCCCACATACTCCGTCAGCCCTTAACTCCGCCCCGCTGCGCTCCAGACCGGCTGCTCAAAGCAAAGCCTACAGCCCCCACTGTGGCTCCCGTCCGCTCCGCTCTGAGTTCCTTGGAGATCGTAGAGGGCATGCTGAGATGATTAAATTCAAAGCAGCAAAACGTGCGGAAATGATCCAGGGTTTCCGCGGATCATTAAAAATAATTACAATTCATTACTTTTTTTGGATTTTTTCATTAATTTCATAAAAAAAAAAATTCATACATTTTTATAATGTTTTTATTTTTTGGTGTAACAATAAACATATACCGAACCGAAAACCGTGACCACGAAATCGTGAACCGAACCAAACCATGGGTTTTGTGAACTGTTCCACCCCTAATATATATATATATATATATATATATATATATATATATATATATATATATATATATATATATATAGATAAATAGGGCAGTTTTACACTGATGATGATAAATGCACAATAAATGCTCTGGCCCCTCTGTCTAAAAATAATGGCACGTGGATTTATTTATTGACCACATGGCCTTACATATTACTTTCAATGAAATATAAAAGTCTTGTAACGATTCAAGCTGGAACATTCAACAATGTCTAAACAGGAGAAAAATGTTTCCTCTCTTCTAAATATTTATGTTTACAAAACAGGCAGTGCCAACGTTAGCCCGTCTGCAGCCGTGATCGCTGCTGGCTGGCTAACGTCAGCCGTAGTCGCGCAAGTGGGCTAACGTCAGCCCTGGCCGCTGCAGGCGGGCTAACGTCAGCCCTGGCCCCTGCAGACGGGCTAACGTCAGCCCTGGCCCCTGCAGACGTTTTTCTTCTTTGAGGGCTCTTCTGTGTGGTCATCAGGTAAATATGCTTTTTCGAGCACTCTGGTGTGCAGTTACCACTTGTGGTCTATATAATAAACAGTGAAGCTCATATAGGGGTCCGTGGTGCCACTTGACCACAGGTTGGAGGTTGCTGCAAAGTGTTTGATGCATCCAAGCTCACCAGTAACCTCTCTCTCTCTGTGCTATACATATAAGGGTGACAGTTTGCGAAAAATATTTTTGTGATTGTATGGGGTACCTTTTGTCAGCCACTTTCATGAGGCAAATAAATCCCACGCACTCTACTGTAGCTACTGGAACCACCATATCCTTCGCTATGTGGCAGGCCATCACATTGGTTATCTCTATCCACCAGTTTCTGTCGAGAAGTTACACCTTTCAGACCTTGCTTCTTACTCCGAGCCTTTTGCACATCTTCAATATCGGCAGTGTGCTTGTGGTGCAGGTGGTGGAAGAGGTTGGATGGGTACTCTGAGTACTCCCGACAGTTTTCTGACATGATTACACACATGCTGCCTTGTCTTAAAGGGGAATGGAAATACCGGCTACCCTCGCGCACTGGAAAAAAGACGAATTGGAAAATGAATTACTTTTATTTCTTTTACCGACATGGGAAAATTGTCTACAGTTATTGTGGTGAATGACTTAATGGTGGCTCGGTTGGCCCAGCTTTGCCCTCAGGAGGACTCAGACCTCCTGCCCTCCGGGCAGGTAGCCCAACTCAAGGGTTCAAAGTGCTGCCATGGTAAGACCACAGCCTCTGCACCCCCTTCTAAGAGGAAGCGGACCAAGCCTGACCTAGCCTCAAGAGTTGAGGGATTATCTACTGAATTGGGAGAGATGAAGTCTTTGTAAGCATGCCAGTCTGATGCTTCACAGCCAGCAGCTTGGCTCTCCTCTCCTTGCATGCTTGGCTTGTCCACTGAGGAGAATGTTGTGTCTTGCTGCATCTGCAACTGTTCACAGATTTCTGTCCACCGATGGTCGAGTGCTGGCTGCCATGCATGAGTCAGCCAAGGCTGGCCTGGATTGTATGTCAGCAGTTGAACCTACTGTTGCCTCATTAATCGTTAAACCGGATGAGGCACTTCAAACTGATTTTTGATGCCCACAAACTCGATGTCAGGTCATAAATGAAGTCCTCAGTAAGGCATACAATGCAGGAGCACGTGCTGGCCACCTTGGCACACCTCTTGTTTGCCCTCTCTGCATCACTTCAGGATGGTGTTGGTGCAACTGCAGCAGATGGATTGGGTGGCGCATCATTGCAGGCCTTTGTGCTGATGACCAGAGAGCTTGGCCGTGTCATGTTTTATGTCATCCAAGCTTGTGGCAGGTCTGGTTGGCACAGTCTCCCCTGACAGAGGCATGGGGCGCTGTCCCAGTTGTTCCAGAGGAGTTGTTTGGATCAGCTGCTCTGGAGGCACATGCATGGACTGTTCAGGCTCATCAGACCAATCAGCAGCTTTCCAGCTAGGCAGCTCCAGAGCTTCCCAAGAGCTCCAAAGGGCTGTTGGGATCGAAATGATGCCACCAGGCAAGCCGTCTGACATTTTTCCCATCAGCAGCTCATGTATTTGGCTGCTCATAGTGTGGATCCATGGGTGATTCTACAGTTTCGATGGCGACCCCCTTTTCACGCCGTTTAACGTTGGTTTTTCTTTCTGAACATAGATGGCTTCCTTCACATCCTTCTAAACTCTTCTTCTTTGTCCAAAATGTGAACATTCTGGTCCTTAAAAGAATGTCCTTTGTCCATTAGGTGTAGATGTACAGCAGAGTCTTGTCCCTCATGTCTCTAATGGGATCCAGGTGGTTCTGGTGTTACCTTGTGGCCCAACACTTCGTGTGTGTTCAAGGTGTTGCCCCATTGACATTGTAACCAGCCGTTGAGGTTGGCCTAGTGTCAAACACAGTCTGGTACGACTGTATGGATGCTGGAGGCATATATCACCGACAGTACAACTCTAAGAGGCTCAGACCACCTTTCTGTGTGCTATGGAGATTCCAAGCATGGCTGTCCCCTTTCTAAACAACGGCTCTCGAGGTCTCCCACTGAGTCATGAGGAACCAAGCAGGAACTGACATCATCAGAGCAGAGCTCTCTAACCCTGAAATCCCACATCCTCCGTCACCAGCGCTCCTTGGTCTTATTTTTATTTTGAGAATGTTGGGGGGAAAATGGCAGACAGTTCCCATCCCTGCATCAGAGCGCTACCTTTTGGATCTATGAACGGTTTTCTATGTTTCAACCAAACCAGCAGCAGTTTTTCAGATGCAATCCACTTCTTAAATCTATCTTTGCTCTCCTCTAATTTATCCAGAAGTTCTGCGATCACACTTTTTCCCTCTCTCCCAGCTTGGTGGTGGGCTGCAGATTTAGCAGTCTTCCCTGGAAATGCCTTTCCTAATGACTCTTTTATTATTTGATAACTTCTCATTAAAAGCAAACATGCAGGCAATGCTTCCTCATTGGTAATGAAAGCAATTTTCCTTTGAATCCTCTGTTCTCATCAGTTATCTTCCTTTTTTTCCCCTTTGGGATCCGTGGCCTGAGGAACACCCACTGCTTTGTCTACATCAGCCAACTACCTGACGCCGCGCTGCGCTGAAACCTGTTGCAGGATATGACCACTGATATCTGTTAACATTTGTTGTTTACATTTATTTATCATAATGTTAAAAGCATTGAAAACATAATCTCTGTGTGAGTCTGTTTGAGCTCGGCTCCACCCAGTGGGACCATAGCGTGGACAGCATTTGATTCAGCCTTCCTTGAGTGTTTTGGGTCATTAACGCTTGCGGGGTGTAGAACCTCAGCCTGAAGGAACAACAATGACCGTTAGGTAACCTTCTGTTCTTCTTCTGACTCCTACAGAAAATCCATCACCCTCCCAGAACCAGCACCGGGCGCCTTCCTGTGATCCTCTCAGGAGGTCTGGGTTCCCATCAGACATGCCGACTCCATCTGACACAGATGGAGATCCTGGATGCTTCCTTGAGGTGGTTGGAGAGGCAGCCCAGGATCTGTCACAGCTCAGTGACCTCACATTGGGCTCAGACCAGCATAACCCAACCAAGACCGTCCCACAAACCCAACCCAATGATCCAGAACCAAGCTACGCCAATGGATCACCGCCTTTCCTGCTGTTGACTGATCCTCGGTACGAAGACATATCAGACGCAGAGGAACCATCGAAGCAGTGCCCGGGTGTGGGGGAAGGGTGGAACCAGCTCCGTAGCACAGGGATGGGTTCCAGCAGGAGAACATTAGAGAACGAGCCGGGCCGGGCCCACCCAGAGCCCGGCCCGGATGGAGAAGCATCACTGTGTAATCAAGATTTGGCTGAAGTTCCCATAGAACCGGATCATCCCACATGTGAGGAGATGGCTTTGGAAGAGCAGTATGCCATCCTCTATGAGCTTGGTTCCACTCCCAGCGATGAAGAGGATGAAGATGACTGGGAGGTGATCCCTGTCAGCATGTTGGACCTCAGCTTTGATCCTCTGGACCGACCCGCCTCAGCAGAGGAGCTGGGAGAGGTAGAGCAGAACCCGTGCTTGGTTCCACAGCCAGTACCAGCCTCTGCCTTTTCCCAGATGGCCGTCTTTGACACGCCTGACGATCAGGAGCAAGCGGTCCGATTTGGACAGCTTTCTATGATCATCCCCGCCTGTCAGAGTCCAAAGACATGCTCCGACAAGGAGAGCGGTGACACTGAGATCATTGACCTCCTGGGCTCTGATGACGAAGATGACAAGCGCTGCGAGTCAGAATGCCAGACGGGTTCTGAACATGTCCAACGTTCTTCACGAAGTACAGACAGCGGCTCCGAATGCATTCTGCTTGAAGAGGAGGACCGTGACCCAAAGGACGAAGGCGTTGTAATTATTCTGTCTGACTCAGAGGATGACGTTGACCACAGAGGGGGGAACCAAGCAGGTTCTGGAGAACCAGGACCGGCTCCTACAGACTCTGCTGAACCTCAGCACAGGTCCCAACCAGAGCACCGTGTGCCTCAGTCTGATGGACCCTCAGGAGAAGACCAACCCACACCCAGACAGTCATCAGAACCAGGCAGACAGCCTGAGAAGGTTCTGGTTCCTAAGAAAAAGAAGCAGAAATCCATTTCCCGTAGCGCCAGGCGCTCCTCGGACTCAGCCCTTATTCCTCGCCTTTTTGACAGGAATTCCACCTCGAATGAACTGGTTACACTGGTGGGGCCATCTGAAGAGGCAGGCAGAGATCCGCCTGGACCCAGCCAGTCCCCCAGAACCACTACTGTCCCGCCGAAAGAGAAGCATCAGCTGCTCAGGAGGGGATGCACTGCGAGTTCTTCCTCTGTTACCAGTCAGAGCCAGAAGAAACCCGCTAGCCGCATCGTGCATGCCTCCCAGAACCAGTACCAGCGTTCCCTGTCCTTTGATGGACCCTATGCACCATATCAGCCATTTACCCTGGCTAGGCTTCCGTCAGCTCCAGTGCAGTCCGGTCAAGGCTTGAGCCACGCCAAGAGGAGGATCTTCGATGACTGGAAGAGGCAGCATGTCCCTCTGCGGAAGGAGAGGAGGAACAAGAAGAAGGGACGACCAAATCCCCTCTAGACGCTCCTCTGGTGTCCAGGAGACGCTGTCCCCTTAGACGTTCCTCTGGTGTCCAGGAGACGCTGTCCCCTTAGACGTTCCTCTGGTGTCCAGGAGACACTGTCCCCTTAGACGCTCCTCTGGTGTCCAGGTGGACGGACATGGTGCTGGGCCATGGCCTCTGGAACCTCCTACTGCCTTGTATGGCATTGTTTCTGTGGAAGCACTTAAAGGTTCTCTCCGTTCCTCTGAGCGGTGCTCCCTTATCACCGTATGATGTGTCTCTGTTTCAGTCTGAGGTCTATGAAACTGTAACTGCTTTCATTTTTTCATGATATTATTCTGATGATTGAACCACTGAACAAATAAAAAGGAGAGGACTCCAGCTCAGTGTCTTTTTGTCCCAATGTTTGAGGTGTAATTATCTGAACTCAGAACTTTAAATATTAGAAATTCCCTCGGGGGGGGGGTATCCAGTTAGTACAGCATGGTCCTGATCAGCTGACCATCTACTGCACTGAATCAGCTTCCTGCTCTACCTGTTTGGATGCAGAGGCTTGGAGGAACTGAAGATGAGGTTCTGTGGTGTAGAGCAGAGGTCTTCTACCCTGGTCTTCAGGTTCCACCGTCCAGCATCTTTTAAATGGCCCCCCACCTCCACTCACCTGACTGAAACACGATGAACAGGAGGCCAGTGGAGAGGAAATGTTATTTGATTGAATAAGTGGAAGCATAGGTGTAACTTTATGAAGGACTGGTGGGGACATGTCCACACCATCGTTGGCCTGGTGGGGACAGACCACACCATCGTTGGCCTGGTGGGGACAGACCACACCATCGTTGGCCTGGTGGGGAAAGACCACACCAACGTTGGCCTGGTGGGAACATGTCCACACCAACGTCGCCTGGTGGGGACAGTCCACACCATTTTGGCCTGGTGGGGACAGACCACATCATCGTGGGCCTGGTGGGGACATGTCCACACCAACGTCGCCCTGGTGGGGACAGTCCACACCAACGTCGCCCTGGTGGAGACAGTCCACACCAACGTTGGCCTGGTGGGGACATGTCCACACCAACGTCGCCCTGGTGGGGACAGTCCACACCAACGTCGCCCTGGTGGGGACAGTCCACACCATTTTGGCCTGGTGGGGACAGACCACACCATCGTTGGCCTGGTGGGGACAGACCACACCATCGTTGGCCTGGTAGGGACAGTCCACACCAACGTCGGCCTGGTGGGGACAGTCCACACCATCGTTGGCCTGGTGGGGACAGACCAAACCAACGTTGACCTGGTGGGGACAGTCCACACCAACGTCGCCCTGGTGGGGACAGTCCACACCATTTTGGCCTGGTGGGGACAGACCACACCAACGTTGGCCTGGTGGGGACAGACCACATCATCGTGGGCCTGGTGGGGACATGTCCACACCAACGTCGCCCTGGTGGGGACAGTCCACACCAACGTCGCCCTGGTGGAGACAGTCCACACCAACGTTGGCCTGGTGGGGACATGTCCACACCAACGTCGCCCTGGTGGGGACAGTCCACACCATTTTGGCCTGGTGGGGACAGACCACACCATCGTTGGCCTGGTGGGGACAGACCACACAATCGTTGGCCTGGTGGGGACAGTCCACACCAACGTCGGCCTGGTGGGGATAGTCCACACCATCGTTGGCCTGGTGGGGACAGACCAAACCAACGTTGGCCTGGTGGGGACAGTCCACACCAACGTCGCCCTGGTGGGGACAGTCCACACCATTTTGGCCTGGTGGGGACAGACCACACCATCGTTGGCCTGGTGGGGACAGACCACACCATCGTTGGCCTGGTAGGGACAGTCCACACCAACGTCGGCCTGGTGGGGACAGTCCACACCATCGTTGGCCTGGTGGGGACAGACCAAACCAACGTTGGCCTGGTGGGGACAGTCCACACCAACGTCGCCCTGGTGGGGACAGTCCACACCATTTTGGCCTGGTGGGGACAGACCACACCAACGTTGGCCTGTTGGGGACAGACCAAACCAACGTTGGCCTGGTGGGGACATGTCCACACCAACGTCGCCCTGGTGGGGACAGTCCACACCATTTTGGCCTGATGGGGACAGTCCACACCATTTTGGCCTGGTGGGGACAGACCACACCAACGTTGGCCTGGTGGGGACAGTCCACACCAACGTCCGGCTGGTGGGGACAGTCCACACCAACGTCGGCCTGGTGGGGACAGTCCACACCATCGTTGCCCTGGTGGGGACAGACCAAACCAACGTTGGCCTAGTGGGGACATGTCCACACCAACGTCGCCCTGGTGGGGACAGTCCACACCATTTTGGCCTGGTGGGAACAGACCACACCAACGTTGGCCTGGTGGGGACAGACCACACCAACGTTGGCCTGGTGGGGACAGACCACACCAACGTTGGCCTGGTGGGGACATGTCCAATTCAATTCAGTTTATTTATATAGCGCCAAATTCACAACACATGTCATCTCAAGGCACTTTACAGTTCAACCAGATCATACAGTCAAATTGATACAAAGTTTTCTATCTAAGGAAAACCAGTTGATTGCATTGACTCAAATGCAATCCCTCACACTAAGCATGCTTAGTGAGTGTGACAGTCCACACCATCGTCGGTCTGGTGGGGGCAGACCAAACCAACGTCGGCCTGGTGGGGACATGTCCACACCAACGTCGCACCTGGTGGGGACAGTCCACACCATCGTTGGCCTGGTGGGGACAGACCAAACCAACGTTGGCCTGGTGGGGGCAGTCCACACCAACATCACCCTGGTGGGGACAGTCCACACCATTTTGGCCTGGTGGGGACAGACCACACCAACGTTGGCCTGTTGGGGACAGACCAAACCAACGTTGGCCTGGTGGGGACATGTCCACACCAACGTCGCCCTGGTGGGGACAGTCCACACCATTTTGGCCTGGTGGGGACAGTCCACACCATTTTGGCCTGGTGGGGACAGACCACACCAACGTTGGCCTGGTGGGGACAGTCCACACCAACGTCGGCCTGGTGGGGACAGTCCACACCATCGTTGCCCTGGTGGGGACAGTCCACACCATCGTTGCCCTGGTGGGGACAGACCAAACCAACGTTGGCCTAGTGGGGACATGTCCACACCAACGTCGCCCTGGTGGGGACAGTCCACACCATTTTGGCCTGGTGGGAACAGACCACACCAACGTTGGCCTGGTGGGGACAGACCACACCAACGTTGGCCTGGTGGGGACAGACCACACCAACGTTGGCCTGGTGGGGACATGTCCAATTCAATTCAATTCAGTTTATTTATATAGCGCCAAATTCACAACACGTCATCTCAAGGCACTTTACAGTTCAACCAGATCATACAGTCAAATTGATACAAAGTTTTCTATCTAAGGAAAACCAGTTGATTGCATCGACTCATTGACTCAAATACAATCCCTCACACTAAGCATGCTTAGTGAGTGTGACAGTCCACACCATCGTCGGCCTGGTGGGGGCAGACCAAACCAACGTCGGCCTGGTGGGGACATGTCCACACCAACGTCGCACCTGGTGGGGACAGTCCACACCATTTTGGCCTGGTGGGGACAGACCACACCAACGTTTGCCTGGTGGGGACAGTCCACACCAACGTCGGCCTGGTGGGGACAGTCCACACCAACGTCGGCCTGGTGGGGAAAGACCACACCATTGTTGGCCTGGTGGGGACAGACCACACCATTGTTGGCCTGGTGGGAACAGACCACACCAACGTTGGCCTGTTGGGAACAGACCACACCAACGTTGGCCTGGTGGGGACATGTCCAATTCAATTCAGTTTATTTATATAGCGCCAAATTCACAACACATGTCATCTCAAGGCACTTTACAGTTCAACCAGATCATACAGTCAAATTGATACAAAGTTTTCTATCTAAGGAAAACCAGTTGATTGCATTGACTCATTGACTCAAATACAATCCCTCACACTAAGCATGCTTAGTGAGTGTGACAGTCCACACCATCGTCGGCCTGGTGGGGACAGACCACACCAACGTTGGCCTGGTGGGGACAGTCCACACCAACGTCGGCCATTGTTTAAAAAAAAGTATGTCTAAACCTATTAGAAGCCGTCGGGTCTTGTAGCTGCAGCACCCGCCCTGCAGAGCTTCCCCACCAACTTTAATGACAAAGGGCTGAAGAGCTCTGGTGTAGAGGAACCTTTATGGACCTTCAGCCGTCAGCGAGAGCTCCTCTTCCTCTGGAAGCAGGTTAATGATTGGTCCAATCCCAAACCGCCCCCTAAGCTCCGCCCCCTAACCTTCAGCATCACAGTTCAGTTCAGCCTTAACTTATGCAGGCTTAAGGGCTGGTTATCCTCTTGCAGCACTGTGTCACAGTGAGAGTGTCGCAGATATTTTTGATTTATGTAAACATATTGAAGCGTGGTATGTGCTGGTATTCCACGCCACAATGCCAGAGGGCCAATCGGGAGCTAGCTCTGGATATGGGCGAGGTGGTGAGGAAGTGGGGGCAAGTTTGTGCAGCAACGGAGAGACATGAGGGCCAAAGAGAGCGGGGATCCAGGTGGAAAAACGTTCTCGTGCACCTCGATCTTCTGGCTGCTCCATCTTCACCAGTCGTTTTCCACAATCGCGGTCATATAAACAAAACCAGCCGGTAAGGAACCAAACAGGAAATACGCATAGAGGCCTCCTGTCTGCGCTCACCTACAATTTGGAGAGGTGCAGCAGAGTGTCTGCGGAAGGGGCGGGGCTTATCTGCGTTCACTGCGACACACATGCAGACGACCTGGTTTCGAAGTATAAATCAGCCTTTAGGGGCTGGTTTGGGATGGACCATCATCTGAGGGTCATGAAGGGACCTTCCTCAGAGCCCAGTGGACTCCTGACTGCAGAAACCATGGATTCTCTCCACAGTCTGGGATCTTGATTCCCAAAATAAGCTTAATCTGGACGACTGAGGAAGAGTATTTATGGAAAACTGCAGGAAGTCCACGTTGGTTAATAAGGCCTCCTCTCATCCTGGCTGTACTTTAAGTTTTTCAGTTTTATTATTAGTTATATTATTTTTAGTCGTTTTATAATTTTATTGGGAAACAGCCACAGAAAAAAAGACCAACTACATGAAATCTGGGAAGACGTGGATGGCTGGACTTGTTTGGGTCCTGGCAGAAAGGCCCTCTCTGTTTACAGTTTGTTTAGATCTGTCCCTGCAAGTTATGAAGAGTTTAATTAAAAGAAAGGGGTCTTCTGGAATTGCACATTAACCAAATATTCCAGATGTATTGAAATGTTGTCTGCAGAAGTTACATTAATAAAGTTACTCTTTCCATCACAGATCGATCATGGATCATATACCAGTCATCTCAGGTGGTAATTAAATAAAAAATGAAATGTCTATGCGTTCATAGCAGATTGATGGTTTGATGCCGCACCAAGACTCCCCCTCCTGTCTACTAGAGGAACAATAAACACCTGACCTCACTGTACGCACCAAAAATGATCAGCTCACATAAGACAGAAATTAGTTTAGATGAGCTGGTGAAGATTCTCAGTCATCCAGGTCACAGTCATTCCAAAAAAAGTTTTTAAAAAAAACAATCCGCTGGACTTTGTTTCCAAGTTTGAAGACATTTTTTTTCCCATCCAGGAAGATTTTCCAGTTCAAAATGTCAGAAAGAGCGTTGAGTTCCAGGTTTTATACAGTAGCCCAAAAAAGTTTTTTTGTTTTTTTTTTGAAGACATGCAAATTGAAACAGACGACCCCCATTCTGAAAGGGTGGACCCGTTTCAATCTGCATGTTTTCTAAACCAAAACAAGGCTTTGTTTTTGGTCCACTCTATAAATCCTGGAACTCAGCACTATTTCTGCCATTTTTAATTTAAAAAGCTTCCTGGATGGAAGGGAAACGTCTCCAAACTTGGAAACAAAGTCCAGTGGATTGTTTTTAATTTTCTTGGAATAGTTGAGATGAGAAATCTGATGCCGCAATAGTTAAATCATTTTTATTTGAACTTTTTAGGAGAAAAAAAAATCGGCCTTTACAGTGAGTAAAAACGGCAGGGCCAGGTGAGGAAGGAGAGGTAGCTGCATGACCTTCCAGGTCCCCCCCTCCATCCTCATTTTTGCAGCCCTCATTCATCATCTGCCTTCATGTTCAACAAATGACTGCATTTATTTTTCAGCACTCAGCAGCCGACTCTGCCTCTATTGAAATGTTGTTAATCTTCCAAGCTTCAGCCATGGACTCAACAAAGTACTAAATGTTAGACTTTTCCTACATTTTATTTATTCACCTCCCAGCACACAGCAGGTGGGGAAATGATAAACAACCTTTTATGGGAAATTAATGAGAACATATACATTTTATAGCCAATGGAAATAAACACTGATGTTGTTCAAACGATGACTTAATATCAGAGTTTTATATGGTGGGGGTGGGGGGTCAGCAGCTCATGCAGGTGGATTCCTTTATGACTTCAACACATCTGGAGTATCTAACCCCCCCCCCCCCCCCCCCCCAATGTGGAAAATGAGTTAGAAATGCATGGATGAAAATTAAGGAAATAATTCAGTTAAGTACCCAATTAAGCATAGTTTTTCCTCTCCACTGTCGCTACAAGCATGCTTAGTGTGAGGGATTGCTGAAGAATCAATGAGTCAATGCAATTAACTGATTTTCCTTAGATAGAAAACTTTGAATCAATCTGACTGGATGATCTGGTGGATCTGGACCTATAAAAGGACCTGAGATGACTAACTACGGTGGCTGAGAAGTGCAAAACACATTTACAATTCAAAAACACATTAACAAATAAAAAACAAAATAACATTTGAAGAAACAAAATTATATTTTATGAAACAAGTGCAGAACAAATTTACAATTAAAAAACACATTAACAAATAAAAAAACTAAATAACATTTGAAGAAACAAAATTATATTTTATGAAACAAGTGCAGAACAAATTTACAATTAAAAAACACATTAACAAATAAAAAAACTAAATAACATTTGAAGAAACAAAATTATATTTTATGAAACAAATGCATTTTTGAAAAAAAAAATTTAATTTTTAAAAACACATTTACAATTCAAAAACACATTAACAAATAAAAAACAAAATATTTTATGAAACAAATGTATTTTTGAAAAAAAAGTTAACATTTTTAAAAACAAATTTACATTTTAGCAAACAAATTTACATTTTAAATAAGTTAGATTTTAGGTGAGAGAAAGTTTCATTTTAGAGAAAAAAAAGCAACATTATAGCGAAACAAATTTACATCTAAAAAAAAATGTAGTGTTCGGAAACACTTGTACACTTGTTTCCTAAAATGTAAATTTGTTTGCTAAAATGTAAATTTGTTTTTAAAAACGTTAACTTTTTTTTCAAAATACATTTGTTTCATAAAATATAATTTTGTTTCTTCAAATGTTATTTTGTTTTTTATTTGTTAATGTTTTTTTTTAAATTGTAAATGTGTTTTTAAAAATTTAAACTTTTTTTCAAAAATACATTTGTTTCATAAAATATAATTTTGTTTCTTCAAATGTTATTTTGTTTTTTATTTGTTAATGTGTTTTTGAATTGTAAATGTGTTTTGCACTTCTCAGCCACCGTAACTAACTGATCACTGCATCATAAAAACAGAACTGGGGGGGAAAAAAGTTACTGGAAATTTGACTAAAACTGGGAGCTCATTGCAACCGTATCAATAAATGATAACTAATTAAAGCTGCTGCAACAAAAGGATTATTAAAATAGAAAATTTCGACAGAATTTAGGTCATCAACAGCGCAGCTGTAGAGGTTGTCAGCAGCACCAAATTCATCACAGACACCCTCACCTGGACTGGAAACACAACCTCACTGGTCCAAAGGGCCCAGAAGCACTTGGACTTCCTGCGGAGGATGAGGAGAGACCACCTGTCCTCCATTAAAGACATTTCCTCCCAGTGTTTCTACTGCATTTTGCACCATATTTATTTATTTATTTGCACTGCTCTGAACTTCCACATCAATGCCTTTTCCACCATGTCTCTCCTACACTGTTTACATTCTGACTGCTGCAGTTTATGAATAGAACGGGTTCATTTCACTGCTAAGCTGCTCATTCACTGTAAGAAAGCTGTTTGAAATGGAATTATATAATTGTAAAACAGAGTGTACACAAAATAACAATAAAGTTTGTCTAAGTCTGATCCGCTTCTGATTAAGGTCTGGGTTCTGGTTCGTTTGTGATGAAGGTCTTGGTTCCGGTTTGGTTCTAATGAAGATCGGGGTTCTAAACCGGTTCGGTTCTGATGAAGTTCTGGGTTCTGGTCCAGTTCTGATGAAGGTCTTGTTTTTGGTCCGGTTTGGTTCTGATTAAGGTCTGGGTTCTGGTTCGTTTGTGATGAAGGTCTTGGTTCCGGTTTGGTTCTAATGAAGATCGGGGTTCTAAACCGGTTCGGTTCTGATGAAGTTCTGGGTTCTGGTCCAGTTCTGATGAAGGTCTTGTTTTTGGTCCGGTTTGGTTCTGAGGAAGGTCTGGGTTCCAGTTCGGTTCTGATGAAGTTCTAGGTTCTGGTCTGGTCCGGTTCTGATGAAGGTCTGGTTTCTGGTCCGGTTCTGAGGAAGGTCTGGGTTTCCTTTCGGTTCTGATGAAGTTCTGGGTTCTGGTTTGGTCCGATTCTGATGAAGGTCTGGGTTCTGGTCTGGTTCTGATTGAGGTCTGGGTTCTGGTTCAGTTCTGATGAAGGTCTGGAATCTGGTCCGGTTCGGTTCTGAGGAAGGTCTGGTTTCCGGTCCGCTTCTGATAAAGGTCTGGGTTATGGTCTGGTCCGGTTCTGATGAAGGTCTGGGTTATGGTCTGGTTTGGTTCTGATGAATATCTGGGTTCTGATCCAGTTCAGTTCTGATGAAGGTCTGGGTTCCGGTTTAGTTCTAATGAAGGTTTGGGTTCTGGTTCAGTTCTGATGAAGGTCTGGGTTCTGGTCTGGTTCGGTTCTGATGAAGGTCTTGGTTCCGGATTGGTTCTGATGATGCTCTGGGTTCTGGTCCAGTTCTGATGAAGGTCTGGTTTCTGGTCCAGTTCGATCCTGATTAAGGTCTGGGTTCTGATCCAGTTCGGTTCTGATGAAGGTCTGGTTTCTGGCTTGGTTCTGATGAAGATCTGGGTTCTGATCCGGTCCGGTTCTGATTGAGGTCTTGGTTCTGGTTCGGTTCTGATGAAGGTCTGGGTTCCGGTCCGGTTCTGATTGAGGTCTGGGTTCCGGTTCGGTTCTGATGAAGGTCTGGGTTCTGACCCGGTTCGGTTCAGATGAAGGTCTGGGTTCTGGTCAGGTTCTGATGAAGGTCTGGGTTCTGATCCGGTCTGGTTTCTGGTTCGGTTCTGATGAAGGACTGGGTTCTGGTCCGGTTCGGTTCTGATGAAGGTCTGGGTTCTGGTTCGGTTCTGATGAAGTTCTGGGTTCTGGTCCAGTTCTGATGAAGGTCTGGTTTCTGGTCCGGTTTGGTTCTGAGGAAGGTCTGGGTTCCAATTCGGTTCTGATGAAGTTCTGGGTTCTGGTCTGGTCCGGTTCTGATGAAGGTCTGGTTTCTGGTCCGGTTCTGAGGAAGGTCTAGGTTTCCTTTCGGTTCTGATGAAGGTCTGGGTTCTGGTCCGGTTCTGATGAAGATCTGGATTCTGGTTCGGTTGTGATGAAGGTCTGGGTTCTGTTTCAGTTCTGATGAAGGGCTGGGTTCTGGTCCGGTTCTGATGAAGGACTGGGTTCTGGTTCGGTTCTGACGAAGGTCTGGGTTCTGGTCCGGTTCTGATGAAGGTCTGGGTTCTGGTCCGGTTCTGAGGAAGTTCTGGGTTCCGGTTCGGTTCTGATAAAGTTCTTCTGGGTTCTGGTTCGGTTCTGACGAAGGTCTGGGTTCTGGTCCGTTTCTGATGAAGGACTGGGTTCTGCTCCGGTTCTGAAGAAGTTCTGGATTCCGGTTTGGTTCTGATAAATTTCTGGGTTCTGGTTCGGTTCTGACGAAGGTCTGGGTTCTGGTCCGGTTCTGATGAAGGACTGGGTTCTGGTCTGGTCCGGTTCTGATGAAGGTCTGGGTTCTGGTCTGGTTCTGATTGAGGTCTGGGTTCTGGTTTGGTGCTGATGAAGGTCTGGGTTCTGGTTTCGTTCTGATGAAGGTCTGAGTTCCCATCCGGTTCTGATGAAGGTCTGGGTTCGGGTCCGGTTCTGATGAAGGTCTGGGTTCTGATTTCGTTCTGATGAAGGTTTGGGTTCTGATAAAGGTCTGGGTTCTGATCCGGTCCGGTTCGATGAAGGTCTGGGTTCTGGTCTGGTTCTGATGAAGGTCTGGGTTCCGGTTCAGTTCTGATGAAGGTCTGGGTTCCTGTCCGGTTCTGATGAAGGTCTGGGTTCCGGTCCGGTTCTGATGAAGGTCTGGGTTCTGATCCAGTCTGGTTCTAATGAATATCTGGGTTCTGATCCGGTCCGGTTCTGATGAAGATTTGGGTTCTGGTTCGGTTCTGATGAAGGTCTTGGTTCTGATCCGGTTCTGATGAAGGTCTGGGTTCTGGTCCGGTTCTGATGAAGGACTGGGTTCTGGTCCGGTCCTGTTCTGATGAAGTTCTGGGTTCTGGTCCGGTTCTGATTGAGGTCTGGGTTCTGGTTTGGTTCTGATGAAGGTCTGGGTTCTGATCCAGTTCAGTTCTGATGAAGGTCTGGGTTCTGGTTCAGTTCTGATGAAGGTCTGGGTTCTGGTCTGGTTCGGTTCTGATGAAGGTCTGGTTTCTGGCTTGGTTCTGATGAAGATCTGGGTTCTGATCCGGTCCGGTTCTGATTGAGGTCTTGGTTCTGGTTCGGTTCTGATGAAGGTCTGGGTTCCGGTCCGGTTCTGATTGAGTTCTGGGTTCCGGTTCGGTTCTGATGAATGTCTGGGTTCCGGTCCTGTTCTGATGAAGGTCTGGGTTCTGACCCGGTTCGGTTCAGATGAAGGTCTGGGTTCTGGTCCGGTTCTGAAGAAGTTCTGGGTTCCGGTTCGGTTCTGATAAACTTCTGGGTTCTGTTTCGGTTCTGACGTAGGTCTGGGTTCTGGTCCGGTTCTGATGAAGGACTGGGTTCTGGTCCGGTCCGGTTCTGATGAAGGTCTGGGTTCTGGTCCGGTTCTGATTGAGGTCTGGGTTCTGGTTTGGTGCTGATGAAGGTCTGGGTTCTGGTTTCGTTCTGATGTAGGTCTGGGTTCCCGTCCGGTTCTGATGAAGGTCTGGGTTCGGGTCCGGTTCTGATGAAGGTATGGGCTCTGATTTCGTTCTGATGAAGGTTTGGGTTCTGATAAAGGTCTGGGTTCTGATCCGGTCCGGTTCGATGAAGGTCTGGGTTCTGGTTCAGTTCTGATGAAGGTCTGGGTTCCGGTCCGGTTCTGATTGAGGTCTGGGTTCCGGTTCGGTTCTGATGAAGGTCTGGGTTCCGGTCCTGTTCTGATGAAGGTCTGGGTTCTGACCCGGTTCGGTTCAGATGAAGGTCTGGGTTCTGGTCAGGTTCTGATGAAGGTCTGGGTTCTGATCCGGTCTGGTTTCTGGTTCGGTTCTGATGAAGGACTGGGTTCTGGTCCGGTTCGGTTCTGATGAAGGTCTGGGTTCTGGTTCGGTTCTGATGAAGTTCTGGGTTCTGGTCCAGTTCTGATGAAGGTCTGGTTTCTGGTCCGGTTTGGTTCTGAGGAAGGTCTGGGTCCCAATTCGGTTCTGTTGAAGTTCTGGGTTCTGGTCTGGTCCGGTTCTGATGAAGGTCTGGTTTCTGGTCCGGTTCTGAGGAAGGTCTAGGTTTCCTTTCGGTTCTGATGAAGGTCTGGGTTCTGGTCCGGTTCTGATGAAGATCTGGGTTCTGGTTCGGTTGTGATGAAGGTCTGGATTCTGGTTCAGTTCTGATGAAGGGCTGGGTTCTGGTCCGGTTCTGATGAAGGACTGGGTTCTGGTTCGGTTCTGACGAAGGTCGGGGTTCTGGTCTGGTTCTGATGAAGGTCTGGGTTCTGGTCCGGTTCTGAGGAAGTTCTGGGTTCCGGTTCGGTTCTGATAAAGTTCTGAGTTCTGGTTCGGTTCTGACGAAGGTCTGGGTTCTGGTCCGGTTCTGATGAAGGGCTGGGTTCTGGTCCGGTTCTGAGGAAGTTCTGGGTTCCGGTTCGGTTCTGATGAAGGACTGGGTTCTGGTCCGGGCGGTTCTGATGAAGGTCTGGGTTCTGGTCCGGTTCTGATTGAGGTCTGGGTTCTGGTTTGGTGCTGATGAAGGTCTGGGTTCTGGTTTCGTTCTGATGAAGGTCTGGGTTCCCGTCCGGTTCTGATGAAGGTCTGGGTTCGGGTCCGGTTCTGATGAAGGTCTGGGCTCTGATTTCGTTTTGATGAAGGTTTGGGTTCTGATAAAGGTCTGGGTTCTGATCCGGTCCGGTTCGATGAAGGTCTGGGTTCTGGTCCGGTTCTGATGAAGGTCTGGGTTCCCGTCCGGTTCTGATGAAGGTCTGGGTTCTGGTGCGGTTCTGAGGAAGTTCTGGGTTCCGGTTCGGTTCTGATAAAGTTCTGAGTTCTGGTTCGGTTCTGACGAAGGTCTGGGTTCTGGTCCGGTTCTGATGAAGGGCTGGGTTCTGGTCCGGTTCTGAGGAAGTTCTGGGTTCCGGTTCGGTTCTGATGAAGGACTGGGTTCTGGTCCGGTTCTGATTGAGGTCTGGGTTCTGGTTTGGTGCTGATGAAGGTCTGGGTTCTGGTTTCGTTCTGATGAAGGTCTGGGTTCCCGTCCGGTTCTGATGAAGGTCTGGGTTCCCGTCCGGTTCTGATGAAGGTCTGGGCTCTGATTTCGTTTTGATGAAGGTTTGGGTTCTGATAAAGGTCTGGGTTCTGATCCGGTCCGGTTCGATGAAGGTCTGGGTTCTGGTCCGGTTCTGATGAAGGTCTGGGTTCCCGTCCGGTTCTGATGAAGGTCTGGGTTCGGGTCCGGTTCTGATGAAGGTCTGGGCTCTGATTTCGTTTTGATGAAGGTTTGGGTTCTGATAAAGGTCTGGGTTCTGATGCGGTCCGGTTCGATGAAGGTCTGGGTTCTGGTCCGGTTCTGATGAAGGTCTGGGTTCCCGTCCGGTTCTGATGAAGGTCTGGGTTCTGGTCCGGTTCTGAGGAAGTTCTGGGTTCCGGTTCGGTTCTGATAAAGTTCTGAGTTCTGGTTCGGTTCTGACGAAGATCTGGGTTCTGGTCCGGTTCTGATGAAGGACTGGGTTCTGGTCCGGTTCTGAGGAAGTTCTGGGTTCCGGTTCGGTTCTGATGAAGGTCTGGGTTCTGGTCCGGTTCTGATTGAGGTCTGGGTTCTGGTTTGGTGCTGATGAAGGTCTGGGTACTGGTTTCGTTCTGATGAAGGTCTGGGTTCCCGTCCGGTTCTGATGAAGGTCTGGGTTCGGGTCCGGTTCTGATGAAGGTCTGGGCTCTGATTTCGTTTTGATGAAGGTTTGGGTTCTGATAAAGGTCTGGGTTCTGATCCGGTCCGGTTCGATGAAGGTCTGGGTTCTGGTCCGGTTCTGATGAAGGTCTGGGTTCCCGTCCGGTTCTGATGAAGGTCTGGGTTCTGATCGGGTCTGGTTCTAATGAATATCTGGGTTCTGATCCGGTCCGGTTCTGATGAAGATTTGGGTTCTGGTTCGGTTCTGATGAAGGTCTTGGTTCTGATCCGGTTCTGATGAAGGACTGGGTTCTGATCCGGTCTGGTTCTAATGAATATCTGGGTTCTGATCCGGTCCGGTTCTGATGAAGATTTGGGTTCTGGTTCGGTTCTGATGAAGATCTTGGTTCTGATCCGGTTCTGATGAAGGACTGGGTTCTGGTCCGGTTCGGTTCTGATAAAGTTCTGGGTTCTGGTTCGGTTCTGAGGAAGGTCTCGGTTCTGGTTCAGTTCTGATGAAGGACTGGGTTCTGGTCCGGTTCGGTTCTGATAAAGTTCTGGGTTCTGATCCGGTCCGGTTCTGATGAAGATTTGGGTTCTGGTTCGGTTCTGATGAAGGTCTTGGTTCTGATCCGGTTCTGATGAAGGACTGATTGAGGTCTGGGTTCTGGTCCGGTTCGGATGAAGATCTGGGTTTTGATCTGGTTCGGTAATGAGGAAGGCCTGGGTTCTTGTTCGGTTCTGATAAAGGTCTGGGTTCTGGTTCGGTTCTGGCGAAGGTCTGGGTTCTGGTCCGGTTCTGATGAAGGTCTGGGTTCTGATCCGGTTCGGTTTTGATGAAGGTCTGGGTTCCGGTCCGGTTCTGATGAAGGTCTGGATTCTGGTCCAGTTCGGTTCTGATGAAGGTCTGGGTTCTGGTCCTGTTCAGATGAAGGTTTGGGTTCTGATCTGGTTTGGTTTTGAGGAAGGTCTGGGTTCTGGTTCAGTTCTGATGAAGGTCTGGATTCTGGTCCGGTTCGGTTCTAATGAAGGTCTGGGTTCTGGTCCGGTTCTGATGAAGGTCTGGGTTCTGGTCAGGTTCTGATGAAGGTCTGGGTTCTGATCCGGTCTGGGTTCTGGTTCGGTTCTGATGAAGGACTGTGTTCTGGTCCGGTTCGGTTCTGATGAAGGTCTGGGTTCTGGTCCAGTTCTGATGAAGTTCTGGGTTCTGGTCCAGTTCTGATGAATGTCTGGTTTCTGGTCCGGTTTGGTTCTGATTAAGGTCTGGGTTCTGGCTTGGTTCTGATGAAGATCTGGGTTCTGATCCGGTCTGGTTCTGATGAATGTCTGGGTTCTGGTTCGTTTGTGATGAAGGTCTTGGTTCTGGTTTGGTTCCAATGAAGATCGGGGTTCTAAACCGGTTCGGTTCTGATGAAGATCTGGGTTCTGGTCCAGTTCTGATGAAGGTCTAGTTTTTGGTCCGGTTCTGATTGAGGTCTGGGTTCTGGTTTGGTTCTGATGAACGTCTGGGTTCCCGTCCGGTTCTGATGAAGGTCTGGGTTCCGGTCCAGCTCTGATGAAGGTCTGGGTTTCCTTTCTTCAGATGAAGGTTTGGGTTCTGATCTGGTTTGGTTTTGAGGAAGGTCTGGGTTCTGGTTCGGTTCTGATGAAGGTCTGGATTCTGGTCCGGTTCGGTTCTGATGAAGGTCTGGGTTCTGGTCCGGTTCTGATGAAGGTCTGGGTTCTGACCTGGTTCGGTTCTGATAAAGGTCTGGGTTCCGGATTGGTTCTGATGATGCTCTGAGTTCTGGTCCAGTTCTGATGAAGGCCTAGTTTCTGGTCCAGTTCGGTCCTGATTAAGGTCTGGGTTCTGATCTAGTTCGGTTCTGATGAAGGTCTGGTTTCTGGCTTGGTTCTGATGAAGATCTGGGTTCTGATCCGGTCCGGTTCTGATGAAAGTCTGGGTTCTGGTCCGGTTCTGATTGAAGTCTGGGTTCTGGTTCGGTTCTGATGAAGGTCTGGGTTCCGGTCCGGTTCTGATTGAGGTCTGGGTTCCGGTTCGGTTCTGATGAAGGTCTGGGTTCCGGTCCTGTTCTGATGAAGGTCTGGGTTCTGACCCGGTTCGGTTCTGATGAAGGTCTGGGTTCTGGTCAGGTTCTGATGAAGGTCTAGGTTCTGATCCGGTCTAGGTTCTGGTTCGGTTCTGATGAAGGACTGGGTTCTGGTCCAGTTCGGTTCGGATGAAGGTCTGGGTTCTGGTTCGGTTCTGATGAAGTTCTGGCTTCTGGTCCAGTTCTGATGAAGGTCTGGTTTCTGGTCCAGTTTGGTTCTAAGGAAGGTCTGGGTTTCCTTTCGGTTCGGATGAAGTTCTGGGTTCTGGTCTGGTCCGATTCTGATGAAGGTCTGGGTTCTGGTCCGGTTCTGATGAAGATCTGGGTTCTGGTTCGGTTGTGATGAAGGTCTTGGTTCCGGTTTGGTACTAATGAAGATCGGGGGTTCTGGTTCAGTTCTAATGAAGGTCTGGGTTCTGATCCGGTTCAGTTCTGATGAAGGTCTGGGTTCTGGTCCAGGTTATGATGAAGGTCTGGGTTCTGATCCAGTTCGGTTCTGATGAAGTTCTGGGTTCTGGTTCGGTTCTGTGGAAGGTCTGGGTTCTGGTTCAGTTCTGATGAAGGACTAGGTTCTGGTCCGGTTCTGTTCTGATAAAATTGTGGGTTCTGGTTCGGTTCTGACGAAGGTCTGGGTTCTGGTCCGGTTCTGATGAAGGTCTGGGTTCTGGTTCGGTTCTGATGAAGTTCTGGGTTCTGGTTCGGTTCTGACGAAGGTCTGGGTACTGGTCCGGTTCTGATGAAGGACTGGTTTCTGGTCCGGTCCTGTTCTGTTCTGATGAAGGTCTGGGTTCTGGTCCGGTTCTGATTGAGGTCTGGGTTCTGGTTTGGTGCTGATGAAGGTCTGGGTACTGGTTTCGTTCTGATGAAGGTCTGGGTTCCCGTCCGGTTCTGATGAAGGTCTGGGTTCGGGTCCGGTTCTGATGAAGGTCTGGGCTCTGATTTCGTTTTGATGAAGGTTTGGGTTCTGATAAAGGTCTGGGTTCTGATCCGGTCCGGTTCGATGAAGGTCTGGGTTCTGGTCCGGTTCTGATGAAGGTCTGGGTTCCCGTCCGGTTCTGATGAAGGTCTGGGTTCTGATCGGGTCTGGTTCTAATGAATATCTGGGTTCTGATCCGGTCCGGTTCTGATGAAGATTTGGGTTCTGGTTCGGTTCTGATGAAGGTCTTGGTTCTGATCCGGTTCTGATGAAGGACTGGGTTCTGATCCGGTCTGGTTCTAATGAATATCTGGGTTCTGATCCGGTCCGGTTCTGATGAAGATTTGGGTTCTGGTTCTGTTCTGATGAAGATCTTGGTTCTGATCCGGTTCTGATGAAGGACTGGGTTCTGGTCCGGTTCGGTTCTGATAAAGTTCTGGGTTCTGGTTCGGTTCTGAGGAAGGTCTCGGTTCTGGTTCAGTTCTGATGAAGGACTGGGTTCTGGTCCGGTTCGGTTCTGATAAAGTTCTGGGTTCTGATCCGGTCCGGTTCTGATGAAGATTTGGGTTCTGGTTCGGTTCTGATGAAGGTCTTGGTTCTGATCCGGTTCTGATGAAGGACTGATTGAGGTCTGGGTTCTGGTCCGGTTCGGATGAAGATCTGGGTTTTGATCTGGTTCGGTAATGAGGAAGGCCTGGGTTCTTGTTCGGTTCTGATAAAGGTCTGGGTTCTGGTTCGGTTCTGGCGAAGGTCTGGGTTCTGGTCCGGTTCTGATGAAGGTCTGGGTTCTGATCCGGTTCGGTTTTGATGAAGGTCTGGGTTCCGGTCCGGTTCTGATGAAGGTCTGGATTCTGGTCCAGTTCGGTTCTGATGAAGGTCTGGGTTCTGGTCCTGTTCAGATGAAGGTTTGGGTTCTGATCTGGTTTGGTTTTGAGGAAGGTCTGGGTTCTGGTTCAGTTCTGATGAAGGTCTGGATTCTGGTCCGGTTCGGTTCTAATGAAGGTCTGGGTTCTGGTCCGGTTCTGATGAAGGTCTGGGTTCTGGTCAGGTTCTGATGAAGGTCTGGGTTCTGATCCGGTCTGGGTTCTGGTTCGGTTCTGATGAAGGACTGTGTTCTGGTCCGGTTCGGTTCTGATGAAGGTCTGGGTTCTGGTCCAGTTCTGATGAAGTTCTGGGTTCTGGTCCAGTTCTGATGAATGTCTGGTTTCTGGTCCGGTTTGGTTCTGATTAAGGTCTGGGTTCTGGCTTGGTTCTGATGAAGATCTGGGTTCTGATCCGGTCTGGTTCTGATGAATGTCTGGGTTCTGGTTCGTTTGTGATGAAGGTCTTGGTTCTGGTTTGGTTCCAATGAAGATCGGGGTTCTAAACCGGTTCGGTTCTGATGAAGATCTGGGTTCTGGTCCAGTTCTGATGAAGGTCTAGTTTTTGGTCCGGTTCTGATTGAGGTCTGGGTTCTGGTTTGGTTCTGATGAACGTCTGGGTTCCCGTCCGGTTCTGATGAAGGTCTGGGTTCCGGTCCAGCTCTGATGAAGGTCTGGGTTTCCTTTCTTCAGATGAAGGTTTGGGTTCTGATCTGGTTTGGTTTTGAGGAAGGTCTGGGTTCTGGTTCGGTTCTGATGAAGGTCTGGATTCTGGTCCGGTTCGGTTCTGATGAAGGTCTGGGTTCTGGTCCGGTTCTGATGAAGGTCTGGGTTCTGACCTGGTTCGGTTCTGATAAAGGTCTGGGTTCCGGATTGGTTCTGATGATGCTCTGAGTTCTGGTCCAGTTCTGATGAAGGCCTAGTTTCTGGTCCAGTTCGGTCCTGATTAAGGTCTGGGTTCTGATCTAGTTCGGTTCTGATGAAGGTCTGGTTTCTGGCTTGGTTCTGATGAAGATCTGGGTTCTGATCCGGTCCGGTTCTGATGAAAGTCTGGGTTCTGGTCCGGTTCTGATTGAAGTCTGGGTTCCGGTTCGGTTCTGATGAAGGTCTGGGTTCCGGTCCTGTTCTGATGAAGGTCTGGGTTCTGACCCGGTTCGGTTCTGATGAAGGTCTGGGTTCTGGTCAGGTTCTGATGAAGGTCTAGGTTCTGATCCGGTCTAGGTTCTGGTTCGGTTCTGATGAAGGACTGGGTTCTGGTCCAGTTCGGTTCGGATGAAGGTCTGGGTTCTGGTTCGGTTCTGATGAAGTTCTGGCTTCTGGTCCAGTTCTGATGAAGGTCTGGTTTCTGGTCCAGTTTGGTTCTAAGGAAGGTCTGGGTTTCCTTTCGGTTCGGATGAAGGTCTGGGTTCTGGTCTGGTCCGATTCTGATGAAGGTCTGGGTTCTGGTCCGGTTCTGATGAAGATCTGGGTTCTGGTTCGGTTGTGATGAAGGTCTTGGTTCCGGTTTGGTACTAATGAAGATCGGGGGTTCTGGTTCAGTTCTAATGAAGGTCTGGGTTCTGATCCGGTTCAGTTCTGATGAAGGTCTGGGTTCTGGTCCAGGTTATGATGAAGGTCTGGGTTCTGATCCAGTTCGGTTCTGATGAAGTTCTGGGTTCTGGTTCGGTTCTGTGGAAGGTCTGGGTTCTGGTTCAGTTCTGATGAAGGACTAGGTTCTGGTCCGGTTCTGTTCTGATAAAATTGTGGGTTCTGGTTCGGTTCTGACGAAGGTCTGGGTTCTGGTCCGGTTCTGATGAAGGTCTGGGTTCTGGTTCGGTTCTGATGAAGTTCTGGGTTCTGGTTCGGTTCTGACGAAGGTCTGGGTACTGGTCCGGTTCTGATGAAGGACTGGTTTCTGGTCCGGTCCTGTTCTGTTCTGATGAAGGTCTGGGTTCTGGTCCGGTTCTGATTGAGGTCTGGGTTCCCTTCCGGTTCTGATGAAGGTCTGGGTTTCGGTCCGGCTCTGATGAAGGTCTGGGTTCTGGTCCGGTTCGGTTCTGAAAAAGGTCTGGGTTCTGGTTCGGTTCTGATGAAGGTCTGGTTCTAATGAAGATCTGGGTTCTGATCCGGTTCGGTTCTGATAAAGGTCTGGGTTCTGGTTCGGTTCTGATGAAGGACTGGGTTCTGGTCCGGTTCGGTTCTGATAAAGGTCTGGGTTCTGGTTCGGTTCTGATGAAGGTCTGGGTTCTGATCCGGTTCGGTTCTGATAAAGGTCTGGGTTCTGGTCCAGTTCTGATGAAGGTCTGGATTCTGGTCCGGTTCGGTTCTGATGAAGGTCTGGGTTCTGGTTCGGTTCTGATTGAGGTCTGGGTTCTGGTCCGGTTCGGATGAAGGTCATGGTTCTGATCTGGTTCGGTTTTGAGGAAGGTCTGGATTCTGCTCCGGTTCGGTTCTGATGAAGGTCTGGGTTCTGGTTCGGTTCTGATTGAGGTCTGGGTTCTGGTCCGGTTCGGATGAAGATCTGGGTTTTGATCTGGTTCGGTTTTGAGGAAGGCCTGGGTTCTTGTTCGGTTCTGATAAAGGTCTGGGTTCTGGTTCGGTTCTGGCGAAGGTCTGGGTTCTGGTCCGGTTCTGATGAAGGTCTGGGTTCTGATCCGGTTCGGTTTTGATGAAGGTCTGAGTTCCGGTCCGGTTCTGATGAAGTTCTGGATTCTGGTCCAGTTCGGTTCTGATGAAGGACTGGGTTCTGGTCCTGTTCAGATGAAGGCTTGGGTTCTGATCTGGTTTGGTTTTGAGGAAGGTCTGGGTTCTGGTTCGGTTCTGATGAAGGTCTGGATTCTGGTCCGGTTCGGTTCTGATGAAGGTCTGGGTTCTGGTCCGGTTCTGATGAAGGTCTGGGTTCTGATCTGGTCTGGGCTCTGGTTCGGTTCTGATGAAGGACTGTGTTCTGGTCCGGTTCGGTTCTGATGAAGGTCTGGGTTCTGGTCCGGTTCTGATGAAGTTCTGGGTTCTGGTCCAGTTCTGATGAATGTCTGGTTTCTGGTCCGGTTTGTTTCTGATTAAGGTCTGGGTTCTGGCTTGGTTCTGATGAAGATCTGGGTTCTGATCCGGTCTGGTTCTGATGAATGTCTGGGTTCTGGTTTGGTTCTGATGAAGGTCTGGGTTCTGGTCCGCTTCTGATTAAGGTCTGGGTTCTGGTTCGTTTGTGATGAAGGTCTTGGTTCTGGTTTGGTTCCAATGAAGATCGGGGTTCTGGTTTGGTTCTGATGAACGTCTGGGTTCCCGTCCGGTTCTGATGAAGGTCTGGGTTCCGGTCCAGCTCTGATGAAGGTCTGGGTTTCCTTTCTTCAGATGAAGGTTTGGGTTCTGATCTGGTTTGGTTTTGAGGAAGGTCTGGGTTCTGGTTCGGTTCTGATGAAGGTCTGGATTCTGGTCCGGTTCGGTTCTGATGAAGGTCTGGGTTCTGGTCCGGTTCTGATGAAGGTCTGGGTTCTGACCTGGTTCGGTTCTGATAAAGGTCTGGGTTCCGGATTGGTTCTGATGATGCTCTGAGTTCTGGTCCAGTTCTGATGAAGGCCTAGTTTCTGGTCCAGTTCGGTCCTGATTAAGGTCTGGGTTCTGATCTAGTTCGGTTCTGATGAAGGTCTGGTTTCTGGCTTGGTTCTGATGAAGATCTGGGTTCTGATCCGGTCCGGTTCTGATGAAGGTCTGGGTTCTGGTCCGGTTCTGATTGAAGTCTGGGTTCTGGTTCGGTTCTGATGAAGGTCTGGGTTCCGGTCCGGTTCTGATTGAGGTCTGGGTTCCGGTTCGGTTCTGATGAAGGTCTGGGTTCCGGTCCTGTTCTGATGAAGGTCTGGGTTCTGACCCGGTTCGGTTCTGATGAAGGTCTGGGTTCTGGTCAGGTTCTGATGAAGGTCTAGGTTCTGATCCGGTCTAGGTTCTGGTTCGGTTCTGATGAAGGACTGGGTTCTGGTCCAGTTCGGTTCGGATGAAGGTCTGGGTTCTGGTTCGGTTCTGATGAAGTTCTGGCTTCTGGTCCAGTTCTGATGAAGGTCTGGTTTCTGGTCCAGTTTGGTTCTAAGGAAGGTCTGGGTTTCCTTTCGGTTCTGATGAAGTTCTGGGTTCTGGTCTGGTCCGATTCTGATGAAGGTCTGGGTTCTGGTCCGGTTCTGATGAAGCTCTGGGTTATGGTCCGGTTGTGATGAACTTCTGGGTTCTGGTCTGGTCCGATTCTGATGAAGGTCTGGGTTCTGGTCCGGTTCTGATGAAGATCTGGGTTCTGGTTCGGTTGTGATGAAGGTCTTGGTTCCGTTTTGGTACTAATGAAGATCGGGGTTCTGGTTCAGTTCTAATGAAGGTCTGGGTTCTGATCCGGTTCAGTTCTGATGAAGGTCTGGGTTCTGGTCCAGGTTATGATGAAGGTCTGGGTTCTGATCCAGTTCGGTTCTGATGAAGTTCTGGGTTCTGGTTCGGTTCTGAGGAAGGTCTGGGTTCTGGTTCAGTTCTGATGAAGGACTAGGTTCTGGTCCGGTTCTGTTCTGATAAAATTCTGGGTTCTGGTTCGGTTCTGACGAAGGTCTGGGTTCTGGTCCGGTTCTGATGAAGGTCTGGGTTCTGGTTCGGTTCTGATGAAGTTCTGGGTTCTGGTTCGGTTCTGACGAAGGTCTGGGTACTGGTCCGGTTCTGATGAAGGACTGGGTTCTGGTCCGGTCCTGTTCTGTTCTGATGAAGGTCTGGGTTCTGGTCCGGTTCTGATTGAGGTCTGGGTTCCCTTCCGGTTCTGATGAAGGTCTGGGTTTCGGTCCGGCTCTGATGAAGGTCTGGGTTCTGGTCCGGTTCGGTTCTGAAAAAGGTCTGGGTTCTGGTTCGGTTCTGATGAAGGTCTGGTTCTAATGAAGATCTGGGTTCTGATCCGGTTCGGTTCTGATAAAGGTCTGGGTTCTGGTTCGGTTCTGATGAAGGACTGGGTTCTGTTCCGGTTCGGTTCTGATAAAGGTCTGGGTTCTGGTTCGGTTCTGATGAAGGTCTGGGTTCTGATCCGGTCCTGTTCTGATGAAGGTCTGGGTTCTGACCCAGTTCGGTTCTGATGAAGGTCTGGGTTCTGGTCAGGTTCTGATGAAGGTCCTGGTTCTGATCCGGTCTGGGTTCTGGTTCGGTTCTGATGAAGGACTGGGTTCTGGTCCGGTTCGGTTCTGATGAAGGTCTGGGTTCTGGTTCGGTTCTGATGAAGTTCTGGCTTCTGGTCCAGTTCTGATGAAGGTCTGGTTTCTGGTCCGGTTTGGTTCTGAGGAAGGTCTGGGTTTCCTTTCGGTTCTGATGAAGTTCTGGGTTCTGGTCTGGTCCGATTCTGATGAAGGTCTGGGTTCTGGTTTTGTTCTGATGAAGGTCTGGGTTCTTGTCCGGTTCTGATGAAGCTCTGGGTTCCGGTTCGGTTGTGATGAACTTCTGGGTTCTGGTCTGGTCCGATTCTGATGAAGGTCTGGGTTCTGGTCCGGTTCTGATGAAGATCTGGGTTCTGGTTCGGTTGTGATGAAGGTCTTGGTTCCGGTTTGGTTCTAATGAAGATCGGGGTTCTGGTTCAGTTCTAATGAAGGTCTGGGTTCTGATCCGGTTCAGTTCTGATGAAGGTCTGGGTTCTGGTCCGGTTATGATGAAGGTCTGGGTTCTGATCCAGTTCGGTTCTGATGAAGGACTGGGTTCTGGTCCGGTTCGGTTCTGATAAAATTCTGGGTTCTGGTTCGGTTCTGACGAAGGTCTGGGTTCTGGTCCGGGTCTGATGAAGGTCTGGGTTCTGGTTCGGTTCTGATGAAGGTCTGGGTTCTGGTTTGGTTCCGATGAAGGTCTGGGTTCTGGTCCGGTTCTGATGAAGGTCTGGGTTCTTGTTCGGTTCTGATGAAGGTCTGGGTTCTGGTTTTGTTCTGATGAAGGTCTGGGTTCTGGTCCGGTTCTGATGAAGGTCTGGGTTCTGATGAAGGTCTAGATTCCCAGGTGTTTAATCTTCTGGCTGTCTTCCATGTTCCTCCTCCTCCTCCTCCTCATAGACAGCTGCTGTGGAAACGGAGGCGCGCCGCCGCCTCCTGCAGGCTATATAAGGCAGTGCGCGTGCGCGGCCTGGCCCCCGCGTGGCCAAGCATCAGGTGTGAGTTCAGCGTCTCTGAGGAAAACGGCGCGAGGTGCGGCTCTTTGATCGCTTTGAAGCGTTGGTCTCGCGCCGTATTTGAGTTTAAATGTCTCCTGGTTTCTGATCTGAAGTTGGAGTCTTTCTTCTGCTCCTGGTTGGGTTCTCCTCTCACCTGTCCCTCCTGCAGCAGGTCTCCTCATCATGGTGCAGCTATCTCCACCCCGGTCCCCGGATGTGACAGAGGAACCTGAATGCCAGCAGGAGCAGAGGGTGGAGAACCTGGAGGTGTCCACCACCTACCAAGGCTATGAGAACTACATAGAAGATGGCCTCATCTGCCTGAAGCACAAAGTCCGCAACTTGGAGAAGAAGAAGGTAAGGGTTCCTGCTGGGAGCTGCTGACCAGCGCCTCTCCCACTTCATCCTCCAACCTTCTCACCCACAGCTGAAGCTGAAGGAGTACCAGAAGAGGCTGGTCCAGGGGGAGGTCCTCAACAAAGATCAGATGGTGAGTAAGGCCAGGCTGCTCCTCAGATCTCCTCCATGTTCTCCTTCCCCTGCCCTCAGCTGCTGTGTTCTCTTCCAGGCTGCTGTAGAGAAGTTTGACCAGGTGCTCCATCACCTGGAGTTCGCCCGGGAGATGCACAGAACCCTGGATGGCCTGACCCAGAACGTAGGTGTCTCCTTCATGTTCCTCAGTGCTGAGATGTTTCCACAAACATCTTCAGGAAGTGCTTAATGTGAGGATTTTAGTCAGAACAAGGAGAAGTTTCCAGATCTGGATATAGACCACTTCCAGCCTGGATGCTGAGACCTCCAAGGGAACTCAGCAGGAGGTGCTTGGAGGACCCGGGCAGAGCAGGAGGTGTGGGGAGGAACCCAGACACAGCTTAACTGATGGCTTTTCTAGAAACTGACTCCTCCTACTCTTTGCTAGAAAGTTCTGACAGGACTAGAGTTGTGTTCTTGGGTCAGAACGGCTCCTCATCAGGAGAAAGATCTCCATGTTCCTCCCCATCCTTTCCTGCTAGATGGCTGCTCTGATGGAACCCAGTGGACCAGGACCAGAAGATGACCCGTCACCACTGCTGAACTTTCACACTTCACCTTCTGGATTACTCCTCTGAGGAGGAGTTTTGTTCATATTCTCCTGTGGCTGAGGACTATGAAGCAGCTGAACCTGGTTCCTGGTTCTGGAACTTCTCCTCAGAACCATCCAGGCTGCAGTAATGGACGCTTTGAACAGGCAGCTTCTTTAGTCATTAACTGCAGTGGATCAGGTCAACCTCTAGGGGTCACTGTAGCCTCCCCTGGTTCTAGGTAGAATCTGGCTGGTGGTGCTGATGATGATGGTGTTGGTGATTATGTCCTCTGTTCCTGCAGCTGTTGAAGGCTCAGAAAAAGGCGGTTAAGCAGGAGCAGGCTGAGAAGCTGGAGGCTGAGAGGAGGCGTTTGACCCTGATGCTCCAGTTCCAGAACCTTCTGGTTGTTCTCCAGCAGGAACATGTGAGGAAGGAGCTGATGGCAGGAAGCAGTGATGCTCCCTACATCCCAGCTCCGCTGCTGCACAGCCTGAACCAGCTGCCTGCCTTGTTGGGGGTCACCAGGGACGGCCAGCTGAGGTGAGACGCTCCTTATGGAGGGTGGGAGGGGCTTAGCCTGTGACGTCACATCCTCTGATGGATCTTCAGCTTCCAGGGTGGACGTGTTGCTCTGAGCTCTGCTTTCGTGTGGAACATCAAGTTTTAGCAGTTTGTGGTTGTAAAGCACCTTCACATCTCATGGTTCCCCTGCAGCCTGGAGGAGCAGATGGAGCAGGCGGCCTCGGCCTACATGGACCTCCTGGATGGGAAGGAGAAACCTGTGGTCGGTTCGACATGTGAGTAAATGTCTGAGAAATAATCACCGAACTGCAACTCGTGTCCTGACCTTTTCTCCAAAGCAAAAATTTGGTCAGAGTCTCAAGGGGGCGGGGCGTCCGGACCCAAGGTGGTGGGGCGGTCTGAAAGGGGTGGGGAGGTCTGAGTTCCTGGCTGCAGTCATTTTTCTGTCTGGCAGGAAGTCTTGATCCATTTCCACAGGCAGCAGTTGGTTTCCTTTAAATCAACCTTTGGTGTTCCCTCTGTGTTCCTGAACCTTCGCGCTGTGTTCGAACGTTCAAACCATCTCCTCTATAGTGGTTACGCCATTTTATACGAGCGTCTGAAAGTCTAGTGGAGGAAAAAGTACTGGAGTCTAAATTTTCCACAATGCGTTTTTAAAAGTGGAGATCATGGTCATTAGACCAGCAGATATATCCCAGAATGCTTTGCAAGAGCTCTCCCACAAAGCATTGTGGGGTTTGTTATGGCAACGAGGATGAACAAGGATGATGCAGACACCCTGTGGGGAGGCGGAGCCACTTGACCGACGGGGAAGGAAAGTAGTGATCATCCGTCTGAACGGTCAATTAACTCAGTTCTCTACAAAGTCCTTTGGCGTTCCCTCGGTTTCCCGGGACGGGACGTTTTGGCGCTCCCTCGGCTTCCCGGGACGTTTTGGCGCTCCCTCTGTGTTCTGCCCCCTCATGGACTGATATCTTATCTAGCATCCCATCTAAGCAGACACAAACCAGAGGAAGAGGATGATGGAAAGGTGTGTGGGGTTAGTCCTGGTAACCATGGTAACCACTCTCTGTTGTTGCAGATAAGCGGCTGAAGGAGGAGCTCCTCAGACTGTTGAACTACAAGTTCTTCAGCCGTCCACCGCCCCCCCCCAGCAGGACTCCAGTGCGTTCAGTGACCTTGGCTAGTCAGAGCGGTAAGGACTTGGTCACATGATCAACATCAGGAAGTGGACGGCAGAACATCCTGCCATTCTATGAACATTATTGGTCAGGCTGCAAAACTCATTAATCTAACGACAGTTTTTATGATCAGTGAATCTAGTTTATCAATTAAACTGGGAAGAATATACAGTAAAGGGCAATATTTGTTCATTTATCTATAGTAAGGAACCAAAAAGGAAATTGGATTAAATCACAACATGAACTTTACTGACAGGAAGATAAAGTTTACAGGAAAAAAAATGCAATTTGAGATGAAAGTCATTGTTTTTATTAATAAGGATTGAGGTTTAGAATTAAACATTTTAGAAAAAAACTCAAATGGAGATGCAGACGAGAAGCTGCAGAGATGGAGGACATGCAGAAAGAGCTCTTCTGCTTCCTCTGCTCCAGAATAGATTAGAATAGAAAATCCCTTTATTGTCACACAATGGGGAAATTCTGGTGTTACAGCAGCAAAAAGATTATAGAAAAAATAGTCACACAATTGTGGACCTTAGAGAAATGTATCAGACTAACATAACAGTGAACAGATACAATATAAACAAAAATCCTGTAAAGTGCTTTAATAATATCACACTGGAGAATAAATAACCAATATCCAGCTATGGACATTTTTACAGTAATGGATATTTGAAAATAGCAGCAACATCAGAGATGTTCAAAATGACAGCAGCAGGTTATTTAACTGACTAAGGTAGAAACTGCAGAATCAGCATGAATGAAACAACCGATTGAGGTTGTTGGGAACAGTGGTGGTTCTAGAGTCTTCCAGCTGCTGGGAGGAAGGATCTGTGATAACGCTCCCTGGTGAGATGAGATTTAATGTCTGGGGCGGTTCCTTGGGTGTGTTGTGCCACTTCACCAGAAGATTATGATATTTAAGATATATATGATACATTATGAATATTTTAAATAACTAGAACTGGAAGTTAGTTAATAGGTAATACAAATCAAGGGTAAATCTAGTTATTTGTTATGAGTTGAATTACTATAACTGTTACTTGCGTACTGATCAGGGTTTGAGCCCCTTCCCTAAAGGGTTAGACTCCTGAATCCGGCTGTTAAAAATCCAGTTGTCTTTCACCGATTTAGTAATTTAGGCTATGGCTCTTAGCAGCGTTATTAATCACCAACCAAATAAATGTCTCCGTTCATTCAGATGCTACTGAAAGAAGAATGAATCCAGTCTGAGTGATAAATTGTTCCCTGTGTAAAATAAACACAAAAGACCAAGAGTTAAAAGACAATGGTACCTTTATTAGCTACAATCACACAGTATTATATCTAATAACTAAGGAAAACAATAAACGCTACTAAAAATAAGCAGAATTAAAGAAATAAAAGGGGAAGAGGGGTTTAAGAGTCCGTTTAAAGTCTGCAGGATTTTAAGGCTTAATGCATTTAAGTGTCCTTTATAATAGCAACAGATAAAATGTAAATAAACCCTGACACACAGAGATGTTAACTGAATTCAAAACACCCAAGCAGAGCACTGATTAGCATTAAGCAGTGGAAAGGAGGGAGGGGTGCAGTTACTGTTTTTGGTTTGGTGGAGGGAAGGCCTTCAGCTCGGTCCAGTTTCTGCAGACAAGTCTTCAGTCCAGTCCGTTCATCCAGCAGCAACTCAGAGATTTGGATCAATCCGATGCAACAATAAGAGGCGATTTGCAAAGGGGTTAATTTTATAACTTTCAGCAGAAAGTTTTCAATATGGTTTGATTATTTCAGACCTCCTGTGAGGGGATTTTACAAAGTGAAGATCACACATTTCAGCAAATGTCTAAATACGAAGACAAAATGTCTAAGATGGTGAGGATCTCTAAAAGGGTCCAACAGGGGGATGCTCAGGGTTCTGGTTCATTTTCGTTGAGTTTTTCAGTTAAACTTAGAAGTTTCAGTTCTCAGTGAAAGCTGGCTGCATCTTTCATCCATATAAATATAAATATATCCTGTTTAGATTCTATTTTTTTCGGTGATCCGGTTCAGCCAGGATTCTCTTGTTTAGAAATTCCTCCTCTAATTAAATCAGAACTGAGACATCCCCATGATTTGTGCTCCATCTTCTGACACAACCACTGGTTTCTTCACCTCAGTTTCTTCTTCTGTTGCTCCAAACCTCTGAGGAGGATTTCTGCACAGCAGGCTGATGTTGAAGCATTTATATCGAAGTATTGTAATCCTACAGGTCCTTTAGTTTCTTCTTATGGGTCCTTACATTAGTCTGGTTTTATAAAGAAAATGTTTATTATACTTAAAGGTGACTTTACTGTCCTGTTTCTTTGCTTCTGATGGGAATGCTAATTCTAGTGACTAATTGCTGTCATGTCTTTTCTCTTCAGCTTTAAAATTCATGCCACAGGAAAAGTCAAAGGAGGTAAACAAATATTTGTTTCAGCTGGATTTGATGTGATTGTGAATCTACTCATCGACAGCCTTGCTTTTGGTGCCACTGCAGTTTTTGAACAGGCTCTACCAGACCGATATGGAGACTGCAGAGGGGAAGGACTGGAAGGAGGACTTTAAGGCTGTGAGGGAGCGGGAGCCTCCAGATAGCTGGGATGCAGACTTTCCTGATGGAGCCATGTCTCCACAAACTCCAGCTAACAAACCGTGGAAGGGGGCGGCCACTTTCATCCCTAAAGTCCCCTCCAAAGCCTGCTCTGCTGAGGGCAAACGGGTGAGGTTTCTAGTCCTGAATAGTTCCTCAGGGAGGATTGCTGAGGTCCTTAGATCAGTAGCTAAAGTTGGACCCCAACATTCAGACCTAAAGTATGCCCATCAGCTTGTTTATCGCTGACTGACCTGGTGATTAATGAATTGTGTTCTCCCTAGAGAAAAGAGAATAAAACCAAAGCGGAACGAAATGCTAAGCTGGTGAGTCCCGGTTAGTTTAGAGGAAATGTTTGTCTGAGTTTAACTGCTGAAGAACTTGTTGGTCTTCTTGGTTCCTGCAGCCTAATCAAATGAATATACTGGTGGAGGTCTTCAGCTCCCCCTCTGCCTTACCCGAAGACCCCGTACTCCGGAAGCAGCATCTGGAGGACCTCATGACCAAGATCCATGGCTCCTTCAGCTTCATGCAGGTGGTCCTCCATACTCTGTAAATCTAAGAAAGATACTCTTACTGAAACCTCCCACTGATGATGAGCAGGTGTCCTCCGTCAGGCTCTGCAGTGGCTCTAGCATCATGCTCAGGGTAGAAGGCTAGCACTCATGTTAGCATCGTGGTGCGTCTTTGCTCTTATGCTATGTTCAGACCCCATCCGCTGGAAGCATCAAAGAGGCTCCTGCTGCTTCATTTCTGATGCTTTTCCACATTAAGCTCAGACGTCCAGTAAAGTGTGTCCAGATGCGTCTGATGCTTCTGCTGCTCCTGTGTTCAATGCCAGAGAGCAGCTTTGCTACATTTGCTGTGATCAGTGGGTAAAAAGTAGTTTGAATCTATTTTGAGAAAGTCCACCTGAAAACATGGTCTGTGCAGTCAGTTAATCCAGATTACCATCCTGCCTTCAAAGATTATTTCTCTGTGGGAGCCGCTCAGACCCCCACTGGGAATCCCCAGCAGCAGCTGCCTCAGGCCCGCTCACCTCTTGGGGGTTTTCCCCTACTGTTGGTGGCAGCTGGAAGTAGATGTTAGCGTTTTTCCGGTATGTGGTACAAACTGCAGGCAGCAGGACAATAAAAGCGAACATATTCTGTCAGCAGGTTTCTACATTTTAAGTTAATTTAGGCGTTAAAGTGTTTCAGAGGAGTGATCATAGCGCTCTGCATCAGCAGTGCTGTGTCTGACTCCCTGCCAGCTCCCAGATCAGCTTCTCTGATTGGTTGATGTGGTGCATGCAGTAGCTAAAGTTCACGTTTTCCAACTGCAGCAGCTGCTGCTTCTGAAGTGCCTCAGAAGCTCATGATGTGCTGCTCCTGCTGCTCTAAACCCACTGCAGGACCTTTTGCTGCGCCTTGATGCACGTCAACCACTGACTTTGCATGTAAAATAGCTGCTTCTGCTGCCTCTGGCGCATGCGCCCTGAATGTAGCATTAGATTTCAGTTAGAAGTATTAAGCTCACCACTCTTCCTCTTCATCCTGGTTAGGGTATTTTGGAATGTTGGACATTGTGAAAGGTGGTCAAAGCAGTGGTGAACCATTGGCTGCTCTGGCTTGTTGATGATCTCTGGCTGCAGAGGTGGGCCACTGTGGGAAGATTCAAAGGGTTCTGCTCCAGAGATGGGGGATCTGGAGTCAACAAGTCATCTCTGTCATGCATTTCTTCTGCCCAGCCACTGAACCAGGTGAGTCAAATCTGCAGAGTGAATGAACACATGACATAGACGACTTGACTCCAGATCCCCCATCTCTGTTCTGCTCTGATGGCTGAATAAAGAAAAGCTATTGGGTAGAAGAACAGTGTCCAAATCCCTGCTTGGATCAGTTTGAGTATGGAGCTGCATTCGATCAGGATACTTCCTGCTGGTCATATTAGCTCACCTGGTCAAAGTGTGAGAATTTATGTTTTGAAGGAAAGTTGAATTAATGGATCAGTTTTGGTCAGTTCATATCCACTCCATCATAAAGCAGACCTTTATTGTTCTAGTAATGTTTACATGTCTGTTCTCTAATTTAAACAATCTGTCTTTTACAGGACTCCCTCCTGGATGGTGAGACATCAGTAACCAATGGTACACCCAGGCTAACTAGGCGTTCACCTGGAGCGCTCTCTCCTCTAGGTAACGTGAAACAAACTCATCTCCTCTTCGTTTATTAGCTTGTTTTCAGTGTAGCAGAAAGTGAGGAGAGATTTAAATTCACCTCTTATTGTCAAAAATGCATTTGGCTGTTGTCTCTTTCTTGGCAACAATGGAACTGTGACATCATACGCAATGTTGGCAACAGCAGAAGGTGGAACCCAAACCGTTGACAAAGTGGTGTCTGGCAAATGCTACGGTTGGTTGGGGAGTGGCTTACGCCGCCATTGGTTGGGGAGTGGCTTACACAGCGGTGGGCTGGGGGAGTGGCTTACACTGCCGTGGGTTGGGGAGTGGCATATATCCCAGGCCCTCATTAAATGGCATTCAATGCTAACCGCTTCGCTGCTCTTCCCTGCATGGTTTGGATAAGGATACTACATAAATCCACCACCCGGGCCACGCACACAAAGTTCAGTGTAAATGCAGCTTAACAGTGCAAGAGTGCATTACAAGCGCTTGTGATTTACTTTACTGCTTGGCCTTTACTGGCCCTTTATTTCTGCAGAACCTCCATTTTTTTTCCCCTTGTTTTTCGAAGCATTTTTTGTGAAACACAGTCTGACAAGCGCTAGAAGTTGTAGGCTTATATAGTGTCATCGGGGCGGTAATTATGTATTTCTTGGATCGCGCCTTGCGTGCATAGAGATGGACGGCATCACGTTTTGCAGGATCATTTACAGAAGTTAAGAACATTGGCCGAATCTGACGTGGTGCAGAGCTGACACAGAATAAGGAAGAAAAATCTACAATTAAAAAAGGTCAGAGGCTCCCTGAGCCTCTCCTGTTAGGAAACACGTGCTGCTCTCTGATCCACCCAGCTTTCAGTTTGTTGATGTGCTGCAGGGGTAGCAGTGCTGAGGATGGTGGGTTCTTCTTCTTGCAGGACCAGCATTCATTTAGAAACCCAGAAACATAGGATGACACCTGGACATCTCTGAGAAAGTCTCTTTGCGAATTCATCTTTGAATGAATCCCTTTCAACATTTTCTCCTGGTACCACTTTCTCGCATGAACCAACGCGGGCCAGTAAAATAGCGGCTTCACTTCAGACCTTGCTCTGAACCTTCAGTCTGTTTCCACATCAGAAGTGTTTTGGTACTTTAACCCTTTGTTGAGTCTTAGTTTGGCAGCATTCCTGCCTTTTTACATCTCATCTCTACATTTGAGTCGGGAGCTAAAGTTCTCTATTCTTAATCTCTCCTGTCAGAATAAATGCATCTCTTTCTATTGGTGAATTGTTTTTAACTGTGTATTTTTCTTTTTTCCCCCTTGCCAGCCCAGGGATGTCTGAGAAGCCCTCCTGATTTTCTGGCCAAAACTCTGCATGTAAGATGGCTTTAATTTATTGTTGGCCATGTTCTTCTGAAATGATTCATTTGATGAGGTTTGGATTTCTTTATTTCCTGCGTTCAGTCGACCCCCTTACCTCCCAGGCTGAGGGAGCGCAAAGCCAGTATGACCAGTGGGGATCAGAGCCTGGAGACCAGTGACCTGGAGCCCTCTGTGAAGCACCAGTACCAAGTACCGCCAACATGCCTTTTGGTAGTCATGGATTGTTTTTGTGTTGTTTTTATTTAGTCGCTTGTTCTATCTGGTCTTGTGTCAGGAGTCGCTCCAGCTGGCTGAAAGGAAGCGGCATTCCTCACCGCCTCTGTACCACCGGGAGGCTCTAGTATCTGGCCAGGAAGAGAAGAACTGTTCACATGTAAGCTGGAATCTAACCAAAGACCTTTTTAATCAATGGATGAATGTGGAATCACTGATTCTTCTTTAGACCCCAGGAAGTGACTCAGGGAAGCAGTCCCCCTGTAATGGGCTGAGGTCCAACACCTCCACTCCACCCCAGGCAGAGTCCTTCTCCACCCCTCCAATGAGGAGAGCTCTCACTACGTCCCAGTTCCAGAACATTCACTCGGTAAGGTCCATCCAGTGGCCCAGTCCACATGGATAATCCCCATGGGTCCACTAAGCAGCGCTGTAAGTGTGGCAGTATGCATGCTGGGGCATTGTGTGATGCTATGACACTGCTAGGCCATCCAGATGACAGGCGTGGGCTTTGTTCTGAGTTTGAAGTTTGAATTTGCAAAATCTCTAATATTTAACAAAAAATACTTAGTTAAGCAAATTGTGCATTCATAACATGTAAGCGAATCACTGTCCCCCAGACATCCGCGGTTATATTATTTCTATTTATATTTTTTTTATCACAGCGGAGCGTGTATGATGTCATCTGTGAATGTCTCTGACCAAACAATCAGATAAGGACTTCACGAGGGTGGCCCGGGGACCCGACGTCCTCTAGTGGGCCCTGTGCTCACTGCCTGGCACTGTGGAGCTCGATTGGCATTTGCCACAGAACACCGGAATTGACAAGTCGGCCACTGGCGCCCTGTGCTTTTCACAGATGAGAGCAGGTTCACCCTGAGCACATGTGACAGACGTGAAAGGGTCTGGAGAAGCCGTGGAGAACGTTATGCTGCCTGTAACACCGTTCACCATGACCGGTTTGGTGGGGGGTCAGTGGTGGTCTGGGGGGGCATATCCATGGAGGGACGCACAGACCTATACAGGCTAGACAACGCCACCCTGACTGTCATTAGGTATCGGGATGAAATCCTTGCACCCATTGTCAGACCCTATGCTGGTGCAGTGGGTCCTGGGTTCCTCCTGGTGCATGACAATGCCCGGCCTCATGTGGCGAGAGTATGCAGGCAGTTCCTGGAGAATGAAGGAATTGATACCATTGCTATGCCCCCACGCTCGCCTGACCCAAATCCAATAGAACACCTCTGGGACATTATGTTTCCATCCATCCTACGCCGCCAGGTTGCACCTCAGGCTGTCCAGGAGCTCAGTGATACCCTGGACGCCATCCGTCGTCTCATTAGGAGCATGCCCCGACGTTGTCAGGCATGCAAGCATACATGCAGGTGGGGCCATAGAAATGATTGAATACCATTTGGAGTTGCTGCAATGAAATTTCAGCAAAATGGACTAGCCTGCTGCATCATTTTTTACTGTAATGTTTGGGGTGTCTTTGAATTCAGCCCTCTGTAGATTGATAATGTTCATTTCCATCAAATGATGTGGCATCCTTTTTGTTCCTAACACATCACCCAGTCCATATCAGGATAAATAAACAGCAGGACTTTTTGCCCCATTGAAAACTGATGTGTTTTCAAAGTGTTCCTTCATTTTTTTTGAGCAGTGTAATATCACACCTTGTTACAATCTCCAGTGTTTTCGTTTTGTTCCTGACCTAAGGATTCATCACTCTTTGCCCGGCCCCTGGGGCTCCTTTGCCCTTGGCTCCTGAAGGACATGTTGAACAGTTTCCCTCAGAGCAAACGGATCAAAAGAGGGAAAACTGGGATGAACTGAACAAACTGCCTCTCTGATCTCCCAAAGCACTTTGGCTGCTGTTAAACTCATTAACTCACTGCGGTGCTGAAGCGTCTTAAAGCATCCTGTGTTGGTTGAAATGTCGCTCAGCTTCTCCAGCATTCTCTTCTCGGTCCTTTATTTCCTGCAGGTCTTCAAAATGGCTGCATCCTTACCCCACAACGGAGAGCTGCACTACAAATCCCATGGTGCAGTCTGCTCTGGGCCCAAGTACAGCACTGCCAGTACCCAGACCCCGCCAGAGTTCGCCCCCCCAGATGATGAGCTCCTGATGGGTAGGTGTGGAGCGATGTGTTTCCCCTGAGGTTTTAGGTGATGCTCTTCATGTCTGGCTCTTCTCTTCCATGCAGGGTACCAGTCAGACTACTCTGCCATTAATGGTGGACAGATCTTCCCGTCCCCCGGCTTCTCCGCTCCATCCTACACCAGAGGATCTGTCAGAGGTATGGCACCTGGTGACAAGGGAGCGCCCCACACCTTTTGGTCCTCTGGGTGCCAAGGTATCGCCCCTCAACTCCCCTCCTCTTCCTCACTGCGTGGTATCTCCTCTGCTTACGGCCAAGCTCCTCAGGTCTCCATGACTGTTTTATTCTGTGTTTCTCCCTGCAGGAGGACCCTATGCCCCCCCACCTCATCTCAGGGACTCTGGCCCTCTTCTCTATGCGGCTAAAGTAAGTCCTTATCTTCCTGTTCAGATTGCTTACGGTCTAAAACGGTCTGGCCTCCTTCCATGCTGATGTGGACCTCTGACCGTGGTCCCATCGGGAATAGATCAGTGGTTAAGTTTTACTCCCCTGCATGTTTAACATTAACCTGACAACAGCCAGATGCATGTCTCGCTCCGCCTAGCTCCACTCACATACATCTGGGACACCGCCATAGGAATTGCCTTTACTGAAGGCTGGGCCTTATCAAAACTCCTTGCATATGATTGGAGAAGCCACTTGTCTTTCATCTTTATCTACGTGCTATTTCAACCACTCACACCGAAGCTAACCCGTGACGCTGTGAGAGCTACACAGGAAAAAAACAAAACAGAACAGCCGACATCTTGGATATAGCAACAGTGGAATCAGCGCAATGTCGGTAAATGATCAATGTCGTTTGTGCCATGAAAAGGTGCGGATAAAAGGCAACATTGTGCACAGCAGACTTAATTTAAAAAAAAGAAGCCAACCAAAAAAGTATAGACGAACGACTTACAGAACTCGCTTCTCCACTACGTCACATGCAGGACACACCCGCCCTGCGTCCTGATTGGGGTTAAATTCGGTTGGGGAAATCACCTTCAATGAGCGGTGTCCCAGATGTATGTGAGTGGAGCTAGGCGGAGCGAGACATGCATCTGGCTGTTATCAGGTTAGTTTAACATGTCTGTCTGCTGTGGAACAGTTGATTATAGAGGCTGTGTATGACCCTGACCTCTGACCCCTCCATCACTATATAGAGCAGGGCAATGTTGTGACAGTTCATGGTTAAAAAGCTCAGTTCAGTTCACTCAGGTGGAAATGAACTGGCTAATGTTCATTGTTCACTTTTTCAACAAATTAACTTAGTTCCCGAACCTATAATTGAACTAGCTGAAGTTAATTTGGTAAATGAAGCCTCAATCCTCCACAATAGAAGCTTATATTTCCCCTCTTTAATTTTGTAGGGAAATAATTAAATTTCAAATCATTCTGGCTTAAACATGTATATAAATTTACTCATTATCAGACCATATTTTCCCAAAAGTTAGAAATTTCTATTAAAAAAAAAAAAATCCTGTCTTAAAATGTGTTTTTTATTTCCTGTTATCTTATACAGGCCAGTTAGTTATACATCAGCCTGAACACCTAAATTCGACCAATTCTATATCAACTGGCAATCAAATTTTTTCGGTCATTAGCATCTTGGTTCATATGTTGCAGCTAATATACGCAATGGTTGAAATAAGAATCAGAATCCTTTCCTTTCCCATTGAGTTGCGTCCCAGTGTTCACGGGGATGGACGTCTGTGTCTTCAGCAGCCGTAGAGCTAACAGAACTGGCAGCGTTGCGAGGCAAGGGCTCAAACATGTACGGCTGGAAGCCTTCTACACCAAACCAAGCTTCTGCCTCCCTGGCGTCCTCTTCCACAACATCTTCATCCCCGCTTTCCTCCTCTAAATGAAAAAAATGGATGACGGAGGAGACTCATCCCTGACCTCCGACACAAAACTCTCCTCCTCTTGCATGTTTCCGCTGGTGTAGGGTCTAACACCTAAAACACTGTAAAACAAGGAAAGAAAGGCACAGTCGGAATTCTTTTTACTCGTGAGGAGAGTAGGAAGAGACTGTGCAGTTACAATCTCCACCCCACTCTGCTGGTCTTCAGCTTTCTCCTCACTATTAAAGTCACGGGAGTCCCTAGTTAAACAACCTGAGGTTGCATTAAAGGAAAGGGAAACAAGATAGACAATTCAATTTGCAGCCTCAGTGAACAGGTCAATTTGCATTTAAATGTCTTGCGGTCAAATGGTCCGAGAACGGCTGGTTTCGTTAAGCTGGATGAATACTTCCTGTGAGTTGACCTATACTGCTTGTGCAACACCTCTCTGGAACAGTAATGTCACACATTATACATTATAAGAACAAACATTAAGTATCTTATACATAATTATTTCAACATTTCCCCCCTGTTTATGGTGTATGTCAAATGATCAAAATAATACAGATATCACTAAGCAGTCACTTGAAAGGTGATTTTTTTACCATCAGCTCATACTATAATGTAGATACATTCGCTTACACGTGGAGAAGCTACAAGTTCCCTCATGGCGGGCAAAAAACTGTTCCACATTCTGATCATCATTGTCACCTTCTTCACCTGCAGAGTCTGTGTGGGTGATGAGCGGATACATCTCAAGCTGCTGCTGCGGAGAGGAAATAGCCGTTGAAATAAGCCTCTGAATGAGGCTTCGAATGCAGGGAATTAGACAGCAGTTGCACAGGGTCAAGATGGCGGCAAACACAGCTATGGACACCAAGGACCGATATTTGCCAAACGTGTCCAAACATGAGTCCCACATAGATGTGTCCACGCCGGAATGCTCTTTCATTTTACCATTCAATGACCAGAGGCCCTCCAGGGCTATGGTCAGGCTGCCATTTGAAGCTGTAGTATTAGTAGTATTGCTTGCCGAATATAGCACAGACTCAGCCTTTTTCTGCTAACATGTCTAAAGCTATTCTATTTTGGAAAGCCATAAATTAAGTCGCAGCCACTTGTCCATGTACAGCTTCAAAACCACCAGCATCTCCAACAATTATAAAATGGGGGATCACCCGAATTAGAAGGACTCATTTAAGCCCATTTAATCATTTCAAAGCCTCGTCATATCTTTGGTACAAAAAACTTTCCATCTACTCTTTATAATCACTTTCTTTACACCTTCTATTCTACATTGCATGTCCATCAAAAATTGCTTCTAGCACTCTGCTCCCTCTTGCGTTTCACAAACACATCCTCCCTCATCTGAATCGCATATCTCTTTGAAAAGAGAGGTTTTAGTTTTTCTTCCTTTGATACTTCTTCCCCACCTACAGTGCCTTCTTCTTCTCCGTCCCGTTGCCTTCTAGCATCTTCCCCACTCATTATCTTCATCCCTGTGAAACATCAGTCTTTTCTTTTTCCTTCGCTTTTTTTAGTTCTACAAAATCCATATGTATTATTTGAAACGGATATGTGGGAGAGGGAAACTTCCCACGGTTAGGTCTTAGATTTCCTTGTGGATTGTGTTTAGCGCATGTTAGACATGTTCTACAAACAATTTTTGAACGGTTGTTAAAGCCATATGTTGTATAATGTTGATCAACCTGTCCTACCATCTCTCCTGTTGAGACATGTGTAACACCAAGGCTCAATATAGCTGCTGCTTTGAATACGGAGGAGCTGCTGTTCCCACAGGGTCTACCCTTTAGAGTAGTACACTACAGGTTTGAGCTTATCACCATGAGGCTGTAACAACAGAGGTCATAAATCTAGCTTTACCGTCGACTGTTTGGATGAATGGTTTTTGATAATTTGGTAGAGCTAAGACAGTTGCTGAGAATAGTTCTGCTTTAGCTCTGTGAACTGCTGTTCTGCTTCTGTGGTCCACTAGATTGTCTCTGACATAGGCATTGATATGTCATAAATAAGGATTAGGAGAAGCTGAGTTTGTTTCTGCATAATGTGGAATCCAAGCTCTGCAGTAATTGCACAATCCTAAAAAAGACATTTGTTCTTTACTGGCTTACGCTCACTTGCTATTACAGTTTTTCCCTTTTCTTGTATCTTTTTTACCTTCTTCTGAAATAACATGGCTCAAGCAACAGACTTGTTTCTGCACCCAATAAATTCTTCATAACTGGTTTTATACTTTCCTTTGCTTCACATTTTAGCAGATATTTCTTTATTTTTGGCCTATATTGCGATTTAGGAACTACATTAACTGGATCTACAGTTGCCAATAGTCCTGAATCAGTTGGTCCCGTAGACCACAAAGCATTTGGGATATCTTTTAAATCATTTTCATCAGATTTTGATTGCAAAGAATGCTGAGTTATTTTTACTCATGCTAAATCTGGGACCTGGGGTTTTGCATCGAACAGAGTTTTATAAGGCTGTTTCCATAGTAGGGAACAGATGGGCATGGAGCAAAGACGATAAGCATGTTGCAAAAAACACAGGAGGATTTTGTTGCAACATCATAACATTTTCTATTCGTACAGCCTTCACACCACCCCCCCCCCCCGCGTGGGGAAAATTGCAATGCCTAATTTTTCCTTCCTAGCAGATTAATGGGGTGAGTTGGTGATATTACTAAAGAAGCATGCAACCTTTTTCCTGTTTGAAGGTCTTCTATTTCTATTACCCTGGACAAGTCTAACTGCCTGTCCATAAATTGTAAGTACTATTTGTTTTGTTTTTTTCTTTTAATGCATTCAATGGCTCCCATGCTCCACTGTTTTTAAAGGCTCTGGATTTGCTCTTGCCGCCCCTGCAGTCTCTTCCCAAATCTGATTGGAACACTCCCCAAACCAATGTTCAGGTTACCCACAATTCCAGCATCCCTCATCTGTTTTTACTGGTCTAGGCTGAAAGCCCCCTCGGCCCCTAGGACCGCCCCGGCCTCCTCGATGCCTTCGAGGGTTCCAGTGGCTTGGAAAGAATATTTCTTCTGGGTCACATCTAGAATCGGCCCAGAATATTTATGCCTCCCCCTCCAGACGCACCACCTCCCTTTTTAGCATATTTTTTGGCATTGCTGTGGTTCCATTAGGCCATGGGCGTAGTTTGCATAGGGACCATAGGGACATGTCCCTACCAAAGTTTTGGACCGACCTACTTGTCCCTATGTAATAATTGCATGTTGGCAACATGGTTGCAGCAGTGGTTTTTTCCTCTCGGAGCTCCTCTGCCTGGTAGCTGCAGCTGCCTGCTCTTTCCTGTATCTTTCCCATAGCAGCGCATCAACTGTGCTGCACTGTTTAACTCCACTCTCTGATTTTTGAGTGATCTTTTTCTAGGCTGTATGTGTGCGTGCGTGTGTGCTTGGAGCGCGCAAAAAAGACACTAGAGTACGCTGGAATTACCAAAATTATTGGGCTATGAAACTAGTCCCAATTAAAAAACTAAATATTTACGCTAAAACAGGCGAAAGCTTCTGATTGCAGTTCTGTAAAGAAGCAGGAGAGAGTTTGGATTTGTGGAACTTGAAAAATGAAAGTAACCAAAGTTAGGATTTCTTTTCTCAAACTAAATATTCTGACTCAGACAGGAGTTCAGAAAACTGCTGTTAAAATGAACAAAGACTGTAAACTATCAACATTTCTGATTCCCTTTCACCAATATTTCTATTAATGTTTTCATTTTTAAGGCAGTTCAGGTATAAATAACAGGTTTTATTTCTTTTATAGAACATAACATGAGAAGGATGCTAAAGATCTGCTCATTTTTGTTTTCCACATAAAAATAGTTCTATTTAATTGATTCTACTTCTAGAAATAGGATAAAGACAAACAGAGGAACTCTATTTACAGTGATTCTATTTTTCTAGATTTCCACACGGTCCATAAGTAAATTAATACAAACATTAATGTCTGGTAAATAATGCTAGAATCTGGCTGTTTATTTTGGATAATATTACATTACAGATAAGATAGTATTATACTGTCTTTTATGATTGTTAAAAGTGATTTTATATTTGAATAAACTTAGGCTCATTCTGTGTTTGTAGATGATGCCACTAAAAAAGAAAATAGACATAAGGAGCTATTTAAACAGTCAGTCAGCAGCAATATAGGATGATGATAAAAGGTTGTGTTACATTTAATCCTTTACTACTAAAAACTCACTTGTACAATAGAAACATTATATGATTGTAGGAAACAGATATAATGCTGCAGGGCAGCCTCAGGGTGAAGCAGCTGCCCTTCACTGCTGCATGATGGAAGAAATGTGTTTGGAAAGTTACCATAAAATTAGGGCTGCAACTAATGATTATTTAGCAAAGTGATTAATCCGTTGATTTTTTTTTTTTTCCGATGAATTTATTAATAATCAGATCAACCAAAGGTTCCTTAAAGATTTTTTACTAAATTAAATCAGGTGAAACAAACGTTTCCTATTGAAGTGTTCTGAATGGAAAATATTGACAGACAAAAACTTTTTTTTTTTTTATATCTTAAATGCAAAATGTTTACTTTTTTTTTTTTAACAATCTTGGTATAATTCCTGCTCTAAGTGGGTTGGTCTGTCGGCTAAAGGCACATTTTAGTTGCCCTATACTCCAGTTAATGATTAATCAATTACTAAATTAGTTGACGATTATTTAAAGAATTGATTAATATGATTGTTTTAGCCCTAGATAAAATGCATGAAATGGGCGACACAGTAACCAATGAAACTGAAGATCCAAAGTGTCCCTCCAAAGTTGAAATCAAACCTACGCCCTTGCATTAGGCCTTGCCAGTTTAAGTAATTATTTATTTTTTTAGTTGTTTTTAACCCACTCTGAGATATGTGGCTCGAAACTTTCCATTAACATATTTTAGTTGCTGCTGCTATGGTGTTTCATTTCCATTATACTGCTGTAAAATCTATACTCCTTTTCAAAACGAATGAACTCGTCTACGTTTTCTCCCGTTTTTTTATTTTATGGACCCTAAATGTCTATAATCCTCCCTCCTGCGGAAAACTTCGGGCTGCGTCTGCCACAGCTTTTCTAACTTCCGCAGACTGGAAACTGATTGTTGGAGGCTGCTGATCTCCTACATCAGGATTTGCGACATTCTGCAGCATATATAAAATCCTTTTGGCAGGTATGTAGATAATGGAAGATCTAATTTACTCGGTTCATCCAAGTCTGGATACAGATTTGGAATCTGCCTGGGGGTTAAGGGATTATATGTTCGCTACCATAGTTTATATGTCCTATTTTATCACAGACCATCCCAGGGGTCTGTTCCCCTATTAGGACTGTTTTATCTTGCATGAACAGAGTCTAGAATCCTTCAGGTCTTTTCCCTCAGTCAGGTTTTTCACTTAAACCTACTCACGGAATTTACAGGACTCCGCCGTCCTATTTACACAATTTACAGGACTCTGCGGTCCTCCTGTGTGCCTTTCTCCCAGGGAACCCAGGGAACAGGGATGAATCCAGTCCCGTCAAAGGTTCTGAAGGACTTAACGGTCCTGCTGTGGCCAGTCTTTCTGGATTTCACCCACATCCACTGGAATCAACAATGTGTTGGCATCCGCCTCGAAGGACCAATTTAATGTCAGGTCTAACACCTAAAACACTGTAAAACAATGAAAGAAAGGCAGAGAGTCAGAATTCTTTTTACTCGCGAGGAGAGTAGGAAGAGACCGTGCAGGTACATCTCCACCCGACTTTGCCGGTCTTCAGCTTTCTCCTCACTATTAAAGTCAGGGGGGGTCCCTAGTTAAACAACCTGAGGTTGAATTAAAGGAAAGGGAAACAAGATAGACAATTCAATTTGCAGCCTCAGTGAACAGGTCAATTTGCATTTAAATGTCTTGCGGTCAAATGGTCCGAGAACGGCTGGTTTCGTTAAGCTGGATGAATACTTCCTGTGAGTTGACCTATACTGCTTGTGCAACACCTCTCTGGAACAGTAATGTCACACATTATACATTATAAGAACAAACATTAAGTATCTTATACATAATTATTTCAACAGCTGTGCATAGCGTTCATTGACAGTGTTGTTTCTAAGTCATCAATTCAGCGCTACTTCGTCCCAATGGAAATACCCATTAGGAACCTATTAGCACTAAGTTGCTAACTGGTTAGCAAGATGCTTACGACAAACCGGCCACAGCTAAACTTGCTTGCGGACCTCTCGCCACAACAATCCCACCCCCTTGATAAACGACCAATAGCATTCACTTTATTCACTTGTGTGAAGTCATGCACCACTCGGGAGAATTCAGAAATGCAACAGTTGGAACAGCCGCTTCCCTACGACTTTAAATATGATAATGTATAGAAAGAAATGGAAAATCCTGGATACAGTCCAGGTTTAATGGATGTCCAGTGAAGCCAAGTCAGGTTCTGCTGAAAGGATTTCTTCTGTTCCTCATTCAGTAGCAGATATTTCCACAGATAGCTTGGATGCTTTATTTCCATGTGTTGATTTAAAAGTGGGCATGGCTCACGTACAGAGCAGTGACTGAGGACGACTGTAATGGATGATTCTGCAGAACATGTAAGGTGAATCGAATATGTAGAGAAAATGAACTTTCAGATGAATTTTAACTTTTATTAGTAATCTGAAAATGTTAAGTTGTGTTTTTTTTTTTTTTTTTTTTTACATTTCAACAAACTGATAAAAAAATAAAAACGATAAGAACTCAGCAGATGGCCGCTCACACTGAGCCTGGTTCTGCTAGAGGTTTCTTCCTGTTCAAAGGGAGTTTTTTCTCTCCACTGTTGCTACAAGCATGCTTAGTGTGAGGGATTGCTGAAGAGTCAATGAGTCGATGCATCAACTGGTTTTACTTAGATTGAAAACTTTGAATCAATGTGACTGGATGATCTGGTGATCTGGAAAGTGCTTTAAGATGACGTGTGTTGTGAATTGGCGCTATGGACATAAACTGAATTGAATTAAATAAGAAATGATTACTTAGAATTTCTGATTGTGAGTAATAAATTTTTGAACTGCATCTTTTCAAACTTTCTGCTCCTAAATTCAGAAGAACAGTGAAGTCACCACAACTATTAAAACAGAAGCTTTTAGATGTAATCAGCTCTTTACAATGATCTGGCCAGGGGACCCAGTCGCCGCGGCTAGGGACCCGGTCGCTTCACTGCAGCTGTTGGTTATTGGTACAACCAGAGATGGAACAGATGACGCCCTAATATTCATGTTAACATAGTTTAAGGTTGAGAATAAATGCTAATTACAGTGTGAGGCATGGCGGTGGCTGCAGGGATTTCTGTGGAGTTCTTCCTAAAGAATCTGCCCTTTTTTTTTTTTCCCCCCCCAGGACTCTGGATATCAGCACATGTTCAGACGAGGAGGAGGCAGACATGGCTGCAATGGTACGAACACAAACCATTTTCTCAGTGAGAGTAACAGCTTAGCCAGCAGACTCTTTAGGCCTGACTGTAGATCTGCACCTAGTTTCAACAGTATGGTTGGAACAGAATAAGCAGCGGGAACCTCCAACCTGTGAGAAAACGATAGCATTTTCTTCTAATAGCTGTGAGAGCAACTCTTAGAGGCTGTGCTAGCAACTCATGTTGGCTAACATTAGCTAAGATCAGTCATGATTGTTATTATTCACTATCAGATCTGTGCTGGGAAACCCTGATCTGTGCCACGAAACCCCGATCTGCACAAGCAGATATTAATCCAGGTCACTATAAATACTGTAATTATAGGAGTATTTTTCTATCCTTGAATCACTAAAGACTAGTTTTGGTCTTTTATAAAGTAAAATCGAGGGTGAACTGGATGTATATCGGGTAGCGCAGATAAGCTGATGGTACAGATCGGATAATGACGATGTTGGCTAACCTGCCTCTGTTGGCCCTGCCTCCATCTGCTCTGCTGGTAATAGACCTCATGTGTCATTTTATCTTGGGCAGGATGAGGGTGTCTCTACCCGATCCGCCCCTAGAGCGCCATCTGTCCTACGCATGCACAAACAGATTATCTTCCTATCTTCTTAGCCTTTGGAACCTTACTGCGACGGCTCTGAGCATGTCCCATGATGACGTCATCACGCAATACAATGGAGAGAATCGAAAGCGTTCAATACTTTCTATATGATGTAGTTTAACATTCTTTAATGTTTTAAGTATTTTCAGTACCGTTATTACGTCGTTTTCGGCGAGCTGTATCTGTTCGGGCACGCGGAGGATGGATGCCGCTTCCAGGACAGACCGGGTAGTGACAGAGCGACCTGTACCTTCTACAGTAGACACGCCTCTTTCTCTTCTAGAAAATATTGCTGAGATGTTAAGCTCTAACAGGAACACGCAACAATGGCGTCACTCATCAAGTTTAGATTTAAAGGACGACTCAGAATAAACTTTTAGCACTTTTTATTGGAACATTTTTTAATTCTAGGGTTTTATAAAGGTGCTGATTAGCTCTATTTAGCAGGATGCAGAGAAGATGGACCCTGAAGTAACCAAGAGGTCTCAGTGACACAGGAGTTGGTTTAATTCTGCTGCATTTCAAACAGGAAATGTTCCTCTGACCGTCTGCACTGTGAACCGATATTAACTTCCTCTTTCCCTTTGTGCAGCAGCCTGGAGTGACTCTTCCCCGGTGAGCAGCCCCGACAGGGATGGAGCGTTTACCGTGGTGGACTCGGGTCACGGGGATTCCCTGTCCGTGTCGACGGTGGAGGTGCCACTGACGCCGCACAGCCATCCGCCTGCCGCCTTACTCCCCATGCCTCTCTACCCGCTCTCCCAGCCGCTGCGCGTGGCCTTCACTGCCTCTCGCACCGCCAACTTTGCACCAGGAAACCTTGACCAGCCTATAGTGTTTGACCAGCTGCATAGCAACCTGGGGGAGATGTACGACGCCCACATCGGCCGCTTCACCTGTCCTGTGAACGGGACCTACGTGTTCATCTTTCACATCTTGAAGCTCGCCATCAACGTTCCCCTCTACGTCAACCTCATGCGTAACGAGGAGGTGATGGTCTCTGCGTATGCTAACGACGGAGCCCCCGACCACGAGACCGCCAGCAACCACGCCATTCTGCCCCTCTTCCAAGGAGACCAGGTGTGGCTCAGGCTGCACCGCGGTGCCATCTATGGCAGCACATGGAAGTACAGCACATTTTCAGGCTTCTTACTTTATCAGGAATGAAAGATTAGAATGAGGGTTGGTGTTTCACTAAGGTTTCAGGACCTACTCTGGTTTTCCCCTCTGCAAAAGGCTAAAACTATGTGCTAGTATCTGGTGCTGTCACACAGAAGCCATTATTTTTTTTTTTTAGATCAAAGTTGAAAGTAGTCGTCATAAAACCATGCTATACTTCACCTGCACAGCCTGTAGCCTTGACCTCCCAGTGACTCCTATGCAATGTTCCTGATCGATTTTCTGGAAGGCGTTTGGTAATCTAGAAGCAGCTGCATGGGTCGCAGCTTTCTGCCGTAGAAGGCATGACGATGAGGGGGGGGGGGGGGGGGGGGGGGATGCTGGTGTTGGTGGTGGGTGTGGTGCCGTACACATGAGACAAGAAATGAGCACCGACATGCCTTTTGTGGAATACAGGAGGTTTCTTGTTGTGCCTGAATAAAAGATGAGCAGCAAACTGTTTTTGTTTTTATTGAAAGACTGCTGGTGGTTTTTCATGTATTAGTTTTCTTCCACTAACCAACAACTGCTTACCATCAAAGTTTTCTCCTCCAATACGTCCAGGTGCTGCAGAATCAAACCTAATGTGTGAAGTAAAAAATGTTTGTCTGTTCTTAGCCTCACAGGCTCCAAACGAAGGTCATGAGAGATGAGAATGAGTCACACAGCCTCCTTCATGGCATGAAGGAGAGGACTGCTGTTATTAGGAGATCCATCTGGCCAGTGGAAGATATATTAACCTAACGGGGAACGGCCTTGATGAACTCAATGGTTTTTCCTCCAAATGTTCAAGTGTGAGAAAGTTCTTTATGCAGGGGGTGGGTTGGTTCCCCTGGTGGGGAGTGTGTGTTGGGATTTTTTTAAGGTATAAATGTACAGGTCCCTCTCAAAATATTAGCATATTGTGAATTATTTTCCATAATGTAATGATAAAACTTGAACATATATTTTAGATTGCACACTAACTGAAATATTTCAGGTATTTTATTGTCTTAATACGGATGATTCTGGCATACAGCTCATGAAAACCCAGAATTCCTATCTTACAAAATTAGCATATCATGAAAAAGGTCTCTAAATGAGCTTTGCACCTAATCACCTGCAAAAGACTCTTGAGGCCTTTAAAACTCCCAGCCTGGTTCATCACTCAGAACCCCAACCATGGGTCGGACTGCTGACCTGACTGCTGTCCAGAAGGCCATCATTGACACACAAAAGCAAGAGGGGATGACACAAAGATAGGTCCGTCTGAGGATGTTCCATCAATTTGAACCTTATTTTTGCAGCTGATTTACAGCCGTAAGGAAAAGATGACTGAAACACAGGCCAAAAAAAAAATCTCTGCCTTTTGTAGGACTTTAATGGTTTTACAGAAAGTGTTTTACTTTTCCAAATATTCCTGTTTTTATTCTTGTTTTCCCTGAATCACTTTACTTTGCAGCTAATATTAATTAAAACTATTACTGTTACGAATAAACAGTAATTTGTACCATTTGTGAGTTAATTTTTAGTCTGTATTATTAACCCCCGATCCAGAACATTCTATGGAGTAGAGCCTTGGGTGGTTTGACTGCATAGTTTAAAAAAGGAGCGCACCAAATGAACCGGTTCTTTTATTTTATAGGAAAAAAACAATGTCCTTAAATGCAGCGAACGCAGCTGAAAGCTCGTTTGGATTCATGAAGCGTTTCCACACATTAGCAAACTATCGCTACTGTAACTGGATACTGATACCTGCTGGACATTTACAATCACTACGGCAGCCTCTGACTAAAGAGGCGCTGATTGGATGACAAAATGATTTAAGCTGTTTGCTATAATGGATTATGTCATATGTTTAATATTTATAGATGCAATACATAAATGTGAACATATAACAGGAAAATAATGATCATATTGTTCTTTTAGAAAGACCTGAGTATTTTGTTGGAATTAAAGGAACAGCACTAGACTGGTTTAAATCTTATCTTTCTGATCGAATTCAGTTTGTTCATGTTAATGATAGATCTTCAACACGCTCAAAGGTTACCTGTGGAGTACCACAGGGATCAGTGCTAGGACCAATTCTCTTTACTTTATACATGCTCCCAATTGGTAGAGTTATTAGACAGCATGGGATTAATTTCCACTGTTATGCTGATGATACCCAGCTATATCTGTCTATAATCCAGATGAAGCTAACCCATTACATAGATTACAGGCATGTCTGAAGACATAAAAACCTGGATGACTCTTAACTTTCTGCTTCTGAATGCAGACAAAACAGAAGTTATAGTCTTTGGACCAGAGTCTTTGAAAAAGAAGCTGATTAGCCAGTCACTTCATTTGGATGGGATTAAACTGATTTCAAATAATAAAGTAAAAAATCTTGGTGTTATTTTTGATCAGGACCTGTCATTTAAATCCCATATCAAAGAGGTTTCTAGAATTTCCTTCTTTCATCTGAAGAATATTGTAAAAATGAGAAATCTCCTGTCCAGGGGTGATGCTGAGAAACTAGTCCATGCATTTGTTACTTCAAGGCTGGACTATTGTAATTCTTTACTATCAGGAAGTCCACAAACTGTAGTTAAAAGCCTTCAGCTGATCCAAAATGCTGCAGCCAGAGTTCTGATGGAAATTAAAAAGAGAGATTATATCTCTCCTATCCTGGCTTCTCTTCATTGGCTTCCTGTTAAATCAAGAATAGAATTTAAAATCCTCCTTCTCACATATAAAGCCTTAAATGGCCAAGCTCCATCTGATATCAGAGATCTGATTGTTCCTTATGTTCCTAACAGAGCACTTCGCTCTCAATCTGCAGGTTTACTAGTGGTTCCTAGAATTTCTAAAAGTAGAATGGGAGGCAGATCTTTTAGTTATCAGGCTCCTCTCCTGTGGAACCAACTACCAGTTTTAGTCCGTGAGGCAGACACCCTGTCTACTTTTAAGGCTAGGCTTAAAACTTTCCTTTTTGATAAAGCTTCTAGTTAGAGTGGCTCAGGTTATCCTGAGCTATCTCTATAGTTATGCTGCTATAGGCTTAGACTGCTGGAGGACATAGGGACCCCTTTATCATCGTTCTGCTTCATTCTATCTCTATTCTCCCACTCTGCAGAATCTGTTAGTTCAATCTCTAACGTTCTGCTCTCTCTGCTTTTTCTCATAGTAGCTTAATCTGGTCTCTTCCTGTTTGGCTGTGACTCCATCCTGGAGAGAAATATCAGCTGTGCTGCTGCCATCAACACCTTTGTTTATAGATGCTGGAGCTTGGCCTGTTTTCCAGTGTAGTCCTGTTTCTCTGACTGTGAATAACTGGATGTGCTCTCTTCATCCTCTGACATGGGAGCTGGCTCGGAGCTCGTCTGCCTGGCTGTGTGTTTCCTTTTACAGCTGCTTTTTGTATCTCTGCTTCTGTCTCCTTGAACCCCAGTCGGCCTCAGCAGATGGCCGCTCACACTGAGCCTGGTTCTGCTGGAGGTTTCTTCCTGTTCAAAGGGAGTTTTTCCTCTCCACTGTCGCTACAAGCATGCTTAGTGTGAGGGATTGCTGAAGAGTCAATAAGTCGATGCAATCAGCTGGTTTTCCTTGGACAGAATTAAATCAATCTGACTGGATGATCTGGTGAAATGGAAAGTGCCTTGCGATGACATGATGTGAATTGGAGCTATAGAAATAAACTGAATAGAATTTAAAATATAATATATAGTGTTGACTAGAATTTATTTAAAATGTCTACAGTAGAAACAGCCAACTAAGAGTAAATTTGAAGGTCATTGATGATGTCACGGGCTCGACACACAGCTAGACCAGCGAAACCAAAAAACCAACCTGAGGTAAAAATCAAAAAGGAGCAGAGATCCAGAGTTAGCTCCCAGCTTCAGCTGCTGCAGCTAGAAACTACTGATTATGGCTAAAATCATGATGGACTCAGACCTGAACCTTCAGAGGCTCAGAAAGAAAGTTACTGAGTCAGACTTTGATCACCTGAAGAACATCTCCAGGATTAAAGGCCTGATGACCTGCAGGATCTAGAAAAACTCTTTCAAGCATTTATCTATAGTAGAATTGATCACTGCAACAGAGTCTGCATAGGTTCAACTAAAAGGTCCATCAGAGACTGAAGCTGATCTAGACGCTGCTGCCTGCGTCCTCACTAGAACTATAGAAAGTAGATCAGACAGCTGATCCAGATAGTGCTGCCTGCGTCCTCACTAGAACTATAGAAAGTAGATCAGACAGCTGATCCAGATGCTGCTGCCTGCTTCCTCACTAGAACTATAGAAAGTAGATCAGACAACTGATCCAGATGCTGCTGCTTGCGTCCTCACTAGAACTATAGAAAGTAGATCAGACAGCTGCTCCAGATGCTGCTGCCTGCTTCCTCACTAGAACTATAGAAAGTAGATCAGACAACTGATCCAGATGCTGCTGCTTGCGTCCTCACTAGAACTATAGAAAGTAGATCAGGCAGCTGATCCAGATGCTGCTGCCTGCGTCCTCACTAGAACTATAGAAAGTAGATCAGACAGCTGATCCAGATGCTGCTGCCTGCGTCCTCACTAGAACTATAGAAAGTAGATCAGTCAGCTGATCCAGACGCTGCTGCCTGCGTCCTCACTAGAACTATAGAAAGTAGATCAGGCAGCTGATCCAGATGCTGCTGCCTGCGTCCTCACTAGAACTATAGAAAGTAGATCAGACAGCTGCTCCAGATGCTGCTGCCTGCGTCCTCACTAGAACTATAGAAAGTAGATCAGACAGCTGATCCAGATGCTGCTGCCTGCGTCCTCACTAGAACTATAGAAAGTAGATCAGACAGCTGATCCAGATGCTGCTGCCTGCGTCCTCACTAGAACTATAGAAAGTAGATCAGACAGCTGATCCAGATGCTGCTGCCTGCGTCCTCACTAGAACTATAGAAAGTAGATCAGGCAGCTGATCCAGACGCTGCTGCCTGCGTCCTCACTAGAACTATAGAAAGTAGATCAGACAGCTGATCCAGACGCTGCTCTCTGCGTCCTCACTAGAACTATAGAAAGTAGATCAGACAGCTGATCCAGATGCTGCTGCCTGCGTCCTCACTAGAACTATAGAAAGTAGATCAGACAGCTGATCCAGACGCTGCTGCCTGCGTCCTCACTAGAACTATAGAAAGTAGATCAGACAGCTGATCCAGACGCTGCTCTCTGCGTCCTCACTAGAACTATAGAAAGTAGATCAGGCCGCTGATCCAGATGCTGCTGCCTGCGTCCTCACTAGAACTATAGAAAGTAGATCAGACAGCTGATCCAGATGCTGCTGCCTGCGTCCTCACTAGAACTATAGAAAGTAGATCAGACAGCTGATCCAGACGCTGCTGCCTGCGTCCCCACTAGAACTATAGAAAGTAGATCAGACAGCTTATCCAGATGCTGCTGCCTGCGTCCTCACTAGAACTATAGAAAGTAGATCAGACAGCTGCTCCAGATGCTGCTGCCTGCGTCCTCACTAGAACTATAGAAAGTAGATCAGACAGCTGATCCAGATGCTGCTGCCTGCGTCCTCACTAGAACTATAGAAAGTAGATCAGACAGCTGATCCAGATGCTGCTGCCTGCGTCCTCACTAGAACTATAGAAAGTAGATCAGACAGCTGATCCAGATGCTGCTGCCTGCGTCCTCACTAGAACTATAGAAAGTAGATCAGACAGCTGCAGCTGATGCTGCTGCCTGCGTCCTCACTAGAACTATAGAAAGTAGATCAGACAGCTGATCCAGATGCTGCTGCCTGCGTCCTCACTAGAACTATAGAAAGTAGATCAGACAGCTGCAGCTGATGCTGCTGCCTGCGTCCTCACTAGTACTATAGAAAGTAGAACACATCATCCTGATTCTGAAGTCTTTCCTCTGGCTCCCTGTAGCTCGGGAAATAGACTCTAAAATCCTTCTGTTAGTCTAGAAATCACTGAAAAGACCAGAACTAAACACGGAGAAACAGCATCTATGCTGTACGGATCTGGAACAAACTCCCAGCATGCTGGAAAGGAGCTGAAAGCCTCAGTTCTTTGATGTCAGAATAAAAGAAAACATTAGTTTAGAGCTGCCTTTGAGTGATGGAGGTAAACTGTTAACTGAGGAGTGATTAGTTTAAGGATGTGATCCATCGTCTTATTGGTTTTACTCATGTTTTTTTTTTCTTTCTTTCTTCATTTGCTTTTATTCTACTTTTTTTTTATTTTGTTAATTAGTTCATGTGAGGCACTTTGAATTGACCAAGGTATTGAAAATGTTTGAAAATGCAATAAGTGAGGCTGCTGCTGCTGTAGAGAAAACTCTGTGAATCGTGCAATGATGTAAGAATTAACATGACCATTCAGACTGCAGATGCATTCAAATTCGATTGTACAACTTATGGAAGCGGCTCAAATTATTTTATATGTGGAGGTGAAAAAGTTTAACTGACCCGACTCCCATGAAAAGATTGGATATGGGTCGCAGTATGGCCAACATGACCAGAATTCAATTCAATTCAGTTTATTTATATAGCGCCAAATTCACAACACATGTCGTCTCAAGGCACTTTACAGTTCAACCAGATCATACAGTCAAATTGATACAAAGTTTTCTATCTAAGGAAAACCAGTTGATTGCATTGACTCATTGACTCAAATACAATCCCTCACACTAAGCATGCTTGTAGCGACAGTGGAGAGGAAAAACTCCCTTTTAACAGGAAGAAACCTCCAGCAGAACCAGGCTCAGTGTGAGCGGCCATCTGCTGAGGCCCACTGGGGTTCAAGGAGACAGAAGCAGACATAGAAAAAGAAGCATAGATACAAAAGGCAACTGTCAACCAGCTCCACAGGCGGCCCCGTCCAGGAAACACACAGCCAGGCAGACGAGCTCCAAGGCAGCTCCCATGCCAGAGGATGAAGAGAGCACATCCACTCAGTCACGGCCAGAGAAACAGGACCACACTGGAAGACAGGCCGATCTCCAACATCTACAAACAAGGGTGTTGATGGAAGCAGCACAGCTGATGTTTCTTTCCTGGATGACGTCACAGCCAAACAGGAACAGACAAATTGGCTTTGTTCAAAATCTAAATAGCCCCACTCATTATGATCTTCATTCGCTGGACCTTGTGCTGGCATATGGCAATAAATGTGAAGATATGACAGTGTTTCCCCACATCCCTGTCCTCTGACTAATTTTTAGTAACCTTCGAACTTATTTTAACAGTATTCTCCTCCCCCAAAAGAATGTTTCATTTTAGTAGATCCTTATCAGTGTTGGGATTCTTTTGTTGATAATGTGAGTCTGTTAAACCCTAATAATACCTGCCTGTCATGTGTCTAAACTAATGTTTTCCCAAGCAGTGTATCTAATAAGGATATCTCTTCTTGTCAGGATACACAGTTATCATGTTCCTTATGTACATAACAGAGATGTTTTCAATGAAATGAGAGAATACAGACAGAGTGGAGGACTAGTTATCTCTCAGGGGCGTTCAGAGTGTCCGTGAACCCTGTACGATTTAGATAAGGCTCTAGCCATGGATGTCTCCTCACTTACAAACATGTATGATGTAATGATGTGGCAGACTGGAGATGTAGAAAATGTTTCTGTAACTGGGATTTGGCGTGACAGATGGCATATGAGGTGTTTTGCTTAAAGAAGGAATTACAAATCAAACAGTTAAATAAATACAGAATGTCTTATTTTTAAGGCCGTTGTACAGAAAGAAGAAGATATCTAGAAGTACATACAGAAAATATTGCAAATGATCACACTTAAATGTTTGGGTTACTTACATATTTTTACATGCTTTTAAACTGTCTTAGCATGCTGCTCCTTTTTATTTCTATATCTAACCCATTCTATAACATAAATCCTGCTTGGCTGAGTTATTCTCTTCTCTGCTGTTGCACATTTTTTGTTCATTGCCAGGAAGTAGATCATGGCTCGCTTTGTACACTACAAGAGCAAGAGTTTTACATTTTCTTAAGTCTTGGATTTTCATGATGTGAGATTTTAATTTCTATCCTATTCAGTTTATTTCTATAGCACCAATTCAAAGCACATGTCACCTCAAGGCCCTTTACAGTTCACCACATCATCCAGTCAAATCAAACAATCAGTTTTCTATGTAAGGAAATCAGCTGATTGCATCGACTCATTGACTCTTCAGCAATCCCTCACACTAAGCATGCTTGTAGTGACAGTGGAGAGGAAAAACTCCCTTCTAACAGGAAGAAACCTCCAGCAGAACCAGGCTCAGTGTGAGCGGCCATCTGCTGAGGCCGACTGGGGTTCAAGGAGACAGAAGCAGACATAGAAAAAGAAGCATAGATACAAAAGGCAACTGTCAACCAGCTTCACAGGCGGCCCCGTCCAGGAAACACACAGCCAGGCAGACGAGCTCCTAGCCAGCTCCCATGCCAGAGGATGAAGAGAGCACATCCAGTTAGTCACAGTCAGAGAAACAGGACTACACTGAAAAACAGGCCAAGCTCCAACATCTAGAAACAAAGGTGTTGATGGCAGCAGCACAGCTGATATTTCTCTCCAGGATGGAGTCACATTCAAACAGGAACAGACCAGATGAAGCTACTATGAGAAAAAGCAGAGAGAGCAGAACGTTAGAGATTGAACTAACAGATTCTGCAGAGTGGGAGAATAGAGAGAGAATGAAGCAGAATGATGAAATGGGGGTCCCTATGTCCTCCAGCAGTCTAAGCCTATAGCAGCATAACTATAGAGATAGCTCAAATGTTTAAGAAAAGTGAATTAGTATGATCTCTGAATCCAACTTTATGAATCATTCATAAAGCTTTTTTTTTCTGTAGTTTGACAAGTTAATCTAGATTACTTGTGTATTAACCCAAAGCCTAGATGTCTCCCTGAGCAGTTTCTTAGCGTTGTCTGCAAATAATGTAAACTTAAATTTTGATATGATAAAGATTGTACAAGTCATGTACAGTCTTCTGGATGAGAATTCCCCCAGACTGTACGTATTGTTCCCTATGAGACAAAGAGGATTTGACCCAATTCAGCATGCTTAGAGTGAGGGATTGCTGAAGAGTCAATGGAATCAGTGTGTTTCTCTTTAGATAGAAAACATAACTAGATGTGCTCTCTTCAACCTGACATGGGAGCTTGTCTCATTAACCGTTTCTTTCCCAGACAGCACCAACTGTGCAGCTAGTTTACCGTTTCTGATCTCTGCTTCTATAGTTGTTTCGTACCTCCCCTAAACCCTCAATAAGCCTTGGGACATGCTTATCCAGGAAGAGAGAATCTTTAAACCAGAATTCTTTGAACGTTTAATCTGAGTGGATCCTCAGATTGAAGTATTGTGAATTGGAGCTAATAAACAGTTTAATAAAGAGAATTGGTCCTAGCACTGATCCCTGTGGTACTCCACAGGTAACCTTTGAGCATGTTGGAGATCTATCATTAACATGAACAAACTGAATTCGATCAGATTTAAACCAGTCTAGTGCTGTTCCTTTAATTCCAACAAAATATTCAGATCTTTCTAACAGAATATTATGATCAACTGGATCTATCTAAATCTAAAAATGTCTGTTTGGATAAAAGGAAATATGCTCTGATTTTCAGAATTGATCAAACCCCCTGCAGGAGAACAGATGGTCAAAGCTTCAACGCAGACGATAAACTGGAAACCTGATTTAACCTGCGATGAATAAAAACACCAAACACTGGGATGTGTGCATTACTTAGAAATAAAACCAAAGTTCATTTATTTCACATTGGACACAAATGAAAAAGCAACATAGAAGATCTCAGCGACACTTTTTCCATTTCCATGTCATCACAAAACAATATTCTTTTATTTGAACCAGTAAAACAGCAGTAAATACTCAAAGTCATCCTGTAGGGAGAAATCAAAGCACAAACAGTGCCACTACCTCTGGTATGAACTGAAAACTAAAGCCTTGGTCCAGCTTCTTAGGAGCCACATTTCAAACCGAAACTGAGCCAAGCATCTCAACATTTGGGGAATTTAAAAGAAGTTGAGGCCTTCAGAACGCGGCTGATCAGACAGAAAGCAGGCAGCGGTGACCTCCACTCACAGCTCTACTGGTTTCCTCTGCAGCCCAAACTGCCCCAAGGACTTTAAAAGAAGGAAAGGGTGAGAGATTATTGGGCGATAAACAGAGCAGTCAGGCTGGAACAGCAGTTCCTGCTGGATGGAGACGCTCTGGATGCTGCTCCTCCATGTGGCCTGCTAAAAGACTGCAGCTAGCCTTCAGGCACGCCTCCTTGTCCTCGTTCCTCTTCTCCCCGTCCTCAGGCTTTGATCTCGGGGGTGGTGCTGTACAGCTGCTCCGAGTTCTCTGTTCCCAGGTCCTCTGAAGACACAAGACAGCAAGGCAGGCAGTTAGAGGGGAGGCTCTGGTGACAGACCTTCCAGGTCCAAGGATCGGACTCTGGATGTTTCCTGACCAAGTCACTGCAGCCAAACGGACTTGAAGGTCAACCAGCTCAGAGCCAAACGGCTGAGAAAAGCCTTCCTGCAGCCATTGAAGGCCCAAATGGGCCAGAACAGAACAGCTACAGATGAAACCCTGGCTGCTGCTGCTGCTGGGCTGGTTGGTCCCAGTTCCATCACCCAGCAGCATCAGCCTGATCTCACACCGATTAGTATCACATGATGGAAACCAACAGAATCATCAGCCCTGCTCTAATGAAAATAACGCTCTGATGTAGTAAAGGCTAAGCTAACGCTCCGAGGCTGTGCAGAGGTAGTAAAGGCTAAGCTAACGCTCTGAGGCTGTGCAGAGGTAGTAAAGGCTAAGCTAACGCTCAGAGGCTGTGCAGAGGTAGTAAAGGCTAAGCTAACGCTCAGAGGCTGTGCAGAGGTAGTAAAGGCTAAGCTAACGCTCTGAGGCTGTGCAGAGGTAGTAAAGGCTAAGCTAACGCTCCGAGACTGTGCAGAGGTAGTAAAGGCTAAGCTAACGCTCCGAGGCTGTGCAGAGGTAGTAAAGGCTAAGCTAACGCTCCGAGGCTGTGCAGAGGTAGTAAAGGCTAAGCTAACGCTCCGAGGCTGTGCAGAGGTAGTAAAGGCTAAGCTAACGCTCTGAGGCTGTGCAGAGGTAGTAAAGGCTAAGCTAACGCTCTGAGGCTGTGCAGAGGTAGTAAAGGCTAAGCTAACGCTCTGAGGCTGTGCAGAGGTAGTAAAGGCTAAGCTAACGCTCCGAGGCTGTGCAGAGGTAGTAAAGGCTAAGCTAACGCTCCGAGGCTGTGCAGAGGTAGTAAAGGCTAAGCTAACGCTCTGAGGCTGTGCAGAGGTAGTAAAGGCTAAGCTAACGCTCAGAGGCTGTGCAGAGGTAGTAAAGGCTAAGCTAACGCTCAGAGGCTGTGCAGAGGTAGTAAAGGCTAAGCTAACGCTCTGAGGCTGTGCAGAGGTAGTAAAGGCTAAGCTAACGCTCCGAGACTGTGCAGAGGTAGTAAAGGCTAAGCTAACGCTCCGAGCCTGTGCAGAGGTGATACAGGCTAAGCTAACGCTCCAAGGCTGTGCAGAGGTAGTAAAGGCTAAGCTAACGCTCCGAGGCTGTCCAGAGGTAGTAAAGGCTAAGCTAACGCTCCGAGGCTGTGCAGAGGTAGTAAAGGCTAAGCTAACGCTCCGAGACTCCGAGGCTGTGCAGAGGTGATACAGGCTAAGCTAACGCTCCAAGGCTGTGCAGAGGTAGTAAAGGCTAAGCTAACGCTCTGAGGCTGTGCAGAGGTAGTAAAGGCCAAGCTAACGCTCAGAGGCTGTGCAGAGGTAGTAAAGGCTAAGCTAACGCTCCGAGGCTGTGCAGAGGTAGTAAAGGCTAAGCTAACGCTCCGAAGCTGTGCAGAGGTAGTAAAGGCTAAGCTAATGCTCCGAGGCTGTGCAGAGGTGATACAGGCTAAGCTAACGCTCCAAGGCTGTGCAGAGGTAGTAAAGGCTAAGCTAACGCTCCGAGGCTGTGCAGAGGTAGTAAAGGCTAAGCTAATGCTCCGAGGCTGTGCAGAGGTAGTAAAGGCTAAGCTAATGCTCCGAGGCTGTGCAGAGGTAGTAAAGGCTAAGCTAACGCTCAGAGGCTGTGCAGAGGTAGTAAAGGCTAAGCTAACGCTCAGAGGCTGTGCAGAGGTAGTAAAGGCTAAGCTAACGCTCTGAGGCTGTGCAGAGGTAGTAAAGGCTAAGCTAACGCTCCGAGACTGTGCAGAGGTAGTAAAGGCTAAGCTAACGCTCCGAGCCTGTGCAGAGGTGATACAGGCTAAGCTAACGCTCCGAGGCTGTGCAGAGGTAGTAAAGGCTAAACTAACGCTCCGAGGCTGTGCAGAGGTAGTAAAGGCTAAGCTAACGCTCCGAGACTCCGAGGCTGTGCAGAGGTGATACAGGCTAAGCTAACGCTCCAAGGCTGTGCAGAGGTAGTAAAGGCTAAGCTAACGCTCTGAGGCTGTGCAGAGGTAGTAAAGGCCAAGCTAACGCTCCGAGGCTGTGCAGAGGTAGTAAAGGCTAAGCTAACGCTCCGAGGCTGTGCAGAGGTAGTAAAGGCTAAGCTAACGCTCCGAAGCTGTGCAGAGGTAGTAAAGGCTAAGCTAATGCTCCGAGGCTGTGCAGAGGTGATACAGGCTAAGCTAACGCTCCGAGGCTGTGCAGAGGTAGTAAAGGCTAAGCTAACGCTCTGAGGCTGTGCAGAGGTAGTAAAGGCTAAGCTAACGCTCAGAGGCTGTGCAGAGGTAGTAAAGGCTAAGCTAACGCTCAGAGGCTGTGCAGAGGTAGTAAAGGCTAAGCTAACGCTCTGAGGCTGTGCAGAGGTAGTAAAGGCTAAGCTAACGCTCCGAGACTGTGCAGAGGTAGTAAAGGCTAAGCTAACGCTCCGAGCCTGTGCAGAGGTGATACAGGCTAAGCTAACGCTCCAAGGCTGTGCAGAGGTAGTAAAGGCTAAGCTAACGCTCCGAGGCTGTGCAGAGGTAGTAAAGGCTAAGCTAACGCTCCGAGACTCCGAGGCTGTGCAGAGGTGATACAGGCTAAGCTAACGCTCCAAGGCTGTGCAGAGGTAGTAAAGGCTAAGCTAACGCTCTGAGGCTGTGCAGAGGTAGTAAAGGCCAAGCTAACGCTCAGAGGCTGTGCAGAGGTAGTAAAGGCTAAGCTAACGCTCCGAGGCTGTGCAGAGGTAGTAAAGGCTAAGCTAACGCTCCGAAGCTGTGCAGAGGTAGTAAAGGCTAAGCTAATGCTCCGAGGCTGTGCAGAGGTGATACAGGCTAAGCTAACGCTCCGAGGCTGTGCAGAGGTAGTAAAGGCTAAGCTAATGCTCCGAGGCTGTGCAGAGGTAGTAAAGGCTAAGCTAATGCTCCGAGGCTGTGCAGAGGTAGTAAAGGCTAAGCTAACGCTCAGAGGCTGTGCAGAGGTAGTAAAGGCTAAGCTAACGCTCAGAGGCTGTGCAGAGGTAGTAAAGGCTAAGCTAACGCTCTGAGGCTGTGCAGAGGTAGTAAAGGCTAAGCTAACGCTCCGAGACTGTGCAGAGGTAGTAAAGGCTAAGCTAACGCTCCGAGCCTGTGCAGAGGTGATACAGGCTAAGCTAACGCTCCGAGGCTGTGCAGAGGTAGTAAAGGCTAAGCTAACGCTCCGAGGCTGTGCAGAGGTAGTAAAGGCTAAGCTAACGCTCCGAGACTCCGAGGCTGTGCAGAGGTGATACAGGCTAAGCTAACGCTCCAAGGCTGTGCAGAGGTAGTAAAGGCTAAGCTAACGCTCTGAGGCTGTGCAGAGGTAGTAAAGGCCAAGCTAACGCTCCGAGGCTGTGCAGAGGTAGTAAAGGCTAAGCTAACGCTCCGAGGCTGTGCAGAGGTAGTAAAGGCTAAGCTAACGCTCCGAAGCTGTGCAGAGGTAGTAAAGGCTAAGCTAATGCTCCGAGGCTGTGCAGAGGTGATACAGGCTAAGCTAACGCTCCGAGGCTGTGCAGAGGTAGTAAAGGCTAAGCTAATGCTCCGAGGCTGTGCAGAGGTAGTAAAGGCTAAGCTAACGCTCCGAGACTGTGCAGAGGTAGTAAAGGCTAAGCTAACGCTCCGAGCCTGTGCAGAGGTGATACAGGCTAAGCTAACGCTCCGAGGCTGTGCAGAGGTAGTAAAGGCTAAGCTAACGCTCCGAGGCTGTGCAGAGGTAGTAAAGGCTAAGCTAACGCTCCGAGACTCCGAGGCTGTGCAGAGGTGATACAGGCTAAGCTAACGCTCCAAGGCTGTGCAGAGGTAGTAAAGGCTAAGCTAACGCTCTGAGGCTGTGCAGAGGTAGTAAAGGCCAAGCTAACGCTCCGAGGCTGTGCAGAGGTAGTAAAGGCTAAGCTAACGCTCCGAGGCTGTGCAGAGGTAGTAAAGGCTAAGCTAACGCTCCGAAGCTGTGCAGAGGTAGTAAAGGCTAAGCTAATGCTCCGAGGCTGTGCAGAGGTGATACAGGCTAAGCTAACGCTCCGAGGCTGTGCAGAGGTAGTAAAGGCTAAGCTAATGCTCCGAGGCTGTGCAGAGGTAGTAAAGGCTAAGCTAATGCTCCGAGGCTGTGCAGAGGTAGTAAAGGCTAAGCTAACGCTCCGAGGCTGTGCAGAGGTAGTAAAGGCTAAGCTAACGCTCCGAGGCTGTGCAGAGGTAGTAAAGGCTAAGCTAACGCTCCGAGACTCCGAGGCTGTGCAGAGGTGATACAGGCTAAGCTAACGCTCCGAGGCTGTGCAGAGGTAGTAAAGGCTAAGCTAACGCTCCGAGGCTGTGCAGAGGTAGTAAAGGCTAAGCTAACGCTCCGAGACTCCGAGGCTGTGCAGAGGTGATACAAGCTAAGCTAACGCTCCGAGGCTGCGCAGAAGTAGTAAAGGCTAAGCTAACACTCCGAGACTCCGAGGCTGTGCAGAGGTGATACAGGCTAAGCTAACGCTCCGAGGCTGTGCAGAGGTAGTAAAGGCTAAGCTAACGCTCCGAGGCTGTGCAGAGGTAGTAAAGGCTAAGCTAACGCTCCGAGGCTGTGCAGAGGTAGTAAAGGCTAAGCTAACGCTCCGAGGCTGTGCAGAGGTAGTAAAGGCTAAGCTAACGCTCCGAGACTCAGATGCTGTGCAGAGGTGATACAGGCTAAGCTAACGCTCCGAGGCTGTGCAGAAGTGGTAAAGGCTAAGCTAACGCTCCGAGGCTGCGCAGAAGTGGTAAAGGCTAAGCTAACGCTCCGAGGCTGCGCAGAAGTAGTAAAGGCTAAGCTAACGCTCCGAGACTCAGATGCTGTGCAGAGGTGATACAGGCTAAGCTAACGCTCTGAGGCTGTGCAGAGGTGATACAGGCTAAGCTAACGCTCTGAGGCTGTGCAGAGGTGATACAGGCTAAGCTAACGCTCTGAGGCTGTGCAGAGGTGATACAGGCTAAGCTAACGCTCTGAGGCTGTGCAGAGGTGATACAGGCTAAGCTAACGCTCCGAGGCTGTGCAGAGGTAGTAAAGGCTAAGCTAACGCTCCGAGACTCAGATGCTGTGCAGAGGTAGTAAAGGCTAAGCTAACGCTCCGAGGCTGTGCAGAGGTAGTAAAGGGTAAGCTAACGCTCCGAGCCTGTGCAGAGGTGATACAGGCTAAGCTAACGCACAGAACCCTTCAAGTAAGTAACCCTTCAAGCCATCACAAACTAATGTTAGCCGTTAGGCATAGATGGCCCAATTAGCTGGTTCTGATGGCGTTCGACCATTTAGCTACCCTCAGGAGGGCTGTGCTACCAATCAGTCAATAACAGTTGAGTGACTTAATAAACTGAGAAGCTAAAAACCAGAAGCTGACTCCTCAACACAGATTAAAATTAAACTCCACTTATTTCCTGCAAAGTTCTGGGAGCTTCTTACATCTTTCAAGCTAATGAAGGAAAAGGTTCTCAGTAATAAAGCTTTTCATTTTCTCTGTTAAAGCCCCTGTCCCACCATGATGATTTATCCAGCGTCTGCCTGACGTACCAGAATCTCCTAAAATGCTGGCATACGCTGAACTTTCTATGGATTGTGTCTTTTTTGGGCGTATGCATACAGTATTCATAATGAGTCCAGAAACACGTTCAGCGCGTCTGATACGTTGATATGCGCTGGAGAAAAGTACTTGATAAGTTACACAGAAGTTATGCACAAGTTACTCAGAGGTTTAGGATAAGCTAGACGCCACGACTGATGAAGAACTGACACTGAATGGATGTCAACCAACAGATAACTGACCTGGAACTGATGGACCACGGATGGCAGACACTGGAATATGGCGGGAAATGTAGAGAAAATTTCTAGCCGTATGTCGACGTGTGACAGTTTGCTTCAGTGTATTTCACAGTGCTTAAAACGTACCCATAAAGCTGGGCTAACACTATGATTTTCTGCCTTTTTGGGCCGATTCTCCAGCCGTGTGACAAGTTTTCAATCATCATGATGGTGCGTGGTGTAGTATACAGGGGGTACAGTATACATCAGGAATCTTAAGGTCCGGAGGAAATCAAACATGTCTGAAATTCAGACCGTGAATGAAATTTGAAACCCTGCGGTTTCGTCGTACAGTTTGAGCTGTAGCTGAGTCCAACAATTGAAAATATCGCAGTGTATGCCCGGCTTAATTATCCAACGTATGCCAGCGTTTTAGCCAGATTATTCGTAAGTCAGGCGTACGCTGGTATAAATCATCAAGGTGTGACAGGGACATTAGAACTAGAGCAGCAGTAAATGGCATTTATCCTACTTGACGGCTACTCAGCTTCTGGCCCTCTATCTGCGGTGACATCACTGAGAGAACGCAGCAGCACTGTAAACAGCCGCCAATCGAATGACTGACTGAGACCAAGCTTCTGTTGGACCAAACAGGAAGTCACACTGAGGTCATAGGTCACTCTAAAGGAGGGCAGAAATATGAACAAAACTAATTTATGATTGAACCAACACTAACTACTTATTTTAATCATGGTTATATAACATTTTTTCACCATTAATTAATCAACTCATCACTATTTATCTTTCAAACAACTCCTGGAAACAGGAGTCCAATCCGACGACAGGCGACCAGATCAGGGAGTTACCGCGCTACACTCTGCTCCCTGTGGGAAATGCTGCCTTCCTTCAGGTGAAACTATACAGCGTTTGTCCACTGGGGGGAGCCAAATTCAAACTGCAATAAGTAATTTAGCAAATGATGAAAACATTTAAATAAATCTTTTTTTAAATATTCCCGTGCTATTTGAACTTCATAGTTTCTCTCCATTTATTTCATCCATATTTGAGGTTTTTTAAATATAAACGATAAACTTTGAAGAGATTTATTTGTATTTCTCTCAGTTTCAATCCTCCAGGGCTCTAATTTAGGAAATAAAGTTCAGTTTTTCAAACAGTAAACACTGTTTTGGCCGGGAAGCAGAGATATTCCTGCCTTGAAAGGAAAAGGGCTGCAGGATGAAAAATGGCAGAGAGGAAGGAATCAGTATGGAGTTGGATTCTCAGCACTCTGGATCCCTGATCTCCTCCTCTGCTCTCCATCCAGTTCGTTTGCCGCCGTTTGAAGCTGCCCAGCTGAGCTAACACAAACCTTCAGACCAGAACCTGCTCTTCTAACAGGAAGCACGTCTGAAACCACCGTCCCCAGAAACACCAACGAAGGTTCCCTTAAATGTATGAAAGGACCGGGAATGGAGGCAGCAGGACTGCCGGTCAGGAAGGGACCTACCAGGAAGGACGCACTTCCACAGGCCGTAGGTCTTCCCCACCGCCGTCTGCCACAGGCGTAGCGTCCCGTCCTCTGAGCCGCTGGCGTACAGCTCCCCGTCAGGGCTGAAGCGCACACAGTGGACCGGACCGAAATGGCCTTTATAGGACTCTGGAGACAGAAGGAGATGAAGAACATTTAGGATCAGTCAGCTTCTAGCTCCAAGGATCCGGTAAGGATCTGATCGGTTGACATCTTTAAAGCTTTGGGTAACCCCACAGCAGAGGGCAGCAGGTTTAAGCCTAGAAAAGCTGAACAAAAGCGGTCAAAGCGATCGAAAGTTTGGCTTCATTTTAAGGAAGAAAAAAAGGCAACATGGCGCTTTGCAATCATTGAAAAGTGTCAAATACATCCGCAGGAGGAAATGCATCCAACATGCAGAAACACCTGCGCACACAACATGGCAGACATTTTAACGAATGCCGTGTTTTTGATGCTTCGGGACAGAAGCTAAAGTTAAAACCAGCATGGAAGGAAACTCTGGTGGTTAGTAGCCAGTTTAAATAAACCAGTTTCCTAGCTCTCTTTGAGGTTATTAAACATGCTACCAAGTTGCTCCGCAGTTTTGGGAGCGAGACAAAGGTGATGATTGTTTATTTAAATCAGGGGGAGATGAGTTTATTTCCTGAAATCGTACAGTGATGCTTTTTCATTTAACGGATGCCTTCTCCATTAGATTTAGATGACTATTAGGAGACGGGTAGCCTGGCTGGATCAGAGGCTGCAGCTCCCGTTCACTGCCTTCTGTTTTCACCGAGGCAGGCAGAGATAGAACGTCCCAGGAAAAGGTAAACCGATGTCACCGTGAACTCACCAATCATTGTTTCATTGAATCTATAAGATTTTCACGATACCGATTCTCTTATCAATTCCCAACCCTAGTCACGACCCGATCCGTACCATCAGATCATTTACGCTAACAAATCCGGGTCTCCCTCGATTTTAATTTTAAAAAAAGATATAAATTATCCCTCCTTAAAAATTGAAAGTGTACTTAACTATAATGTGTTAAATGTTAATGTATTTCCTGAGAAAATAAATGCATTAAAATCCTGTTTTATCCCTCTGTTCCTGATCTGTACAGGAAATGGGATCCTATTCTACTCCAAGGAGCTAACTTTATCAGCTAACTTTATCTGCTTTGGATTTGGACATGAATCTAGTCCTTTTGAGTTTTAGGTTTTCCTTTCGTATTAATATTATGGTATGGTGCGTAATCTAAAGAAAGAAACAACTAGACTGCAAATAAACATGGTTTAATCAGATTTAGCCGGACCGCTGTGAGCACGTCTCATGATGACGCCAGAGAAGCTATTTAACAAAGAAAATATTAAAACCATCAAAATTGTCTCAAAAAGTCATTAAATATTAGTTTAAACATGTACTTTAGCATTCTTTGTGATTTATGGCTAGAAATAAGTACATTTAGTTCCATAAATACATTATTTATGGTGACCTAGAGGAATATCTGCTTGCATATGCGCAAATTAGCTGATGATACAGATCGCAGCCGCCTCCGCTACGGGGTCGCTGCAGCCGCAGCCTCCGCTACGGATCATGTAGTGACAGAGGGTAAAGGAACCAGGGGTCAGCCACAACGCGTCACATGCGTAATTATTTGGTAAACCTCCGCCCACTCTGGCTGGACCAATCACAGCGCAGGACTGCATCACTCATCGGCAGAATCACCCATAATGCAGCAACACTTTCTGCCAGAATGCGATGGAGCGATGTGGAAATGGAGGACAGAGAGCAGATCTTACATCCTCTGGTTTTAGGCAAAAGCTGCAGGAATTTGTTCAACAGTTTGAAATGATTGACAGAATATAAACGCGGCGCTTTGAGTGGCATCTGATTGGTTGTGAGCAGATGACCCCGTCGGTCCCAGCGAACCCCTCAGCCTCACCCAGCTCCTCCTTGGTGCCGTAGTCAAACTTGTAGAGCTTGAAGTCTTCACCGCCGGCGACAAAGAAGTCCTTGTCTGGATGCAGGGAGGCCGAGTTGATGGGAGCCGGCGCCTCCACGGTTTTAATCAGGTCCAGACTGAACAGGAGGAGGTGGGAGGTTAGTTTCCATGGTGACCAGAAGGCCGTAGCCATCGGCGATCCCCCTGGCCTTACCTCAGAGCGTTGTAGAACGCCACGGTCTTTCCGTAGGTTATCACCAGGATCTCCCCATCAGCGACGTACTCCATGCTGCTAACGGACGTTTCAAACATCAGAGTCTTCACCTCCTCCATGGATCTGCTGTCCCACAGCCTGGACACACACACACACGTCATGTTTCCTCATCCTTGTAGGGACCTTCCATTCATTTCTAACCAGTTCCTACAGCCTAACCCTGACAGTACAGCTTCCCTAATCCTAACCTAGACTCAGTTCACCGCTTAATCCTAAACCTTTAATAACGAATTGCTTATTTTGGTCCTAGATATTCATCAGCACTACGCAGGATTATTAGTTATTATTATTTCTATTTGAGGAGGTGTGGATGTTTTATGTCATGTAAATAATGAAAAGCTTATTCTCAGTTTTTCAGGAGGTGGATTTATGTCTCTGCTTTTTTCTTTAGGGTTGTTGTATATGAGTATATGTGAGTACTTTACTTGTGTTTATTGTAAATGAAACACTGGACCAGTAAAGAGAGTCTATGCTAGTCCTAAACCCAACACTAAACCTGAAACAGCATTTGTACCCATGGGGAGCAGACATTGGTCCCCACTAGAGAACCTGGTCCCCACCATGTAATAAAAACACACCAACACACACAAGTTTGGACCTACATTAATTATAGTTCCTGCATTTAAGCCTCACCTTAACCTTCACACCATAACTCTAAACTGATCAGCTACATTAGGACCAGTTAGAGTGACTCAGGTTATCCTCAGCTAGCTCTATAGTTATGCTGCTATGGGCTGCTTGACAGTTACCTTTTGTATCTATGCTTCTTTTTCTATGTCTGCTTCTGTCTCCTTGAACCCCAGTCGGCCTCAGCAGATGGCCGCTCACACTGAGCCTGGTTCTGCTGGAGGTTTCTTCCTGTTCAAAGGGAGTTTTTCCTCTCCACTGTCGCTACAAGCATGCTTAGTGTGAGGGATTGCTGAAGCGTCAATGAGTCGATGCAATCAGCTGGTTTTCCTTAGATAGAAAACTTTGAATCAATCTGACTGGATGATCTGGTGAACTGGAAAGTGACCTGAGATGACATGATGTGAATTGGAGCTATAGAAATAAACTGAATAGAACCAACAGTTCTAAATTGACTCCCTGAGGTTAGAAATGAGGCTCCTCCACATCAGAAGCAGCATTCGGTCCCCATAAGGTTGGTAATGATGAGGTAAAAGACCGTGCTCCATCCTCGGACGCGTTTCTGGCTGATCTGGGAGGAGCAGAATACCAACCTGACTGTTTTATCGTCAGCGGCGGACAGGATCTGGCTGTCGTTGTTGCACCACAGAGACTTCTTAATGGCTGAGCTGTGGCCTGAGATCTCCTGAGGAGCTGCCACAGAAACACACACACAGCTGAGTCAGTCAGCAGCAGGGCTAGCAGCGTTCCCCGCCACGCTGCGTCCGTCTCCACCTTTACAGCCGCCTAGAACAAGCCCCGCCCCCCTGCTCTCTAGCTCACCAGCATCCGGTTTGCTGAGGTCATAGATGCGAAGCAGCTTGTCGTTTCCTCCGGTCAGGAGGAGGTTGCTGTCCTGGAGAACAGAAGGAGCGGTTAGTGGATCAGAACAAAATTGGCGCCGTCGGTCCACAGAACCAAACTGACCTGCGTAAAGCTGACAGACTTCACGATGTGTTTGTGAGCCAGTGACAGGACCTCGTCTCCGCTGACAGAATCCCACACCTTCCTGTTGAGCAGAGGAGCGTTTAGCCTGCAGCCGGGTCCGTACCTGGACTGGTCACCCCCCCCCACTCACGCTGTGAAATCAGCTGCTGCCGTGGCGGCCTTGGTGGCGTCTGCGTTCAGAGTGGCTCCCCAGACGGCGCCTTTGTGACCCAGAAACGTTCCAATCCAGTCCCCTGTGTCTCCCTGGCGCAACATGGGCTTACCATCTGATGGGGGGGGGACAAAAGAGGAGGACGGCGTGAACATGGTGTCACAATCACATCTAGTTGGTGAGCTCTATGTCTGAGCTGCAGACGGCTGCAGTTAGACGAGCTAAAGACGCGTAGCGTCAACATTTCAAGCATAAGACAGCCTCACTGTGAGCGTCCGTCAGGTCTGAGCGTTTCCTCAGGCGCCCGCTTCACCTTAGCGTAAGCCGGGCGTACACTGTGCCACTTTTTGCTCTTTTCGGGCTGATTCTCCAGTCGTGTGAGAATTTTCCGATCGGGCCGACTTTCAGCCTGATGGTGCGTGGTGTAGTGAACAGGAGGTAACGAGGGGCGATCAGCCCCTAACGACCACCTCCCCATCAGGAATCGTAAGGTCGGGAGAAAATCAAACATGATTGAAATTCAGTCGGCCGTCATACGGTGGTCGTGGGCAAATCGCTCAGTGGGCAAACAAGGATTCTTCTTCTTCTTCTCTGATGTAAACACAGCCGCATGGCAGGGGTGCAATGAGTGAAAAGGACTCAGCACTAAATCACACAAATATCCAAGGCAGCACGTTTCACTCTAGTGAGCTTCATATTCCTCTTCTACTCATTTGGCTTCTGGATAGACGAGTCGGAGTAGCGCCATCTCACTGCGGAGCTGAGTCCCGCCTGGTTTTTAGACGTCCAGTGTGAGCAGGTAGATCGTATCAGAGCGTCGCAGTGTGAGAGCAAACATCATTAGCTGTGAACTTTTAAACCCTGAGGTTTGGTCGTACAGTGTGAGCTGTAGCTGCGTGCAAACATTGACAATATCGTACAGTTTACGCCCGGCTTCACAGCAGAGCGCTGGAGCTCTGGGAAGATGGCAAGTTCGCGGTTTGATTCCCACAGACTGCCACTCTGGGTCCCTGAGCAAGACCCTTAACCCCACACTGCTCCCGGGCGCACACGATGGCAGCCCTCTGCTCCCCAAGGGGAGGGGTTAAATGCAAAGAGTTCTGAGATCAATAAAGATCAATTTCTGGAGAGCAGCTGACGTCCAGGCTCTCCAGAACACCATGCTTCTGGGCTTCCGTAGGAGAGCATGCCTGGCATCACCACAGCAGATGGAGCCGACCGTCATGCAGCCTAGCTTCTGTGCCAGCGTGCCCCAGGCCAGCTGTGGCTGTAGAGTGAAGACCAACTGTTATCCTCTGAATCCACAGTCAACATTCAGAGCAAAGCTGCTTTTGGCTCCAATCCATTCTGCTCAAGATCTGCAGTTATAACCGGATCAAACAGGAAGAACCAGAGTTAAAGAGGGTTACGGCTGATTGGTTCCTTCAGATCAAAGCATCATTTTCACACATTCCCCAGAAGAACAGCGTTTTATTAGAGCTTCGTTGATCAGATTATTTATGATATGGAGCTAAAAACGGATGAAAGCTTAAAGATTTCAGCAAATCCAGTTAAAACCACTTCTAGAGCAACTCATTATCCCAGACCTGGACTCGTTACTAACTAATCAGGGATGAAAGGTTTGGGCAGAAGCTGCTGGATGCTGTGTGAGGAGTTATGGATTATAGATCAGACTGACTGAGGATTTATTTAATCTTAAATGTAAAATGTTTACGTATATTTTAACAATGGTGGTATAATTACTGCTCTAGGTGGATGACTGTCAGCTAAAGGCAGGTTTTAGACTCAGGTTAATGATTAGAGGATTAAATAAGGTGGTAATTTCAACAGATTATTCAGATCTGCTCTATAATCTAAGTAGAGATGCAGAGACCTTCCAGCAGACCTGACCTCCCTCCCTCCAATCGGACTGAAGGCAGAACCTGAACCAGTCCAGCCTGGATCCCTGACCTCTGGCTCTCATTGGCTCCACATCTGACTGATTTTAACCGATATTAGTTCCTCCACCGCAGAGAGGCCGGATCATTGAAGCCCTGCCAGGACTAACCGGGGCAGCTGCTCTGCTCATGCTGCCGGGGAGCCTCACCTTTGCAGGCGCTGATGAGGAAGTATCCATAGGGGGTGATTCCGCTGAAGGCCAGGTCCACCACAGGCCGGGTGTGACCGGAGCAGGTGAGGGGGGTCTGTCTCATCGCCATGGTCCTCCAGCCGCTCAGGGAAGCGACGGCTACTAAGGAGTTAGCTAGGGGCTAACGGGCGGAGAGGGAGGAATAAAAAGCCGGAGGACGGTGAGGTGTGAGCGGGTGGAGCTCTGTTGGCAGCGGGGGTGAGGGTGGAGCACCGGAAAGCAGAGCGATGACCGCGCTAACAGCTACAGCATTGCAGCTAGCTAGCAACGTGCCGCGCGGCGACCTGCAGTTCCGATGATAAAGGCCGCTGTTTCTCCTCGGACATTGCTAAGGTAACACTTCCTTCCGGGACCTTTCAAATTAAAGCCGCCGTTAAAAAACGGTTCAGCCCAATTATTTTCCTTTCTTTATATATATATATATATATATATATATATATATATATATATATATATATATATATATATATATATATATATATATATATATTGGAATGTAGCGTCTAATATTATTAGAAAATGAAAATGTTTGTACACATGAATTCAGTTTGTTAAATGCTTTATGTGAAAGTGTGTTTTTCTTTTCTTATTCTCCAGGCTAGGACAAAGAGACTGACATTAGAGGAGTGCCATAAGCTTCTACTCAGGCCTACGGTGCAAATCAACAATACAAAATCTGAAACACTTTTACAAATCATAAAACAAATTTACATTTCAGAAAACACTTTTACAACTGACGAAATCTGACGGAAAGGGAGGGACTGTCTTCGAAGCTTACCCGGAAGTGATAACCGGAGAGTTCATGCAGGATGGAAGCTAATCGAGTTGCGTTTTGCCCGTTCTGCGGCACTCATATGAGCAGATTAACGCGGTTTTGTTTTTCCTGTGGTCGGTCCTTGGAGTTTTTAAATGGTACAGAACAGACGGTAGAACCAGATATGCTGCAGCTGTGCATATATTATTTTAATGAGTGTCACTCGTACGTTGTAATCGTAGACATGATGCCATGTTTACATGGTGTACACATCAGCTTCAGGTCTCTGAAAAGCAAACTGAATGATGCAGGTCTTGTGCGAAATTCTGTTTCCCCGTGAAAGTCTGTTCCCCCTGTGTCGGGAGCGCGCATTGCAGCCAGAGAGGCGGATCTGACCATTTTCAAGGCGCTCCTGATCATTTTTCAGTGAAAACAGCTCATATAATCATGTCAACTTTGTAACATACAGTTTAATCGTTTACTCTTTTTACAAATTTGTAAAATAAATACATTAACGAGGACTTCTTAAGCTGTTTTGTGTTGTTTTTTTTTAAACGCCAAGAGAATCGGCATTTCTCCAACTTTTGTCCCTTCAGCCTGACAGAAAAAAAAACGGCAGTCACCAAACAGATTTCCAACACGTAGTGTATTTTCTATTTTTCATTGCTGATATAAGAGGATGGAAACTGGCTGATAGCAGGGAACACACATTAGAATTTCTGGTTAGTCCCCTTCTAATGTAAAATACTGAAATAATCCGGTCCCCCCTTTGATTTTTGCAAATAAATAGTAAATATGACCAAATGCACAGGATTTGTTGTTGATGGTGAGAGGAATAAGCACAGTTAAAGACCTGCAGGTACATTTACTTCTTCCCATGTTATGGAGGGGAACAGATTATTTCAGTCAACTGAAACATTCATTCTCGCCTCTCCTCCTCCCCGATCTTTGGGAAATAAAGAGCAACTGTTTCCAATTTCTCTAAAATTGAGATGTGTGATATATTATACTAGAAATGTCCTCATCCAGTAATATTTCATATTTTACATTAGAAGGGGATTAACCAGAAATTGTAATGTGTGTGCCCAGCTATCAGCCAGTTTCCACCCTGGCCTGCTATAATTTGTTCCCCCCTTATAACTTTAAGAAATAAAGGTCTATCACCTCCAAAATTTCAGGGGTTAGTTGTCATTATAAAAGATGCTTATAAGCAAAAAATGGAAAAACTGGGACCTTTTTTGCCTGATTTAGACAGGGGGAACAGATTATAGCAGGTGGCCTAATTTGTTCCCCCCTTGTAACTTTAAGAAATAAAAGTCCATCACCTCTAAAGTTTCAGGAATGAATTGTCATCATAAAAGATGCTTATAAGCAAAAAATGGAAAAACTGGGACCTTTTTTTGTCTGTTATAGACAGGGGGAACAGATTATAGCAGGTTTTATTTCAATTCTGTCAATATGGGATGAAATAAAACGGCTGATGTTAGAACACAAACTGTTTATTAAGGATAGTACAACATAGATAAATTGTAATTTAACATAAAACACAAATATAGATTTAAGTACTAAATTTCAACCAGGAAAAAATTATTTCCGTTTGCATATAGTATTTAATGATTACACGTGCACTACATTTTCTATTTAATTTTTATTACAAGTATATGGTTTACAACAGTTTTCAATGGGATGAGAACATTTGGACACTGTGAAACAATGAGAGATTTTTTTAAGGAACGTGTGGAAAAGAACAAGGATCTGTTTGCTTTCAGAGGGAGGAGTAGACACTGCTGTCAGCGACCAGCTTTCAAGCAAACGTTTTTGTTTTATTATTAATTTTAAATCAGTATCACTGGCGATATTCTGCTATAACATGTGAAGTAAAGAATAAAACTGTGAAGCTCAACTTTCATACACGTAAAACCTTTCAAATTTCAAGTTCTGCACGTTGGAATTGAAGCGGAGTTAACTCGGGTTGTTCTTCCTACTCCGTGCGCGCTCCCGACGAGGGGATACAAATTTTCGCAGGGATAACTACCTTGGCACGACACCGGCATCATTCAGTTTGCTTTTCAGAGACCTGAAGCTGATGTGTACACCATGTAAACATGACATCATGTCTACGATTACAACGTACGAGTGACACTCATTAAAATAATATATGCACAGCTGCAGCATATCTGGTTCTACCGTCTGTTCTGTACCATTTAAAAACTCCAAGGACCGACCACAGGAAAAACAAAACCGCGTTAAACTGCTCATATGAGTGCCGCAGAACGGGCAAAACGCAACTCGATTAGCTTCCATCCTGCATGAACTCTCCGGTTATCACTTCCGGGTAAGCTTCGAAGACAGTCCCTCCCTTTCCGTCAGATTTCGTCAGTTGTAAAAGTGTTTTCTGAAATGTAAATTTGTTTTATGATTTGTAAAAGTGTTTAGTTTGTTGTAATTTTGTTTTCTGAAATGTAAATTTGTTTTATGATTTGTAAAAGTGTTTCGTTTGTTGTAATTTTGTTTTCTGAAATGTAAAGTTGTTTCAAGATTTGTAAAAGTGTTTCAGATTTTGTATTGTTGATTTGCACTTCCAAGCCACCGTACAGGCCCCGTCCACACGAAGTCAAAACGAACACGAAACGCTAATATTTTCCAGAACGTTTGTCGTAAAGACGGAGACGTAAAATAAATGTGATTGTCCACATGAATGCATGAAAACGCTGTAAAATTTATGCCAGGCCTGTAAGTGGCGCTGTGGTGCCAAAGCAAAAATAGGCGACGAAATGTTGGGCATGCGCACTAATATTTATACATGGTTGCCCTGCGGGTCCATTTTCGTGGTTCAGTCAAATTCAGGTGCTGAACTATGTCGTCGATATTGCTCTGTTCTTCCTGGAGATATTCCAGAAGAAGATTCTGCTGTAAGCCCGACAGCAGGGTGAGTAGCATTAGCAGCAACCATTCAACACAGTACGGCGCCATTGTTGTTGTGATACTGTGTCGCGCATGCGTGTTTAGAGGCGACGCTATGACGCATGCGTGTAAAAAAAAAAAAAAATGCGGTTTGAGCTTAAAGATGGAAACGCGAAAACGGCGTTTCAAAATCTTCCCACTCTGAAGGCTGAATAAAAAAAAGATCGTTTACAGACCCCCGAAACGCCGGCTTCGTGTGGATGAGAGGCTGGTTTGGTGAAAAATTTGTGCGTTTAGGCCAGGGTTTGACTTCGTGTGGACGGGGCCTAAGGTGCCTCACTGGAGAACCTAGTCTGATCTTTGACCTCTGACCCCTGATCCACCTCCACCAGGACTTCCTCATCCACAGGCATCCAGCTGGTGTATCTGTGGAAAGATTCCTGGAACAGAAATGCTGCCAACATCCCTGCTGCCACACATGGAGCTGCACATCCTGCAGGAAGGCGTGCTCAGAGTGTCCAGGAGGGTCTGGGATGACCTTAGAGCTGAGGTGGGCGTCCAGGAGAGTGGAGAAAGAAAACAGAAATGTTTGGTGTTCTGGGAGCAGGAAATAAATAGCTCTAACTTCATGCTGTTTAGAAAATTATAGATCTTTTCCCAGATCCTAATGTTGGTTACCAAGGCTTTATTCTAGTCAGAGTGTAAACCTATTGTTTAAGTTAAATTATCTTTATTGCACTTTATTCAAAGATGCCTCAGAAGATGGACTTGCACTCTAGAATAACCTGATCTATGAGTATATTTGACACTACATTTTTGTATCATGTACGTTTTTATTAATAAAAGTCTCTTCATAAAAGTGTTTTCCATGTCAGTTTCCCATATATCTAAAAAAAATATTTGTATGAGGTTTTAGAAATTTTACAGAGGACATTAGTTCATGTAGGCTGTTATGTGAACTGATAAGAAATTACGTTTACAGATATAAAAAAATTAACTTGTTAAAAAAACAACATTCAGAATGAATGTTTTTCAAATGTTTTATTTGCTCTAATATTTAAATTATTACTTTTCTTTTATGAATGGAATAAATTTGCCAGAAAACATCACATTATATACAGAGCTAAATAATAAAGCAATGTCCCTCTTTATAAGTTCTAAAATCTAGTTCTGTTCTATTTAATTCAGTTCTATTCAGTTTATTTCTATAGCTCCAATTCACATCATGTCATCTCAGGTCACTTTAAACCAGATCATCCAGTCAAATTGATTCAAAGTTTTCTATCTAAGGAAAACCAGCTGATTGCATCGACTCATTGACTCTTCAGCAATCCCTCACACTAAGCATGCTTGTAGCGACAGTGGAGAGGAAAAAAGTTCTCCTCAAGCACCACATCATGTGTGAGATGGTTGTCCTATGATAAAAAAACAACAACATAGGTTAACATGTTATTAGGAACTTTAAGTTCTAAAAATCCAATCAAACAGCCTTGCCCACTGTTTAGATTTTAATTAAACAAAATAAGGTACTTGCCTTGAATAGCTAGCCCTCGGCTTCAGATCTTTACTGTGGGGGCGGGGCCACCAGATATCAGCCCCAGCCTTCGAGGATCATCGGGTGCAAGAAGCTGCTTCCCTGCCGCCCCCCATGGAGCCGCCACTCTTGATTGTAGAATAACGCTCTGTAGATCTGAGATGTTCTTGTAGGTTTTTGGTTTCTTGATGCTGTTCAGCCGCCACATCTCTGATTTTTTGTTAAAAATTCTGCCACACCTTGGAGGAGTAAACAAAAACACGTCAACATTGCCATTGTGTACAGAGAGTAAATGATGGATTAAAGGTAGAATTTAGAATAAACGTACGGATGTGAGCAATCCGCATTGGTTTAGGTGGAGATAATAAACCGGTCCCGCAAACAGGGTCTGAGCATAAAACACTGGTGGGTTGAAGTAGAACCGCTTTGAGGCAAACATAAGGATATGGTTATGGAAGGACTCCAGGCAGGGGCAGATTTAGGAAATGTGGGACTTTAGGCAAAGACAGGCAGGGGCCCTCTGAATTGAGAAGACAACACATAAAACAGACCTATTCTACATATAGAGAAATGTTAATAGAATAGGCATCCATTATCTGTTCTAGGTTGTGTCCCTCTCTTCTTGTCCCTTTTCTTCTTGTTTTCCTCTCTATGTTTTGTACTCAGCTGACTTTTCATGCTGTCTCTAAAGGAATGAAAGAGTTTTTCCAAGCACTAAGCTCACTTAGCTGATTGCTCCTTCCTGTGTTTCCAAAAAGGCCAAAGTAAATAACCCAGTCCTTCTTTTCACTGTAGACAAGCCATGATCTGCTTATCTGTTCTCCATTTTTCATTTGGATGAAATAATAGCTGCATGAATCATGACAGCAGACAAGATAGTGGAGTGTTGTGTATTAATCTGCACTAATCATAAGAATAAAATAAAGCTAATGTTTTATAAGTTTAAAGTTGTTTTCACAAATACTGTTATAAGAGCCATTCAAGGCCAAGAGGAGAAAAACAGAGCAATGAGTGTGTGTAACTGTTGCACCTGGCTCTGGAGGAGTGGAATCTGCAGGAAAACGCAGGGTTGAGGCCCTTAGTGATAGGAAAGCACCCTCATAAAAAATGAAATATTTGACATGTCAAGGTTGCCCAGCTCAGCAAAATTTGGCCATACAACTTGTGATAAATAGAGTTGTTATTTTCAGGGCACACTGTGCAGTACTGGTCCCAGAAAGGGTGATGCTTTGACTGGGACACAAGGGGGAACACTAGGCCAGACTGACATGGCTTGAAGTAGGGAAAGGATTAGTTTCAACATGTTTGTAATTGAACTGTCATAATTTTCTGATTTAAGTGCACCAGATGTCCTCATGGCCTGAGAGACTGCTCTCACAAGAATGTGATGTGGCTACGAATGTCATCGTGATTTGCAGATAAATGATAATGTGACCTTTACCAAAGACTGTTGTTTAAATATATAAAAATATGTTCTGAAGGGGGTTTCCCATTGATAAGAAATGTATAAAAGGGAGCTGTTTTCACCAGTTGTTAGCTGATGCTCACCGGTGACCAGCTCAGTGTGAATGTGCTGTTTTTGGCAATAAAGACCCTGGACCTGGACTCAGCTGCCTCTGCCTGAATTTTTGGATCTTTGTTTGAGACTTTTTCTGCTTTTTAAGAACTTTGAATTTTACAAAACTTAGCTTCAATTTTAAGTCGTCAAGAAGACAATAATAGACGACAAATTGGCGAGCCAGCCAGGAGAAAAGCAAAAAGGGGACGTCGGACGATCTGCAGGCACCAGCTGGCAGGCGTGGAACCCCAAGGGCCCATAAATTCACCATTGAAGGTGAGTCAATTCGTTATAATTTTCTAAATTAGTGGGGAACCAGCCTCCGGCGACTGCTTGTGGGTGTCAGGCGTCACAAAGCTCTTCTAAAAGAACCTAGTTTTCCAAATTTAATAAAGTGATTTCCAAATTTGATAAGAATTTATATAAGAATATGCCAAAGGCAGACTAAGCTGAGGAAGGGTCCAGGTACGTATGAATGTATATGTATGAATGTATGTTTTAGGTGTTATTAATGTTTGTGTTAAACTGTTCTGTGTTTGAATTATCTTGTAAATAAGTTAACTTACTTAAGCCACGAGACGGCTTAAGTAGTATTAAGGTATTGGAATAAAGGTATTGAGAGGCTAAGCGATAGCCAGGCTAAGGGATAGCCAGAATATTACCAATTAAGCGATAATCGGAGAATAGTACCGCTCGACCATCCGGAGGACGTCTATGCATTTCCAGTTATCTGGGTGTAGCCGGGGGCAGCAGGGAAAAACGTATATGCCACTGTAGGAAACTGTGAGGAAAAGGAAGAAGTGCACTGTAAATATATATAATCATTTGTCTTGTGTGTCTTTGTTAGTGTGTCGAGTGAAAGAGTTGAGTAACTGAGGGGAAGTAAGGGGTGGGTGATATTAATAAATAAAGATTATAATATTGATAAAGCTTAAAGATATAATAATAAATTAATAGAAGTAATTAGTACAGAATATAGTTAAAAAGAATAACCTGAAAATTAATAAGGATTGGAAAACAAAATTGATAACTGAAGGAAAAAAACAAAAACAAAAAAAAAAACACAAGAGTTATGAGAATGAAATAAATTAACAAAATTCCTAAATAAGATTGGAAAAAATTGTAAGCTTTATAAGATAAAGATATTATAAGTATATATTATTACAAACTATAGTCTACATAAAGTAAAATATATAAGGTATAAAATTAGTGAAAGTGCAAAATAAAATTACAAATTTGTTTTATTAAAGATTTTATCTTAAAATTGAAGAGATCTAAATTTAGGAAGTAAATTAACTAGAAAGAAACTAAAAGACAAATAAACACGATCTGTATTGAAGAGAGCAGAACCAGTTAAGATAAAAATTAACTGAGGATTACAAAGACTGGTGAATAAGCACGGACCTGACGGTTGAGTGACTGCTAGTAGCCATGGGAACCAATATGAGCAAACAACAGTCTGACAGGCTGACGCCAGCCAAATTGGTAATAATGACACACCCATCCAATAAACGCAAAATTCAAAAATGCATGACCAAATGGCATAAGATGACATCTGGAAAAAATCGTTGGCCTAAAGAAGGCAGCTTTGATCCTTCATGCTGTGAGGAAGTTGAAGAAAGATTGAGAAATAAAGATAAAAAACGGGACCGAATGCTTTTGCATAAAAAACAGAGGCATGCTGAACAGAGAGACATCCTGCAATATTTCAAAGTAGAACACCAAAAGAGCCCAACAGCCCCTGAGTACATTGATCATATGCCACCACCTTATCACCCTAGCGCAGCAGGTCAGTACCCAGTTGTGATAAAGTCAGGTAGCAAGGGAAAGATTACAGGACAACTTAAATTAGTTTTAGAAGAAGAAGAGGAAGAAACAGAAAAAGAAATGAGTAGCACATGGCAGGGAGAGTATGATTACAGCGGTGACTATGACGGATGGGATAAAACCCCAGAAGTAAGGAGGAAATCTACCCTTAGCCGTTCCCTACCCCCAGTACGTCGCAGACATTTACCATACCCAAGAGCCCCCACCTGCGGCTCAGAGCCTAGGACCAAGTCAACACACAAAGGCCACACAGATCCCAAGATAGAGTTATTTTTGGAAGAAACTGAATCACTGGCAAAAGAGATAAACCAGGACTTGGTGCAACTAACGGAAACATTTGTACGACTCAAGGAGCAAGAGTTGGAAGAGAAAGCACAAAATAGACGATTAAAAAATTTAAAAGAGACAATAGAAAAACAAATAGAGAAGAAAAGACGAGATGGAGAATTAGAAAAATTGAAGAGAATGGAAGCGGAGCAGCTTATAATAGAGGCCAAAACTGATTACCCAGACCTGCCAAGCCCACGGACTTTGTCTCTGATCGAAGAGGCAGGAAGGAGAGGGGGAAAATACATGGAATATGAGGAAGAGGGAGGTGATGTGTCCGAATGGGAGGACATTGAAGGCTCAGACATACTGCCAACTACAAACCCATTCCATGAGGGGTTCAAGGAGGAAAGCAGGCCAGCAGCAAAAGAAAGGAAGCCACTCACAGCTGAGTGTGACGTGGGGCTACAAATAGTAAAAAGCGGCGCTAGCCCAATGGTGACCAGGTCCAAAACGCGACAGCAGAAGACAGGACAAGATCAAGGAGGGACCTATATGGCTCCCTTGCTGTCTAAAGGACCTCATGAAGACAGATACGTGCCATGGTCATTTATGGACATGATAACACTGGCTGGAAGGCTGACCCCATTGGCAGATGGTGCTGACAGATGGATAGAAAAGCTGGAAGAAATCACTGGAGGCATCAATCTGGCAGCTGGAGACATCAAGGCGCTGCTAATTAAAACAGCAGGACACTCAGCAGCCAGAGAAGTGTTTGACGAAGCCCAGCTTCCAAGGGTCATGACCTCACACCAGTATGACAAGATACCATTCAACCAAATAAGACCCAAGGTGTGGGCAGCCTTAAGGAACAAATACCCCACCTGCAGTGATCCAACTAAGCTGAGACAAGAATGCCTAAAGGATGATGAAAACCCCGCCCAGTTTCTGCACAGGTTCCAACAGAAATGGAAAACAGAGACTGGAAGTGATGGGAATGAACTGAAAACATCTGGCCCCCTGTTCAGAACCTACATCAGGGAGGCCATGCCCAAAGAAGTGCAAGCCAAACTGGACGGAGTTGTGGGGCTCATGAAGATGGACTGGCCTCTGTTCTCTGAACATGTTATTCACTATGTAAACATGCATCGGGCCGAGAAACGGGCCTTTGAGGACCAAAGCAAGATGCTGGCCACCAAGTTAACCCAACTGCAGATTGGGGAATTGTCCAAAGAAAGAGAAAGAGAAGCCCAAGCATCAAGCTGCACTGACTGTGGTGGCCACACCCCCAACCGAGGGAGCACCAACAGGGGAGGCAGTGGTACAAGCACCAGTAGTGTCTCCTGTTATTCCTCCACCCACACAGCAGATGCAGTATCCAGCAGCGCCACTCGTGGGAGGAGCCCTGCCACAGCAGACCCAACCCCAACCAGTCCCTCCTATTCATGTGCATCTAAACCAAGGAGGAGGTCCCCAACAAGCAACGTTCGGAAGGGGACGAGGGGGGCCACCCATGCGGGGAAGATGGAGAGGCCCACAAGGAGCCCCAAGAAGGCCCCCTCAAGGCCAATACCAGCAGATGCCACAAGCAGGTCCAGACATGGGACAACAGCGAGTGAGAATGCAATGCTGGGGATGTGGACAAATTGGACACATGCAAAGAGACTGCCCCACTAACCCATGGATGGGACCCCAGCCCCCTACTGCTGGACCAGCCAACTATGGAACGGGACAAGACACGTACTGGCTATAGGGGTGCCCAGAGGATGGAGAGGCCATTCTACCTGTATTAACCCAACGTCCACAAACAGAACCCACCATTGATGTCACAATATATGACAGCCATCATCGCTTCATGATTGATACAGGAGCGGCCTACTCCTGTATAGGAAAAAGTGGAATTGGCCTGCCTCTCTCAGCATCAAAGATTCGAACAGTAGGTGTGTATGCACCACTACTTTACTCAGAAGATACGCCCATAAATCTACTGGGTAGAGATGTGCTGTGCCAGCTCAATGCAAAAATTAAATGTACCCCTAATGGAATTTCTTTTGAAGCAACAGACAAGAATGAAGCCTACATGATGCCACTGGGCCTGCAAACAACCCTTCAGATAACAAGTCATGAGCCAGAAGACCAAGTATTTTGGCTGAAACTCACATCACCAACCTCTTTCCTCCAACTGGAGTGGGAAACATGGAGACCCCTGATAATGAATCACTACGAGAAACCTAAAGAACCTTTTCTATCTCTCCATTGTACCATGTTTTATGACAAAGGCAAAACACATGAAGACTACGAGAAAAGCTGGGATGAAGACATAAACAACAAAACAACTGTCATCCAGTATGCTGACATAGTGGTTGGACCACAAGGAGCTGCAGCTGTTGTCACATTTCCTGATAAAGATGTAGCAGAATGGTTCCAGGTAACCAACTCAGCACCACATGTCACATTACTGATTGCAGACGAGTATGAGTCACATGATCTAGGACCCATGGTTCAAGAAGCCAAGCAAGTCACCGAATGGATTGCTACAGCATGGGACTGCATTAGCATGTCAAAAGATGGACTGTTTTTCAAGATCTCATATTCACAAGCTGATGAAGTAATTGCAGAACACATTAAAGTTCCTGGGAAAAGACAAATGGCAGTGGCGGCAGAACATGAATCCCTATTAGGACAAGTCCCAGAGCAGGTATGGTCTAAAAGTAAGATTAGTGAAATCAGCAGACCCTATCAAATTCACCATTAAACCAAATGCTAAATTGCCCTTCCAAAGACAGTACCCACTTAAACGAGAGGCAGTAGAAGGAATACAGCCTATCATTACAGGATTAGAAACAGCAGGAGTTCTTAAACCAACAATAAGCCCCTGTAACACCCCAATTTTTCCCATTAGAAAGCCCAACAGTAATGACTATAGATTAGTCCATGATCTAAGATTGATTAATGCTATTGTAGCAGAAGAGATACCAGTAGTGCCCGACCCACACACACTGCTGAGTAATATACCCCCAGGTACCAAATGGTTTACTGTGATTGATCTGTGTTCAGCATTTTTCAGTGTACCGGTCCATCCAGATTCTCAGTATTTGTTTGCATTTACGTACAAAGGCCAACAATATACATATTCGATATTACCACAGGGTTTCGTACACTCACCATCAATTTTCAATCGTGTACTGGCAAATGACTTAAATCACCTTGACATACCATCTACAATGTTGATGTATGTTGATGATATTCTGATTTGTTCTGTTTCTAAAGAGCAGTGTGAGAGTGACTCCATTACAGTGTTGACTGCTTTGGCAGAAGGAGGACACAAAGTAAGTAAACAAAAATTGCAATTCGGCCAGCAAACAGTGGAGTATCTCGGCAGGCAACTTAGTGGGGACAAGAGGTGTATTGCACCGTCCCAACTGGAAGCCATAACCCAAATGCCCAAACCTCAGACTGTTGGTCACATGTTGTCTTTCCTTGGCATGGCAGGTTACAGCAGACCGTGGGTGTGTGATTATGCCATCAAAACGGCTCCACTGAGAGCAATGATTAAAGCCGCAGGTCAAGGACACCAGTCGGCTCAATTACAATGGACAGATGAGGCAGAGGATGCGTTCCAGCTGCTGAAACAAGATCTCCAAACTGCTCCTGCTCTGGCCAATCCAGATTATGGCAAACCATTCCATCTCTATGTGGGTGAGCGACAAGGGTATGCATGTGCAGTATTGATGCAAGACACCCCAACAGGTAAACAGCCAATTTCTTATTACAGCACAAAATTAGATGGTGTCGAAGAAGGTCTGCCTCCCTGCTACCAGGGTTTGGCAGCAGCAGCCTTCGCCTACAAAAAGGCCTCAGTTATTACTATGGGCCGCTCTGTTATTCTGTACACATCACATCAATTACATGCACTGCTCACCAGTCCACGCTTTGTGATAACCCAAGCTCGTCGAACAGGTTATGAAGTTCTGCTTTCAGGACCTGATTTAACAATACAACGTTGTACCACCATTAACCCAGCCACAAGAATGGTATTGCCCACTGAAGGTGAGCCCCATGATTGTCTCCAGGAGACTGACACCTTCATGAAGGTAAGGGAGGACTTATACAATCATCCAATCCCATCTGATCTGACTCTGTTCGTAGACGGATCATGCGTTAGAGGTGAAACAGGGAATAGAGCTGGATATGGAATAGTCCAACTTAACCCCGATGGGACCTTTACCAGGGTACAATCAATGAGCCTAGATCAACCTTGCTCTGCCCAATTGGCAGAGATAAAAGCATTAACAGCTGCATGTAAATTGGCTACTGGTAAAAGAGTGACAATCTATACTGACAGTGCTTATGGGTACGGGGTATGCCATATAAACGCTAGCATCTGGAAACAACGAGGGTTTGTTAGAACAGATGGCACCCCAGTGACACATGGGCAAGCAGTAGTAGAGTTAATAAAAGCTATGCAACTTCCATCTGCGTTAGCTATTGTAAAATGTGCAGCTCATCAGACAGCAAAAACACCTATTGCCATGGGAAATAACTTAGCAGATGAGGCAGCTAAAGAAGCCACAGGTTCAGCAGTGCAGGGACCAATGGTCCACGTAGCTGAGTGCGAACCCATTACTAATTTGGGCTCCTTAATAGAAGCCCAAAAAAACGTATCTGAAGCAGAGAAACGCCTATGGGTACAAAGGGGGGCGGCTCGGTTAACACACCCCCACGTTGGATTGTGGCGTAGTTCTCGAGGACATTTTGTACTACCTTTGTCCTTATTACCGACAGCCATTAAAATAATGCATGGACCTGATCATTGTTCACGAGCCCAAGTTGTTCAAAAGTTACAGGCAGTTTGGTGGTCACCTTATATGACACCTATGGTAGACAGAGAACTGGCCTTATGTCCACATTGCCCTAAGTACAATGTGCGTAAAATGTTTACTCAACCCTTAGCACATATCCCTATGCCAGACGGTCCGTTCCGCCATCTGATGATGGATTACGTAGACATGATAACTCGGGTTCAGGGAAAGAGGTACATGTTGGTGGTTGTTTGTAGGTTTAGCAGATGGGTAGAAGCATGTCCCACTGCTCATAATGACCACAAAGCAGCAGCACGGTTTTTGTGTAAAGAAGTTTTTCCCAGATTTGGCATGCCTGACACAATATCATCTGATAACGGACCACATTTTGTTTCACAGGTGATCCAGCAAATGTTTAAACTGTTGTGCATAAAACAAAAGTTTGGTTGTGTGTATCATCCCCAGTCACAGGGATCCGTGGAACGAGCTAACGGGATCCTGAAATCGAAGAATGCTAAGATAATAGCTGACAGCAACAACCGTTTGACTTGGGTGGACGCCTTGCCTGTTGCATTAATGGCAATGCGTTCTCAAACTAACCGCATAACCCATCTTACTCCTCATGAAATGCTTACAGGTCGACCAATGCCTCTCCCACAGGTTCGAGGACCCCAGCTGGCGGAGATTTCCCTAGCACAGCTTGAGCGTGAAATGGGGGACTACCTCAGGTCCTTAACCCGCATTCACAGGCTTATATTTCAACAGGTGACAGCAGCTCACAGCCGAGACGAGACACACATTCCAGTGGACGTCAGGGACGTTCAAGTTGGTGACAGTGTGTTCATACGAGTCTTTAGACGTCAGTGGAACGAGCCTCATAGGGAAGGCCCTTTTAAAGTTGTGCTTACCAATCCCACTGCCCTGAAAGTCGAAGGTAAGCCCTTCTGGTTTCACAAAAACCACTGCACCAGGCATCGGCCTCCAGACCCACCTGGACTCGATCCAGGACCGACGGGCTCTGCGCATGCTGACAGGGCAGCAACAAGTCTCCCTCCGCAGCACCCCTCCACTAGCTCACAAACTTTAGATGTTGCACCGGTGTCGGGCACTGATGCATCCCCACTCCCCTCAACGTCAGGCGTCCAAAGACGTTCGGCCCGCTTGGCAGCTCGCCAATCGCCAAGGTCAGGGGACTCTGAGGATGACAGTGTTCATTCTTATGCTTCCCATCCATCTTCTGATTCTGGTGGCAATGATAATGATCCTTCTGCCGCTGAGACTTCTTCTGGGTCTCACCCAGATCCATCCGTCGCTTAGGCACTGGACGAACTTCTTTCTTCTGACCTACCAGATGTTGGTGGAGTCCTGTCCCCTTCATATCCCTCACCTGCACCTTCCCCTTTCTTCCCCTTCCTTTTCCCTTCCTCCTCCGAAGCAAGTGGGCCGCCGATCCACTCGGTCCCGCCCACCCCATCGCCGTCTGGGCATCTCCCATATGCGCCTTCTTCAGACTTTGATTAACTTTCTTGTTGTGTTAACCCTTTGTGGGCTAACAAGGGGGGATCTTATGAAAATTAATACTAACAGTTCACACACACAGTTAATGCGTCACACACAAACATGTGCACTAGCAATGGTAACACTAGCTACTAACCAAGGGGTAATCAATAATAATGATGGAGAAAATTTATCACTAATGCATGTGCAAATCAAAGGATATGATTATGTAATGTCTGAAGAAATTTTAGGTAACTCAATGGGGAAACATTGGCTTGGAGTTCCACAAAGCATGGACTGCCGTGAGGATGGGATGGTGATCATTGAGGTAAGATGCAAAATGAACATATGCCAAAACACATTAACAGAGCAGGTAATGACGGTAGGGAAAGCGCATAGAATGGTAAAATTGGTAAACAAAAGGCAGAAAAGAGATCTAGACAAATTAAAGACTGCACACTAGGAAACCAATATGTTCCAACAATGGATTCAGTACTCTGTCCAGGCAATGTTCAAAGCCAAAAAGCGCCCTAAAGATGATTGTATAGCCTGCTATAATGCTAAAAAATTACCAGCCCTTCAGATTATTCCTGGAAGTAAAATAGGCGACTGCCCAGATGTAACGGAGTGCTTTGCTCATTGTGCCATGCAGATGGCCGGAGGTCTTGCATCATTATCAAAAGACCACACAATATGCCCCAGAGCGCTGAACTCCTCAATAAATGATGTAATGAGCACTTTCTCCCTTCCACCAGTAGTACAAAAACCGGCTGAACTGATTTTTCCGTTTTGTATAGCCCGAGGGAAAGAACTGGAAACAGTGACTAATAGATCCTCTAGACAGATGTGGACAACGGATAGACTGGTTACATGTAGTAATAGGACATGGTACCCACCAACAGCAGAAGGGAACCTCACCTACCACATTAAGTTTTGTCAAACGAGTCCCAATGCCACCATACGCTGTGAACAAGTAGTACCAGATGGGGGACATGTCATCTATGAGTTCCAACCTTCAAGTGTATCTCAGTATCGAATACTGAGCCTGGCGAGGGGATCTGTCCCCTTAGGTGACATTTTTTGGATGTGCCATAATGAGACACAAATGTTGGCCACATTACCCCCACAGTGGGAAGGCATCTGTGCACCAGTAATGCTGACAGGAAAACTAAAGTTAATAGCAAATGACCCAATAGGTATCAATGTAACATCTAACGAAATAACCAATCGCATTAAGAGAAGTACCCCCGCTAAACACGAGTGGAAAACATCAGATGAGGTATATATCACATGGGATCAAATCCCATATGGAGTACCTGAAGAACAGGTTGCCATAGGGAGTGATTGGATAAAAAGCGGAAGAGGGGCTGGTTCAGTACCAATCTACGGATCAATTGTTAATGCACAGTATATAGCTCGCAATAGCAGGTGGGTAAATCTCTTATGGTATAATCAACAAAGATTTATAAACTTTACAATAAAGGGCCTGGATTTGGTAAAGGAACAATTGCATGCAACTTCACTAATGGTTCTACAACATAGGTTCGTGCTAGAATCCCGCATGGCTGGAGACCAAGGAATATGTGATTATATAGGGGAAGATTGTTGTACTTTAACCCCCATGCACACAGATGTAAATGGTAGCCTTACAGGAGTCCTACAGGAAATGAAACGAATGAGGGATGAACATGTGCTGCAGTCTAATTGGAACACTCAGCTGAAGGGATTCTGGGATTGGTTTCACAAGCTTGGAAGGGGAAAATATCTTGAGGCAGCAGGAATGATTCTAGGCGCAGTAATATTGATTATATTGATAGTTATGTGTTGCATCATACCCCTTGTTCGGGGACTGGTCTCAAGACTTGTTGTAAGAGTAACTGGTCAGTTCCCAGTTGTAGAGATACAATTGGACCAAGCGATATAAAACATAACCATGATCACCTTCCACCCTCACCAGGTACGTGCATTTCTTTAATAACAACAGTGTATATATGTAAATATTTTGTATTACAAGGACTTATATACTTACTCACGTAGACATAGCAACTTGCATACTGAATAATCCATAGATATAAGAGATATTATGCCTTCAGATGATGCCTAAATTTGCCATACTATGTCCCCACAGGTAGATTATTGAACATGGCAGAGGCTAGTTATGATGAATATGAAGAAAACCAAATGAATTTACGAGCTGCACTGGCGTCGTTAGGCCCGTCACTAGGGGTAGGATGCCCATATCTTCCTCCCAGGCACCTACTAGATCCTGCAGAGAGGCCAAGCAGTGCACCTTCGGTTTGGAGCAAACCTATGATGACACCCAGCAGGCAGCCTGATGATCAACCACCATCACCTACTGGGAAGCCACTGTCCATCTCGTCATCACCGGGGAACCTCAGTATCGATTTCGGCCCAACCAGCACCCCTGCCAGTCTTGAGAATCCCAAGGATCGACGACCGCCGTCACCCCGCCAATGTAATTATCCGCCACCACCCCTTACAGGCGTACTGGCTATGTTCATGATCGTAGCAGATGACATAAAGCTTGATCTTGCCGAAGCTCATCATGTTGCAAAGTTCTTGGCTCATCCGCTGGAGTCGTACGACACCAACAATGACCTCAAGCCTGAAATCACCTCTATGACCACAGCAGTTTATGCCCAATTCATGAAGGGTCTGGTGCACCCCGAGCCACGTCGGTCCTTTGAACGGATGCGCCGCACCATGTACAAACGCAAAGTAAAGGCTGGGAATCGGCAGTTGACCCGAGACAATCTGGAACTGAGGCAGCAACTTCGGGATGCACAGCAGACCATTATCAACCTACAAGAGCAGGTGATGCAGCTGACCGCTGATCTGCAGCGTATGGCTCCGTATACCCAGGGGGGCCCGAACGGAGGGCAGAATTATGGACAGAATTATGAAGGCCATTATTATTATTAATATCAACTTCAACGCCATACTGGATATAAGGACAATGCTGATTATTGATGATTATGCATACCTATGTTAAAAATATTGGTAGAATTGTATACTTTATGTGACAGTACAAGTACTGTGCAGGAGAGTGCCACATGGTTACTCCTATGTTGGTTGTAATGACGGTCCTTTGACCACTAGAAGATGTGTTTGCCTGGCATAGCCCGGGCCTGATGAAGCTTTTTGTTTGTGTGTGCGTATTTATGGGTGTGAAAGACCACCTATGTAGGGGATAAATGCAGTGACCTCGTAACACAAGATGCTGCTTGGGCATTGGTATTTGCCTCTGCTGAGAAAACAGAATTAGAAAATCTTGCTAAAAAAAAAAAGTAAGCAACGAGGACGGGTCCTCTTAAGGGAGCCAAGAGGGGGATCCCTCTTTGTTTTTGTATATTCCGTTTTCTGCATTCTATCAGTTTAACATTTACACATTCTCCACCATGTTTTATATTACTCACTTCAACTATATGGTGTGTATTTAATCTCACGTTTGGTTTGGTGTGCACAATATATATATATATATAAACTTTTGTCACTTGTGTGAGTTCACATTTAAGGTGTTTTAGATTAGTCATCACCTGCACAATCACTTAGTTGATCCATTTAGGATCAAAGGGGGGAAATGTTGTGTATTAATCTGCACTAATCATAAGAATAAAATAAAGCTAATGTTTTATAAGTTTAAAGTTGTTTTCACAAATACTGTTATAAGAGCCATTCAAGGCCAAGAGGAGAAAAACAGAGCAATGAGTGTGTGTAACTGTTGCACCTGGCTCTAGAGGAGTGGAATCTGCAGGAAAACGCAGGGTTGAGGCCCTTAGTGATAGGAAAGCACCCTCATAAAAAATGAAATATTTGACATGTCAAGGTTGCCCAGCTCAGCAAAATTTGGCCATACAACTTGTGATAAATAGAGTTGTTATTTTCAAGGCACACTGTGCAGTACTGGTCCCAGAAAGGGTGATGCTTTGACTGGGACACAAGGGGGAAGACTAGGCCAGACTGACATGGCTTGAAGTAGGGAAAGGATTAGTTTCAACATGTTTATGATTGAACTGTCATAAGTTTCTGATTTAAGTGCACCAGATGTCCTCATGGCCTGAGAGACTGCTCTCACAAGAATGTGATGTGGCTACGAATGTCATCGTGATTTGCAGATAAATGATAATGTGACCTTTACCAAAGACTGTCGTTTAAATATATAAAAATATGTTCTGAAGGGGGTTTTCCATTGAAATGTATAAAAGGGAGCTGTTTTCACCAGTTGTTAGCTGATGCTCACCGGTGACCAGCTCAGTGTGAATGTGCTGTTTTTGGCAATAAAGACCCTGGACCTGGACTCAGCTGCCTCTGCCTGAATTTTTGGATCTTTGTTTGAGACTTTTTCTGCTTTTTAAGAACTTTGAATTTTACAAAACTTAGCTTCAATTTTAAGTCGTCAAGAAGACAATAATAGACGACAGGAGAGCAGGAGGCGGGGTTACCAATCTACTTGCTCTGGAGAGCAGAGTTCGCTGCTTTTAGATGTTGTCTCCAAAGTCTCCAGTAGCAGAAAAAAGTCGCTAGATTTGGCGCTAGGAGCTTTTTAGAAATCAAAGTTCTAGAGGGGTCTGAAAAGTGGCTAAATATAGCGACTAAAGCGCTAAGTTAGCAACACTGCTCTTTGCATGGTTTATTTTCAAATGGTTTGCTGCTGTCTGTTTGGACCTTTCTGAACATGTGCAGCAAATGGACTGATCCAATATGGTGGACACTGAAGGGGGGGGCTGAGACACACTTAATATTATCAGCGTTCTGATGGCATTTTAGCCAAAGGATTTTTATCAAAAACATAATTAATTTGGATAAATAATAATTAGTTGTATTAACCATACATGGAAACAGAGTTTTATGGGGGCCCCAGGAACTTGGGGCCCTAGGCACCTGCCTGGTATTGCCTAATGGAAAATCCCCCCCTGACTCCAGGTCTGAGGTTGATCTAAAATACAAAAAATATGTAGAATATACAGGTGCTGGTCATAAAATTAGAATATCATGAAAAAGTAGATTGATTTCAGTAATTCCATTTAAAAAGTGAAACTTGTATATTATATTCATACATTACATACAAACTCATATATTTCAGATGTTTATTTTGTTTAATTTTGATGATTACAAATGACAACAAATGAAAATCTCAAATTCATCATATCAGAAAATTAGAATATTGTGAAAAGGTTCAAAATTGATGGCCCCTGGTGCCACACTCTAATCAGCTAATTAACTCAAACCACCTGCAAAAGCCTTTAAATGGTCTTTCAGTCTAGTTCTATAGGCTACACAATCATGGGGAAGACTGCTGACTTGACAGTTGTCCAAAAGACGACCATCGACACCTTGCACAAGGAGGGCAAGACACAAAAGGTCATCGATAAAGAGGCTGGCTGTTCACAGAGCTCAGTGTCCAAGCACATTAATAGAGAGGCGAAGGGAAGGAAAAGATGTGGTCGAAAAAAGTGTACAAGCAAGAGAGATAACCGCACCCTGGAGAGGATTGTGAAACAAAACCCATTCAAAAATGTGGGGGAGATTCACAAAGAGTGGACTGCAGCTGGAGTGAGTGCTTCAAGAACCACCACACACAGACGTATGAAAGACATGGGTTTCTGCTGTCGCATTCCTTGTGTCAAGCCACTCTTGAACCACAGACAGCGTCAGAAGCGTCTTGCCTGGGCTAAAGAGAAACAGGACTGGACTGCTGGTGAGTGGTCCAAAGTCATGTTCTCTGATGAAAGTAAATTTTGCATTTCCTTTGGAAATCAAGGTCCCAGAGTCTGGAGGAAAAGAAGAGAGGCACTTCATCCACGTTGCTTGAAGTCCAGTGTAAAGTTTCCACAGTCAGTGATGGTTTGGGGTGCCATGTCATCTGCTGGTGTTGGTCCATTGTGTTTTCTGAGGTCCAGGGTCAACGCAGCCACATACCAGGAAGTTTTAGAGCACTTCATGCTTCCTGCAGCTGACCAACTTTTTGGAGATGCAGATTTCATTTTCCAACAGGACTTGGCACCTGCACACAGTGCCAAAGCTACCAGTACCTGGTTGAAGGACCATGGTATCCCTGTTCTTAATTGGCCAGCAAACTCTCCTGACCTTAACCCCATAGAAAATCTATGGGGTATTGTGAAGAAGAAGATGCAATACACCAGACCCAACAATTCAGAAGAGCTAAAAGCCACTATTAGAGCAACCTGGGCTATCATAACACCTGAGCAGTGCCACAGACTGATCGACTCCATGCCACGCCGCATTGCTGCAGTAATACAGGCCAAAGGAGGCCCAACTAAATACTGAGTGCTGTACATGCTCATACTTTTCATGTTCATACTTTTCAGTTGGCCAACATTTCTATAAATCCTTTGTTTTTATTGGTCTTCAGTAATATTCTAATTTTCTGATATGATGAATTTGAGATTTTCATTTGTTGTCATTTGTAATCATCAAAATTAAACAAAATAAACATCTGAAATATATGAGTTTGTATGTAATGTATGAATATAATATACAAGTTTCACTTTTTAAATGGAATTACTGAAATCAATCTACTTTTTCATGATATTCTAATTTTATGACCAGCACCTGTATATTATGCGGCTAATCCCTGCTGGTAAAGCCACAAACACAAGATATAGTTTATATAGTATTTAGCTTGATACAATATATGTCAATAACTTACTGATCAGCAGTGGTGTCTAAAGTTCACACATTTGTTACTGAAGTAGAAGTATAGATACTGCAGTTTAAAAACACTCTGGTAAAAGTTGAAGGATCAACTTGACCTCTTTACTCAAGTAAAAGTGAAAAAGTATGTGCTCCAAAAACCACTTAAAGTATAAAAGTATAAAGTAACCTTTAAAAAACAGCCAGATGCCACTATATTGTTGTGATTTTAATGGGCCCAGCAATCAGGGACGCCATATAAATGTTGTGATTCTATAGTTAAATTCTATTCCCAGCCCGCTGGGCTGATACTGATACTTTAAGATGTTTATTGCCCTCCCCAGTAGGGGTGGTAATTATCTTATTTAATCAGATATTATTTCAGCTGTTATATACTGTTTATGACACACCGTCCTACTAACTGTGTGTTAGAAGAATAGATGAAAGAGTGATTCGAGCACTAATCATGGTCAAACAGTTAATTCTGCACATACATGGAATAAATTCACCACAACTTCTGTTCAAAATATAAGATTTTATTAACAAAAATCACTCAGCTCCAAGTCAAACATATTTCAGTTTAACACTCTCAACTAAGACTAGTAAAACTCAACTAAACTAAACTAACTACTATGTACAAAGAGGAAGGGGGAAACGGTTGAAAAACATATTACAGTTTAAGATGGATTTTGAGTTTGAAACCAAAGTTTATCTGGAAGAATTTGGGATCTGATCAAATGAGCTTTTCACTAATTTTAAAGAAATTGGAAAGTTTTCAGACCAATTCACAATGCAAATCCATGAGGTGAATAAAACATTATTTGGCCAAATAATGTTTCATTGAATGATTTGCTTAATCAAGAACCAAAAACCTTTAGTTAAATGATTCTTTACCCTCCTTGAAAGAGCTAGCAGCAAATAGACATCAGGATTCCACTAAATGATTCTTGGTCATACTTGGTAATGGAAATGTAATGAGCATCTGAGGAACACATGAACACTAATGTTATATCAGTGTTTAAATCCTTAGTGAATAAAGCTTGTCTAAGCTTCAGCAACAGCTCAACACATATTCCTGTAGCATAGCGTAGCATGCAGTCCATTCTTTAGCATCAATTAGCGTTGTTTTTACTCAGCAGTAAACACACGATATGATTAGCATCATCAAAAGACACATTGCTTGTTCTGTCCCTAATCATGCCAGACCTGCAAACCTTTTTCCATGTCCGTTTGGAAAGCTTGAGTTTCATCCAGTTTTGCAGCTCTGCAGTCAGTTACTCATTGTCTCAGTCTCACACCCAGGGCATGGTCCTCATCCTGTTTGGCTCTAAAAGTTCTGAAACTCAAGAGAAATGTGTTGCAAAAGGTCTGTTTGTAGCAGTTTGGTTCTGAAAGGATCGGACTTATCCGTGATGGTTCTGGGGATCTGGTTCCCCTGGGCCCGCATCTCCACAGTGGGCCCCAGCTTTGAGCGCAGGAGCAGAAGGAGGCAAAAGAGAGGCTGGAGCAGAAGAGACAGAATCCCGTGTGCTCTGTGGTTTTGTTCTGTCTCCCAGAGAGGGAGTAGGTTTTCACACCTCTGGTCGCTTCCATGTGGCTGCTTTGGCTGAGAAAGGGGGGGCTGCAGAAGTCCCTCAGCTGTTATTCACCAAAGCTGCATTTTCTCCTCTGGTCATCCTATCAAGATGAAATATAATATGGACACTGGTTCCCACTGTCCAAAAAGTATGATCATGGCATATGGCACAACAATATGCACTGAAAGCTCAATTTTTCAACTATTTCTAAAAATTATTTGAGATAGGACCAAGGATGAGGGAGGTCTTGTTGGTCTCCATCTCCCGATACGCTCTCGCATGTGTTTGACCTTTCAGACATTTCAACATCTTTTTCTGAATCCATCATTGTAGCATGGCATAGACAATTCACGTTAGCAGTTTGAAGAACACCTGCTTGCTTCTGATGATTTCCTTTAGCTAACCAATGAGTGTTTGCGTTATATGACTCATCCAATTACACTAGTTTTCACTAGATGTGGATGGAGCCAATGATCTGCATTGGATGGAGCACATGACAGGAAATACATATTTATAAACATTAAACCGAAGCCAAGAGTAACGTGTAACGTTTGTTTTAAAAATGTAAGGAATAGAAAGTACAGATACTTGTGTGAAAATGTAATGAGTAGAAGTCAGAAGTAGGAAGAACAATAAGTAATGGAGTAAAGTATAGATACCTAAAAAGTGCACTTAAGTACAGTAAGGAAGTAATTGTACTTTGTTACTTGACACCTCCACAGTGACTCCTGGATTGTGGACACAGCTGGAGGCTGGTTCTGGTCCACTGATAGAGTGTCTGTGGAGAAGGTTCAATGTTAGCATTGCTGTAACGATATACATTTATAATCATGTTAGTTGTTTGTTCTAATAAATACCAGAAAAAAATATAGTTTAATATTTCAATGCACAGATATGCATCAAAGCAGAATATTTGGAAGGTCATCACCATTTGGCTAGTTACATCTGATGACACAATTATGCTGCAAATGATAAACTAAGTCATAAACACTTCTGCAGGACAAGATGCCGCTCTGTGTTATTTACGTTTCCTTATGGATTGAATGGTCTGCAGTGGAGAAGCAGCTGGTTGCATTTCTACTACGGCAACCACATTAGGATGATCAACAACAAACAACATTTTCAGCGTGATGCCTTTGACCATTTTCTCATTTACCGTGTCTGCGTGGTCTGTGACTTGTGCCCAGGATAGCATCGCTAATCATAGCTTAGACTTGTCATGATCTGGCCTGTTTGCTCCCCCTTCATTGGTTATTTCTTTCACCTGCCGTTTTCCCTCCCTGCCTCAATTATCATTTATTCCCCTCACCTGTTTCCTTTGGTTTATATTCTGTTTAGCCTGAGCATTCGGGGCCAGATCATTATTTGTCTTTCTGTTAATCTGTCATTTGTATTTCATGTTTTTTTTTTTTTTTATTTCACTTAAAGTCACACAACAATATATAAACAAACAAACAAACAAATAAATATGCCAGGGGGTATGTCACAATAAACAAGTACAATTAGGAGAAAAAAAACAAGCAATTATACAAACATATGCGCTGGGGAGTGTCATATATATATGTGTATGTATTATGCAAATAAATATATCTTCTACAACATTAAGTTGTCTAGAATTTCTAGTTGGGAATAGATTGTTATGGTTTTTTGAGCTTTCTGATGAGAAGAAAGATGAATTGTATGAAAATATTGTTTGACTTCTATTAAATAAGCTTTAAAGTCCGTTTTTTTTTAAAGAAATTTAAATGTATGCAAGTGAAATTTGGCCAACAAAATTAAAAGATTGATAAGGAAAGGTTTGGGAAACATTTTACTTTGCAGTTGAAAGCCAAATAAAATGTTTTTCCGATGAAGCTGAAAATTTTTCATAACATTTGAATTCACATAGTGTAACCAAAACGTCTGGGAGTATGGACACAACCAAAACAAATGTGTTACAGTTTCTGGGAGAAGATCACAAAAAGTGCAGTTCACAGGAATATCAGGTTTAAACTTTTTTAGGTAGTCTTTTACAGGATAAATCCTGTGAATGAGTTTGAATGAGACTTCTTTCACCTTGTTAGTGAGGAGAAAGTGATTAGGTAACAGCCAAGTGTGTTTCCAGGACACATCAGACACAAATCGGTTCCAATATGATAGAGCAGCAGGAACAGACGCCACCTCTCTCTGCAAAAGGGATCTGATTGACTTATTGTTCTTATGAAGAGATGAGGTGAGACATATTTTGCCAACAGGAGAGTCAATGGGAGTCAGAGAGGGAGATGAAGAAGAATCGAGTCTTGGCCTCTGTCTATATAACATGCAGATCCCAGACGAAATAGCACCAAAAACCTTTGCGTATTCTCCAGAAGAAATAGGGAGGTCAAATTTAGAGAGAAATCCCTCATAACTCAATAAATGTGCCATTGTCATCAAACAGTTGATCAACAGAGTAATGTCATGCCTGAACCAAGAATCCAAGAACAATGATCTTTTCTTGTACAGGATGTCCTTATTGTTCCAAATAAAATACCGGTGAGGCGAAAAGTTGTGCTTGTAGATAAGTGACCATGACAAAAAAGCCTAAGTACATCAAAATTACACACCAGGAAGAAGGTTAAACCCCCAAGTTTTGAAAAAATGTAATCCTGAATAGTATTCCATATAGAAGTTTGAGATGCGAAGAACTGGCGAATCCAATTTATTTTGAATGTGAAAGATAAACAGTTAAGCCTTCCATTTTCATATGAGTTCATAAAGTAGATTTTCGAATGTAATGTATTCTATTCTTCCAAACAAAGTTAAAGAGCAATTTTTCTATTTCTTTTTCAGTGCCTTTATTAAGATCTAAAGCCTGAGCAGCATATGTGAGCCTAGAGATGCCTTCAGCTTTACTAAGTAGAATACGACCTCGTAGTGAAAGATCCCTAACCAACCACTGACTAAGTTTCTTTTTAGCTTTTAGAATTAAAGGATCAAAATTTAAGGAGTTACGATTTTTTTGTTCTTTTGTAATGGTTATGCCTAAATAAACAACCTTGTTTTTAACTGGAATGCCTTCAATTGATGTCTCAGTGCAATCTTTAACTGCCATAATTTCACATTTTTTGAGATTCAAATGCAGACCAGAAGCTTTTGAGAAATTATTTAATTCTTGAATTGCTAATGAAACTTCATCCATGTCCTTTAAGAACAGGGTAGTGTCATCAGCCAGTTGTGTTAGGATAAGTTCTTTTTCTGCAACAATTAACCCTTTCAGAGGACTGGTTTTAATATGATCTGCCAGAAGCTGAGCTACCAAAAGAAACAGGTAGGGGGAGACTGGACACCCCTGTCTGATTCCTCTGCTGGTGTTAAATCTAGGAGAGGAGCCATTCCTTCATTTGACAGAACTGTTGTTGTTTTGATATAGAGTTTTGATAATCGTTACAAATAGCTTTCCAAATCCAAACTTTTCTAAACTTTGAAATATAAAGCCATGTTCTACAGTGTCAAAAGCCTTATAGAAGTCTAAAAATAAAATAAGTCCATTATCAGAAACAAAATCAGGATAATCTAAAATATCAAGAACAAGTCTTATATTATTTGTGATATGCCGATTTTTCATAAATCCTGATTGAGTTTCGTCAATGATTGAATGAAGAACTGATTTTAATCTTTTAGCGATCACCAAGGCTAATATTTCATAGTCGGTATTAAGAAGACAGATAGGTCGCCAATTATCGAGAAATAAAGGGTCTTTGCTGGGTTTTGGTATGAGTGTAGTTAAGCCCTGAGTAAGAGTTGCAGGCAGAGAGCCATTTTTAATGCTTTCATTAAAGACCTCCAGTAAAAAGTCATTAGAAAAGTGTTTATAGAATTCGGCACTTAGACCATCGGTCCCAGGGGGTTTGTTGGTTTTGAGATGTGCAATAACGTCAAGAATTTCATGAATTGTGATTGACTCCTCACAACGTTTCTGGTCGATATTAATAATAATAAATCTTTGTGATCGTAGCTCCAGCAGCTGATGCAGGATCGATGCCTAATTTACTGCGTTCTATTCAGCGTATTTTGTGGAGTTGATGAGAGCCGCTGCCTGCAGGCGCAGCCATCAAATAACACACTGCATAATTCATTGTTACTCACCCAGAGACCCTCAATAATATATAAATACCAAACAAATATATGTTAGTAAGAAAAAGTAAAGGAGAGATTCAGGTTTAAAGCAGATGAATTTTATTAGATAAAACAGAAAGAATTGACTTTATTTCCTCTGTCTGTCTCCTGGTCTTAAATTATACAGTCAGTGATCATTATTGGTAACATCTTTCAAATATTAGACGTGTTAAAGACCTCTAAGTTGCTGTAAATGGAAAGTAGCAACACCTTCTTAAAATGCTTTTTATGAGTTTTGGATAATTATCCCATCAACACAATAAAATCATAAAAAAGCTTTTTAGTATGCCTCATTTCTCTAAAGTACCCTAATGAGTATTTTTGTATTCGTTCCTCCTTTATGATGTTTTTCACTCAGCTGATTTTTATTTAATTTTAATGGTTTATTGTGAAAATAAGGTTGAAAAAGTGAGTACCAATGCATGTTCTACAGAAAACCCTTCTTTTCAGGTGGAATCATCTAAATAATTCATATTTCACTGGACATGTGTGAATGCAGAAGGATTTATTGCAGCAGTTATCTTTTTATTTTACCGTAATGTTGCAGAAACAGTCAGACGGAATTCTCCAGATTTTGCAGGATTGTGACCTGTGTGACCTCTGACCTGTGCACTCAAACTGTAAAGTGCACTTCCTGCGTGTGCTCAGTTCATGGCGGGTTAGTGTGAGTATTTGGACTGGGCCTGCAGCTGGAGCGATGACAGCAACCAGTCATGGAAGTTGGAGATGTGCAGAAAACTAAATGAGCCGATAACAGGAGGCAACAGCAGGAGGGGCCTGGTTTACTGCAGGTGAATTACAATAATAACTGCAAAGTGCAACATCTACATATACAACATCTACATATGCAGCACTTTCATATGCAACATCTACATGAACTATCGCCCTTTGAATATAAAAGAACATTGAATAAATAGGGCTGAAAATCTAAACCAGGATTCAAAAATAAGACTCTGAAACATCTACAATTTAAAAAAACTATAGATCCTTTAAAAAATACAAAATAAATAAATAAATCAATAATATGGAAGTAAATAGATAAATACTTGATATTTATTTAGTTTAATTCACGCTGACATTTGTTTATTTCATGGAATATGTATTTGTAATTTCTCAATAGCAGCATTTATTTATGCCTATTAGACAGATTTTATTCGTTATTTTGTTTACACAAGTGTAAATCAAAAAGAAATTTCTCTGTCTGGACAATCTCATCTTTTTCAAAAGTGCAGCCTTTAAAAAAATGTAAAAATGACTGTAAATTTATAGTTCAAACAATTTTTTAAAATGTTTCATATATAATGATAAAATATAATAATAAAATACAATGCAATAAGCCATTCTATTATATATTGAATTAATTTGAAGGAAACAGCTCCCCATACTAATTTGGATATAAAAGGAAATGAGAAAAGGTTAGAAAAACATGTCAAACGGAAAATTAAGAGTTTGAATGATATCAAAATAGATAAAATGACTTTAACAGGCAAAGAAGGATAAACTGAAATACTAGTAAATTGTTAAATTATTATAAGTAACCATGAGGGACAGAAATATAGAGAAGTAAAATTCAAATAGAACATAAAATAATGATAAACCAAAGAGGATTTGCTACTGCAGAGTTGATCTACATGATCAGGTAAAGATGCGGTCTGCCAGATGGAGATAGAACTTTAATAACCAGTAAAGGTGGAGGGAGAGCGGTACTGGGAGCCATTCTTCTACCAGCCAAACCACTAAACCAATATGGAACATTAACTAAAGGATATACGTCTAAATATCAGAGTTTATAGTTTATTTCAAAAAGGGACGAAGACTAAAGACTTGATGGTTCATGAAATGAGGAGAAAACAAGGAAATAAAATCTATTTGAGAGAAAGGAAGATAAACCTGTGAATAATGTGGGTTAATTTTTTTATTAATACATTTTGTCAAATAAGTATAAATTAAAATGTTTGATTGGATTCAAAATGTGCTCAGATAGAACTTTATCAGTTAGAATTGCTCCAAGATTATCCAGAAAATGTGTAATAGAATATAGAACATATATTTTGTGTTTATCTTTTTATGTATTCCAAAACTGAACATATGCATCCATAAAATAAGCCAATAAAAAATATAAACTGAAACAGTCTGGTTAAAATAAAGGAAAATAAAACAATTAACACAGTTTAGCTAAAGTTTACGGAAATCTGAAAACTTTAATAGAAAAAAAATTAAGGGAGCATTTTAATTCTAATGAATTTATTATTTTCAATAATAATTGAATAAATTCAAAGCAGTATTAAAGGAATGCGCTGGTTTATGTCCAGTGTTTTGTTTTGGATCCACCAGGGGGCGCTGCTCCGCCCTCCTACTAGAGCCGGGCGGGGTGGCCCCTCCTCTCTTCCATGCCCCGCCCCTCCCACATGCCCCGCCCCGCTCATTGATCCGGGGCTCCGTGCATCCTGACCGTCTCCTCCACGCCGCCATGCCGCAGTTCCTGGAGGACCCGCGGGTTCTGACCAAGGAGCAGCTGAGGAGCCAGCTGCTGGCCCACAGCGTGGAGCTTCCGGGTGGGAACCCCACTAAGGACGTGTTCGTGCAACTTTACCTGAACAAGCTGACGGCCCAGAACCAGGAGCGGCTTCCGGCCGCAGCGCCGGACGCCTTTTCCAGCGACGAGGAGGCGCCGCCCGTGGCCCCCAGCAGGAGCCGCTCCTCCGGAAAGGTGAAACCTCTGATGGTGGTGGAGCAGCAGCTCCTTCCTGTCATTTAGAGCAGGCATCTCTAAGGCCACCCTCTGATTCAAGCTGCTGCAGAAACCTGCTGCTCAGAGTCTCTGCACAGCAGAAAGACAACTGCTCTTAAATTAAGTGCATTCCTCCTTAATCTGAGCAGGTCAATAAAATAATCTGCCAATGGAATGAGGATTAAAATAAGATGATTAGATATTATTACCAGAAATAAGACAATGCAACAGGTTTCTTATTTTAAATGTAAATTATCTTTTTTCATTTGCAAAGTATCTGATTTGTCTCCTAAATCAAGAACAAATGCACTTAAGTAAAAATGTCTAATTTAGATTTTTTTTTTCAGTGTTGTTAGTAGTGTTGCGCCGATGCCATTTTTTGGCCCCGATACCTGGCTGTGCAGTATCGGCCGATACCGATACCATAATAATGTAAAATAATTGCCATCACAGCTTTGTCAAGCTGCTGCCTTCAAACATCTACTAATACAAAGTGAATCCAGTAGAACTTTTTATTGTCTACCAGGAGTGGGTGAAAATAGTTGAATAAACTTATGGCTCTCAAAATGGTATCGGTGCCCTATTTGTTGGTACTCGCCGATACAGATACCACCACCAGCCCCTTCCGATACTGGTATCGGTATCGGTGCAACACTAGTTGTTAGAAAAGCAGACATTTGCTATTAAACCTGAAACCTTGCAGAGAGAGCTGGAATTAAAGCTGCTTTCAGGAAAACGTTGATGATGTTGGAAAACTGTCCTCTGGGAAAAGCTGAACTTCCAGGATGCAGAGAATGGCTGAAGCTCTACATTCTAGAAGCTGAACGTCTCAGAGGTCTGGGAAAAACCTGGAACCCTGTCAGGTTAACCCTAACCCTAATACGCAAAGGATTATGGGTAACCGTCTAGCAGCGCTAAGATGTTCATCTAGGTCACCATAAATGATGATGGTTCTAAAATGACTTATTTCTATCATAACTCACTAAAGAATTGTAATACACACATTTAAAAAATATTTAAGGACTTTTCTGAGACAATTTTGATACTTTTTCAATTTATTCCGTTAAACAGCTTCTCTGGCGTCATCATGGGTACGCTCAGAGCAGTAAATCAGATTAAACCATGTTTATTTGGAGTCTGTTTCTTTCGTTAGATTACGCACTATATAACATCATGTTAACATGAGAGGAAAACCTAAAACTAGATCCCATTTCCTGTATAGATCAGGAACAGAAAGTATTTAAATGCTTTTGTTTTCTCAGGAAATATATTATTAACATTTAACACATTATAGTTTAGTACGCTTACTGTCTTTAAGCGGGGAAAAACAGAATTTAGATTTTAAAATCGATTGTGACCTGGATGTGTATCTGAGCTGATGGTAAGGATCGTGCTCCCGGTGCGGTTTGTGCTCCCCGGAGCGGATCGCGCTCCCCGGATCACGCTCCCCGGGGTGGATCGTTCTCCCCGGGACGGATCGCGCTCCCCGGGGCGGATCGCGCTCCCCGGGGCGGATCGCGCTCCCCGGGGTGGATCGTTCTCCCAGGGGCGGATCGCGCTCCCCAGAACGGTTCGTTCTCCCCGGGGTGGATCGTTCTCCCCGGGACGGATCGCGCTCCCCGGGGCGGATCGCGCTCCCCGGGGCGGATCGTTCTCCCCGGGACGGATCGCGCTCCCCGGAACGGTTCGTTCTACCCGGGGCGGATCGTGCTCCCCGGGGCGGATCGCGCTCCCCGGAACGGTTCGTTCTACCCGGGGCGGATCGTTCTCCCCGGAGCGGATCGCGCTCCCCGGGGTGGATCGTTCTCCCCGGGGTGGATCGCGCTCCCCGGAACGGTTCGTTCTCCCCGGGGCGGATCGCGCTCGCCGGAACGGTTCGTTCTCCCCGGGGGCGGATCGCGCTCCCCGGAACGGTTCGTTCTCCCCGGGGCGGATCGTTCTCCCCGGGGCGGATCGTTCTCCCCGGGGCGGATCGTGCTCCCCGGGGCGGATCGTGCTCCAGGCGCGGATCGTGCTTCCGGGGCGGATCGGTTGTGACAGTAACACCAGGAGGTCTCTATGCTAATGGAACCTCCTGCTTCCTTTCTCACCAGCAGCTCTATTCAGACAGTCCTGATCAATGAGGCCATGGTTGTGTCTCTCTGTTCACCATCAATAGAATCACTTGTGCATTAATGCTGATGGTGATCAGTCTCTTCACGCCACATTTATTCCACATGTTTAGCTCTTCTAGTTCCAGTGTTGATATTAAAGCTACTAGTCACTTTGACTTAGTGAGTAACTGACTTAAGCTACATTCACACTGCAGGCCTTGATGCTCAATACAGATTTTTACAGACGCATTTCATATTTCCAATTATATGTGACTTGTATGTGATCTCCTGTATGAACTGCCGTCAAACAACGCAAGTGTCCCGCATGCGCAGTAGAGGACGCGATGACGTCACAGGCCAGCGTGCTCTTTTTTCCGGAAGTAAACATGGATGGTAGTGCGGTCTTTTCCAACCATAAAAACACAATCTTTTCAATATGGTTAAACATAAATACTGCATCATCGTCTGCCATGGTTGCTGTATTTCTTGCCCCTTCTGCATAGCAAGACGCAGAATAGTGACTGGATTCATCCGACACAGGACTGGATTCGTTGGACACAGGTCGCATTTGAAAAGATCAGATTCGTATCGGATTCAGGACCACATAGCCAAGTGTCCTGGGTCGCATTGGAAAAAATCGGATCTGTGTTGTTCAGACAGCCATGAAAAGATCAGATCCAGGTCGCGTATGGGCAAAACAATCGGATTTGGGTCACTTCAGGCTGCGGTGTGAATGTAGCCTTGGTTACTTTTTGGTAACTAGTCACATAAGTAACTTTCCAACAGTGGTTGCTTCCATCGGCCAGCCTGTCGGAGGCTCAGCTGTTGGACATCATCTAGTCAGAAAGGAGGTCAGAGGTCACTGCCATGTTGCTTTCTAGAGGTTTTCCACAGAGATCAACTCATACGTTTATGCTATGTTCAAAACTAAAGAAGCAGAAGCAGCTAAAACTGCTGCTTCATTTTTGATGCTTGTACCAGTTTAGTTCTGACGTGTGGCTGAAGCATCTTTGCTACTCCAGCTGCGCGGTGGTAAAGTGGGTCTGATGCGTGTTGGGCGGAGCTACCCTATCCTTTCTCTGCCTGGAACATTGGCAGCCATATTAGCTGTGATCAGAGGGTAAAAAGTAGTTAGAATCTATGTTGAAGTGAGAAAGTCCTCCTGAAAACATGGTCTGCGCAGTCAGTTCATCCAGATTACCATCCTGCCTTCAAAGATTATTTCTCTGTGGGAGCCGCTCAGACCCCCACATACCGGCGCTGCGCTGTCACTGGGAATCCCCAGCAGCAGCTGCCTCAGGCCTGGTCGCCTCTTGGGGGTTTTCCCCTCCTGTTGGTGGCGGCTGGAAGTAGATGTTAGCGTTTTTCAGGTCTGTGCTACAAACTGCAGGCAGCAGGATAATAAAAGCCAACATATTCTGCCGGCAGGTTTATACATTTTAGGTTAATTTAGGCTAGGGCTGGGCGATATATAGAAAAAAAGCTTATCGATAAAAAAAAATGCATATAAGATAAGCCATATAAGATTTGAAACCATATTTTATGTGCAGCTCTGCCTGGACTTTTTATAATATTGCTAAACGATTTAATTTTAATAAAGAACACAAACACAGACTTCGAATTAAATCTTTATTTAACCAACTTTTTTAACCATAACATAATTGTTTTAAAGAAAAATAACTTAAGAGACATGGGTTATGTTATTAAATACTGAAAAAAGAATAAACTAAAGTGACCAGAAAAGTGACCAAAATAAATATAACAAATAAATAAATGCCCCGCCGCCGCCGCCCCCGTTTCCTGTTTTTACTTTGAAGTTTCTGGCCCCTCAGCATTTTTCTCTCAATTGTTAGAACTATGTGGGAAACTGCCCAGAACTGAATATATATATATTTTCCCGAAATTCCCGAAGATTCCTCGGAGGAGACCCGCGCCGGGGCCTACACAGTTTGTACTCCTGCGGGTGTGAGCGGCTGAGATGATAAAAAAAAAAAGTTGGTTGTGTTATCAGACTTGGTTTTCACTGGTTCGCTACACATTTTACAGATGACTGTGGTTTGTTTTTTGTCCGACTTGCCATGACCGAAATACGGCCAGACTGGCGAACTACAAAAACCCTTCTTTGAAACAATTTCCTCCGCCTCTCCTTGCAGCGACATCTGCATGTGCTCTGTGTTGTGGTTTGAGAGGGCGGCGCTTTGTGACGGCGTGCCTGGGTCCGCGATTGTGATTGGTTGGGAGGAAGTAGTGACTAGCATAAACCTACATGCTAGGCTACAATGAGAAGGAAGGAAAACTGCGTTTCTTTTTTATCGAACTTTTATCGAGCCTCTTTTTTTCTATTGCGCCACACGTCTATCGATCGATATATATCGTTATTGAATTATCGCCCAGCCCTAATTTAGGCGTTGATAAACTGTTTCAGAGGAGTGATCATAGCGCTCTGCATCAGCAGTGCTGTGTCTGACTCCCTGCCAGCTCCCAGATCAGCTTCTCTCATTGGTTGATGTGGTGCATCCAGCAGCTAAAATTCACTTTTTCCAACCCATGTAGCTGCAGCACCTGCTGCTCAAAACGCGCTGCAGGACCTTTTGCTGCAGCTTGATGTGCGTCAAGCAATGACTTTAAGCTAGCTGCTCCTGCTGCTGTAGGTGTGAACGTCGCCTTAGAAGCGGTTCATAATTCCCCAGCGTCTGCTGCCCGTTTGTCTCCTATTTCCTCAGCCCATGTTTTTTTTCTTTCTCCCTCTGTCCTCTGTGTTTATCTGACTGTGTTCATTATTATTCCTCCACTAAATGAAAAAAGTCCTAATTTATTATTATCTAGAGACTGTTACTAACAGTAGGTAAATGCTGTTGACCCAGATTTATTCTGCGTGTTCTAGTGAATTGAGAAACGGTCTTAATCTAACCTGATGAACTGTCATCAGGATAACATGGAGACTTATGTTCCAAGTTGCCTGGAAATAAATCTCCTGAAGCAACTTCTGATGGGTCTCAGCAGGTTTGTGGTGGAACCGGTTCCTAAGGTTCATTTCATTTTCTGTTCTCCATGCGGAGCTGTCGCTCTGCGGTGGCTCGCTCGCATCGATGCGCCCGCCCTGCTTGGACATCATGATCACCTGTTAGCCGCTATGCTGAGATGGAATCCCAGTCGAACCTGCTGCAGAGCCTCAGCTGAGACAGTGAGAGGAACCGGCCAAATGTCCCCCTAGTGTGCTTTAAAAGAAGCTGTAGGGAATCATTGCTGCTACTGTTTACTGCTCAGGCTACGGATCAGTCTTCTTTGGGACACAGAATAAAGGCCTTAGAAACCCCTATGAAGCGCCTGCTGTGATGTCATCAGAGGTCTGGGTTCAGCTGCACAGTTAGGAAGAGCATGTCTGCAAAATATCAGCACATAACGTCCCACTGAGCTCAGCAGATCCTATCAATATCAGCCATAGCAGCCGGTCGGTCGTATTTCCAGTGCTCTGCACCCCAGTGTCATGGTTGGTCAGTGGAATGAAACCATCAGCCTGGTTTTAGCCATAAAATACTCCTCTTTCCGGATCAGTCTGGAACATGTCGGTTTTCCCTCTTTAAGGTCTGTAGTTTGATGCCGTTTCTCAGCGTTCCTGCAGTCGTTTGCAGGAAGTAGGTCCCAGCCCTGCAGCCACAGACTGGATTCCTCAGATGCTCCTCTGGATCAGCCACTTCCTGTCCTCAGCATCCCCACTGAAGCAGGCTCCTGTCTTCTGATCCGAGCCTTCCTAAGGAAAAGGAAATTAAGTGAAGAGAAATTGTTTGACTTTTTTTAATTAAAAACGAGAAAGAGCTTCACACCATTCTTCAGCTGCATGTCCTAGTTTATTTAGTATTTCTGTTTATTTTATTTTTTTAAACCTGGTGCCATCAGCTGCTGCTCTGCACTGGTGTGAACCATTCTGTGCCTCAGGAATCACACATTGTTACAGTCGAGTATTGAATCACCTCGTCTTCATCACTGGGGGAGGAAGGTGATGCCCAGGAAACGGTTCAATATTCAAGCCTGATGGTGAATCGAAGGTGTTGATGAACGGGACCTAATGTTGCAGATCATTATTATCCGTTTCCCACTGGGGGGGAAAACGTTTAAACCAGTTTAACAATCAGCTTTTAGCGGCAGTGGGGATAGCTAACTGACGCGTGTCTATCAGGGTCAAACGAGGGAACACCTGTGGGAACACCTGAGCCGAGTTGAACCTCTAAATTATGTGATGCCATTGAACGCAACATACGGACGCCAACGCCGCGCCAGTTGCTTCTGATCTAACAATCTGAAACGGCTCAATAAACATGGAGCAGCTCTGGTGAGAGAGATTCTACAGAAGAGGATTACGGCCACTGGAAAAAAAATTATTTCAGTTTAATATGGAAAAAAGTCTCAGAATTCTGACTTTAAACTCAGAATTGTGGATCTTAATGTAGATGGGCACCATGGAGGCAGAGATGTGGAGCACTCAGCTTCACTGACACAGATGTGAGCTGTTTGAGAGAAACAGGAACACATTGGTGGAAAATTATGGAATTAGGAGACTTTTTACGTCCCTGAGGTCCGTGGTGATGCTATTTGATTAATAGAGGAGCAGAAAGTGATTAAAACAAGAGAGCTGGACTCTAAAACAGACATGGCTACAGCTTGATGCTAACATGTCAGAATTCTGACTTTTTTCCATGTTAAACTGAAATATTTAAAAATCAGTTAAATGTTTTTATGTTTTCAATCCTCTAACGTTGGATTCAGACAGATAATGGGGAGAAACAATAAAGCACACTGACTACGCCCTTCCTAACATGTTGCTCTCCATTGTTTACTTCCCTGATGATATCAAGGCTAACATTAGTGAGAGGAATCATGCAGTGCTAGCTAAACAGGCTAAACAACTGTTTTACATCACTTCTCCCCAAGTCTGTTCTTGACTAGAACATATTAGAGTCTGGACTCGGGGAGAACGGGAGCACGCAGAATAAACCTGGGTCAATTGGAACAGAAGCGTACTGATGACATCACCACATTCAGAGCTAGTCTGGAGCTGCATTTCACCTCCTGTTATTTATAGTCTCTAGATAATAATAAATTATGAATTTTTTCATTTATTGGGGGAATATTGATGAACACAGTCAGATAAACACAAATCAAATGAACATGTTGCCAAATAAAACAATCAAACCTCCATCAGAGCCAGCGGCCCTTAACAGACTGCTATGCTGATAGAGGGCCGCTGCAGACGGGCTAACGTTAGCCCTGGCCGCTGCAGACGGAATAACGTTAGCCCTGGCCGCTGCAGACGGAATAACGTTAGCCCTGGTCGCCGCAGACGGGCTAAGGTTGGCCCTGGCTGCCGCAGACGGGCTAACGTTAGCCCTTGCCGCCGCAGACTGGCTAACGTTAGCCCTGGCCGCCGCAGACGGAATAACGTTAGCCCTGGCCGCCGCAGACGGAATAACGTTAGCCCTGGCCGCCGCAGACGGAATAACGTTAGCCCTGGTCGCCGCAGACGGGCTAAGGTTGGCCCTGGTCGCCGCAGACGGGCTAAGGTTGGCCCTGGTCGCCGCAGACGGGCTAAGGTTGGCCCTGGCTGCCGCAGACGGGCTAAGGTTGGCCCTTGCCGCCGCAGACTGGCTAACGTTAGCCTTGGCCGCCGCAGACGGAATAACGTTAGCCCTGGCCGCCGCAGACGGAATAACGTTAGCCCTGGCCGCCGCAGACGGAATAACGTTGGCCCTGGTCGCCGCAGACGGGCTAAGGTTGGCCCTGGCTGCCGCAGACGGACTAACGTTATATACTCTGAATACTCTAAGCTCTATGAGCGCTAACCTGTAAGCTGCTGCTGCCGCAGTGCATGCTGGGACAACTGTCAGTCTGGAGAACGTACAAGTCTGCTCTGATGCATGCTGGGTAAAGAGGGCAGGAAATTTTCACCAGCACACGAGAACTCACAAATGTTGAAGAATTTAGATTTTCTTTAAAATGATGCAGTCCCTGCAGTATTGGACTGCAGGACCTGTCCAACATGTCTCCCTTGGTTACGACCTGCTAGCTGCGTGCGTTACTCTGAGCCATAGGAACAACTAGCCTGGAAATGTTTAAGCAAACTGCAGCTTCCTGTCTGCTTCAGATGCTGCCGCTGAATGCTGCTGAGGGTTTATTTATTTGTCGGGTGATGTGTGTGTGTGTGAGCGACGCTGCGTGTTTCAGGTCAAACAGGTTTTTACAGCATGGACACCAGAGTCAAAGGCTCAAATCACTGCATTGGTTAGGAGGTATGTGATACTACTGATGATGTGAGGATGTGGTTTTAGAGGAATGCTCTCATACCTCAGAGGTCGGCTTTGAACTGTAAATTTAAAGGAAGAAAATCAGAGCTTTGCTTCGTATCCAAACAGATGCTTCGCAATAAAAATAAATCTTTTCAACAAAATTTTTATTTCGTCTTTGATTGTCTGAACATTGTTCTTTAAGAACTAGAAGGATATTAAAGGTCCAATAATTCACTGAAATGGAAGCTGGATTAATGGGGATTATTTTCCCCTTCATCAGGAAACATTCTGCATGTTTGCTTCTCCAGTTGTTTCTGTCCCACCATGTAAAACGCTTGTTGGAAGTCAGAACGCTTCGTTTTCCAGGAGAAACATAATCAGAGCAGCTCTATCTTGTCTTTGAAGGCCTAGATAATCATGTTTGGAATAGAAGCAGCGCTGTCCTGGTCAAAGGATGGTCAATAGAGAGACGAAGGCGGCTTGCTGAGATCAACACGTAGCAGGACGCCATGCATCCACCTTATAGGAAGAGCAGCCCGGCCTGTTAGTTCAGGTTATCGTGAAGAACGAGGCGTTTTAAATGTAAATCATAATGGCTGCCCTGTTTCTAGTAAAGGAAAAGTCCGGTCAGCAGGAATAATCATTGGATCATTATTTATACCTAAAACTAATACATTTGCGGTGATTTAATTAATTTAGCGTTAATCGGTAAAAAACACCTCCCTCCTGCCATCTTCCAGCAGCATGGTGCTGTAAGCCTAGCGCCATTCTCCCCGCTTTACAAGCAGAATCAATGGGAACTACTAGACACATCTGCAATCAACAACAATTATTGAAGATTTCCAGAGGACTTCATACATCGGGTAAAAGTGGGAAAAAAAGAGTTATTCCACCTTTCTGATTCCTGATCCTCCACGGACGGGTTGGTCGTTGGATCGCCAACTTGAAGAGGGAGGATTTGCCATCGAACTTCTGGCCAGAGAAAAAACCCGTAATATGTAGCCAACATTTGGAAGAAGAATGTTTTCAAGATGACTTGGATAATAGCGCGTTGTGACAAACACCAGATACAGACCTGGGACTTGATCAACAGCCGATACCGCACCGTGACGTCACTAACCAGCAGGTGGCAGTAGTGTTCTTTGACAAACATGGATGCCTCCAGTAAAGCACATTCACATGAAAATTACTCTGAATTAAAAACACTGATCGTTTATTGAACAGTATGGAATCATTTCAGATTTAAAGAACTTTCAGAGGTTTGAATCCTGAATATGAGCGGACTTTTCCTTTAATATATAACTGTAGTTATAAAGTATGGCTGGGCAGTTTGTAATATAATCACAATTTAATAAAATGTAATTTTCAAATTGCAGAGGCACTGATTTATAATATCATATAAAGTATTAACAGAGGAACTCATTTAAGTGCAGAAGAATTTCAGCATATTTGAATCCATCCATCATGTTTACTAAAAACAGAAATGTGAAGACGCCGTGGACGTGGAAGCTGCTTCAGGGACATGTTTGGCTGCAGCTGCTGCCGTCCTCCTTCTCTTTTATGGAGGAAATTCTTAGCGTGCCGTTAAAGATGATGAGATGTTGGCGTGTTTGCTCCTGTCAAACCCACAGTATGATCATGGGTGGACCGTACCAGTGGGTTAGTCCTCCCTCTGCCTTATGTCCTGTTGGACATATCCCGACTCTGCAAAAGCAACTGCTGCGGTTTTTATGGCAGCTCCAGCCAGCAGCTCAGTCCATTGTTGTTGTGCCAGTTGGTGAGTAGAGGCGTGACGCCACAGGTCCTGGAACGCTGCACGTTCTACTACTGCCTGTAAACTTGTGTGCCATTAAAGGGGAATGTGGAGGAGCTGGGTGTGGCTGCAGAGCAGTGCTTCATTCACTCTGGAGGATGATTATGAAACCGCTTGGCCGTCCTCCAGATCAGACGGCAGAAACACGCAACCGTTCCTCTCACCGACACGGAGCGGCTTTCCTCCTGCATTCCTCGCATTTCTGCTGCTCCCACTGCATGGCTTATTATCCACTACAGTAAAGCATTTCCGCTGCGGCTCAGAGAGTTAATGAAAAGTAACCAGATTACATCATCATCATGCTTTAAGCTGCGGTGTGTTTAGTTTCTGGAAAGTTGATTATAAAGAACATAAGATGAAGTGGTTTCTGTTAGTGCAGAGATGTGTGTTCGGCAGTAGAGGCCTAAAGTTTTCCTCTTCTAATCCTTTCCTACTCACGCTGCAGTGGCAGTAAAGTATCACACTCCTCCTATTAGAAGCTCTGCGTCTGAATGTGGTTTCTGTGCAAACACCAGGGTTTCACCATCAGTGCTCGCTGGTAAGGAAGCCCGTCTGCTTTGAACTCGCTGCAGATGTTTCCGTGTTGGTGTGAAGAAAGGGGAAGTAAGTCCACCACGATCAAAAGCAAGCCTTTTTACAACTCTTTTATAGCTGGATTTAAACATGAAAAATCCTTGATGTTCGCAGGGTCCGCCCCACCAAATGATGTCTTTTGAGCATCTATGCTCATCTGCACGGCCCAATTTTTCCTTAACGCACAGATTCCATCCCTCTAAAGGCCTGAACACATCGGTTCCATCCGACTTTTAATCTCCGATCTTTTTTCCTATGTCCCACTGACTGTATAGAGCGGCTCTGACCGGGCAGGCTGAGCAGATCTGAGCTCTGTCTCTGTGCTATTCACACATTAAAACAGTTTCCTACATTTGACTTGAGCAGATTATGAAAAAATCCACTGGAGAATTCTAAAAAGCAAAGCTCTACTTAACGTGCGGCAGAACAAATAGAGAATGGTCATCTATTAAAAACATAATGAGATCTACGTCTAAAGAAAAGAAAAACGCAGCAATAAACGCTGAATAGGGTGTTTAACATTGGTTGGGCTGGAAATGACATATTTGCTGTTCTATGAGCCCTAATGCAGCCTGGTTAAAAGCCCCAGAATGAAACCACAGGTTTACTTCCTTTTATGGTCTGATCATGAATATTTAGATGAGCTGTGCTCTGATTGGTTGGTTTACAACGAGTGAAGCTGCTGAGCAAAGACGCATCATAGCAACAAGCACTCACTCACTGAAACATCATTGATATGGTAGGGGGACCAGACGTCCACTTTTTCCCGGACATGTCCTACTTTTCAGACCTAAAAAATGTACGGGGGGAATTTGAAAATCGTCTGGGATTTTGGTCGACTGCAGTGGAGCAGTCGTTTTATATTCTATGACCCCTTTAAAAAATTCACGAAAATCCTCCACTGTACCTTTAAGAGCTGTTAGAAAATAAAGGGCTATGGAGGATCATTGGAGAACCAGGATCATTCCCTTCTGTTCAGCTCACAGCGGGGTTGTTCCTGTGGGATTAGAGAATCAATGGAGAAGGTGCAGTTTGTCAGACATTGATGGAAGATGCTCCAGTTTAGGTTTTAACTCCCTGCTGCTGTTCCACAGAGAACCCCCAGGAAATCAGAGAAGCTCCGCCTGGAGGAGGTCGACGTGACGTCGCTCACTGATGAGGGCCTGAGGGACGAGTTGCAGAAATATGGAGTGAGTGTGGGACCAATCGTAGGTGAGTGCTCCTCTAACGCCTCCTAACTGAGGACTAAATGCTGTGTGTTGGTGATGGACCAGACCATGACCAGTCCTCCTCCGCTGGATCCTGTTGATATTAAACATGGTGACATTCAGAGGACGGTTAAACTCAGTCGTAGAGAGCTTCAGTCGCTCTCTAGGTTGGAACCGTCTCAGTGATCCGGCCCAGACAAGCCAGGGTTTAACAGGAAGTGGCTCTTCTAAAGGTTAAACCACATTGCTGTTGGTTTGTTGGTGGTGGGCGTGAACGCAGGGAGGATCCATCACTCACCTTCTGGCTCACCCTATGATGGGGATGAAGTCTGGAGGAGAACTGACGGTTTCCTCCTGTGAACCCCCTTTATACCAAAACGCTGCCAATACGCCATTATACAGTAGCTGGAAGTTAGAAACACGTTCAGCGCTCGTCTGGAACACGACAGATACGCTGATATGCGTTGGAGAGAAGTTCTGGATACGTTACGCGGAGGTTTAGGATCAGCTAGATGCCACGACTGATGAGCGGCTTTTCCAACCGCTGCATTTCCGAATTCTCCTGAGTGGTAACCGACTTTACACGACTGAATAAAGTTAATGTGATTGGTCAATTATCAAGGGGGCGGGATTGTTATGGCGGAAGGTTTGCAAGCAGTTTGTTTGTGGCCGGTTTGTCAGAATCATCTTGCTAACCAGTTAGCAACTTAGTGCTAGCAGGTTCCCAATGGGAAATTCCATTGGGACCAAGTAGCACTAAATTGGTGACTTAGAAACGACACTGTCAAGGAACGCTAAGGACAGAGGAAACATGCAAGAGGAGGAGAGTTTAGTGTCGGAGGTCGTGGATGAGTCTCCTCCGTCATCCATTTTTTTATTTAGAGGAGGAAAGCGGGACGAAGATGTTGTGGAAGAGGACGCCAGGGCGGCAGAAGCTTGGTTTGGTGTAGAAGGCTTCCAGCCGTACATGTTTGAGCCCTTGCCTCGCAACGCTGCCAGTTCTGTTAGCTCTACGCCTGCCGAAGACACAGACGTCCATCCCCGTGAACACTGGGACGGAACTCAATGGGAAAGGAAAGGATTCTGATTTCAACCGTTGCGTATATTAGCTGCGACATATGAATCAAGAGGCTATGAAAGAAAAAATTTGATTGACAGATGACTGAATTTAGGTAAAATTTACAAATTTTAAGATAGGATTTTTTTTAATAGAAATTTTCTAGATTTTGAGACAATATGTCTGATAAAGAGAACATTTATATACCTGTTTAAACCAGAATGATTTGACATTTAAATATGACTTAAACTGGAACTTATGGCGCACGTCGACATACGGCGGGACGTAATCACCATATGTCCATGTGTTCCAGCGTACTTCAGCGTGCTCATAACATACTAGACGTACCCGTACTAGGGCCCTATAATTTCCACGATCACTGAATCGCGGACGGAATCGCGGAATTGGCAAATTAACGCGGAATCTAGTGTAAACGCAGAATTTCTACATTTGAAATGAAATTCTGTTTTTGTGTGGGAGAAGAACGTACGTCGGGGGGAAATGCACACCGGGGGACACAAATCTGGGCGACACAACCCCCCACAGCTCTGCTTTCGGCGAAAAAGTTGAGAAACACGACGCTAAGCCCTGAGTATAGAGCCGAGCAGTTCCCTCGTGACTTTTACGTGTCAGGTGAACTATTGTTTTGCAAGTCAACATTCCATTGATCGGAAGCACAAAAATACATACATAAAACGGGAAAAACTGAATTTTCAAAAATTAAAATGGAAAAAAACGGAATTTGGGAAAAAATAAAACGGATTTTTAGGGCCTTACCATACCTTATCCAATGTATGCCAGCGTCTTTGCAAGATTTTTCGTATCTCTAAATCATCGGTGACAGTGGCTTTACATGCCTCTTGTCTGATTGGATGACGGAGACGCTGACAGCGCGGCGGACACCAGGCTTTAGATGTCCTGCTTAGGGTAGGAATACTCCTGTTATTGGTGCCACTAGCGACTCATTTTCTAACAAATCATTTTTTGAATAATGTTTTGATTAGTCGACTAATTTCCAATCCCCACTGCTGGGGGTTTGCAGAGTAGCTGCTGGATGGTGACACCAAGTAGGAAACAGAGTTAGATTCCTACTGTGTCTGTTTGCTCATAGGATACTCTGTCTGCTGCTTCTCTAAAGCACAAAAATACTATGAGTTAGCTTTATTCAACTATTTAAAGGGAACAGAGAGCAGCTCTGATCATTATTGCTGCACTAAAACATTTTTATGAACTACGGAGAAACAGATTATAAATCCCCAAATTAACTAGAAATGTTAAAACCTGCTGATAAAAATATTAGATTATATATTCCGGTTGTCACAAACTTGTCTTGGAGGCGGAACCCAAACTGGTTGAAAGAAGAACGTGCTCTGCAGAGTTTTCAGCTGACAAAACTATAATTTTTTTTCCAGTGAACAATGGCAGACATGTTTCTTGTATAGAGGAGGAGCTAGATTGGAAGAAACCATTCTTCAAAAGGATGTTCAGCTTCACAATAACAAGAAGAAAAGGAAATTTGGTTTCAACTAACAGCTAATTAAGAAATATTTTTACCAATAAATACAGAAAACAAATATTTCAATTCAACCCAAACAAATACTCAAACTCAGTATAGAAAACACCATCCATCAGATAAACCTCCCCCCTTCAATTATCCAATGGTACAGTCCCGTACACACCTGCGTCAGTATTTCACAATATTTTAACTCTTTAACCCATAACTCTTTAACCCTACCCAAACGGCAGCAGGAAATCCCCCACAGGCTGCCTGCAGCAGATTTCAGCGGGGATTCCCAGCGCTGCCTCCTGGCGGGATGCTGGAGGTCTGGAGCTCCCAACAAGAACTGCAGATTATAGTGGGATTATAATCCTGATGAACAGAGGATGTTTGGAGGTGGACTTTGAAACGTGTTACCCCCAGACTCCACATCCCACTCGCAGAGAACTTGTCTGTCATGTTAATCAATGGCTCAGGTGAACTGCGAGAGGATCGGGTTTGACTAATTCAAATATGGTAACAACAGATAAGGTTACTACAGCTTAGAGAATAATTCTTCTATATTCCCCAAAACTAAGACTATTTAATTCAATGATTGGATGCAAACTATTGGTTCTTCAACAGACCAGGAAGCTGATTTCTCATCTCCATCAAAATATTTATTTTATACCAAGAGGCTTAGAAGTTTACTCATACCAGTCAAAACTTCTTATTGAAGGAATGGATGAAGAGATGCTGAGTTCATCCAAACCATGGATGATCCCAGTTATCCATGTTACTAAACTCTACAACTAAAAGAAAATATTTGTGCAGAAGCTGACATTCTGCTGATGGGGATGTTTTTAATGCGTCATATTAAATTAAGTGTTCATTTCTGCATGTTTTGCTCCTGGAGCTCTGAGGAAGTTAGAATGGAGCAGGACTGGAGGAGCAGTGGAGGCTGTAGCCTTTGCTTGGAGCGCAGCGGGGCGGTGACGGAGGATGTGGGATTTCTGTCTTGAAATTATTTTTACAACTTATAAAATAAATAAAGCCAAGCTGCTCTCTAGCTGGGAGCTGGAAGCTCCAGAGCAGCTGGACCACAGTTTGACCCAGAGTCCAATTTCCTGCGTCTGTGCGTGTATGACGCCCACATCTCCTCTGGTGTGAACGCAGCATTGGGGTGCACCAACCAGACGCCTCTGCCTTCCATTCAGACTCTCCCACCGCTGCCATTTTCACATCATGCTGAAAAGCAGAACCAACAGTAACTGAAGGTCATAACAGGAGAGGAAAAGGGAGGCAGTTTGCCAGCAGGGGGCACACAGCAAACCTAGTGGCGTGGAGGTTAAATGTTTGCTCAGAGCAAAATAAACGGGCCATAAAAAGGCAAAATAAAATAGTCACAGACGAAGAGATATCCATTATTTTCATAGTTAATTGGTGGACTAACTGCAGCAGCAGTAATCCTGGTATTGCTGCCTAATGAGAATCAGATAATCAGGAGCAGAAGATTAAACCTGAACATGATGGATTCTGAGGCTCGCTGTAAAAAGCTGGTCGTTTGCTGCGTTTTAAGGCCATTAATGATTATCTTTGGTTCTAAGCCAGTCGGAGGGAAAAAAGAAGTAAATATTTGTGAAATTGTCTCTGATCCTCTGCCAGCAAATTAGCATCAGACATTTTCAGTTCAATTCTATTGTTTATTTCTATAGCACCAATTCACATCATGTCATCTCAAGACACTTTCCAGTTCACCAGATCATCCAGTCAGATTGATTCAAAGTTTCTATCTAAGGAAAACCAGCTGATTGCATCGACTCATTGACTCTTCAGCAATCCCTCACACTAAGCATGCTTGTAGTGACAGTGGAGAGGAAAAACTCCCTTTGAACAGGAAGAAACCTCCAGCAGAACCAGGCTCAGTGTGAGCGTCCATCTGCTGAGGCCGACTGGGGTTCAAGGAGACAGAAGCAGACATTTCTTGTTTTTAAGGGCTACATTCATGCCCACTGCCCCTTATGTCCACTGCTGCTGGAACACAACCCGCCTGTAGCTCTAATACATGCCTTCCTTTTATATTTCTTAACAACGAAAATCACATTTCTTTAAACTTTTATTCTATTTTCTTCTATCTTAACATCCTTCTTAGATCCTCTGCTGGTTGTTTGGACTGATGATTGATAGAAAACTGATCAAATTAAATGATTTTGACTCAATCTTGGTATTAAAGTCTGATAATCCGTTCTACCTCTCTGGGTTAACCAGTGTCTGAACCCTGTGGTGATGTTCAGATTGGGACCTGGTCCAAAGAGACGTTTAATGCTTCAGACTAACGCCATGAAGAGAAAACTTTGACAGGTTGGCGTCTCCCCAGCAGCACAGAAACCTCTTAGGGACTATTTTCGTCTTTTTTCCCAGGACTGTCTAATCTTCCAGATAAACGATGGATAAAGTTTAATGATTTCATTCAGTGGAACCTGCCTGGTTCTCAACGCTTTGCCTCCTTTGTTCTTTCTTTTAGCATCGACCCGTAAACTGTATGAGAAGAAGCTGCAGAAGTTCCTGGACGACGGTCCTGCTCAGCCGGTCTCCAACCAAATACAAGCTACCCTCAACGGGAACGCTGAAGCCGACGTCTACAGCGACAAGGAGGATGGTATTTACAGATCCGCTGATTGTAGATGCTAACGGCTAATCTGAATGGTTCCATTCTAGTCACTGGCAGCATTTATTCAGGCTGACAGCCGTCAGCCAGCGGGGATCTGTGCACGGGTCACACGGCTCCAACAATCAAACGGCCTCCATGTTTTCTGAATCATTGGCTAAAACAGACTAGATCCATACAGATCTACATGAAATTCATTGTTCAGGGTTTCTTTATGCAGCGGGTCAAATGGGTATTAAACATGTTTCTGAAGTTGCTTGTTAAAAAAAAAAAAAAACAATTAACCAAATCAATAGGCTGAGGGAGGAAGTTTGGTGTAACGATGTGAAATCAAACAGGAAATACTGAATGGATGCGGGGGGGGCATGATGGCCTCACAGGAACCGTTCCTCCTGGATCTCCAGCGAAAGACGATCTCCTGTCTTTCATTACAGAACCAGTAGCAGTTCCAGAACCTGAGCCGGAACCAGAACCAGTACCAGTGGTGGAGAGACGGGCGAGGAGTGGAGGAAAGACCCCAGTCAGCAGCCGCTCCAGCAGCAGCAGGCAGCAGAAGGTGAGAAGGTTAACCCAGAGCCCTGAGCAGGGCGGGTTCCGTCATCCGGGTCCCTCAACCAGCAGAACCTTCTGCCTCCATCTCAACCGAAATCCGATCCAGACGCATCCAGATGCTGCAGAAAAACAAGGCTGATCTAAATGATGCTGGGCCCTCGGCCCCCGGTGGCTGGTGTCCCCTGTTGGTTGGTGGCCCCTGATGGTTGGTGGCTCTCAGCCCCCGGTGTCTGTAGGCCCCTGATGGTTGGCGGCCCCTGATGGTTGGTGGCTCTCAGCCCCCGGTGTCTGTAGGCCCCTGATGGTTGGTGTCCCCTGTTGGTTGGTGGCCCCTGATGGTTGGCGGCCCCTGATGGTTGGCGGCCCCTGATGGTTGGCGGCCCCTGTTGGTTGGTGGCCCCTGATGGTTGGTGGCTCTCAGCCCCCCCGGTGTCTGTAGGCCCCTGAAGGCTGGTGTCCCCTGTTGGTTGGTGGCCCCTGATGGTTGGCGGCCCCTGATGGTTGGCGGCCCGTGATGGTTGGCGGCCCGTGATGGTTGGTGGCCCCTGTTGGTTGGCGGCCCCTGATGGTTGGCGGCCCCTGATGGTTGGCGGCCCCTGTTGGTTGGTGGCTCTCAGCCCCCGGTGTCTGTAGGCCCCTGATGGTTGGTGTCCCCTGTTGGTTGGTGGCCCCTGATGGTTGGCGGCCCCTGATGGTTGGCGGCCCCTGATGGTTGGTGGCCCCTGATGGTTGGCGGCCCCTGTTGGTTGGTGGCCCCTGATGGTTGGTGGCTCTCAGCCCCCGGTGTCTGTAGGCCCCTGAAGGCTGGTGTCCCATGATGGTTGGTGGCCCCTGTTGGTTGGTGGCCCCTGAAGGTTGGTGGCCCCTGAAGGTTGGTGGCCCCTGTTGGTTGGTGGCCCCTGTTGGTTGGTGGCCCCTGAAGGCTGGTGGCCCCTGAAGGCTGGTGGCCCCTGTTGGTTGGTGGCCCCTGATGGTTGGTGGCCCCTGATGGTTGGTGGCCCCTGTTGGTTGGTGGCCCCTGATGGTTGGTGGCCCCTGAAGGCTGGTGGCCCCTGTTGGTTGGTGGCCCCTGATGGTTGGTGGCCCCTGAAGGCTGGTGGCCCCTGTTGGTTGGTGGCCCCTGATGGTTGGTGGCCCCTGATGGTTGGTGGCCCCTGAAGGCTGGTGGCCCCTGTTGGTTGGTGGCCCCTGTTGGTTGGTGGCCCCTGATGGTTGGTGGCCCCTGATGGTTGGTGGCCCCTGAAGGCTGGTGGCCCCTGATGGTTGGTGGCCCCTGTTGGTTGGTGGCCCCTGTTGGTTGGTGGCCCCTGTTGGTTGGTGGCCCCTGATGGTTGGTGGCTCTCAGCCCCCGGTGTCTGTAGGCCCCTGATGGTTGGTGTCCCCTGTTGGTTGGTGGCCCCTGATGGTTGGCGGCCCCTGATGGTTGGCGGCCCCTGATGGTTGGTGGCCCCTGTTGGTTGGTGGCCCCTGATGGTTGGTGGCTCTCAGCCCCCGGTGTCTGTAGGCCCCTGAAGGCTGGTGTCCCATGATGGTTGGTGGCCCCTGTTGGTTGGTGGCCCCTGAAGGTTGGTGGCCCCTGTTGGTTGGTGGCCCCTGATGGTTGGTGGCCCCTGAAGGCTGGTGGCCCCTGTTGGTTGGTGGCCCCTGTTGGTTGGTGGCCCCTGAAGGCTGGTGGCCCCTGTTGGTTGGTGGCCCCTGTTGGTTGGTGGCCCCTGAAGGCTGGTGGCCCCTGTTGGTTGGTGGCCCCTGATGGTTGGTGGCCCCTGAAGGCTGGTGGCCCCTGTTGGTTGGTGGCCCCTGTTGGTTGGTGGCCCCTGATGGTTGGTGGCCCCTGAAGGCTGGTGGCCCCTGTTGGTTGGTGGCCCCTGTTGGTTGGTGGCCCCTGAAGGCTGGTGGCCCCTGTTGGCTGGTGGCCCCTGAAGGCTGGTGGCCCTTGGCCCCTGTGTTGAACCTCTGCTGGTCTGCTTCTTGCTCCATTTTATTGGAAGCGTGATGTGGCTGAATGCTCCCCCTCCCCCACCCGTTGTCCCGTGCTGCAGATGTGAAAGAGCCTCTGCTTCTCTGCACTTCCAGGACCATCAGATGTAGAAAAAGAGCCAGAACTAAATCTGATACAACCTGAAGATTCACTGCTTGTGCAGGAGGCGGTGGATGTGCTCCATTTTCTGTAGGGTTCCTCGCCATGTCGAGGACGGCCATGATCTTTAGCAAATAGAAATACGCTGCCACATTATGAATCACGGTCGCCATGGAAACAATGCCGGGGTTGTGCTCTGAGCACATTTGGACCATAAACCAAACTAGAAGCAGGTTTGCTTCAGTCAGCTGACCTCCGTCTGATTGGTCGCCTCCCCCTTTGATGTCAGCGCGCTCCATGGGCTGCAGCTGGTTTCCATTTAACTCTGATGGTTTCCTTCCTCTTTGAAACTGGAGACCAGCCACACCCAGCCGGGTCAGAACCGCCAGGCTGAGGACTCTGGGACTGGAGGAGGACCTGATCAGAACTTTTATTCCCTTTCCTTCCTACATCTTTCTTTCCAGTCAAGAGCCAATGGCGCCCCCTGCTGCTCGCTGAGGAAGGAACAACCTGCTGGTTCCAGTGGAGTGAGTCATTGCATAGAGAGCAGGGCAGCGCCTGCTCATCTTCAACAGACCCACTCCTTAAAAACAGCAGGTCCACTGGGAACCTGGCTGCATCTGCAATATGTGGGCGGAGCTTAAATGTTTGATTACATCCAACTAGGGATGAAGCAATAGGATTAATAGATTATTGAAATAATCAACTAATTTGGTTATCGGTTAATTGAAGTATAAAGGCTGTAAAACAGAGCAGGAATTATACCAAGATTGTAAAAATATATATAAACTAGTGCTGTCAATCGATTAAATTTTTTTAATCGCAATTAATCGCATCATTGCCTAAGTTAACTCACGATTAATCGCATTTTAATCGCACATTTTTTTTCTGATTGAAAATCATTTAAATACTCTCGATGACATACAAAAAATACATACAGGCTAGGTTTGTGCCAATGTTCTTTTTTTAAATGAAATCAGGTCACAGACACTGATTTATGCCATAGAAACATATGGCAAGAAGATGGGGAGGCATGTAGCAAAAAATAACAAATATGTAGCCAAAAAAAAGGCCCTGAAAACAGGCTGATGTAAAAGACAGTCTTTACAGTTAATACAGTCTTTTGAACAAAGACAAGCATTTTACGCTACTGCTATAAAATGTAGTAGAGTTAACATTAGATGTTAATTAACCAAGATAATAATGAACAATTTTCAATCAATACATCAAAATCAATAGACCGACATCACTAGATGGAGGTAGTCTATGCTCTAGAAAGTTACTTTTCAGCCTCTTAACAAAAATGAGAACACACACACAGACACACACGATACTGACCTGTGGCGTACACAGACAGCAAGAGTGCCGTAGCAGATTCCATTTCACCTCAGTAATCTTTTTTCTCAGCGTATTTCAGGTTGCTACTAGGCACCAGACACTCAACTTGTTTGTTGGTGGTGGGGCTTAAAGAAAAGGCACTAGCGCCACCCAGTGTATGAGCGTCTTTTTCCCTTGAGGAGCTCCGCTCTCGAAGCCTATGGAAAATGCATAGACTGGGGGAAAATAGTACCATAAAACCACATAGCGTTAAAAAAATTATCGCCATTAAAATGGCCTTGCGATAATACCGCGATAATTTTGACAGCACTAATATAAACATTTTGCATTTAAATAATAAAAACGATTTTTATCTGTCAATCTGCTCTACAATCCAGAACTCCTCAAGTGGAAAAGTTTTAGTTTCACCTGGTTTGATTTCATAAAAAATCTTCTTGTGGAACCTTTGGATATCATTATTAATCTAAAAAATTAATCTATTTGCTAAACTAAAAGTTAGTTGCAGCTCTACATCCAACATCGACCTGATCTAATAAAATTTGTCAGAGCTTGAATCTATGCATGGCAGGTCTGGGCTGTGTGGTGGTGTGGAGGGAGAGGTTCATCTAGAGAGGACGGCCTGTTTCTGGACCAGAACCCTGATAATGGAAACTTCAGGGAAAAACACCCCAGTCAGATTAAAAACTTTGAGTTAGACCTGCCATTAACCAGTATTCTACTAATTGTGGATTATTTTTCAATGAATGATCAGAAAGGAAACGGTTGCTTATGGAAGAATTTAACAGAATTAAACCAGATGAAACTTGAGGAGTTCTGGATTATAGAGCAGATTGACAGATTAAAAACAGCTTTTTTTTTTAAATCTGATATGCAAACTTTTTTATCTTAAATGCAAACTATTTATATATTTTTTTACAATCTTGGTATAATTCCTGCTCTAAGTGAGTCACTCTGTCAGCTAAATTCTTTCTAGTCCAGTTAATGATTAACTACTAAATTAGCTGAGTCTTTCCATAATTGATTAATCTGATCACTCTTCATTTCACCATCCGTTCTTTTAGATGCATTCAAATGTAATCCGAGCTAATAACGAGGGGACAGACCTAAAACTGTTTAGAGAATAAGGAACCGAAATGGAAATGATGAAAATGAGTCTTAAAGAACATGAACCGCTGCTATTAAAACTGACCTCCTATAGATTAAAGGGTTAATCTGACCAATCAATGACAGGACAGAAGGATTATGGAGCCTTTCTGCATACTGACATGAACTAATGACAGTTTGAATCCAACAATCACAGAAGTGACACCCTGAGTATATCGGATATTTGGGAGTTTTCCTACAAAACGCGTATCTAAGCTTCAAGATGTTCTGGATTTTAATCTATAACTCTGAATCTAATCTATAAAATGTTTTACCTTGTTCAGAAATAAAAGTAACTAGAAATATTTGGATGACTGAGATACGCTGGGAAAGTTTATCTGGAAAAAAAGGCGGGATAAAAAACAAAACACAAATGATTGAAAGACAAAGCAGATTTGTTTTGTTCCTAATCTTAATGAATTCCACCATCCTGCTCCGTTTAAGCCTATGATCCAGTTTCTGTGCAGGACTGAAGGAAACGAAGGTTTAACAGAAGTGACCAGAGGGACGCGTTTCTTTGCTCCATTCATCCTTTCTTTTTAGCATCCTGTGACCGCCTGGAATAACACAGATTATAGATTACCAGCTTCTATTCTCTGTTAAAGTGAACCTGATGTTTTCTCTGCAGGTGGAGAAAATCAGCGCCAGTGAGCAGAAAGTGGAGGAAGACGTTCTAACGGAGCTTTTTACTGGCGACATGAACAGTCCGACAGGAATAAGGTAGGAAAGCTCAGCTTCCCGTCTGCGGCGGCCAGGGCCTAACGAAAGGCCAGGGCCTAACGAAAGGCCAGGGCCTAACGTCGGCCCGTCTGCGGCGGCCAGGGCCTAACGAAAGGCCAGGGCCTAACGTCGGCCCGTCTGCGGCGGCCAGGGCCTAACGAAAGGCCAGGGCCTAACGTCGGCCCGTCTGCGGCGGCCAGGGCCTAACGAAAGGCCAGGGCCTAACGTCGGCCCGTCTGCGGCGGCCAGGGCCTAACGAAAGGCCACGGCCTAACGTCGGCCCGTCTGCGGCGGCCAGGGCCTAACGAAAGGCCACGGCCTAACGTCGGCCCGTCTGCGGCGGCCAGGGCCTAACGAAAGGCCACGGCCTAACGTCGGCCCGTCTGCGGCGGCCAGGGCCTAACGAAAGGCCACGGCCTAACGTCGGCCCGTCTGCGGCGGCCAGGGCCTAACGAAAGGCCACGGCCTAACGTCGGCCCGTCTGCGGCGGCCAGGGCCTAACGAAAGGCCACGGCCTAACGTCGGCCCGTCTGCGGCGGCCAGGGCCTAACGAAAGGCCACGGCCTAACGTCGGCCCGTCTGCGGCGGCCAGGGCCTAACGAAAGGCCACGGCCTAACGTCGGCCCGTCTGCGGCGGCCAGGGCCTAACGAAAGGCCACGGCCTAACGTCGGCCCGTCTGCGGCGGCCAGGGCCTAACGAAAGGCCACGGCCTAACGTCGGCCCGTCTGCGCCGGCCAGGGCCTAACGAAAGGCCACGGCCTAACGTCGGCCCGTCTGCGCCGGCCAGGGCCTAACGTCGGCCCGTCTGCGCCGGCCAGGGCCTAACGTCGGCCCGTCTGCGCCGGCCAGGGCCTAACGTCGGCCCGTCTGCGCCGGCCAGGGCCTAGCGAAAGGCCACGGCCTAACGTCGGCCCGTCTGCGGCGGCCAGGGCCTAGCGAAAGGCCACGGCCTAACGTCGGCCCGTCTGCGGCGGCCAGGGCCTAGCGAAAGGCCACGGCCTAACGTCGGCCCGTCTGCGGCGGCCAGGGCCTAGCGAAAGGCCACGGCCTAACGTCGGCCCGTCTGCGGCGGCCAGGGCCTAACGAAAGGCCAGGGCCTAACGTCGGCCCGTCTGCGGCGGCCAGGGCCTAACGAAAGGCCAGGGCCTAACGTCGGCCCGTCTGCGGCGGCCAGGGCCTAACGAAAGGCCAGGGCCTAACGTCGGCCCGTCTGCGGCGGCCAGGGCCTAACGAAAGGCCACGGCCTAACGTCGGCCCGTCTGCGGCGGCCAGGGCCTAACGAAAGGCCACGGCCTAACGTCGGCCCGTCTGCGGCGGCCAGGGCCTAACGAAAGGCCACGGCCTAACGTCGGCCCGTCTGCGGCGGCCAGGGCCTAACGAAAGGCCACGGCCTAACGTCGGCCCGTCTGCGGCGGCCAGGGCCTAACGAAAGGCCACGGCCTAACGTCGGCCCGTCTGCGGCGGCCAGGGCCTAACGAAAGGCCACGGCCTAACGTCGGCCCGTCTGCGGCGGCCAGGGCCTAACGAAAGGCCACGGCCTAACGTCGGCCCGTCTGCGCCGGCCAGGGCCTAACGTCGGCCCGTCTGCGGCGGCCAGGGCCTAGCGAAAGGCCACGGCCTAACGTCGGCCCGTCTGCGGCGGCCAGGGCCTAGCGAAAGGCCACGGCCTAACGTCGGCCCGTCTGCGGCGGCCAGGGCCTAGCGAAAGGCCACGGCCTAACGTCGGCCCGTCTGCGGCGGCCAGGGCCTAACGAAAGGCCAGGGCCTAACGTCGGCCCGTCTGCGGCGGCCAGGGCCTAACGAAAGGCCAGGGCCTAACGTCGGCCCGTCTGCGGCGGCCAGGGCCTAACGAAAGGCCAGGGCCTAACGTCGGCCCGTCTGCGGCGGCCAGGGCCTAACGAAAGGCCACGGCCTAACGAAAGGCCAGGGCCTAACGTCGGCCCGTCTGCGGCGGCCAGGGCCTAACGTCGGCCCGTCTGCGGCGGCCAGGGCCTAACGTCGGCCCGTCTGCGGCGGCCAGGGCCTAACGAAAGGCCAGGGCCTAACGTCGGCCCGTCTGCGGCGGCCAGGGCCTAACGCCTTATGCCTGCCCGTCTGTGCCGGCAGGCAAGGGCCTAACGTCGGCCCGTCTGCGGCGGCCAGGGCCTAACGCCTAATGCCTGCCCGTCTGTGCCGGCAGGCCAGGGCCTAACGTCGGCCCGTCTGCGGCGGCCAGGGCCTAACGTCGGCCCGTCTGCGGCGGCCAGGGCCTAACGTCGGCCCGTCTGCGGCGGCCAGGGCCTAACGTCGGCCCGTCTGCGGCGGCCAGGGCCTAACGCCTAATGCCTGCCCGTCTGTGCCGGCAGGCCAGGGCCTAACGTCGGCCCGTCTGCGGCGGCCAGGGCCTAACGCCTAATGCCTGCCCGTCTGTGCCGGCAGGCCAGGGCCTAACGTCGGCCCGTCTGCGGCGGCCAGGGCTAACACGAACACTTTTGGGAACATAGAGCATGATGAGTGCGCGTGGAGATGGAGCTTCTATTACTAGATAGCTCCAGGTCTGCATGATGTTTGGAGCTTTTTCCCTCCAAAGCTCGACCACATTTCCCAGTGCTCCCAGCACTACTTCATATTTGCACTTTATCCTGGATAATGTACTGATTTATTTTTGTCTGCTTTTTAAATCTCTGAATATTCCTAAACATAGACGTGGAGCATTAAAGTTATGGGGGTTTGGGGTCCCTCCAGGCCTGATGAACTTTGACCTGTTCTTACAGCGCCACCTGTAGGAAGCCCATCAGAGGAGCCGCCGGACGCCCCCTGATCTCCAGCGAAGTGTGGAATGAGGAGTTTTCCAAAACCGCCAAGACAAGCAGCTTCTCCTACACGGGGAGCCACGCCGTCAACAGGGTGTCCAGTGGTAGCGCCTCCTCCAGCGCCTCCTCCAGCACCTCCTCCAGCACCTACTCCAGCACCTCCTACGCCACGCTGGCTGTTACAGCTCCAACCAGAGCGCCGCGCCGCAGCACTGCTCTTTGGAAGAAGCTGGCCCTGGTTGGTGTTCTGGGTGCATTCCTGGTTTTTGTTTACCTCGCCATGGAGACCAACTCTGTGGGCCCGTTCCAGGCCTAAGCTACAGGGGGGGCAGCGTAGATAGGGGGCTGAATACTTTTGGTTGAAGTGTGAATCTGTAGCCAGTTTTTCTTACCTCATGATTCCCTGGTTTGTATTTTTAAAGTGTCTTTCTCCTTTAAGCGGTGTCCTGTAAAGCGGTGAAGAGTCCTGATGGATTCCTTAGAGCGAAGCACTGTAGCTTCTTGGTGCTAACTGTGTTGACATTGTGTGAGTTGGGGTTAAAGGCGGAGCTTAGTCTTACTGCCTGGATGTCAGCAAAGATGGCGCGATGACACTGATGCTTCTAAAACTGAAACTCTTGATATATTTTCTTAATGTTTCTTATTAAACTGAATTTCTATTTTACACAAATGTAGTTGCTGCATTGCTCACTAAATAAAGCGTTACTGCAGCACATCGTGTCTTAAGTCTACATTTTGTGCTTCAGACCTTTTTCTGGAAAATGCTAAAAGCAATTCTCCCCTCGTATGAAGTTGATTTCTCATCCTTTCCCTGCAGTTGAAACTATAAACATCAGCCGGTCTGTTTCCACTTGCAACAAGCAGAAAGGCCAGGGGGCTGGGCCGGCCCCCATCCCAACATCTGACACTGAAAAGGAAGGGACACTTAGGCCTAACGCTGTTAAAGTCTTAAACTGCTTTGAAAGGAAGTTTTCTATCTTCAGCAATCCCTCACACTAAGCATGCTTGTAGCGACAGTGGAGAGGAAAAACTCCCTTTTAACAGGAAGAAACCTCCAGCAGAACCAGGCTCGGTGTGAGCGGCCATCTGCCGCGGCCGACTGGGGTTCAAGGAGACAGAAGCAGATGAAGGAAAAGAACATGTTATGTTAAACATGAAATTGTTAGAAAAGCTAACGGTAAACTAGCGCCACAGGTGGCTCTTTCTAGAAATGAAACAGTTAATCAGGCAAGACCTGATCCAGTTTTCATGTAGGAGAATAAACACATCCAGTTTGTCCCAGTAAAAGCTGAGCCTATAGCTAAGGGAGAGAAACGGGCCCAACTCCAACATCTATAATGGTAGCTACCAAGCTAAATATCTCCAGGATGGAGTCACAGATAAACAACCAGACCAGAGGAAGTTCTCGTGTTGAGAAAAATCACAGAATATAAATATAGGAATTAAGAATAGAGAGAATGATGAAAAGGGGTCCCTATGTCCTCCAGCAGTCTAAGCCAATAGCAGCATAACTATAGATATAGCTCAGGATAACCTAAGCCACTCGATAAGCTTTATGTTCTGGATCCACAAACATGGTTCCCTTCCTGCCTTGGAGATAAATTAGGAGTCATTTTACTTTTCACTTCTGTTATTTTCCATATATTCATTATCTGTCATAGTTTCCAATCATATCCCATATTTTTCCCATAGATATTTTTTTGCTCTATATTTTCCATGAAACATTTCTATTTCTTTCAGCAAAGCAGCTTTTGCTTAATAATTTTGGTTCTATGGCTAGTGTTGTGGAGTTTTTAAACTCGTAAGTCATTCATTTGGCATCATCTTTTCTTAATTCAATCTTTGTTTTCGGAAATTAACCACAGGGGACTCAATACTAATTGGACTAAGGTATCCAATCCATTTAGTTTTTGTTGGTTTTCCACCTAAATAGGACTAAAAGCGCTGATCTCTATTCACTGGATTGCTGATTGCACGAAAAAAGTGAAGCCACCAGCCGCCATCTTGGTACTACCCACTCCCGCAGAGACGTGCAGTAAAATGCCTCCCTGTGCAGCATTTGGCTGCATAAACCAGCAATTTTCTGGCTGCAGGAAGACGTTCCACAGGTCATTTCCCAGTCAGTGGATGAACTAGCCAATAAATCCATCTATAGCCGATGGATCCTATAGTATAGTCTGTAGACTAACATTAGTCTGTCTATCTGGGACTGACTGGAAAACATTGACTGAGTTAAACATTGACATTGGGTCTAACGTTAGAAAATAAAGGAAATAGAAAGTAATTCACTGTGAAATGTTAATGGAGTAATTATTTATTAAGTGGAAGATGATGTCGTTTTGTACTGTTTGTTGTATTTCTCATTTGAAAAAGTTATGTGCTGAAATATTTTGCATGTTATATTGATGGAAAAAAAGCAACTCAAACATTTGACCCATATATATATACAGTGGGGCAAAAAAGTATTTAGTCAGCCACCGGTAGTGCAAGTTCTCCCACTTAAAAAGATGAGAGAGGCCGGTAATTTTCATCATAGATATACCTCAACTATGAGAGACAAAATGAGAAAAAAAAATCCAGAAAATCACATTGTCTGATTTTTAAAGAATTTATTTGCAAAATATGGTGGAAAATAAGTATTTGGTCAATAACAAAAGTTCCTCTCAATACTTTGTTATATACCCTTTGTTGGCAATGACAGAGATCAAACGTTTTCTGTAAGTCTTCACAAGGTTTTCACACACTGTTGCTGGTGTTTTGGCCCATGCCTCCATGCAGATCTCCTCCAGAGCAGTGATGTTCTGGGGCTGTCGCTGGGCAACACGGACTTTCAACTCCCTCCAAAGATTTTCTATGGGGTTGAGATCTGGACACTGGCTAGGCCACTCCAGGACCTTGAAATGCTTCTTACGAAGCCACTCCTACGTTACCCGGGCGGTGTGTTTGGGATCATTGTCATGCTGAAAGACCCAGCCACGTTTCATCTTCAATGCCCTTGCTGATGGAAGGAGGTTTTCACTCAAAATTTGACGATACATGGCCCCATTCATTCTTTCCTTCGCACAGATCAGTCGTCCTGGTCCCTTAGCAGAAAAACAGACCCAAAGCATGATGTTTCCACCCCCATGCTTCACTGTAGGTATGGTGTTCTTTGGATGCAACTCAGCATTCTCTCTCCTCCAAACACGACGAGTAGAGTTTTTACCAAAAAGTTCTATTTTGGTTTCATCTGACCATATGATATTCTCCCAGTCATCGTCTGGATCATCCAAATGCTCTCTAGCAAACTTCAGACGGGCCTTGACATGTACTGGCTTAAGCAGGGGGACACGTCTGGCACTGCAGGATTTGAGTCCCTGGCGGCGTAGTGTGTTACTGATGGTAGCCTTTGTTACTTTGGTCCCAGCTCTCTGCAGGTCATTCACTAGGTCCCCCCGTGTGGTTCTGGGATTTTTACTCACCGTTCTTGTGATCATTTTGACCCCACGGGGTGAGATCTTGCGTGGAGCCCCAGATCGAGGACGATTATCAGTGGTCTTGTATGTTTTCCATTTTCTAATAATTGATCCCACAGTTGATTTCTTCACACCAAGCTGTTTACCTATTGCAGATTCAGACTTCCCAGCCTGGTGCAGGTCTATAATTTTGTTTCGGGTGTCCTGACAGCTCTCTAGTTTTGGCCATGGTGGAGTTTAGAGTGTGACTGTTTTAGGTTGTGGACAGGTGTCTTTTTATACTAATAACGGGTTCAAACAGGTGCCATTAATGAAGGTAACGAGTGGAGGACAGAGGAGCCTCTTACAGAAGAAGTTACAGGTCTGTGAGAGCCAGGAATCTTGCTTGTTTGTAACTGACCAAATACTTATTTTCCACCATATTTTGCAAATAAATTCTTTAAAAATCAGACAATGTGATTTTCTGGATTTTTTTTTCTCATTTTGTCTCTCATAGTTGAGGTATATCTATGATGAAAATTACCGGCCTCTCTCATCTTTTTAAGTTGGAGAACTTGCACTATTGGTGGCTGACTAAATACTTTTTTGCCCCACTGTATATATATATATATATATATGTATATATATATGTAATCAATTCATGTATATTACATGTACATCATCAATTTAGCACTTTTGGCTCATCGGTAATATTCTGCTCCATTAACACATTCATTTTATTGTGATGGTTTTGTATAATATGCTATATTACATGATTTATAGACTTCATAATGACTATGCAATGTGATGGGCCAATTTTTTAATTCTAAGTTAAAGTTAATCTACTGATGCTATGAAACAGCCAGTCTGTGTCAAAGTGATGAATTTATCTTTATTGTAAAAGTCTTCAGTCTCCCTGAAAATGAGAACATCATGGTTGTTTGATGCTGTAGCGCACAGATTGTTTACATTCTGACCAGTCTAACTAGGGAGTACCAATATGGCGGTCGGTGGCTTCATTCCACCCTGTACTACCAACTGACTATCAGTAACCCAGTGATTAGTTCCTTCATGATAATTTGTTTATTGATGAGCTCAGACCCCTCTGCTGCTGTTCTGATCTATTGGTGATGTCATCAATGACACAGAGCAGGAGCTGCAGGTCATAGTGGATTCGGGATTGTTTTGATGTTTGGGCAGGCCCTCATGTCAAAGAGAAACACCGATCCGTCTGAAAGTCACTCTGGGCACCTGAAGACCGACCCTAACTCCACACGAGCTGTTCTGTGATTGGAGCGCTGTCATAGATGGAAAATTTTCCTATTGGACAGCGCAGCAAGGGAACCCGCCCAGGATCTTTGCTGACGTCATGAAAGGACAAACTGATTTACCGCGAGGTCATCCAGCCTCTCCTACGAGCAGCCGGCTGCGGGAAAGCGGAGGCGCCATCTTGAGCCCCTGAAAGTGAGTTTATTTCGGATTAATCCTCTGCGTTAGAAAGAAAACATCAGTAACCATTTTAGAGAGGACCAAGCTGCTCACCGCTGGGGGGTTCCAGACTATTTGGGTTAATGGGGGGTTAAAGCGGACTGTAACCTTGATCAACCCCTCAGTTAGCTTAGCCTTTAGCTTTAGCCTCAGTCTGAATGCAGAAAAAGACGCAGCGGGTTAAAGAAGGGAAGCAGCTGCAGGGCTCCTGCTAGAGCAGCTGTCTCTGGAAACATGGCTGCTTTGTTAGAGATGTGAGCAGTGTGTCTCCACAGGTCACCTCGCACTGCAGCAGCACGTGACCCAGCGGTCCTTGGTTCAGATGTCGGGGGTTGGATTAGGTTACTGGTTAGCTCAGGCTAACGGTGTCTGTCCTGATCTCCGCAGCGTTGCTCCGCCACCATGTACCCCACTTCTCTGACGCAGCTGGCGCGGGCCAACCCGTTCAGCGCGCCGCTCTTCTCCCTCCAGAAGGTGGAAGAGCCCCAGCAGAACCTCCGCGGACAGAGGCCCCGCAGGCTGGCAGCAGCTGCAGCGGTGGACGGTAAACCCGGCGCTGGGCTGCTCCTTAGCAGCTCAGCTAGCTTAGCCCTGTCAGTCACAGAAAAGGGTTTATAACTGCTTCATTCCTGGATGCTAGAAGCCGCCAGGCCGCAGTGAAGGACGAATGTCCGTTAGCATGTTAGCGGCTAACGTTAGCATCTGATGTTAGCGGCTAACGTTAGCCGCTAACATTAGCATCTGATGCTCCTACTGATTCCAGGTCAGTTTATTGAAGCATAAGCAGCAGTTTGATGATTAACAGAACCAGACCTGACCAGAGAATCATTTTATTGGTGGAAAAGTTGATAAATAAGCAGGTTTCTAATCCATTGAACCCATGGAATAGTCTACCAGAGATTAGCCTTTCAGTCACACTTTAACATTATGGCAGCCTATATGACTGTTAACTTTATACATTCCTATGCTGACATTTTAACAGTTTATGTATTTAAAGTAATTAAAGCACTTGGTTATAAAACAGTCAGTGGTTTCTAATGTCTGCTGATAAATGTTATAACATCAATTAAAACTTATCAGAATTTGTTTTATTTCACTATTGCTATTTATAGCAGAACTGTTATTTATGCAGTTAAATAAATCCCTGGTCTTTGCAGATTTAACATTAACTCTTTCTATTTGAGCAAAAGCATAAACTAAACGGCTAAATTCAGTTTTTGTGGGGTGTTAGTGGTTAGGGCATAGAGCTTGGAATCCAGAGATTCTGAGGTAGAGTTCCACTCCCACAGACTGCCACTCTGGGTCCCTGAGCAGGACCTTTAACCCCACACTGCTCCCTAAGTGGATGGGTTAAATGCAGAGAGGGAAATTCTCCAATGTGAGATCAATAAAGATCAGTTATTATTCATTGTCCCATAATGTGGAAATTACTGTTACAGCAGCAAAAGTTTATAGAAGTATCAAAATAAGTGACAGTTGAATAGATAAAATGATACATTTTAAAGTGTTATTACAACATAAATGCATTGAGAGAATAAATGACCAATATGTCTGAGCGCTGAGGTTCATTGAGCAGCCTTTACCTCCAGATTTATTTCCGGTTGAAATGCTGAATGTTCCTCTAAACCTTGATCAGCTTCCTCCTCACTTTGTTTCTCCAGAGGGGGACAGCTGTGAGTTCGGCTCTCAGAAGTATTTAATCCTGTGTGGGTTTGGGGGGATTCTGAGCTGTGGCACCACCCACACCGCCGTGGTTCCTCTGGACCTGGTCAAATGCAGGATGCAGGTCTGTTTAGCGGCCTCCTCGCTGCGCCGCCATCCCCTCCCGCCTGCATGCTGGAGGTCCTTTAATGCAGCTGCATGTTAGCACCCTTCACATCCAAACAGTCTGTCCCTCGCCCCCACAGCTGAAAACGGCTGTTACTCTGTGGGGTGGGGGTCACCTTGGACCGGTCTGCTCATTGCAGGAGACGAAGGACAAACGGGGATCCTGTAGATCAGATCAGAGGGGAGCCAGCACATGGTTCTGCTGTGTTCTGCCTTTAATAGCAGCAGGTGGTTCTGATCAGAACCACCTGCATAGACTGGAAACAAGGTTCTGGTTCCTAGGAACCAGCAGAATGGACCGGCCAGCCTTCACCAGGAGCCGCTGCTCATCTTCACCACCACCACCATCCAGAACTGCTCCAGTCCTCAGAGCAACGACCGGTGGATCTGGTCAGGGTCAGAGGTCAGCTGCCGTTCCGTCAGACTAGCATACCCATAGTCAGTACGCACACAAGACACCAGATTTGCCTTTATACCTTTAGCTTTGTATGAAAAATAGACTTTAAACTTCCTCAGCGGGCGTGTTACCCTGTAGTCATGTACAAAAAACAATTTAAGGTCAGATCACTGCACGCTTCATGCTAAACTGAAGGGCTAAACAGGTTTTTACTCTGGGTATGCTGGTCTGACAGAACACTGTCTCCAGGGTGGCGCTGTGGAGCCAGTTTATTGAACCACAGATGAAAGCGGATCAGAACCCAGCTGGTTCTGGTTTCCCTCCGGACCGGTTCCTGGTTTTAGAGTCTCCAACAGAAACAGGCTGAATCTAAATCATTGATCTGACCGTAACGCTGTGATCCACTATGAATGATCTGATGATGTGATTTATTTCTGCAAATCATTTTTGCTGTGATTCTAAACTCATCTGCATGTTGGTGGCAGAGTTTATGGAGGCGGAGTCTGCTGTGCACTGCTCCTCCTCCGTAACCCTCTGCGTTGTGATTTGTCTCCTGTGTTGCATGTTTCCCGGCATGCTGCGTGTGTCGTGCCCCCCCCTCCTCCTGCCACAGAGGATGTCAGCTGCGAGTTTGGCTCCTCCAAGTACTATGCCCTCTGCGGCTTTGGCGGCATCCTGAGCTGCGGCCTCACGCACACCGCAGTCGTGCCCCTCGACCTGGTCAAGTGCCGTCTGCAGGTATGGAAACGGGTTCTGAACGGCCTGGGCCACCGCTGAGTTTCTGGTAAAACCACAGATGATGCGTTGGTCTCTGATGTCAGAACCTTGCTGTGACCCAGACGGGCTTCCATCAGAACATGAAGCCTGTTTAGATCCTGTTAAAAGGATCTAAAGGCCCGGAGTTCTGGGCTTTAGCGCATGCTAACAGCTAGCATGTTGCTCTGGGATCTTAAAGTGACCCGGCGGAGTTCTGCCGTCCTCACCTGACCGATGACTGAAGCTTCTCCTCTTCAGGTGAATCCAGACAAATACAAGAGCATCGGTAACGGCTTTGCGGTGACGGTCAGGGAGGATGGCTTCAGAGGCCTGGCTAAGGGCTGGGCCCCCACCTTCATCGGCTACTCCATGCAGGGGCTCTGCAAGTTTGGCTTCTACGAGGTCTTCAAGATCTTCTACAGCGACCTGCTGGGAGAGGTGAGTTCAGCCCGTCTGTTGGGACTATTTTTTTACTGCGGGTCAAACGCTCGGTTCTAAAACCCACTACAGCCACGGCTGCTTTCCCGGTGGGATCAGAGGCCTGGATCCTAACAGTGGAGGTTAAACGTCTGGATGTTCAGGCAGGGGGCAGTTCGGTCCCAGTTAGCCTTACAGGTCCCCAGTGGAAAACTTATAAAATAAATATTTAGTGTTAATTGACTCCAGGACAACCACTGTTACTACCCCTCTAACTTCATGTTAAATAAGAAAACATGGAATATTTGATGGCAAAATGAATATTAATGTAATAACAAAAAGCTCACTTACCGTAATAATGAATAACAAAGCGTGCTTCTATAAACACTGAAAGAAACACTTATTTTTGTTACATATAGCTTTAATGCCGATGAAGAATCTAATGGAGGAGGAATAATCTAATGGATCATTATTTATACCTAAAACTAATCTGTTCGCAGTGATTTAATGAGTTTAGCATTTATTACTAAAAAACAAAATATTTTTCATCGTGATCACTGAGTCTGGGAGCGGCCATTTTTTTACCCAAATATAGTAACCCCTCCCTCCTGCCATCTTCCAGCAGTGACGTCACGGTGCGGTTAGCCTAGCGCCATTCTCCCCGCTTTACAAGCTAAATCAATGGGAACTACTAGACACATCTGCAATCAGCAACAATTACTGAAGATTTCCAGAGGACTTCACCATTGAAATTCACCAGAGCTATAGTGAAACTGACAATGCCCACGTGCATGGCAGCTGGATGCTGGAATAAGTCGGGGAAAAGTGAATAGTTTTTTTATCTACAGTAGGTAATAAATCATTCTAAAAACGGTAACTCACCCTATAAAGGGTTAATAGTTGTTCTCAGGTCCATTTAGACTCTAATCATGACTGAGATGAGAGCAGAACCAGAGAGCGAGGTAACAGGAGGAGGCTCAGCTGCTGGAGGGGTCATGACCTTTAGGGGGGCGTGCTGTTGGCGACCTTCCTACCTTCATCTCAGGCTGGGGGAACAGGAAGTAGAATTATAGACAATAAGATGTAATTCTGATTTATGGAGAAGTTTCTCTTGTGTGGTGAAAATAAAATGGCTTCCCAATAAACTGAAGGAAATCAGTTTGTTTCTGTCCAGATATTATAACCCATGACAACGGTCCCTCCTGATTGGTCGAGGCTCGTTGTGGTTGGAGGCTTAGATTAGCATTAATCCCAGGAACCAGGAAGCTTCTAGATGCTGCAAAGCAGATTTTCTTCTGAAATCTTTGAAACGATCAGTGATGATGGCAGCCGAGAGCTGCTCTGTGCTCCTGGTACGCTGAGCTCTCTACCTGCAGGTATGCTCATCGTCCACCAGAGGGCAGCAAAGAAAACAGGTTTATTCCATCAGTCCAACATGAAACCCCAGTTTAGGATGGTTTAACTGATGTTTAAATGGCTGCTGTCATCAAAGCTTCCTGCAGTCCCTTAAGAGGACGGCCTCTGGTGTTCCTGTTTGTTAGGAGCTGATGGGGGAGGGGCTTCTGGGCGGTTCTGATGGCGTGTCCCCTCCCAACAGGAAAACACCTACCTGTGGAGGACGTCCCTGTACCTGGCTGCTTCTGCCAGCGCAGAGTTCTTCGCAGACATCGCCCTGGCTCCCATGGAGGCCGCCAAGGTCCGGATCCAGACGCAGCCCGGCTACGCCAACACCCTCAGACAGTGCGCCCCCAAGATGTTTGCAGAGGAAGGCCTGTGGGCGTAAGTCTGCTTCGGTTTGAGTGACAAACACGCTCCTTAGATCCACCTCTGGAGGACCTGGTCCTCAGCAGCTTCCTGCTGTACCGTCAGAGGTGCTTGAGTCATTGGCGTGTGACAGCAGTACACCCGCCTCTCCAGCCCAGCTGCAGCGCCGGCTGCCCGGTCCTCTGGGAGCGCCCGGCGCTGCCAGTCTGGGGGGCGGACACCCAGTCCCAGTGAGAGTGATGGAAAGTAACGCTGTCCCGCTGTCTGCTCAGGTTCTATAAGGGCGTGGTCCCTCTGTGGATGAGGCAGATCCCCTACACCATGATGAAGTTCGCCTGCTTCGAGCGGACGGTGGAGCTGCTCTACAAGTATGTGGTCCCCAAGCCCCGCAGCGAGTGCAGCAAGCCGGAGCAGCTGGTGGTCACCTTCGTGGCGGGATACATCGGTGAGTAGCCCTGACCCAGAGTCCCCTCCGTCCCGGAGCGCCGCTGATGCTCTCTGCTATGTCTGCAGCCGGCGTGTTCTGCGCCATCGTATCGCATCCCGCTGACTCGGTGGTGTCCGTGCTGAACAAGGAGAAGGGAAGCACGGCGGTGCAGGTGCTGAAGAAGCTTGGACCCAAAGGTTGGTATGGCAACGGCTCGCTCTGAGCCGAAGACACGCTCCTTAGATCCACCTCTGGAGGACCTGGTCCTCAGCAGCTTCCTGCTGTACGGTCGGAGGTGCTTGAGTCATTGGCGTGTGACAGCAGTACACCCGCCTCTCCAGCCCAGCTGCAGCGCCGGCCGCCCGGTCCTCTGGGACCGGGAGCTCCCGGCGCTGCCAGTCTGGGGGGCGGACATCCTTAGTGTCCCTCAGCAGGGGGTCCTTCCTGATGTCAACCAGTGTCTGTGTCCCTCAGGTGTGTGGAAGGGTCTGGTGGCGCGTATCATCATGATCGGTACGCTGACGGCCCTGCAGTGGTTCATCTACGACTCTGTGAAGGTCTACTTCCGCCTGCCCCGCCCCCCTCCCCCAGAGATGCCCGAGTCCCTGAAGAAGAAGCTGGGCCTCACAGAGTGACCCTGATCCGCCGCCCTCCGCCTGAAACGTGTAAACTCACTGCAGCGCCATCTGCTTCCTGCTCCACCAGCCCCTCTAGAAACACCTCTATGGTTTTATTGGTTCCTGTCTTAGAATTAATATGTGGAAATTGTAATAAAATGGTTTCCCTGGAATAAAGAGGCTATTTGGTGGAATCATTGCTGTCTGGTTCCTCTCCTGACCTCAGCAGCAGCAGGGCGGGAGGTTCAGAGGAAAACTCCAGTCTGCACAACCGCTCTGATGCCAGGGTGCAGCTGGTAGCATCAGGAGCCCTGAGGCCGCTGTTCCCGCCTGGCGCGTCCGTCTCTCTGGATTCCTGCCTGCTGTGTCCGTCTCTCGTGGCTCCTAGCTGATGGAGGTTAGGGGGGTTTTACTGAAATCTGAATCAGAAACGTCTAAAATATGTTCTCAGACCGTCAGTGTCTCCATGGTTACCGGCTGTGACCCTGGTCTTCCATTGAGGCGTTCTGCAGTTCCTGGAGGGAACATGGACGGCATCGTTCTTCCATTTATGGACAGCACTGAGACTGATCTGTTTGCTGCAGAGTTGATCGTCCCACAGAAACCAGTTTATTCTCCATCAGCCTGATATCAGGCGTTCTGACGGTCGCCTTCACAAACGGCGTCACCTTTCAGGCCTTGCCGCTCTGTTTGCTGCTTAATGGCCCATCAGGTCTGCCATTAGAGTCCCTCTGGTTTAAAGGGTGTTTGGTCGCCAGCAGCTTTCAGGGATTTTCTTCTGTGCAGAAGGTTGCAGCAGAGCGAGCGCCAGTTAGTCTGCTAATGGATGAGAGCTCAGGGGTCATGGGAAATGGAGTCCATTTCCCTGCTGCGCTCTGCTGGCTGATGGAATAAAACGCTTCATGGAGCCATTAGCCTCCGTGTCATTTTCCCTTCCTGCTGCTGGAAGCTGATGATCAGGGTTTATCTGCTGTTTGGGTCATTAGCCTTAAAATCAGGATAAACGTTCCTGTTATCAGGAAAACATTCATGGACACTAAATATTTAAACTATGAACTTTATCCAGGTAGTTACTGTCAGCGTTTCTGATAGAATGATGAATAAAATGAGTGACTGAGCAGAAATGCAGGTCTAATAATTGGAAGTCAACGGATTGCGTCACAAAAAGCTGAAGGCAGATTATTCTGATCTGAAGAATTAGCATCAGTTCGGTATTATGATCATAAACTAACTAGAACTGAATTTCTCAACCGCTTCATGCATCGATTTTATGCTTTATCAGTTTGATAGGAGCTGAACGGTGGAGCATTGCAGCAAGAAGGTTCTGGGTTCGATTCCCAGCCCAGGGTTGCATGTTCTCCCTGAGCATGCGTGGGTTCTCTCTGGGTACTCCTGCTTCCTCACACAGTCCAGAAACATGACTGTTAGGTTCATTGGCTGTGTATAAATATCTAAAATCTTTTATAAATGGATCTATATAATCTGACCTGGTGTGATCAGCATCTAGAATAGAAAATGAAAGAAAAGCAAACAGCCAATCATTTAATCAGTCTAAATAATGTTACCAATTAAAGAGGAGAAAACGGAGCAGGGTTCCTGATTTCTCACGTCAGACTGCCACATCCGCGTGTTTGCTCATGGTGCATTCAGAGACGGCTCAGACAAATGAGTTCTTGCGCTCTAAAAACGGGTGTAACTGAAAAACCTATGCACTGCTATAAGAAAATGATTGAAGGATCTGAGTCCTCAGAGGAGCAGACACCTCCTCAAAGGAGCAGGATTAGACACCTCAAAGGAGCAGGATTAGACACCTCAAAGGAGCAGGAGGAGCAGACACCACCACCTCAGAGGAGCAGACACCTCCTCAAAGGAGCAGGAGGAGCAGACACCACCACCTCGGAGGAGCAGACACCGCCTCCTCAGAGGAGCAGACACCGCCTCCTCAGAGGAGCAGGGGGAGCAGACACCTCCACCTCAGAGGAGCAGGAGGAGCAGACACCTCCACCTCAGAGGAGCAGACACCTCCACCTCAGAGGAGCAGACACCGCCTCCTCAGAGGAGCAGACACCGCCTCCTCAGAGGAGCAGGGGGAGCAGACACCGCCTTCCCAGATGAGCAGGGGTAGCAGACACCACCTCAGAGGAGCAAGAGGAGCAGACACCTCCACCTCAGAGGAACAGACACCTCCACCTCAGAGGAGCAGGAGGAGCAGACTCCTCCACCTCAGAGGAACAGACACCTCCACCTCAGAGGAGCAGACACCGCCTCCTCAGAGGAGCAGGGGGAGCAGACACCGCCTCCTCAGATGAGCAGGGGGAGCAGACACCGCCTCCTCAGAGGAGCAGGGGGAGCAGACACCGCCTCCTCAGAGGAGCAGGGGGAGCAGACACCACCTCCTCAGATGAGCAGGGGTAGCAGACACCTCCTAAGAGGAGCAAGAGGAGCAGACACCTCCATTAGTGACGTGCTGTGCTAAAGCAGGGAAACCTGCAGGACAGCGGCCCCCCAGGACTGCCTGTGGATTCCTGCTCCACAGGAAGGAAGGGTCAGTGTTTAGAGTTTCTCCTCTTGTGACACCAGGCAGTTGCAAAACATCCTCTAGGCTTTATGATTGGTCAACGGCACATGCTGTGTTTTCTTATTGGCTATCCACACACACCCTCCAATCACAACAGTGACCTGCATTTGGCTGTGATCTGTCTCTTTGGCCCTTTCGGGTCTGTTTTATAAACGAGTTGGAACCATTAAAAACAGGACAAGTTTTCCAGACCAAGGTTATCAATAGAAAACCGATTATTTTATCTCTGGCAGATGAGTTGACATTTTCCACACAGACTAACATATCAATTAACTATTTGGATTGCATGAATATTTTATTTGACAGTTAATTCCCAGCTTCATCTGGTGCTGCTTTACAGACACACGTTCACCTCGATCTAACCCATCCCCTCATATAAAAATACATTACCAGGTTATATTTGCATAAACCTTCTTTGCATCTAAGGGAGCAGTTTAACTGGATTTATTCTGGATCATTGTGTTGCAGCTTATCTATTTTCTCCTGGACTCACCAACACTTTGGAAGGAATTTTTCCATGACAGTGAGCACCGCTGCTGCAGAGAATTCCTCCATTAAACTCCACAGCAAGTCCAGCCATGCCTGCTGCATCATGTGACCTGGACCACCAGCTGCTGTTTCATAACGACCTTCAGTGCTGTCACAGGCCAGGACTTATTTCACAGCCTATGATAATGATTTAGCTAAAGCTGAAGATCTGTCATAGAAGCCGTTTGAGATGAAAAACAAAGACCAGTTTTTAGTTGAAATGTTTCTGCCTTTAAAGGGTTTCTGTTTTTCGAAAGATAATGAGGGAGAAGCGTTATTCTGCATGAGAATTTAAACTCAGAATTAGCTGAAGTTTAAGACATATTACAATCATATGGAAGGCAGTTAACGGCTCAGATGAAACCAAAGGTGACATTTTTGGCTCAGATGTGGAGATGATGTTGTTGAGCAGCAGCAGGAAAACAGGTCAATGGAAGAGCTGGAAGCAAAATAACGGACCGATTCCTGACTAAAGTGGCCAAAAGCGGTAAAACTTTTAAAGGAAAAGTTTGGTTATGTTCAGAATTCTCACTTCTAAAAGTACTTCAAATCTGAAATGATTCCATCCTGTTCAATAAATGATCAGTGTTTTTAATCAGAGTAATTTCCATTTGAATGTGCTTTACTGGAGGGATCCATGTTTGTCAAAGAACACTACTGCCACCTACTGGTTAGTGACGTCACGGTGCGGTATCGGCTGTTGATCAAGTCCCAGTGCTGTATCTGGTGTTTGTCACAACGCGCTATTATCCAAGTCATCTTGAAAACATTCTTCTTCCAAATGTTGGCTACATATTATGAGTTTTTTCTCTGGCCAGAAGTTCGATGGCAAATCCTCCCTCTTCAAGTTGGCGATCCAACGACCAACCCGTCCGTGGAGGATCAGGAATCAGAAAGGTGGAATAACTCTTTATTCACTTTTACCCGATGTATTCCAGCATCCAGCTGCCATGCACGTGGGCATTGTCAGTTTCACTATAGCTCTGGTGAATTTCAATGGTGAAGTCCTCTGGAAATCTTCAATAATTGTTGTTGATTGCAGATGTGTCTAGTAGTTCCCATTGATTTAGCTTGTAAAGCGGGGAGAATGGCGCTAGGCTTACCGCACCGTGACGTCACTGCTGGAAGATGGCAGGAGGGAGGGGTTACTATATTTGGGCAAAAATGGCCGCTCCCAAACTCAGTGATCGTGATAAAAAAAATACTATATATATATATATATATATTTATATATATATATATATATATATATATATATATATATATATATATATATATATATATATATATATATTTTTTTTTTTTTTTTAATCAACGCTAAATTCATTAATTTTTAATTGGTTACTCCTGGTTTAATGTTTCTAAATATTTATTTCCCGTCATGTGCTCCATCCAAAGCAGATCATTGGCTCCACCCCCATCTAGTGAAAACTAGTGTGATTGGATGAGTCATAGAACGCAAACACTCATTGGTTAGCTAAAGGAAATCATCAGAAGCAAGCAGGTGTTCTTCAAACTGCTAACGTGAATTGTCTATGCCATGCTACAATGTGGGATTCAGGAAAAGATGTTGAAATGTCTGAAAGGTCAAACACATGCGAGAGCGTATCGGGAGATGGAGACCAACAAGACCTCTCTCATCCTTGGCCCTATCTCAGAGAATTTATAGAAATAGTCCAAAAATTGAGCTTTCAATTCATATAGTGGCATCTGGCTGTTTTTTTAAAGGTTAGTTTATACTTTTATACTTTAAGTAGTTTTTGGAGCACATAGTTTTTCAGTTTTACTTGAGTAAAGAGGTCAGGTTGTTACTTCAACTTTTACCAGAGTGTTTTCAAACAGCAGTATCTATACTTCTACTGAAGTAATAAATGTGTGAAGGTAGACACCACTGGCTCAGACTGGTAATATAATATAGAGGACATCTAGATGCGCCCAGAGAATCCTCTCCCTATAAATATTTAATTATCTCTGAATGAATGCCTATCGTTCTCTAAGTGGATCTAAAATACATGCAATGTTTGAATTCTAACACCTAATGTGTCTAATGGACTCAGGAAATTATTATATTTTTATCGTTCACACAAAACTACGACAGAACTCTGCTGATTAATCAGGAAATAGAACCAGAGGACAGTTGGTTTATGGAGGAAAACCTGCTGCTGACCAGGTTAGCTCTATGGAGAATGTTACCATGGCAACAGAAACAGAGGAGGAGGAAACCCTGAGTTCAGGATTAGAAAACTTAAGAGTTTTCAGTAAACCCACCATGTTAAACGGAGCTCTGGTGTCTCGCACCTTTGAGACGCGTCTCTGCTTCAGCATCTCTGGGAAAGTGGGAGAGTTAAAAAATAACATCCCAGAGTTTTACTGGAGCTGGTCCGCTAGTTTAACCATTTAATTCAGGTGTTTAAAAAAATGGACTCTAAACCTGTGCCCTCAGCTGCCCTTCCTGTTTTCTAAATGACTCACACTGACCTCCTTCTGTTCAGCCTTTGCATCTGAGACGACTGCTCTGAGGAGTCCAATCAGCTGATAGGCCTGTCAGCTTCATGGGCCTCACTGATCCCTGAAAACACTTCTCCTCCCGATTCTACCATTTTCAGCCTCCTCTAGCAGAGCCAATGCATCCGCAGGCAGCCAGCACATGGCTATGTTTACAGTCATCAGCGTGAATGTCTGACCACTTTATACCTTCATCTCACCCTGTTGAGGAATGTGAGGAAAAAGGTTCCATGTCGGAAAGACTTCCATTCAGAATTTAAACGGACTTCTAGCTCTTTCTTTCATCCAGGTGACAGGCCCTCTTTTATAGTTACCAGTGTGAGCATATATAACACTCTTATTGTGAAATCAATTCATTTCATTTCAATTCATCAAGCAAATTAACCTAACAGTCAATTTTTTGGACTGTGGGAGGAAGCCGGAGTACCCAGAGAGAACCCACACATGCTCAGGGAGAAACATTCAAACTCCATGCTGAAAGACCCCAGGCAGGGAATCAAACATGCAACCTTCTTGCTGGAAGGCTTTGCATGAGCATGCAGAGCTGGTATATATTCTCTTGCATTGTGTCACTGACCCTACAGCAATCCCTCAAACCAAGCATGCAGAAGGCAACAGTGGAGAGTAAAAACTCCTCATTAACAGGAAGTAACCTCCAGCAGAACTAAAACCAGGCGCAGTGAGACAGAAGCAGAAATACGATATCTATAGATCAACTCTTCTATGTTTGTTTGTTAGAAAAGCTAACGCTAAGCTAACTCCAAATAATTCTCTGTCTGGGAAAGAAACAGCTAAACAGATGAGCTTTGAGAATTTTTTTGAAGATTTATTTATTTTTTTCTTTTAAGTAGGCAGAAAGGAACAGGAACAGACCAGATCTAGAAACAAAGGTGTTGATGGCAGCAGCACAGCTGATATTTCTCTCCAGGATGGAGTCACAGCCAAACAGGAACAGACCAGATGAAGCTACTATGAGAAAAAGCAGAGAGAGCAGAACGTTAGAGATTGAACTAACAGATTCTGCAGAGTGGGAGAATAGAGATAGAATGAAGCAGAATGATGAAAAAGGGGTCCCTATGTCCTCCAGCAGTCTAAGCCTATAGCAGCAGAACTATAGAGATAGCTCAGGATAACCTGAGCCACTCTAACTAGAAGCTTTATCAAAAAGGAAAGTTTTAAGCCTTTTTTTAAGCCTAGCCTTAAAAGTAGACAAGGTAGACCAGAACCAGACCCAGTGGATATAATCATCTTCTCTATAAAGCGTTTAGGTGAAGTCTCTGTTTGTTACCATTTTGGTTGAACTTAGAATCACCATTACCTGTAAACTTTGAAATATTTGACTCAAAGCATCATGGATGCTCTAACCTGAGCCACTCTAACTATAAGCTTTATCAAAAAGGAAAGTTTTAAGCCTAGCCTTAAAAGTAGACAGGGTGTCTGCCTCACGGACTAAAACTGGTAGTTGGTTCCACAGGAGAGGAGCCTGATAACTAAAAGATCTGCCTCCCATTCTACTTTTAGAAATTCTAGGAACCACTAGTAAACCTGCAGATTGAGAGCGAAGTGCTCTGTTAGGAACATAAGGAACAATCAGTTCTCTGATATCAGATGGAGCTTGGCCATTTAAGGCTTTATATGTGAGAAGGAGGATTTTAAATTCTATTCTGGATTTAACAGGAAGCTGAAATGGTAAAAATATGATGTTTTTCTTTAAATTACACGATTACAAGAGAAGCATCAGTATGCATTGAGAATCAGATTAATCTTAAGTATAAATTGTCTTTTTTCATAAAGCCTAAATGCAGTAGATTATCTAATTTTGTTTCAGTAAAGGTTGAATAAACATTTCTACATTTTGTCTGCCTGTTGTTTGGCTGTAGATCACATGCTTCTAATAGGCCCCTGCAGGTAGTTCACTGAGAGCAACAAGCTTCTGTTTTCAGTGTTAACAGAAAGGAAACAGTCTGAGGGTACATGTATTTACTGTTCACTCGGTGCAAGGTTGTTCAGTCAGCAGGATGACCTTGTTCTTTGGTTGATCTAAACAACTAACCAGCAGCTGACTTTAGTTGTTCTGTTGCATGTTGGCCAAAGCTCACATATCTACCATGAGTTGCTCTTAGAGGCAGCAGCTGGATCACAGGAAATATATCTACAGTGCGTTTAAAGCTAAGTTCAAACAGGTCAACTCCACCCAAACAGTGTCAACACCATCTAACTCCAACCAAAGGTGAAGCAGGCAAATCGTAGCCCAGACCTTTCCTGTGCAGCTGCATCGCCGTGGCTGTGGGTCGACTGGAACTATGACTGACTGAAAGGTGGTGATATGTTTGCACTTTAACCATGGCTGCATAAGTAAAGATGACAAAACTATCTTAATGGATTCTTACGGTAGGGGAACAATGTGCTGGAAGAGCTACAGTAAGTTTTTGGGTGTCTGAATTAGCTCGTACTCGTCATCTTCAGTGTATACAGAACCTGGAGGCAGAAGCAGAAGTCTTAGACAGTGGTGCCTCCAGAAATGTCCCATAGGGGGGACCAGATGGGGCCACTAAAAATCTTTGGATGGCCACTGAAACCTAAAGACATAATTTCAGGGTTTTAATCGTCTATAGTGGTAAACCTGCCTGTAGAAATCAGAAAGACTTCAGTAACACCTACTCAGATTTTGGTTTATTGTGTGATTTTTTTTTTTAATCTTACGTTGCTGGCTGTGCAGAATGGGAGGAAATTAAAAATGGATGCTACTACAATTTACACTGGTGATGAGGGTGGCCAGTGGGAGCCAGGGCATTGCACAGGGTGGCCATGGCCACCCCTTGATTGCGCCACTGATCTCGGAGAGTTGTGCAGACTCTCCCCAAACACCTCCTCCAGCCACTGTCTACTTCCACTTAAGAAGCACCAACCTCCTCCGTCCCTCCCTTAAGCCTAGTTTATGCCCAGAGACAAGGTCGTCTGCGTGTGTGTCGCAGTCAACGCAGATATGTCCCGCCTCTTCCGCAGACACACCCCAAAAATTGTAGATGACTGCAGACATCCGCTCCACACTGCGTATTTCCTGTTTGGTACCTTACCGGCTTGTTTTGTTTGTATGACCGCCATTGTGGAAAACAACTTGTGAAGATGGACCAACTAGAAGATGGGGTCTGCAAAGTGAATCTATTTCTAGATCAATCAGCTGCATCTCAGTCAAGGTGCGCATTGGTCCAGTCTCCATTGTTGTTGAATGACAACTTCACTGTGCAACTTCACTGGTTCCCTGTGCAGCTCCACTGACTCACTGCTCAGCTCCACTGACTCACTGCTCAGCTCCACTGGCATTCAATATAAAATTCTCATATTAACTTTAAAGGCCCTTCATCCCCTTGCCCCCTCATACCTGTCAAGGCTCCTGCATGTAAGTGCTGGTAGGGTGTGACTGAAACATCTCTGAGGACCTACCGGATGGCAGAGCTCCTCTCTATGCTCTGAAGGTAGTGCCTGGCTGCCCTAAAGGGAAGCTGTTGGTCATGACCCAGAATGAATGAACATTAATGAGGAGGAATGTAGACTGACTTATAAATCCAGAATTTTGCCTTTTGGCTAGGCGCTCTCTTCCACAACAGACTGGTTCATGAACCTGTCTGTCCATTTCCCTCCAAAAACAGCAATCTGCTGGAAATGTGTAAAGAAAATGCCAGATACAAGAGGAGATGGGACCTGAGGCTACTGGGCTTACCGGAGAAAGACAACGAGGATGTTAAAGAGACTGTAGTCGGGATCCTGACCAGGGTGACTCCAGTGGCAGTCGACAAAATACGGGAGCTGGTCGACACCGTGCATCGGCTGGGCAAGAAGAAAGACGCAGCGTACAACAAAATGCCGAGACCTGTCATCATTCAGTTTACAACACGGACGGTCAGAAATGAAATATGGAAAAAATCTAAAGATGCAAGAGTCTGCAAAGAACTTCACATCCACTCCAGGGAGGACTTCTCTAAAGAAGATCGAGAGGCCAGAGCTAAGCTGTGGCCAAAAGTGGAAGAGGCCAGACGGAACGGGAGTAAGGCTTTCCTGAAAGAGGGATATGCCATCATTGATGGCAAACGAGTCGAGCCCGGATAAGTGGAAAAAAAAAAAAAAAAAAAAAAAAGGCAGGTGCCTTTGGCTCAGGTAACATGTTACAGAAAATGCTTTTGGATTTGCTTCAAAGCTGTTGATTATTGGTTTTCAGTAAAGGTATAGACAAAAAAAAAAATAAATAAATAAAAAAAAAACTTTCAAGGTACATGTTAGATTCTTTAAAAAAAACCGTTTAGTTAAAAAAAAACAAAAACAAAAAAAAACAACAACAAGGGAGATGAAAGGTCGATGCTGTCATTTTTTTTGCTTATTTCTTTGCTTATTGCCTCAAAAGAGGATATACTTAAAGTTAAAGCAGAAGAGTTTAAAATTGTGGTTGGATTAATAAATATTTCCAAGTTAGGACTTCATTAACATTCCTGCGTCTGGTTAAGATAAAAAAAAAGGCGTATCTCAGGAGTTTTCAAAGTTATGTCTGTATCTTTTGTTTCTATAAATGTTAGAGGTTTAAAAAATATTGTTAAACGCAAGACTTTCTTTTTATTTTGTAAGGAACAGCAGGCAAATTGTTTTTTTCTACAAGAGACGCACTCAGAGACAACAGATGAAAAATTTTGGAAACAGCAATGGGGGGATGCAATACTTTTCTCTCATGGAACTTCACACTCTGCTGGGGTGATGGTGCTTTTCAATAAATTTCCAGGAAAGGTAATTGTACACAAAAGTGACACGGATGGACATTGGCTTATTTTGGTAGTAGAGATGCATGATCGAAGGTATGTTCTACTCTGTGTGTATGGATATAACAACAGAACAATTAACAGGCTCATGATGGCAAATCTTAGTTCACTCATAAATGACTGGAAAAGTACTTATATGACAGAAAAAGTGGTAATGGGAGGTGATTTCAATATAGCTCCTGATTCATGGCTTGATCGTAAACCTCATAGGGCCGGATCTATCAAAGGTTTGCGTGTATAAAAACGTGAGCTATTTCACTGCGCACGCTAAAAAATGTACAAACTGATCTATCAACAGCGTGCTAAAAGGATTTGGTCTTTAAAACGTGCTAAATAGCGCCTCTTATCCATTTAGTACTTTTTCTGCAATGAATATGCAATATGGGGCGTTTACACGCAAAAGTGCGTCCTGTGGGAGGAGAACATGTAAATATATTAATTTAGCACTCGCAAAGTGATTTATCAAACCTGAAAGCAATTTTGCTAACGGTATCTGACTCTATATTTAACACCTTTCAAAAGAAGGTGCAAATGGTCTGTATGCGTAATTGCGCACACATGGCAGCGGTTATTGTCGCAAGAAGGAGACATCGAAATGAAGCAAGGAGACGCAGAGAACGCATTTTTTCATTTCGTGTGAATATTTTTGGAATGAACGAGGAAACAATCATCAAAACATCGTTTATCCAGCTTATTCCCCTTCACAGGTTGATGATTTTGTTGATGGGGTTGCTAGTTCTCTGCGTACTGCCTTAGACAACGCAGCTCCCTTGAAAATGAAAACCGTTGAAAATAGAAAGCTTGCTCCTTGGTTTAATGCAGAGCTGCGTACTTTGAAGCAAAATGCTAGGAAACTGGAGAGAAAATATCGCTCCACAGGCCTGCGGGAGTCCTTCCTAGTCTGGAAAAATGGTTTACTGCTGTATAAGAGGACCCTTTGTAAAGCAAGAGCAGCATACTTCTCCTCATTAATAGAGGAGAATAAGAATAATCCTAGATTTCTTTTTAATACAGTTGCCAAACTCACCCAGAGCCATAGCTCTGTTGAACCGTCCATTCCACCTGCTCTTAGCAGTAATGATTTTATGGGATTCTTTATAAATAAGATTGATCTTATTAAAAATAAGATCATAAGCACTCCTCTATCCGCGATTGTACCTGAGGTAGTCATGGAATCTGAACCGGGTTTAGACTGCTTTGATCCAGTTGAACTTTCTGAATTAGCAAAATTATTGTCTTCATCTAAGCCTTCAACTTGTATGTTAGATCCAGTTCCAACCAGGTTATTTAAGGAGGTATTCCCTTTGATCTCCTCCTCCATTTTAGATGTGATTAATCTATCTCTGTTACAGGGATATGTACCTAAAGCTTTTAAGGTTGCTGTAATTAAACCTCTGCTTAAGAAACCGTCTCTTGACCCAGATGACTTGGTTAATTATAGACCTATATCCAATCTTCCTTTCTTATCTAAAATTCTTGAGAAAGTAGTTGCCAAACAAGTTTGCGATCACTTACACCATAATGAACTTTTTGAAGAGTTTCAGTCTGGCTTTAGAGCTCATCATAGCACTGAAACAGCTCTGGTGAAAGTCACTAATGATATTCTCATGGCCTCAGATAATGGACTTGTGTCTGTGCTCGTCCTGTTGGATCTTAGTGCTGCATTTGATACAGTTGACCATAATATTCTTTTAGAAAGACTTGAATATTTTGTTGGAATTAAAGGAACAGCACTAGACTGGTTTAAATCTTATCTATCTGATCGAATTCAGTTTGTTTATGTTAATGATAGATCTTCAACACGCTCAAAGGTTACCTGTGGAGTACCACAGGGATCAGTGCTAGGACCAATTCTCTTTACTTTATACATGCTCCCAATTGGTAGAGTTATTAGACAGCATGGGATTAATTTCCACTGTTATGCTGATGATACCCAGCTATATCTGTCTATAAATCCAGATGAAGCTAACCCATTACATAGATTACAGGCATGTCTTGAAGACATAAAAACCTGGATGACTCTTAACTTTCTGCTTCTGAATGCAGACAAAACAGAAGTTATAGTCTTTGGACCAGAGTCTCTGAAAAAGAAGCTGATTAGCCAGTCACTTAATTTGGATGGGATTAAACTGATTTCAGATAATAAAGTAAAAAATCTTGGTGTTATTTTTGATCAGGACCTGTCATTTAAATCCCAGATCAAAGAGGTTTCTAGAATTTCCTTCTTTCATCTGAGGAACATTGCAAAAATGAGAAATCTCCTGTCCAGGGGTGATGCTGAGAAACTAGTCCATGCATTTGTTACTTCAAGGCTGGACTATTGTAATTCTTTACTATCAGGAAGTCCACAAACTGTAGTTAAAAGCCTTCAGCTGATCCAAAATGCTACAGCCAGAGTTCTGATGAAAATTAAAAAGAGAGATCATATCTCTCCTATCCTGGCTTCTCTTCATTGGCTTCCTGTTAAATCAAGAATTGAATTTAAAATCCTCCTTCTCACATATAAAGCCTTAAATGGCCAAGCTCCATCTTATATCAGAGATCTGATTGTTCCTTATGTTCCTAACAGAGCACTTCGCTCTCAATCTGCAGGTTTACTAGTGGTTCCTAGAATTTCTAAAAGTAGAATGGGAGGCAGATCTTTTAGTTATCAGGCTCCTCTCCTGTGGAACCAACTACCAGTTTTAGTCCGTGAGGCAGACACTCTGTCTACTTTTAAGACTAGGCTTAAAACTTTCCTTTTTGATAAAGCTTATAGTTAGGGCGGCTCAGGTTATCCTGAGCTATCTCTATAGTTATGCTGCTATAGGCTTAGACTTCTGGAGGACATAGGGACCCCCATTTCATCATTCTGCTTCATTCTCTCTCTGTTCTCCTATTCTGCAGAATCTGTTAGTTCAATCTCTAACGTTCTGCTCTCTCTGCTTTTCCTCAGAATAGCTTTGCCTCGTCTGTTCCTGTTTGGCTGTGACGTCATCCAGGAAAGAAACATCAGCTGTGCTGCTTCCATCAACACCCTTGTTTGTAGATGTTGGAGATTGGCCTGTTTTCCAGTGTGGTCCTGTTTCTCTGGCCGTGGCTGGGTGGATGTGCTCTCTTCATCCTCTGGCATGGGAGCTGCCTTGGAGCTCGTCTGCCTGGCTGTGTGTTTCCTGGACGGGGCCGCCTTTTACAGCTGCTTTTTGTATCTCTGCTTCTGTCTCCTTGAACCCCAGTCGGCCTCAGCAGATGGCCGCTCACACTGAGCCTGGTTCTGCTGGAGGTTTCTTCCTGTTCAAAGGGAGTTTTTCCTCTCCACTGTCGCTACAAGCATGCTTAGTGTGAGGGATTGTATTTGAGTCAATGAGTCAATGCAATCAACTGGTTTTCCTTAGATAGAAAACTTTGTATCAATTTGACTGTATGATCTGGTTGAACTGTAATGTGCCTTGAGATGACATGTGTTGTGAATTTGGCGCTATATAAATAAACTGAATTGAATTGAATTGAATTGAATTTCCATTTTGGAGCTGTTGGGGGAACTCCGAATGGATTTGGAGCCAGCCACAAGGAGGACCCACGCAATACCAGCTATCACAAAACTCCTTGCAACATTGGATCTCCCAATCTAGTTTTTCAGAAGTGCTGTCTGACGTTTCTAATGCCATGTCGCCCTGACGCCCTAACGGAGAAACCAGACCTCCCCCATGCGCCTGTGGAGCAACATGGCAATGCTGCGGGGATGCGTCATCTCATCCACAGTAACTTCTGGTGAGCCATTTGGTATGTGCATTTTTCTACAGGCCAATACAAAACACTTTTTTTTTTTTTTTTTTTACTGCAGTGAAGTAGAAATTCAGCCACATACCACCTTGGGGAATAAAGGTTGCCAAAGTTTTTTCTTTACATATATATATATATATATATATATATATATATATATATATATATATATATATATATATATATATATATATATATATATATATATATATATATAATTTTTTTTTGTTGGGGGTCACTGTAAGATTTAAATTTCTTAATGCACTAGTTTGTACAAACTGCAAACTACTTTGCCGCAAACCACAAAACGCGCAAAACCATCATTTAAATAGGGCGTCTCCAACAGTTTTGCACCTGCCAGCAGTTACGCAATCACTCTTGTTAAATCACCCGCAAACCATGGTTCAGCCCCTCGCGCAAAATTCCAGTTTGCGAGCGCAAATTACTGCACGCAAAATTGGATCTTGATAAATCCGGCCCATAGAGGTCAGCATCCTGAATATGATGATATTTTAACTAATCTATGTACATGAACACATACAATAGATTACTGGAGAATTTCAAACCCCACATCTGTAAAATACACTTGGACTAACTCTGCAGATAAAAATCAGTGTTCAAGATTAGATTATTGGTTAATTTCTCAAATGATAGCTAAAGATTTTTTGAAATGTGAAATTTCAGTATCCCCCCTAACAGACCATTGCATGATTGAACTGTCATTAAAAATAATTCAACAACCCAAATCATCAGAAAATACATGGAAATTCAATAATAGTTTACTACTTAATGATAAATTCTGTAGACAAGTCAAAAATCTTTTTCAGAATGTAAATAAACTTGACCTGTTGCATATGAGCAAATGGGAGAGGTTCAAATTCGAACTCAAACAGTTAGCAATTGGAACAGGGAAAAACATTTGACAAGCAAGAAAACAAAAACAAAAAGAAATCCTTTTTAAAATAAATCAGATAAGTGGAAAAACTGATCCAACAACAGAGGAAAAGGCTGAATTGAATGCCCTTCAGATTAAATTAGATGACCTGTATAAGGAAAAAGCTAACGGAGCGTTTATAAGATCAAAAGCAAGATGGATAGAACTTGGAGAAAAAAACACAACATACTTCTATAGTTTGGAAAAAACAGAGGCAAAGCAAAAAGAGAATATATAAACTGAAGAAAAATGATACCATTATAGACGACCCAAAACAGATAAACAGTGAAATTTGGGGCTTTTATAACAACTTGTATAAATCCAATTTCCAAAAAGAAGACTGCTACATAATGTTTGAAACAATCAAAGAGAACATAAAAATGCTAAATGAAGAAGAAAAAAAAATATTGGATGAAGACCTAACTATATCAGAAATGGAAAATGCACTAAAACAGATGAAAAATGGGAAGTCACCAGAAATAGACGGCATAACATCAGAATTTTATAAACACTTCTGGAATGACATCAAAGACCTGGTACATAAAGCTTTTTTAGAATGTTAGATAAAGGATGCTTATCCCCCACAATGAAAACTGGGCTTATAACTTTATTACCCAAACCTAATAAGGACTTACTGAACCTAAATAACTGGAGACCTATAACCCTGCTGTGCAATGACTACAAATTAGTAGCTCTTGTATATGCAAATCGACTCAAAAATGTACTGGCCAATCTAATTGATGAAGTTCAGTCAGCCTTTATAAAAGGAAGACATATCCATAATAATGTAAGATTAGTATTAGACTTGCTGGACTATAAGTCACTTATAGATTCGGAAAGCCTCATTCTTTTCATTGACTTTTTCAAGGCGTTCGATTCTATAGAACATCCTTTTCTCACTCAGACACTAAAAAAATTTGGATTTGGGGAAAAGTTTTGTAAAGTGATAAGCATGTTGTATAAAGACATAAACAGTTATGTTTCTCTGAACCCAGGAATGACCCCTAGAATTGATATTTCTCGTGGAATTAGACAAGGTTGTCCGATATCACCAAAACTTTTTATTTTATGCACACAGATGTTGGCTTATTTGGTTGTAAAGAACTCGGAATTCAAAGGGATTAAAATGTTTGATTATGAATTTCGCATTAGTCAATTTGCAGATGATACAGTTTTCTTTTTAAAGGACAAATCAATAGTGTGCAAAGCATTGAACATTATCTCTGTTTTTTCCAATGCATCTGGATTGAAAATTAATTTACAGAAAAGCGAAATACTACCACTATATCCATGCACAGATACACAAATAATGTCCATTCCTGTTAAATCTGAAGTTAAATATTTAGGCATAAAACTATTAAAAGAGACAAAGATAAGGGAGGAAGAAAATATAAATGAAAAAATAGAAAATATGAAAAAAAAATTGAATCTCTGGTTAATTAGAGATCTATCCATTTTTGGTCGTAATTTGTTATCAAAATCTGAAGGGATATCAAAATTGATTTATCCATGTAGTTCAATGTACGTGTCTCCAAAAAACATCAAAAAAGCAAATTCTATAATATATAACTTTATATGGAGAAACAAAACGCATTATGTTAAAAAATCACAACTGGTTAAAGATTATAAAAAAGGAGGCTTGAAAACACTAGATTTTGAATCAATGGTAGGAGTTTTAAAAATTAACTGGATAAAAGCTTTTATGTCTCAGACAGAATCCATCTGGTTTCATATCCCAAAAAATATTTTTAAGAAAGTCGGAGGGTTGGAATTCATACTGAAATGTGATTTTGAAATTAGGAAGTTACCTGTCAAATGATCAGAATTCCATAAACAGATACTACATTTTTGGAAAATGATTTTTTCCCATAATTTTACCCCACATGGCTCCACCCTGTGGAATAACAGAACTATAATGATAAACAGGAAAACCATATTTAAAGAGGTTTGGTTTAAAAGAAATGTAGTATTTGTTACAGATCTAATGGATAAGAATGGAAATTTCATACAATTTAACATCTTTAAAGAAAAATTTAATATCGACTGTTCGTATACGGAATTCAACAAAGTGTGCAGAGCAGTGCCTCTTGCTCTGTTGCAATTGATACAGGGCTCACTCTCTCAATCAAAAATAAGAGCTATCCTGCCAGAATTAAAAATTGATAATTTGCCAATTGGAGATAAAAAATGTAACAACCACTTTATCGGTACAGCCTTTAAATGCAAAGCCTTTCATCAGTTTAATACAATGACAAAAATTCAAATAGTTAATGAATCAGGCAACTTAGGAAAATATTTCAAATATTTAAAATGGCCCATTCCACCGAAAGTAAAAGAAGTACAATATAAAATTCTGAATAGATATTACCCAACAGGAGAAAATCTTAAAAAAAGATTTGGATTTGAAGTTGATAACTGAAGAACTTGAAACTATGGAGCATCTCTTCTATTCGTGTAGAGTCACATGTAATTTTTGGCAGAACATGCATATTTGGTTGAGTACCAAAATAGAAAATATAACACCATTTAATATAAATCACATACTATCATACAAAAATGATATTGCGAAAGATTTATCGGACATGATCAATATTGTCATAAGTATGGGAAAATATCATATACATGTATGTAAATGGAAAAATCAAGAACCTTCAGTTATATGTTTTAAAAATGAACTCAAATTCTTCTATTCATCTTTATCCTTGTTAGCTGACAAATATGGACATATACAAAAGCTATGTAACAACATGTCACGATTTCTTGTGTTTTAACTCAAGTTAACATGATTGGTCTCACTGCCTAAATAAGTATGTCTCTGTTAATTGTTGATTTTGAATTCTACATATGTCATGTATATATCCTTTTGGAGATTGGTTTACTGTGATTTATTATAAATGCCTGTTATTTTATTTTATTTTTTTTCTGTTAATTTAATTGTTCCTTCTTCCTTTGCCTTGCAAAAGTTAAGTGGAATTTCTCGTCGTTTTTTTTCTTCTGTAAAAATGCTAAATGGAGATTCCTATTGAAACATGTAATTATTGTTATAAACAATAAAGTAAAAAAAAAAAAAGTCCATTTCCCTCCATCTTCTCTTCAGTCAGAGATATGTGAACTCCTCTGCTTGAGGCAGAACATTTTCACATAGTTGAAGGCAGCAAGCCACCTTTTATCCAAGAAGCATTGGTTTGGACTTGGAGGAGGCGAACTTTATTCCGGCCACTTTGCACTCGCCTGGAAAGCGTCCCAACACATGCAACTGATCTTACCTGGGGGGAATGAGCAGAAACCCCCCCGGCCCTTGGATGCACCTAGAAAACCTGCCTATGAAGGTCATGAAAAAGACTGGTGACAGAGGGCCGCCATGTTGGGGCCCAGTATGCACTGGGAACAGGTCCGACTTAATGCCGCTGTTCTGTCAGATCAGCATACCTATAGCCAATATGCATGAGCAAGATGTCCAGTTTGCGTTTATCCCTTTAGTCATGTACAAAAAACTGTTTAAGGTCAGATGGCGATATGCTTCACCAAAAATTACGTCGTTAAATAGTTTTTTTGTACATGACTAAAGGGATACACGCCCGTCGAGGTAGTTTAAAGTCTTGAAATCTATTTTTCCGTATAAAACTAAAGGGATAAATGGGTATTGACTATGGGTATGCTGGTCTGACCAGACTCCTGCTTCATTTTTACTGCGTCTAAGTCGCCCTTAGCTTTCATAGAGCTGAGTTTAGGAGCCTTTGCTTTTTTTTTTTTTCAACAATTTCTATCTGGTATCACTCAGCCTCAACATTGAGCTCTTTACTCCCAGCCAGGCGACATTCCAGCGTCGCTGCTCAGGTTCCCGCGGTGCTGGATGATTTTTTGATGCTTAAAATGCATCCAGTGTGAATGCAGCATTATAAAGCTGCATTAGCACAGGTTCTGTCTTTCACTGGCAGGGTTTCTAGAGCTGACTGACAATCTTAGGACAAAAACACCTTAAAACTTGTTCATCTCTATGAAAATCTTCCCTTAGAGGTGAAAACAAATGAACCGTGTTTGTTTCAGCTCTGCACAGTTCCCTCAGTGAGTCCCACTTAGGAGTAAAAGCAGCTCAGTGCATTCCTGTTGGAGTGCGGCGACCAGAGGTCTATTCTGGTCGGACAGCTTCTATTTTTAAAATCTTTTCCATTGTTCTTAGTAACAGCCCGTGTGTGAAGGGTCAGCCACTCGTACCCTGCTGTAAAACTCAAAGCCTTCTCTGAGCTTTTAGATGATAACCTTATTTGCTGATTTAATAACAGCTTCTATGCTCTGCAGCTCTGGAACAAACTGCATGAAAAGCAGAGACATCCAGACACTTTTTGAGCAGGACGGCGCTGCAGAGCATCCATGATGCTTTGAGTCAAATATTTCAAAGTTTACAGGTAATGGTGATTCTAAGTTCAACCAAAATGGTAACAAACAGAGACTTCACCTAAACGCTTTATAGAGAAGATGATTATATCCACTGGGTCTGGTTCTGGTCTACCTTGTCTACTTTTAAGGCTAGGCTTAAAAAAAGGCTTAAAACTTTCCTTTTTGATAAAGCTTCTAGTTAGAGTGGCTCAGGTTATCCTGAGCTATCTCTATAGTTCTGCTGCTATAGGCTTAGACTGCTGGAGGACATAGGGACCCCTTTTTCATCATTCTGCTTCATTCTATCTCTATTCTCCCACTCTGCAGAATCTGTTAGTTCAATCTCTAACGTTCTGCTCTCTCTGCTTTTTCTCATAGTAGCTTCATCTGGTCTGTTCCTGTTTGGCTGTGACTCCATCCTCCAGAGAAATATAAGGTTATCCTGAGCTTTCTCTGTAGTTATCTCTGCTACAGGCTCCCTTTTCAGAAGCATAGACCAGTATTGGGTTTTGCAGGTCAACAAAGACCTCAACAACGTCCGATTAAATTTGCATGTTTTCTAAACAGAAACAAGGCTTTGTTGGTCCACTCTATCAAGCCTGGAACTCAACGCTATTTCTGACATTTTGACACAATGAGCTGAGAATTCAACCAGAAACAAACATTTAATAGATTAAAATAAAGATTAGAATAAATCCTGTGGATATCATCACGCTGTCAGTGAGCAGCACCACAGGAGAGGGAGAGACTGGTCAGTGGCTGGGATGAGTTTAACCCTTTCCAGCTGAAGAGGAGGCGCGATAGACAGACAGACAGACAGACAGGCAGGCAGGCAGACAGACTCTCTTCACAGTGACACCATGTTCTCCTTCTGCAAATGATCCACTTCATCCTGTCTCAGTGTCCCTGCTCCTCAGGTCCTTCATGTTTCAGATGTGTCTCTCCTACCTGAATGACTGAATTAGCACCTCGGCAGCCCTCAAAGGCTGCAGAAGCCTGTTAATCATGTTTTTATTCAGGTCAGACTGAAGGCAGGAAGCAGCTAAAGAATGTAGGACGGAGGGCCCTGAGGACCAGAGTTCAGAAACTCTCTCCTTTAGTTACTGGCTGAGCTTTTACTAAATGTCTTTCATCTTTTAGACCTTATTAATGGCTTAGAAATGAACAGATGGTTGATTATATGTATGATCATGTGCACAATTTAAGAAAGAGAGAAAAATGGATTGATCTGAATATCCAAACAAATGATTGATCCCTTGCATTATGTTTATGTTTATTATGTTTAAGCCTTAATTTACCGAAAAAATAAAACTATTTTTGCAAAGTGGAATGCAACAAATCCCAATACAATTTCTAAAATATAGAAAGCCTGCTGGACCTTTAATCTAATTAAAGGTCCCATCCTCAGTGTAATCTGACCTGCTATTCATCTAATTCATCCGTCTTCTCCCACTTATTCCATCTAGGCCACAATGGGACCGGTGCCTAATCCCAGCAGTCTAGGGGCCAAAGACGGGGGCCACCCTGGACAGGTGGCCAGTCTGGCACAGGAAAACACTCAACCACTGACTTACATTTATTTCTTCTTTATGTCTGCAGCCTAACTGTAAACCCAACAGGTTCTAAACTAAACTCAATTGAAAGCTTAGTCCTAGACCCTAAAACAGCGTTTTACCCGAGGGACCAGGCATTGGCTCCCTACCAGGAGGAGTCAGTCTCCACCGTGCAACAGACAGGTTTTCTGGAAAATGGGAGGAATCCAGACTATCCAGAGAGAACCACTGCATGGATGTGGGGAACATTAAAAAAAGAGGCTGGACCAAGAATCGAACCCTGGACCTTTGTTGCTGCAAGGCAGCAGCGTACTAACTGCAGGGGGAATTTACTGTTAGGCAATACTAGGCAGGTGCCTAGGGCCCCAAGCTCCTGGGGGCCCCATAAAACTTTGTTTGCATGTATGGTTAATACAACTATTCCTTATTTCTGCACATTAATTATGTTTTTGATAAAAATCCTTTGGCTAAAATGCCATCAGAACGCTGATAATATTCAGTGTGTCTCAGCCCCCCCTTCAGTGTCCACCATATTGGATCAGTCCATTTGCTGCACATGTTCAGAAAGGTCCAAACAGACAGCAGCAAACCATTTGAAAACAAACCATGCAAAGAGCAGTGTTGCTAACTTAGCGCTTTAGTCGCTATATTTAGCCCCTTTTCAGACCCCTCTAGCACTTTGATTTCTAAAAAGCTCCTAGCGCCAAATCTAGAGACTTTTTTCTACTACATCCATATGAAAATGGAGAACAGAGAAGCAGATCATGGCTTGTCTACAGTGAAAAGAAGGACTGGGTTATTTACTTTGGCCTTTTTGGAAACACAGGAAGGAGCAATCAGCTAAGTGAGCTTAGTGCTTGGAAAAAATCTTTCATTCCTTTAGAGACAGCATGAAAAGTCAGCTGAGTACAAAACATAGAGAGGAAAACAAGAAGAAAAGGGACAAGAAGAGAGGGACACAACCTAGAACAGATCATGGATGTCTATTCTATTAACACTTCTCTATATGTAGAATAGGTCTGTTTTATGTGTTGTCTTCTCAATTCAGAGGGGCCCCTGCCTGTCTTTGCCTAGGGCCACACATTTCCTAAATCCGCCCCTGATTAGAACTCCAGCTATGGAGCTAAAGATTTATGATTTAATAATTCAGGTAGAAACAGCTTTTCTACATTCTGCTTTTATTCAATTAAATTGATGGTAAAAATATATTTTTTTTTCTGTAATTCTGTTTTCTCCTCTGACCCTGACAAGATCAAACTGAGGTTATTAGCAACCAAAAGAGGCTTCCTTTAAATGACTAAAAGTGATAAAAGTAATAATTTATTTTTATATTTGTATTGTTCACTGTAAAGTTTGTACTGTTGTGTTTTAGGTTTCAGAGACAACAGATAGAAAATAACCTCTTGGCTGATTCTGGTGCATCTGCAGAAATGCTAATTAATTTACACTGTTAAATTAATGAAATTAAAAAGTGATGCATGACACATTTACCGAGTATTTTCACCATCATTTTTCAGGTTAATCGATGGACTATGTTGAAAGGATGAGCTGGATGTGGACTTGGACCTTCAGCAGAGAGGACGTTACATCATCTATTAGTGACGGCGGCAGACGTGCTGCACCATGTGATCCCTGCATGGGTGACCCTCATTATTGGGAACCTGATCACCTGCATGGGGCAGCGTTCTGTTACCGGGCTGCTGGTTCACCTCAGGCCATTAAAAGCTGGGTTTGTGTAAAACAGCCCCATTCTACAGATAGAGAAATGTTAATAGAATAGACATCCATTATCTGTTCTAGGTTTTGTCCCTGGTAGCTGATTGCTCCTTCCTGTGTTTCCAAAAAGGCCAAAGTAAATAACCCAGTCCTTCTTTTCACTGTAGACAAGCCATGATCTGCTTATCTGTTCTCCATCTTTAGCTCCATAGCTGGAGTTCTAATCAGGGGTGGATTTAGGAAATGTGGGGCCCTAGGCAAAGACAGGCAGGGGCCCCTCTGAATTGAGAAGACAACACATAAAACAGCCCCATTCTACAGATAGAGAAATGTTAATAGAACAGACATCCATTATCTGTTCTAGGTTGTGTCCCTCTCTTCTTGTCCCTTTTCTTCTTGTTTTCCTCTCTATGTTTTGTACTCAGCTGACTTTTCATGCTGTCTCTAAAGGAATGAAAGATTTTTTCCAAGCACTAAGCTCACTTAGCTGATTGCTCCTTCCTGTGTTTCCAAAAAGGCCAAAGTAAATAACCCAGTCCTTCTTTTCACTGTAGACAAGCCATGATCTGCTTCTCTGTTCTCCATTTTTCATTTGGATGAAATAATAGCTGCATGAATCATGACAGCAGACAAGATAGAGGAGAGCAGGAGGCGGGGTTACCAATCTACTTGCTCTGGAGAGCAGAGTTCGCTGCTTTTAGATGTTGTCTCCAAAGTCTCCAGTAGCAGAAAAAAGTCTCTAGATTTGGCGCTAGGAGCTTTTTAGAAATCAAAGTGCTAGAGGGGTCTGAAAAGTGGCTAAATATAGCGACTAAAGCGCTAAGTTGGCAACACTGCTCTTTGCATGGTTTCCTTTCAAATGGTTTGCTGCTGTCTGTTTGGACCTTTCTGAACATGTGCAGCAAATGGACTGATCCAATATGGTGGACACTGAAGGGGGGGGCTGAGACACACTGAATATTATCAGCATTCTGATGACATTTTAGGGAAAGGATTTTTTTCGATCATAATTATTGTGCACAAATAAGGAATAGTTGTATTAACCATAAATGAAAACAGAGCTTTATGGGGCCCCAGGAACTTGGGGCCCTAGGCAGCTGCCTAGTATTGCCAAATGGTAAATCCCCCCCTGCCTCTAACGATGCTTTAGGTCTAGCAGTAGTAATCATGTTCTGCTCTAACTGGGTTGATAACTGAACGCTGCTCAGCAGCTAACTGGGAAACCAGCTTAAAGTCATTTGCTCTTCTGGTCGGTACCTGCTGACAGCATGAAGGTTCAGCTCTCTGGATTCATGTTTGCATTCTAGCCTTTTTAACAATAAGTGGGTCAGTTTAATGTTTGGACTTTTCTATAGAGCTGCAGTAGTTTTGGTTCTAGATCTATGTTTGATCAGAGTAAAGCTGTGGATAAAGAAAAATATCCCAGCTTACCTACAGGAAGTTCCTCACAGGAGGATCTTGGTGAAGTAAAACCTGGTCTGTGTGGAATGAGCAGAGGGACATTTCTGGGTCTTCCTTCATGTAAAGGAAAATCAGCATTTGATGGAAAGAAAAGTGCTGAAATGGTTCATTTGATTTGTTGGAATCTTGCAGAATTTATTCAGCGTCTCGAGAAAAAGGAAAACATGAATGAGTGAAACTATGTGGGGGCCTCACATTGTGAGAACATGGGTTCTTTATTTCTAAGGGCCACTCCTGGTCATCGACTGTGTGAGAGGAGCCCAGAGGCAAGATCTGCAGGAGCCATGTAGAGATGGACCTTCTGAGCTTCCGTACTTTGTCCTTCATGCAGGCTGCAGAGGGAAGGAAGTGGTTTTCCTCTCTATGGGGCCCTGTACAGTTGTGAAAGATGAGGAGGAATATTTATGGATTATTTTTCACTCTGTCGTTCATTTATAAAAAACTTCCAAACTGAATATTTAGATTTCCAGAAAGCTAAATATTTATTTTCCAAACTAACTACTTGTTTTGTTAAATAAATATTTAGCTTGGCGCTAGCTAAATGTTTAGCAACAGAAACGCTGATCTTGTCTATAAATATAATAAACACATTAATAGAAACAATAACTTTATTTTTCCATAGAACTAATGACTGAAAACAAACAATAAACAGCAGCTCCTCTGATCATCATCTTCATCACCTGGTGGGAGGAAGGATAAAAGGATGACGTAGGAGCCGCCCTGCTCAGCCCCTCCCCCTCCTCAGCCCATCCTCCTCTTCCTCTTCCTGCTCCTCCACAGCTCCGCTCACATCACAGCCTCTCCTGTTCGGTGAGTTTGGTTCATGTTCGTTTCCCTGGTCCGGTCCGGTTCGGTTCGGTCCGGTCCGGTGCTGCTGGTACCGGTCGAGACGCGGCTCCGTGCTGCGTGCAGCGGGACGCAGCATCCATGGCCGCTCCGCGCGCTGCGGCGGGACCTGCTCACATTGACAGTCGCACGCGGCCCTCAGGGGCCGCTCTGCGGGAACCTTTCGGTTCGGTTCTGCTGCGCAGGCAGACATTTTAGGAACATCTGGAAACGGAAGTTTTTGGGCTGGTTTGGAACTTCCGGTTGAAAAATTTTCAGTAAAATGTAAAGTTGTGACGCAAACGGAACCAGAACCCAGCAGCTCCTCCAACCACCGCGTCACTACGCCCGCAGCCTCCATCTTTGCTCCGCATGAAGGTCGACAGAGGACGGCCAGGGCGACCTTAATGGGGCCCCTGAGGGCCCCCATGCTCTCCTCCTCTGACCTTGGTGTTAGCCTGCTGAGCTAACAGGCTACATGCTTCAGGCCCCTGGCCTCATCCCCGGCCCTCCAACTGGCCCAGAACCGATCCGGTCCGGGTCACCGGACCTACAGCTCCTTCTAAATGGACCTCCATGGTGCCGCTCATGGATCTCAGACTCTGACAGCGGCTCCAGGTTCTGAGCATCAGTAGAGCTGTCAGCTGGACCTGCTGAGGCTCAGCTGCTCCTCCCCCACCTGTTGCTGCGCACTTCCAGACAGCTGGCTGCAAAGAGGCAGCATCATGGAAAATGTGGTGGTTCAGGAAGGACAGCCGGTTCTGACCCGGTTCTGACCCTTTGACCTTGGGTTGCAGCAGAGTGGACCAGCAGAACCAGCTGTGCTCCAGAAGCAGCAGAGCTGCTAGCTTCCCGTCCTCCAGCCTGTTGGGTCTTATCTGGTTCTGGGATCTGGTTCTGGTTGATGGGACTGTTGGGTCAACAGTTTGTAAATTCCTGAAAGGATTATTGAAATAATCCCGACTTTAAGATTCGCGGAATTCAGTTTGTGGCTGCAGCGCGTTTCTCTGACTCTTCGGCTTATATGTAAAACGTTGTCAGGTTTTTATTTTCTCGATCTCCACATTATTTTGCGTAGACTGACAGTCTCAGTGGGTGTGATGCTGTACAGCTCCACCTGCAGGGCATCAGTGGGAGCTGCAGACGGCCATCATGGTGAGGCGCTGAGTGACAGGAAGTCTTTGCTTTGTTCCTGCAGGTCAGTCATGTCTTCAGTCCTGCAGAAGTTGATCACCCCTGTGGCCGGCGCCACCGCCGAGCCGCCCAGGAACAAGGTGACGGTGGTCGGCGTGGGCCAGGTCGGCATGGCGTGCGCCGTCAGCATCCTGCTGCGGGTAAGACTCTTGTCCATCCAGTGCAGAGAAGCGGCTGGCGTTGGCGCTAACCTGTCCCGTCTCGCTGCGTTAGGACCTGTGCGATGAGCTGGCTCTGGTGGACGTGATGGAGGACCGCCTCAAAGGGGAGATGATGGACCTGCAGCACGGCCTGCTTTTCCTCAAGACTTCCAAGGTGGTTGCGGATAAAGGTGAGCGGCCGCTCCATGTTCCCGCCGGTGCCCCTCCCTGCCGACGCTGTCCAACGGGTCTGCTTTGTGTCTCTGTTCTCAGACTACGCTGTGACGGCGAACTCCCGCCTGGTGGTGGTGACGGCCGGCGTCCGCCAGCAGGAGGGCGAGAGCCGCCTCAATCTGGTCCAGAGGAACGTCAACGTCTTCAAGTCCATCATCCCGCAGATCGTGAAGTACAGCCCCAACTGCACCATTCTGGTGGTGTCAAACCCAGGTGAGAATGGCGCCCCCTGCTGGTCGCCGGCTGGTGCTGCTGGTCATAACTCTGCCCTTCTGCTTCCACCTAATGACAGTGGATGTTCTGACCTACGTCACCTGGAAGCTGAGCGGTCTGCCCAAGCATCGCGTCATCGGCAGCGGCACCAACCTGGACTCCGCCCGTTTCCGCCAAATGATGGCCGAACGCCTCGGCATCCACTCCAGCTCCTTCAACGGCTGGGTGCTGGGCGAGCACGGAGACACCAGCGGTGAGTCCGGTTCTGCTGAAGCCGCTTCCGGGACGCCGGCGCCGCGCTAACCTGATGTGCTTCCACCGCAGTTCCTGTGTGGAGCGGCGCCAACGTGGCCGGAGTAAACCTGCAGAAGCTGAACCCGGAGATCGGCACCGATGGCGATAAGGAGCAGTGGAAGGCCACCCACAAAGCCGTGGTGGACAGGTCAGTGGTCCCGTTATCAACGCCGCTCTCCTTCCTGTCTGCTCGGTCCTGTGAGGAGCGAGCGGGTGACGGCGGATTCCGCCGCGGTTCTGGAGGCGGTGTTGACTAACTCTGAAGCTTTGTGTTCCAGCGCCTACGAGGTGATCAAGCTGAAGGGCTACACCAACTGGGCCATTGGCTTCAGCGTGGCGGACCTGACCGAGAGCATCGTGAAGAACCTGAGCCGGGTCCACCCGGTCTCCACCATGGTTAAGGTCAGCCCAGCTCCTCTGGCGAGGTGCTCGGTAACTAGGCCCTCAGGTAGGGGGCGGTTCCTCAGCTAGCTTCTGTTCTCGTGTTCCAGGACATGTTTGGAATCGGTGAGGAGGTCTTCCTGTCGCTGCCCTGCATCCTGAACGGCAGCGGCGTCGGCAGCGTGGTCAACATGACGCTGACCGACGCCGAGGTGGCCCAGCTGAAGAAGAGCGCCGACACGCTGTGGGGCATCCAGAAGGACCTGAAGGACCTGTGAACGGGTCAGGGGACCCGGCAGTCTCGAGGCACCCCTTTTCCACTCTAACACTCTTTCTGTAGGAAGCTGTGAGCTTCTGCTTCCTGCAGACGTCTGCTGCTCCTGTCTGTCGGTGATGTTAGCTGATTTCTAGTCTTCTCGGTTAGGATTCCTACACGAGGCTTAAAGATCAAACCACGCCCCTTTCCAGGTGTTCTCCTGATTTTACTTTGCTCCTTCAGCTTCAGGGATTCTCCTAGAAACTCCTCGGGTCTCGTACCAAACGGTTGCTAATGTTAACAGATGTCCTTCAAACAGCCGTGTGTCCAGACTTGTATAATCAGATGTGTTGGAATAATAAATGTTCTCAGAAAGGTGTCTTCTGACTGGTTTCTAAAGCCGCCTCCTGTCTGCTTCCGATGGTCCAGGAGGCGTCAGACGTACACGGAGCGTTGGCGCATTGGGGGGGTGAGCAGCACTGGGGGCAAAGCAGGAAGTAGAACTTCAGAGGACAGGACTTAGTGATGTCATCAAACGCAGATCGGAGGTTTTTGGGGTTATAGATCCACAGAAATGTTAAAGATAAAACAGCGACAGTGCAAAAAAAATGAACAAGTTAGCAGCAGAAGGTAGAAATTAATGGCATAATGAAGAAATCCAAATGTTGAAAATAAAGAGTTGTTCACAGATAAAATCAACCTGGATGGAAACGGTCTATTGTCAATAAGACAGATGAGGGTCCAGTAGCAGCCATTCAAAATGGCCGTTCCCAGTAAAACGCCAGCTGAAGGGCAGCCCATCTCCAGCCCATACTGTTTTCCTCTGACTCCACCCTGTCACAGAATTACAGGGTCTGACCAGGAGATGACGCTTCTCTTTAGATCTTAACGTCCGCAAATCATGACAGAATATTTTAGTACAAAGATTGATTAAAGCTGAATCTCGGGGGACATTTTGAATGGCGGCCACTGTAATAATGACACAGGCGTAACTTTCTGAAGGCCTGGTGTGGACATGTCGCCATCAATAAGTTCTGCTTTTTCCCCTTTCCACTCGTCTCCTTTAGCCAAAGGCAACAGAGGTTGGCTGCAGCTATTCAGAGCGTTTTCAGTTTTTTTTCTCTTTCTGCTCCCGTGTCCCGCCTCTCGGTAAATCCTCATCAGAACTGTCACTTTGAGACATCTGATCTGATTGCATTTCACTGCTTAGAGAGTCGCTACGTGGACGAGGCACACAGCAGCACTTGGTGAACATTAACCAGCAGCTAGTTCCATGTTTAAGTAAAAGTTAGGAGACGGGTTAGTTAAAATAACTAGAGATTATTCCACTGAAAAATCTGTTAGACATCAGGAGCTTTTTCAGCTTAACATGGCAACAGATTGAAAGTTTAAACAAGTTGGTAATATAATGGAAGATGCTTCAGGAAACCCAGTTTGTTCTTTATTACTTAAAAGTTTGGCTTCTCAGAGCACCATTACTCCCAGTTCCAGGTTAAAATGTTTTTATTGAACAATCAGACTGCAGAGCCTCTACAGATCTGGAAATTTAGTTTCTAGCATCATTATATTAGTAAAGAGGTTCATAACATTTCTGCTGATTTACGCAACATGCAATAAAATCTATCTCCAAGTTTACCAGAAAGCTTACAAGAAAAAAATCTATTCTATATTTAAGATGCAGCTTATCAAGATTTTTCTGGATGGATGGAATTGAAATTTTACTTCTAGGGATGCAGGATATATTGATTCTTGGCATCGGAATCGGCTGTTATTAGTTATTTTTACTATACATTGTTTTTGGGCCCTATATATATATATATATATATATAATTTCACCCTAAGAATCCCTCCACCTTTAGAGCGCCCCCACCCTTAGAATCCCTTTACCCGTAGAGCGCCTCCACCCACTTCATTACAAAGCTACAGCCCTGGATCAGAACCATTCTCTGGGCTGATGCTGTCCTGGGTGGCGTAGGAGGGTGATGAAGGGCCTGCTGTGGCGCTGGAACTTTGCTCTTCTCCAGACTGAAGACCTCCTGGTTCTGCTGAAAGATGCTGGTATTCACGGTTCTGGTCATTCTGCATCTTTGACACCTTGAATCAGGTGCTTCCCTGATATGAGGTTCTGTAAACATTGATCTTTATAGATCTGGAGTATTCAGAATATTAGTTACTTGTTTGGTTTGTGTCCTGAACATTTTCCCAGCCGCCCCTCTAACCATCAAAGACCTGAGCTGGGATTCAGCAGATCAAACTTTGATCTGAGGAACGACTCGCCCCTCTGATGTGACATTAATTCATGTTGAATTCAAACTGTTAATTAACCGCTTTTTGTGACTGAAATGTCTGAGAGAAACTATGTCATCTGGCTGAAGTTCCCCTCCTCCACTTCCTCCTCCCTTCAAAGCGTGCGTAGCTGACCTTCAGCAATGAGTCGACTTGGCGAGAGGGACACGCACGTTTTCTAATGAAGTCTGTTCCTGGTGTTTAATCTGAAAGCATCAGGTTTGGAGTTGGTTGGACCACCGTCCTGCAGATTTCTGGTCCTCCTCAACCTTTCAGCTCAAAGTTGATGCTGCTGCTTCAGAGTTTCTGCTTAGAGGCCATGTTGATGTAAATCAAAGCTTCTTTAAAGCTGAATGTTCCTCCAGGGTTCAGGTCTGGTACCAAGCTTCACAGCATCCTTCCAGGAAGCATCTCCAGGAGCAGATGGTCTGGATGTAGGATGGACATAAGGACCTGCTTTATGAACTATGATGGTGTGTCAGGGCCATTCAAAGGCAGAAAAAAAAATGGAGTTTAAACCTAGAGCGACAAATTAAAGAGAATAAACACTCAAATTTACCGAATAAAAACACACAAATATAAGAGAAAAAGAAGCAAATGTTCAAGATTTAAACCTGCAGATTCAAATGCAGATAAGCCTGGCGTACACTGCGATTTTACTTAAAGCTCATGCTAATGCATCATTATTGGGGCCCTTAGCCATGGAATGAAACCTTCAATGGCCTCATGGAAGATTTTAAATTCAAGATGAATGATACAATAAATCAGCATCTTTATTATCTGGTAAATTTGTAAAGTTATTTTCTCGTAAATTTGCATGTTTATTCTCATAAATATGCAACTTTAAACTCAAAAATTTAAATTACAAAACCAATGATAAATAAACATTCAACTAAATATATAAAAAAAGTGCTTAACAGGGCAGTTTCAGATGGAGATGGTTGGATGTGTGGAAAACATTCACCAGTTCATGGATATGGAGGGAATTCACATGGAAAAATCTAAGATGATTTTCATCACGCCTAAAGTCAAGAATAGATATAAGGACACAAACATGGGGTGTTGGCGTAATTGTGGATCAAGAAACGCCGACATTCTCACGTATTTTGGAAATGTCCTAAAATTGTTTTTTTTTCCCTAAAATTTTGGAAAAATGTGTATTAAACTGAAGAAGATTCTAAGATTATGTGTAGTACTATATATCTTAGCAACTTCAATTAAACCAAAGTAAGGGTAACAGACAGATATCTGATTAACATTATGTTAATAGCTATTAAGAAAGATATTAGGAGGAAACAGGGAAAGGCTGACCCCTCCCCCGTGACAAACAATGGACTGGATCTGGTGCTGACATTCAGCATAGAATGTGAAGAAATAACAGTATTTCCTCACAACCCTGTCCTCTCTGACCACTTTCTAATAACCTTCAGGATTACTTTAGCAGAGTTCTCCTCCCCCAAAAGAAGGTTCAATTTTAGTAGATCTTTATCAGATAGTGCAGTTATAAATTTTAAAGAATCTGCTTCACTTTCTCTCTCCTCTGTGTCGCTGAGCAGTGCTGCAGAGTGCAAGAGCATAGCTTATTCCCCTTCACAGGTTGATGATTTTGTTGATGGGGTTGCTAGTTCTCTGCGTACTGCCTTAGACAACGCAGCTCCTTTGAAAATGAAAACCGTTAAAAATAGAAAGCTTGCTCCTTGGTTTAATGCAGAGCTGCGCACTTTGAAGCAAAATGCTAGGAAACTGGAGAGAAAATATCGCTCCACAGGCCTGCGGGAGTCCTTCCTAGTCTGGAAAAATAGTTTACTGCTGTATAAGAGGACCCTTTGTAAAGCAAGAGCAGCATACTTCTCCTCATTAATAGAGGAGAATAAGAATAATCCTAGATTTCTTTTTAATACAGTTGCCAAACTCACCCAGAGCCATAGCTCTGTTGAACCGTCCATCCCACCTGCTCTTAGCAGCAATGATTTTATGGGATTCTTTATAAATAAGATTGATCGTATTAAAAATAAGATCATAAGCACTCCTCTATCCGCGATTGTATCTGAGGTAGTCATGGAATCTGAACCGGGTTTAGACTGCTTTGATCCAGTTGAACTTTCTGAGTTAGCAAAATGATTGTCTTCATCTAAGCCTTCAACTTGTATGTTAGATCCAGTTCCAACCAGGTTATTTAAGGAGGTATTCCCTTTGATCTCCTCCTCCATTTTAGATGTGATTAATCTATCTCTGTTACAGGGATATGTACCTAAAGCTTTTAAGGTTGCTGGAATTAAACCTCTGCTTAAGAAACCGTCTCTTGACCCAGATGACTTGGTTAATTATAGACCTATATCCAATCTTCCTTTCTTATCCAAAATTCTTGAGAAAGTAGTTGCCAAACAAGTTTGCGACCACTTACACCATAATGAACTTTTTGAAGAGTTTCAGTCTGGCTTTAGAGCTCATCATAGCACTGAAACAGCTCTGGTGAAAGTCACTAATGATATTCTCATGGCCTCAGATAATGGACTTGTGTCTGTGCTCGTCCTGTTGGATCTTAGTGCTGCATTTGATACAGTTGATCATAATATTCTTTTAGAAAGACTTGAATATTTTGTTGCAATTAAAGGAACAGCACTAGAATGGTTTAAATCTTATCTATCTGATCGAATTCAGTTTGTTCATGTTAATGACAGATCTTCAACACGCTCAAAGGTTACCTGTGGAGTACCACAGGGATCAGTGCTAGGACCAATTCTCTTTACTTTATACAAGCTGCCAATCGGTAGAGTTATTAGACAGAATGGGATTAATTTCCACTGTTATGCTGATGATACCCAGCTATATCTGTCTATAATCCAGATGAAGCTAACCCATTACATAGATTACAGGCATGTCTGAAGACATAAAAACCTGGATGACTCTTAACTTTCTGCTCCTGAATGCAGACAAAACAGAGGTTATAGTCTTTGGACCAGAGTCTCTGAAAAAGAAGCTGATTAGCCAGTCACTTCATTTGGATGGGATTAAACTGATTTCAGATAATAAAGTAAAAAATCTTGGTGTTGTTTTTGATCAGGACCTGTCATTTAAATCCCATATCAAAGAGGTTTCTAGAATTTCCTTCTTTCATCTGAGGAATATTGAAAAATGAGAAATCTCCTGTCCAGGGGTGATGCTGAGAAACTAGTCAATGCATTTGTTACGTCAAGGCCGGACTATTGTAATTCTTTACTATCAGGAAGAATCGATTAATATGATTAATTGTTTCAGCCATAGATAAAATGCATGAATTGGGCGACACAGTAACTACGTACAGACCAGATGTACAACTTGTATAGTGAAGTTAATATTTTAAATGCTCAGTGTGAGTTCCTCTTATAGTTCCACTGCACACGTAAATACATTTATTTACCTTCACCTTGAATGTATTATTTTGCATGATACAGAAAGAGCATATTAGATAAAGAATAAGAGTTATACCTCTGGTTACCTCTGCACAATTCTATATCTTCAAAAGAAAACACAAGATAAATCCACATAAAACAGACATATTTAGACTATATTTGGTTAAATATTTACCTTCTGTCTTAGTCGCTGGTAAGTTTAAATGCAAACCTTTGGAAAAAAAGTCCTAATTCCACATTGATCAGAGCCAGTGATGCTTTAAATATTGATAAACAGCATCTAGTGAGTGTAGAGCTGATAAGATTTATATTAATGTAGCAGAAATGCTGCTGTTCTCTTTAAACAAAGTGTGTCCTGATGCTCACATTAAGCATAAAATAGAGCGAGCATGTTTTTGCAAAGGACTGATGAAACTGAAGAACAACAGTGTCCCTACCAAAGCTGGAATCAAACCTACACCCTTGGGTGAAACAGAGAAATGGCTCCAAAGGTTTTATGTGAAGTTTTCATGTACATTGTGTTTGTAAACAACTTTGGAAAATACTAATAAACACTCAAATATTTATTTTTATTGTTTATTTTTTAAAATCTTATTTCTACTGAGAAGGATGAATGACTGCTTGAACCGCGCAGCACTGCCACCTGCTGGACATTTTAAAACACTGCCTGGTATTAACATCAGGGCCATCGTGAGCAGAAGGTAGTTTGATTTCCTTCTTATGCTGAAGGTCTGTAATTGATATCCTGCTGAGGGAAATTCTGAAGTGGTCTCTAATAGATATGTAGAGCTCAATGAAGTCATGCATGTAATGTTTTCATGCAGCTGAATGAATAGAAACCACAGAGAGAGAAGCGCTGCTGCAGAGGCTTTGATGCAGCTGTTGCAGGTTCGATTCCTGACATGTTGACATATGCTGCAGGTCTTCCCCTTCCTTCTAACCCCATATCCTGTCTGCCTACTTTCAGAACTAATAACAATCATTAGAGCCTAAAAAAAATAAACTTTATAAAACAATGAGCATAGACAGATATAAAACTGACTCAAAAACTCTTTAATTAATGGGAAAGACTTTAATTCGTGATGACATGCCACACGTTACAGCCGTGGTGAGCAGGAGACAGGTCTCCCTCAGGTGGCCACCTCCAGCTCTCTGGAGAAGAGGGACAGAGGCAGGAAGCCTCTGCTTCTGGCTCTTTTCACCGCCTTTCTGAACACATAGTTGTTGTAGCGTTTCCCAAAGCGGAGGCCAAACGGGTTGTAGTTGAATTTACTGCGGCGGTCATTACACAGGAGCTGTCGCTGCTCCTCGTCCTCCCTCAGAGAGAGGCACAGGTTGGGATCTTCTGTCAGGAGGTCTCTGGCACTTCTTCCTCGGAGGGCCGAGAGGCGAGAGCCTGAAGGAAAGCAGAGCGTCAAGAGTCAGGATGACATTTCCCTCACAGGGGGACTGTGTTCAGTCAACCTTCCAGTGAAGAGATGACTGAAATGAGCAGGAGGGATCAGAGCCACATTTTATTCCCCCTAATTCTTAGTTCCACCTAAAGTATATTACAGTGGTGGCCAATAGAGGGCGCTAGGCACTGCCCCACCCACCCAATGACCTAGATTAAGACATTTAACTATTAAATTGAAATATTTAGAAATATATGAATGTATTTTTCTAAAGGGCTGGTTATCCTCCCGCGGCAGTGTGTCACAGTTAGCTCATCGCAGGTATGTCGCAGATATTTTTAATTTATGCCCAATATTGAAGTGTGGTCTGCGCTATGTTACTCCACGCCACAACGCCAGAGGGATAATCAGGATCTAGCTAGGATTGTGGGCATCTGTGTGTTGGTTGGATGAGCTTGTTTGCCGTCTACAACCTCGCATCCAACGGTGGACGACACACAGTTCACACGTGAGTGTTCGCCAAAGACTGGCCATGGTGCTGTGTGTTTCGGCTTCGAGTGCAAATCAGCAACTAGCATCCTAGTTGTCTAGCGTCCTGCATGGTGTCTGGGATAGCGTCTAAGGCGTGCCAGGAGCTTTGGACGGCGCTACAGCCAGAGTTTCTGCCATTAGGTACCAAACAGGAAATACACATAGTGTAGAGCGGATGGAGAACTGACCAATCAAAACCCTCCTTTCTCTCCTCCCTGCAACGCTATCTATGGCACTGTCTGAGGCAACCTACAATTTTTGGGGATATCTGCGTAATTGTGACACACATGCAGACGGCCTGGTTTCTGAGCACAAACCAGCCTTTACATGTGCAAGATAGATATTCAATCTTTAATGAGGAGTAAATCTGTTTCATTGTCATTGTATTGGTGACGTATTTCCATAAATTTTCCCCTGTAGATTCTGGTTAAAGTTTTCCATGAGCAGCAGCTTCTCTTCAATGCTAAAGATAGGAGCTCTCCTGCTCCCAGAGCTGAAAGCAGCTTTATTTGCTGACCACCTCCCTCCACAGCGCTGAAGTCACAGTCACCTGTTAGAAAGTGCGTCTGATTGACAGGTTTACAGAATTATTTAGCTCCAAGGCTCGGCTAACTGCATGCAGCGAGGATAAAGCTTTATCCTGCTCTCCTGCCTCCTTTTTCAAACATCAGGATCTGAGCCAGCGTGGATAAAGACAGCTAGGACTGATTTAAATCACTTTACAGGACATTTTAGAATGTTGTTTGTTGTTGTTGGCATTCATGTAAATATACAGGTGTGATAACTTAGTATACGTTTGATTGGTTCTTGGTATAGGTCTGTTTTGCAGTTATAGCGCCCCCTGGAGGAAACTCCACCAGCCGCCACTGATGTATTAATCTCAGTGCTCCCCACCACCAATTGAATGAGAGGAGAAACATCTTCTGGAAAACTTCTCTTCCAGTTGCCTAAACTGAATTTTTCAAGATTGACCTGGATTACTGAGAATCTTCCCGGAAATGAACTTTGCTGGTATTCAGAGTTGGATCACACACAGGATGAGAGTTTGTTGAATAAAACAAAACGGTGTCTTTATTTTAATAATGAAATAAGCAGAAGAGAAACAAGACTGAGCTGAAAGTCATGATGCAGGAGAAGAAGAAGCTGTTCTGAACGCTTAAGGTCTGGTTATCCTCCTGCAGCAGTGTGTCGCAGTGAGCTTGATGCAGACATCTTTGATTTATGCTGAAGTTTGAAGCTCGTTCTGCACCACGCCACAACGCCAGAGGTCCAATCAAGATCTAGCTGTGGGTCCAGATAAGGCCGAGGCGGTGAGGAAGTGGGGGCAAGTTAGAGCAACAACGGAGGGACATGAGGGCCAAAAAGAGCGGGGATCCTGGTGGAAAAAGGGTCCCAGCGTTCTCACGCACCTTGTGCGTGAGAACGCTGGTCCAACTTCAAGAGTTGTTTTCCTCAATTGTGGTCATACAAACAAAACAAGACGGCAAGCCGATGTAGAATTGACCAATCAGAGGCCTCCTGTCTGCGGTCACCTACGATTTGGGAGAGGTTCAAAGTATTCAGCCTTTATGATATTAAGTGTGTCTCAGCCCCCCCTTCAGTGTCCACCATATTGGATCAGTCCATTTGCTGCACATGTTCAGAAAGGTCCAAACAGACAGCAGCAAACCATTTGAAAACAAACCATGCAAAGAGCAGTGTTGCTAACTTAGCGCTTTAGTCGCTATATTTAGCCACTTTTCAGACCCCTCTAGCACTTTGATTTCTAAAAAGCTCCTAGCGCCAAATCTAGAGACTTTTTTCTGCTACTGGAGACTTTGGAGACAACATCTAAAAGCAGCGAACTCTGCTCTCCAGAGCAAGTAGATTGGTAACCCCGCCTCCTGCTCTCCTCTATCTTGTCTGCTGTCATGATTCATGCAGCTATTATTTCATCCAAATGAAAAATGGAGAACAGAGAAGCAGATCATGGCTTGTCTACAGTGAAAAGAAGGACTGGGTTATTTACTTTGGCCTTTTTGGAAACACAGGAAGGAGCAATCGGCTAAGTGAGCTTAGTGCTTGGAAAAAATCTTTCATTCCTTTAGAGACAGCATGAAAAGTCAGCTGAGTACAAAACATAGAGAGGAAAACAAGAAGAAAAGGGACAAGAAGAGAGGGACACAACCTAGAACAGATAATGGATGTCTATTCTATTAACATTTCTCTATCTGTAGAATGGGGCTGTTTGATGTGTTGATTTTTCCATTCAGAGGGCCCCCTGCCTGTCTTTGCCTAGGGCCACACATTTCCTAAGTCCACCCCTGGTCATAGTCTTATTTAGTCCAGAATTACTTGTTGTAAATTGGGCTATTTGGTCGCTCTGATTTTGTCCCACTTTAGTCCAATAAGAGATGTTGAGAATGTGGTTTCCTTTCACTTTGTTATCATCAGTAATCAGAGTCCACTTTTATTTCTCATTGAGCTGCATTACATTAAAGCTTTAGATGTGAAACCAAAGAAAAGGCTGAAGTTCATCTGCTGCACAGACAGAGCTGTTTAGCATTTCTTTACAGGATTTTCTGTTTTTGATTTTCTCTTTCATGCTTCTATGGAGACCTTCTCAGGCTTAGTCAGGTTTGGCGGCAGTATCAGTAGAAGGAGCGTTCTAGATCTTTGCAGAAATATTTTTAAAAATCAACATGCAGGTTCTCCCTGGACCACTGAGGGAAACCCTAACGCCTAAATCCCTCCATCGCTATGCAGAGCGGGGGCTATATAGTGAACTCAGCTAACTGACCGTTGGTCACATGACTCTGGTCACTATGACGCATTCTGGGATGTATCTGTTCGTCTACTGACCATGTATGATCACTACATTTCAAGGTGCATTGTGGGAAATTTCGAGTCCAGTACTTTTCCGTCACTAGACAGTCAGATGGGCATTTAAAATGCCGTCACCACTATTGAGGGTTTAAGGCGGACATTCAGACGCTCCTAGACTGTGCTTCAGGTTAAGCCGTGGCCTGATGGTGGAGACTTTCAGACCAGGGGTCCAGGTGGTTCTCTAATGCTGCCACCACCGTGCCCCACAGTAGGGGTGGTAACAGTGAGAGGTTAGCTCCATCAAACCATTGGCCTTGTGTTTTTTTCTGATCTAAAGATGTTTTTAGCTCGTCTTCAGTAAAAACCTGATGGTGGAGCATGATAGCAACAAGCCTTTTATGATGAGTCAGTCTGGACGGTTCCAAGGACGAAGCTGCTCACCGCTCCCAGACAGATGCAGAAGCGAAGGTGATTTAGTCCTTGATCCAGGTTACTTATCAGCGTTAGAGCAAAGGGTTTGAATATTTGCTGCTCCACGGTGAGTTCTTATATCCCTCACTGGTGGTGTTTTAACTTTTCATTTGGCATGTAGAAGCCTCTTTAGTAGTCTCCTTAGGGAGACTATAGCCCAGTTGTTTGGCTATAAATGGAAATAAGACATGGATTTCAATTAGGAAGAGAACGATCAGTTTTTCTTTTCATCTGAACAAAAACTTTTCACCCCTCAGAAACTATTCACCCCTTCCAATCTATGGAAAACGTCTGGTGGTATCCCAGCAATCAGAGCTCCTCTTTCTGCATGTTCCTGCCGACTCTTGATGTTTGTGGACAGCTGGGTGGTTCCATCTCTTTAGAAAAGCAAACTCTTTTTATCCTGGAGAGTCATGTCATGTCCAGTTCAATCTGATCCACCTTTAGTTAGCTGATCTTAAACACTACATCTCAGTATCAGCTCATTCTGTAATTCTCTTTAAAAGAAAAATTTGTTATTAAGACACATTTTAGTCACTGAAAAAATTCAAATCTAAATAAGTCATTTTTTCCTCAATTGAGGAGGAAAGTGAGACACAATTTACATTTAAATGAAGAAAAATACAACTGCATCAAGTGCATATTATTTAAATATCTTATTTAAGTAGTAAAAATAATCATTCCATTGGCATTTGCCTGCTCAAATAAAGGCTAAATACACTTAATTTGAGACATTTTTACTTATTTCTCTATTTTTTCCGGTGAGAACATAAAAAATAACAAGGAATGTCTGCACTGTAAAACATAACTTGCTTTGGTTCAGAAACAAAGCAAAGGAAAGCAGGGTATCGGTCACCTGAGCTGAACTTCTGCTACATTTAGAGGAAATTAAGAAATAATTTACATCACAGCATTTCCTGTTTGGAGCTATAGATGTTCAAATCAACCTCCCTGTCAGGGAGCCCACCTGTGGCATGAGTTTTCTGGGCAGAATCAAGTCCAAAGAGAGCTGCTCCCACGTCTCCAAGGAAAAGGATGCACACCACAAGGGCCACCAGCCGGATCTTCCCACAAGCCATCCTCTGTCTGTGAGTCCAAACTCAGGTTTGATGCTGATGTCTATCAGCCTGCTTTTTGGGGTCTCCACCGGGTGACCCTTTGTTCCTTTAGCTCACAGCCAATCACAGCACACCTATCTGCTGCTGTTGCAACAACTCAAATGCATCATTCATCAGCTCTTCTTGGAATTGTTGACAGCTCACTCTACCATCACTGGATAAAAAAAATGAAATCTACTTTCAATATGACCGTTTGAAAATGGGAGAGAAGTGTCTGCGTTGGGAGTCGGGAAATAAACCCACCGACTGCAGCCGCTGGGACCTCAGAAATGTAACCCTGTGCAACGATCTGTTTTAGCATAGTGAGTTATATAGTGAGCATAGTGAAAATACCCAAGCTGAGCAAAATTCATAACATCAGAAATTCTGGCAATCTGCTGAGATAAAGCATACAGCTGAGTGTTAACATTAAGCCACCCAGACCTGGCAGTAACACTGACACAGGATTTACACCAAGCCTGGAAAACGGAGCTTTGTGATGTGTTTCAATTCTATTCAGTTTATTTCTATAGCTCCAATTCACATCATGTCACCTCAGGTCACATTACAGTTCACCAGATCATCCAGTCAGATTGATTCAAAGTTTTCCATATAAGGAAAACCAGCTGATTGCATCGACTCATTGACTCTTCAGCAATCCCTCACACTAAGCATGCTTGTAGCGACAGTGGAGAGGAAAAACTCCCTTTTAACAGGAAGAAACCTCCAGTAGAACCAGGCTCAGTGTGAGCGGCCATCTGCTGAGGCAGAAGATGTTTCGTAGAAAATATACCTCGAATTTCAGGGATACATGGAAAACACCACGTGGGAAAATAAAATTCTGATGCTACAGCATGATTCTGTAATTTCATTGGAATAAGTTCCATGACTGAATTGTAGATGTTTGGAAGTTGAATCTGATATAACTTATGCTACGTTCACACCTAAGGTGCTCTAAGCAGCAGAAGCAGCTGGTTTTCATGCAAAGTCAATGGTTGAGGCGCATCTAGGAGCATCAAGGAGCTCAACCAATGAGAGAAGCTGATCTGGGAGCTGGCAGGGAGTCAGACGCAGCACTGCTGATGCAGAGCGCTATGATCACTCCTCTGAAACAGTTTATTAACGCCTAAATTAACCTAAAATGTAGAAACCTGCCAGCAGAATATGTTGGCTTTTATTATCCTGCTGCCTGCAGTTTGTAGCACAGACCTGAAAAATGTTAACATCTACTTCCAGCCGCCACCAACAGTAGCGGAAAACCCCCAAGAGGAGAGCGGGCCTGAGGCAGCTGCTGCTGGGGATTCCCAGTGACAGCGCAGCGCCGGTATGTGGGGGTCTGAGCGGCTCCCACAGAGAAATAATCTTTGAAGGCAGGATGGTAATCTGGATGAACTGACTGCACAGACCATGTTTTCAGGAGGACTTTCTCACTTCAACATAGATTCTAACTACTTTTTATCCCCTGATCACAGCTAATATGGCAAAGCTGCTCTCTGGCATTGAAGCTGCCATTGTTCCAGGTAAAGAAGGGATAGGGTAGCTCCGCCCAACGCGCATCAGACCCACTTTTCCACCGCGCAGCAAGAGCAGCAAAGATGCTTCAGCCACACGTCAGAACTAAACTGGTACAAGCATCAAAAATGAAGCAACAGTTTTAGCTGCTTCTGCTGCTTTCGGTCTGAACGCAGGTTAACTACAGACAGTTCAAACAACTTTGTTATCAAATATGTGAAGTACATGTATAAATACAGTGACAAACTATGTTTTCATTAATTAAAGCCAAAAAAGATCCCCAGAGGTTGAAGCAACGGGCATGTTGTCCTGATGCAGGGCTTCCTAATGCCTCTCCATTGGTGTTCCTATTAAATCCCATCTCTCTCTTTGACACCAGGAATACTTCCCCTCACATGCGCACCAAAGTTTGCTACTTTGTGAGCAGATATACTTTCTTCCCCTCTTGTATGACTCGAAGAGCTATGCAATAGTGAACTTCTCCATTGTGAAATTAATAAAATCTTATGAATATAATTTCTATACGGCAAAGCTTACTGGAAGTGATGAGGTTAATCACTCAAACTAATGGGAGGGTCTAACAATTAACAACTTATTCTAAACAATTCCAAATAGAAAAAATTATTACAAATATTGGTTCTAAATTAACTTAAATATATTTTACATGCCAAAAGACAAAAACTAGATTGGTGGAAATATCAAATTAGAAAAACGTAGCATAAATGGCCACAACACAGTGTACTGACAATAAAAGCCGGAAGAAAAAATAGTCCCAATGCTTTCTCTTCCTTGCTTCCTCCATCTTTGAGCTCTTGCAAACATACTGTGTACTGAGCCAGCGACAGGATATGAGGGGGACTCCACTGCATTTGTCTGAGCCTTTTATGTTTCAAATGCATGCAGTCCAAACCAGTGAACCACTTCCTGAATCAGCCACGAGGTGCGGTGCATCAGAACGGTTCAAACGTCAGCGCTGACATCACCAAACCACACTCTGAGCCATGCTCCACTCGCTTTGAAGCTTCGGCTCATTTAGCCCATCACTAACTGCTGCTGTCATCCACAATTATAGAGCTAAACCTGACAGTGTGTCACTGCGCCTCTGACCTTTTTGACCTTTTGGCGCATTTCAGGCTTCAAACATGAAGATATCATTTTTTGTGAAGAATCAACAAGTGACATTCAGCTTTACATCCCAATATCAGCAGGTGACTATGAACCAATCAGAGCGTTAGTTAGATGCTTAGAAAAAATCCATCTATGGAAGAACATCAATTTTCTACAACTGGATAAAAACCAACCTGAGGTAAAAATCAAAAAGGAGCAGAGATCCAGAGTTAGCTCCCAGCTTCAGCTGCTGCAGCTAGAAACTACTGATTATGGCTAAAATCATGATGGACTCAGACCTGAACCTTCAGAGGCTCAGAAAGAAAGTTACTGAGTCAGACTTTGATCACCTGAAGAACATCTCCAGGATTAAAGGCCTGATGACCTGCAGGATCTAGAAAAACTCTTTCAAGCATTTATCTATAGTAGAATTGATCACTGCAACAGAGTCTGCATAGGTTCAACTAAAAGGTCCATCAGAGACTGAAGCTGATCTAGACGCTGCTGCCTGCGTCCTCACTAGAACTATAGAAAGTAGATCAGACAGCTGATCCAGATGCTGCTGCCTGTGTCCTCACTAGAACTATAGAAAGTAGATCAGACAGCTGATCCAGACGCTGCTGCCTGCGTCCTCACTAGAACTATAGAAAGTAGATCAGACAGCTGATCCAGACGCTGCTGCCTGCGTCCTCACTAGAACTATAGAAAGTAGATCAGACAGCTGATCCGGACGCTGCTGCCTGCGTCCTCACTAGAACTATAGAAAGTAGATCAGAAAGCGGATCCAGACGCTGCTGCCTGCATCCTCACTAGAACTATAGAAAGTAGATCAGACAGCTGATCCAGATGCTGCTGCCTACTTCCTCACTAGAACTATAGAAAGTAGATCAGGCAGCTGATCCAGATGCTGCTGCCTCCGTCCTCACTAGAACTATAGAAAGTAGATCAGACAGCTGCAGCTGATCCAGATGCTGCTGCCTGCGTCCTCACTAGAACTATAGAAAGTAGATCAGACAGCTGATCCAGACGCTGCTGCCTGCGTCCTCACTAGAACTATAGAAAGTAGATCAGACAGCTGATCCAGATGCTGCTGCCTGCGTCCTCACTAGAACTATAGAAAGTAGATCAGACAGCTGATCCAGATGCTGCCGCCTGCGTCCTCACTAGAACTATAGAAAGTAGATCAGACAGCTGATCCAGATGATGCTGCCTGCGTCCTCACTAGAACTGTAGAAAGTAGATCAGACAGCTGATCCTGACGCTGCTGCCTGCGTCCTCACTAGAACTATAGAAAGTAGATCAGACAGCTGATCCAGACGCTGCTGCCTGCATCCTCACTAGAACTATAGAAAGTAGATCAGACAGCTGATCCAGATGCTGCTGCCTGCATCCTCACTAGAACTATAGAAAGTAGATCAGACAGCTGATCCAGATGCTGCTGCCTGCTTCCTCACTAGAACTATAGAAAGTAGATCAGGCAGCTGATCCAGATGCTGCTGCCTGCGTCCTCACTAGAACTATAGAAAGTAGATCATACAGCTGATCCAGACGCTGCTGCCCGCGTCCTCACTAGAACTATAGAAAGTAGATCAGGCAGCTGATCCAGATGCTGCTTCCTGCGTCCTCACTAGAACTATAGAAAGTAGATCAGACAGCTGATCCAGATGCTGCTGCCTGCGTCCTCACTAGAACTATAGAAAGTAGATCAGGCAGCTGATCCTGACGCTGCTGCCTGCGTCCTCACTAGAACTATAGAAAGTAGATCAGACAGCTGATCCAGACGCTGCTGCCTGCGTCCTCACTAGAACTATAGAAAGTAGATCAGACAGCTGATCCAGACGCTGCTGCCTGCGTCCTCACTAGAACTATAGAAAGTAGATCAGACAGCTGATCCAGACGCTGCTGCCTGCGTCCTCACTAGAACTATAGAAAGTAGATCAGACAGCTGATCTAGATGCTGCTGCCTGCGTCCTCACTAGAACTATAGAAAGTAGATCAGACAGCTGATCCAGACGCTGCTGCCTGCGTCCTCACTAGAACTATAGAAAGTAGATCAGACAGCTGATCCAGATGCTGCTGCCTGTGTCCTCACTAGAACTATAGAAAGTAGATCAGACAGCTGATCCAGACGCTGCTGCCTGTGTCCTCACTAGAACTATAGAAAGTAGATCAGACAGCTGATCCGGACGCTGCTGCCTGCGTCCTCACTAGAACTATAGAAAGTAGATCAGAAAGCGGATCCAGACGCTGCTGCCTGCATCCTCACTAGAACTATAGAAAGTAGATCAGACAGCTGATCCAGATGCTGCTGCCTACTTCCTCACTAGAACTATAGAAAGTAGATCAGGCAGCTGATCCAGATGCTGCTGCCTCCGCCCTCACTAGAACTATAGAAAGTAGATCAGACAGCTGCAGCTGATCCAGATGCTGCTGCCTGCTTCCTCACTAGAACTATAGAAAGTAGATCAGACAGCTGATCCAGATGCTGCCGCCTGCGTCCTCACTAGAACTATAGAAAGTAGATCAGACAGCTGATCCAGACGCTGCTGCCTGCGTCCTCACTAGAACTATAGAAAGTAGATCAGACAGCTGATCCTGACGCTGCTGCCTGCGTCCTCACTAGAACTATAGAAAGTAGATCAGACAGCTGATCCAGATGCTGCTGCCTGCGTCCTCACTAGAACTATAGAAAGTAGATCAGACAGCTGATCCAGATGCTGCTGCCTGCGTCCTCACTAGAACTATAGAAAGTAGATCAGACAGCTGATCCTGACGCTGCTGCCTGCGTCCTCACTAGAACTATAGAAAGTAGATCAGACAGCTGATCCTGACGCTGCTGCCTGCGTCCTCACTAGAACTATAGAAAGTAGATCAGGCAGCTGATCCAGATGCTGCTGCCTGCATCCTCACTAGAACTATAGAAAGTAGATCATACAGCTGATCCAGACGCTGCTGCCCGCGTCCTCACTAGAACTATAGAAAGTAGATCAGACAGCTGATCCAGATGCTGCTGCCTGCGTCCTCACTAGAACTATAGAAAGTAGATCAGACAGCTGATCCAGATGCTGCTGCCTGCGTCCTCACTAGAACTATAGAAAGTAGATCATACAGCTGATCCATACGCTGCTGCCTGCGTCCTCACTAGAACTATAGAAAGTAGATCAGACGCCTGCGTCCTCACTAGAACTATAGAAAGTAGATCAGACAGCTGATCCAGACGCTGCTGCCTGCGTCCTCACTAGAACTATAGAAAGTAGATCAAACAGCTGATCCAGACGCTGCTGCCTGCGTCCTCACTAGAACTATAGAAAGTAGATCAGACAGCTGATCCAGACGCTGCTGCCTGCGTCCTCACTAGAACTATAGAAAGTAGATCAGACAGCTGATCCAGACGCTGCTGCCTGCGTCCTCACTAGAACTATAGAAAGTAGATCAGGCAGCTGATCCTGACGCTGCTGCCTGCGTCCTCACTAGAACTATAGAAAGTAGATCAGACAGCTGATCCAGACGCTGCTGCCTGCGTCCTCACTAGAACTATAGAAAGTAGATCAGACAGCTGATCCAGATGCTGCTGCCTGCGTCCTCACTAGAACTATAGAAAGTAGATCAGGCAGCTGATCCTGACGCTGCTGCCTGCGTCCTCACTAGAACTATAGAAAGTAGATCAGACAGCTGATCCAGACGCTGCTGCCTGCGTCCTCACTAGAACTATAGAAAGTAGATCAGACAGCTGATCCAGACGCTGCTGCCTGCGTCCTCACTAGAACTATAGAAAGTAGATCAGGCAGCTGATCCTGACGCTGCTGCCTGCGTCCTCACTAGAACTATAGAAAGTAGATCAGACAGCTGATCCAGACGCTGCTGCCTGCGTCCTCACTAGAACTATAGAAAGTAGATCAGACAGCTGATCCAGACGCTGCTGCCTGCGTCCTCACTAGAACTATAGAAAGTAGATCAGGCAGCTGATCCTGACGCTGCTGCCTGCGTCCTCACTAGAACTATAGAAAGTAGATCAGACAGCTGATCCAGACGCTGCTGCCTGCGTCCTCACTAGAACTATAGAAAGTAGATCAGACAGCTGATCCAGACGCTGCTGCCTGCGTCCTCACTAGAACTATAGAAAGTAGATCAGACAGCTGATCCAGACGCTGCTGCCTGCGTCCTCACTAGAACTATAGAAAGTAGATCAGACAGCTGATCCAGACGCTGCTGCCTGCGTCCTCACTAGAACTATAGAAAGTAGATCAGACAGCTGATCCAGACGCTGCTGCCTGCTTCCTCACTAGAACTATAGAAAGTAGATCAGGCAGCTGATCCAGATGCTGCTGCCTGCGTCCTCACTAGAACTATAGAAAGTAGATCATACAGCTGATCCAGACGCTGCTGCCCGCGTCCTCACTAGAACTATAGAAAGTAGATCAGGCAGCTGATCCAGACGCTGCTTCCTGCGTCCTCACTAGAACTATAGAAAGTAGATCAGACAGCTGATCCAGATGCTGCTGCCTGCGTCCTCACTAGAACTATAGAAAGTAGATCAGGCAGCTGATCCTGACGCTGCTGCCTGCGTCCTCACTAGAACTATAGAAAGTAGATCAGACAGCTGATCCAGACGCTGCTGCCTGCGTCCTCACTAGAACTATAGAAAGTAGATCAGACAGCTGATCCAGACGCTGCTGCCTGCGTCCTCACTAGAACTATAGAAAGTAGATCAGACAGCTGATCCAGACGCTGCTGCCTGCGTCCTCACTAGAACTATAGAAAGTAGATCAGACAGCTGATCTAGATGCTGCTGCCTGCGTCCTCACTAGAACTATAGAAAGTAGATCAGACAGCTGATCCAGACGCTGCTGCCTGCGTCCTCACTAGAACTATAGAAAGTAGATCAGACAGCTGATCCAGATGCTGCTGCCTGTGTCCTCACTAGAACTATAGAAAGTAGATCAGACAGCTGATCCAGACGCTGCTGCCTGTGTCCTCACTAGAACTATAGAAAGTAGATCAGACAGCTGATCCGGACGCTGCTGCCTGCGTCCTCACTAGAACTATAGAAAGTAGATCAGAAAGCGGATCCAGACGCTGCTGCCTGCATCCTCACTAGAACTATAGAAAGTAGATCAGACAGCTGATCCAGATGCTGCTGCCTACTTCCTCACTAGAACTATAGAAAGTAGATCAGGCAGCTGATCCAGATGCTGCTGCCTCCGCCCTCACTAGAACTATAGAAAGTAGATCAGACAGCTGCAGCTGATCCAGATGCTGCTGCCTGCTTCCTCACTAGAACTATAGAAAGTAGATCAGACAGCTGATCCAGATGCTGCCGCCTGCGTCCTCACTAGAACTATAGAAAGTAGATCAGACAGCTGATCCAGACGCTGCTGCCTGCGTCCTCACTAGAACTATAGAAAGTAGATCAGACAGCTGATCCTGACGCTGCTGCCTGCGTCCTCACTAGAACTATAGAAAGTAGATCAGACAGCTGATCCAGATGCTGCTGCCTGCGTCCTCACTAGAACTATAGAAAGTAGATCAGACAGCTGATCCAGATGCTGCTGCCTGCGTCCTCACTAGAACTATAGAAAGTAGATCAGACAGCTGATCCTGACGCTGCTGCCTGCGTCCTCACTAGAACTATAGAAAGTAGATCAGACAGCTGATCCTGACGCTGCTGCCTGCGTCCTCACTAGAACTATAGAAAGTAGATCAGGCAGCTGATCCAGATGCTGCTGCCTGCATCCTCACTAGAACTATAGAAAGTAGATCATACAGCTGATCCAGACGCTGCTGCCCGCGTCCTCACTAGAACTATAGAAAGTAGATCAGACAGCTGATCCAGATGCTGCTGCCTGCGTCCTCACTAGAACTATAGAAAGTAGATCAGACAGCTGATCCAGATGCTGCTGCCTGCGTCCTCACTAGAACTATAGAAAGTAGATCATACAGCTGATCCATACGCTGCTGCCTGCGTCCTCACTAGAACTATAGAAAGTAGATCAGACGCCTGCGTCCTCACTAGAACTATAGAAAGTAGATCAGACAGCTGATCCAGACGCTGCTGCCTGCGTCCTCACTAGAACTATAGAAAGTAGATCAAACAGCTGATCCAGACGCTGCTGCCTGCGTCCTCACTAGAACTATAGAAAGTAGATCAGACAGCTGATCCAGACGCTGCTGCCTGCGTCCTCACTAGAACTATAGAAAGTAGATCAGACAGCTGATCCAGACGCTGCTGCCTGTGTCCTCACTAGAACTATAGAAAGTAGATCAGGCAGCTGATCCTGACGCTGCTGCCTGCGTCCTCACTAGAACTATAGAAAGTAGATCAGACAGCTGATCCAGACGCTGCTGCCTGCGTCCTCACTAGAACTATAGAAAGTAGATCAGACAGCTGATCCAGATGCTGCTGCCTGCGTCCTCACTAGAACTATAGAAAGTAGATCAGGCAGCTGATCCTGACGCTGCTGCCTGCGTCCTCACTAGAACTATAGAAAGTAGATCAGACAGCTGATCCAGACGCTGCTGCCTGCGTCCTCACTAGAACTATAGAAAGTAGATCAGACAGCTGATCCAGACGCTGCTGCCTGCGTCCTCACTAGAACTATAGAAAGTAGATCAGGCAGCTGATCCTGACGCTGCTGCCTGCGTCCTCACTAGAACTATAGAAAGTAGATCAGACAGCTGATCCAGACGCTGCTGCCTGCGTCCTCACTAGAACTATAGAAAGTAGATCAGACAGCTGATCCAGACGCTGCTGCCTGCGTCCTCACTAGAACTATAGAAAGTAGATCAGGCAGCTGATCCTGACGCTGCTGCCTGCGTCCTCACTAGAACTATAGAAAGTAGATCAGACAGCTGATCCAGACGCTGCTGCCTGCGTCCTCACTAGAACTATAGAAAGTAGATCAGACAGCTGATCCAGACGCTGCTGCCTGCGTCCTCACTAGAACTATAGAAAGTAGATCAGACAGCTGATCCAGACGCTGCTGCCTGCGTCCTCACTAGAACTATAGAAAGTAGATCAGACAGCTGATCCAGACGCTGCTGCCTGCGTCCTCACTAGAACTATAGAAAGTAGATCAGACAGCTGATCCAGACGCTGCTGCCTGCGTCCTCACTAGAACTATAGAAAGTAGATCAGGCAGCTGATCCAGACGCTGCTGCCTGCGTCCTCACTAGAACTATAGAAAGTAGATCAGACAGCTGATCCAGACGCTGCTGCCTGCGTCCTCACTAGAACTATAGAAAGTAGATCAGACAGCTGATCCAGACGCTGCTGCCTGCGTCCTCACTAGAACTATAGAAAGTAGATCAGACAGCTGATCCAGACGCTGCTGCCTGCGTCCTCACTAGAACTATAGAAAGTAGATCAGACAGCTGATCCAGACGCTGCTGCCTGCGTCCTCACTAGAACTATAGAAAGTAGATCAGACAGCTGATCCAGACGCTGTTGCCTGCGTCCTCACTAGAACTAGAGAAAGTAGATCAGACAGCTGATCCAGACGCTGCTGCCTGCGTCCTCACTAGAACTAGAGAAAGTAGATCAGACAGCTGATCCAGACGCTGCTGCCTGCGTCCTCACTAGAACTATAGAAAGTAGATCAGACAGCTGATCCAGATGCTGCTGCCTGCGTCCTCACTAGAACTATAGAAAGTAGATCAGGCAGCTGATCCAGACGCTGCTGCCTGCGTCCTCACTAGAACTATAGAAAGTAGATCAGACAGCTGATCTAGACGCTGCTGCCTGCGTCCTCACTAGAACTATAGAAAGTAGATCAGACAGCTGATCCAGACGCTGCTGCCTGCGTCCTCACTAGAACTATAGAAAGTAGATCAGACAGCTGATCCAGACGCTGCTGCCTGCGTCCTCACTAGAACTATAGAAAGTAGATCAGACAGCTGATCCAGATGCTGCTGCTTGCGTCCTCACTAGAACTATAGAAAGTAGATCAGACAGCTGATCTAAACGCTGCTGCCTGCGTCCTCACTAGAACTATAGAAAGTAGATCAGACAGCTGATCCAGACGCTGCTGCCTGCGTCCTCACTAGAACTATAGAAAGTAGATCAGACAGCTGATCCAGACGCTCTTTGCCCCATGCGGCCCAGACCAAAGAAACAGTTTCTTCAGGAGTCTTTCACCTCCAGTCTGGCTCTGTAAGTTCTGAAACTCAGAGAAATGTGTTGCAAAAAGTCTGTTTTGCAGCAGTTTGGTTCTGAAATGTCATCCATCATGACTTTGGTCATTCCGGAGATCTGGGCCTTTGGGCCTGGGTCTCCATGGTGGTTTCCTCTAGGTCGCTTCACAGAAAGTGACTGAAATCTTTTGTGCTCTGAGTTTCTCTGCTTCATGGGGGCCAAGGCACACCTCTGTGGGAGGGGTCCTGTGGAGTTAGCTGGGCTGAGAGGGGGTTGCCGAGTGGAGAAGCAGGGTCTCACAGCTGATTTATGAGCAAAACTGCACCTTCTTCTCCAGTGAAAACGTAAAGATGAAACATGGACATTGGTTCTCAATGTCCAAAAATATTATCATGGTTTATGAAACAGCAGTTCTTATGAATTCAGTTTTAAATGATCAGCCAGCAAATTTGAATTTAATTTTTATTTAATTTAAAACAGCAGAAAAACTGATATAGGGACAAAACTGTTATATGGAGAGCCTTGACAAAAAGTAACCATTTAAATATCTAGGAATATGGTTACATGATAAATATATATGGAAAAGTCATGAAGAAAATGTAAAAAAGTTATAAATCTTCTGAAAGATGTAGCTGGAAGTAAATGGTCTGCAGATAGACAGTCATTACTAAACATGTGTAGGTCTTTAATTAGATAAACAATAGATTATGGCAGGTTACAGTACAGGGCATCAGGTGGACAGGAGTAATTCAAGCTACATCCATTAACGCCTTACTAATACAGTCTGATGAAACTCCACTGGAAACTAGGAGAATTAAATTATCATTAGAATACTGGATACAAGGAAGTAAAAGGAAGATAGTTTAACTTCAACAATTATTTAAAAAAAAGCTGGGAATATTCAGCATTTCAGAGTAATGGATTTGGATGGAAAAATCTACAAATGGCTTTAAATGTTTGGATTAGAGCATAAGAAAAATATCCCAAAATAAATGAAACTAATTAAAATGAAAAATGATTGGAAACTGAATTAAATAGGAATGAAATCAGATTTATAGCAAATAAATAAATTTTTCAATTACCTTAAAATATATTCAGATGGTTCTAAGAATAACAAAGGATGTGTGGGATTAGAAATATCTATACCAGAATTCAAAAGGTACATCTCTAAACGTCTGTCAGCTCATTGATCAGTTTTTACAGCCAAGATGGTGGCAGCCATGATAAGCTTACAGGGGGTGGAGGATGTTCATCCAGACAGGGTGGTTCTGTTCCAGTTCCATAGCTGTATTAGAAATTATTCAGGAAAAAATGAAATAATAGACAAGATTTATGATTAGAAATTCAGTCCAGTTTATTTATGTTAGGCAGGGGTTGTATAGATATCTGGTCCTGTTGGGATGCAGCGCGTGAAAAAGAACCTGCAGACAAATGAGCTAAAAGGCTTTAATGGAGCAATAAGTGTAACGATTCAGGAAAATCAGTTATAAAGAGTCAAAAACAGAAATATGGCAAAAAAGGTGGGATGATGATGAGAAATTATGTATTAGTTGAAAATAGAAAGGAGGAAATAATTAAGACCAGATTAGACCTAGGCTCAGCTTAATTAATCCCTTGGGATTACTCCTTCAGGGAAATTGTGGTAGCAGTAGCTTATATAGAGTAGAAAGAGTTAAAGCAAGATGTCATTAAAGGTACAAATACAACAGACAATATAAAAAGAGTCCACATAGTACAAAAAAACATAAATAAAAGTTGTTATATCCCTGAATATGTTTCCCTTAGATATAAAAATATTTGCACAGTAGAGAGCTAAGGACAGACTACACAGCAGTTAACCAGATTAAGAGTTAGTCATTATTATCTAAATTATATTCTTTATTTAACTTGTTAGAAAAATACTGATAAATGTGAAGGATGTGGAGGGAAAGAACATTTACTGATGAAATGGAAAATAAGAGTCAATAAGGATGAGATGAAGGGATATAATAGAATAGAATAGAGTAGAATAGAATAGAGTAGAATAGAATAGAGAAGAGTAGAATAGAATAAACTAGAGTAGAATAGCAGTAGAAAAGGTAGGAAGTCTCAAAGGATTAATCGGAACAGAAGGAAGCATAAAGGACATTTATGCAGAAAGGAAACCTTTATTTATTTTCTTATTAAATGATTAAAACAATAGAATGTAGGGGATGGAACTGTCAGAGTGACGATAAGTTCAAGATAAATCAGAAATTATGAGGATGGATGAAATGAAGTATTTATGTTGGGTTGAGTTAAACAGTTCGGAATAATATTATTATTATTTTTTTCTGGGGGCGAGTCATGTTTCCTGTTTAACTCCTTATCAGTAGGTGGCGGTATGTAGCCTGCGATCCGCCATAATGGAAAAGAAGAAGAAGAAGAACACCAGAAGAAGAAGGGTCGCTAGCAGCAGCATTAGCTTCCTTTGTTAGTGGATTGATTGCAGGGGAATGTGTTGAGTCCAGCTGGAAGCAGAGTTTATCAGCCAGCAGTTTAATCCTGCTGGAGAAATAATCCCAGAGTTTAAAGGTTAGCCGAGATGAAGGAGGAGAAGATGGATGATCAGCACAGACTGCTGGATTTCACCAGGACCCCCCAGATCATCTTACAGCGGATAGGTAGGAACCACCTGATGCTCCCTCAGCAGCTAAGCTAATATCTCTCCATGCCGCTACACAGGCTAACAAGGCTGAGCTCACTTAGTGGCAGCAGCAGCTCATAGTGGCACTTCCGGTGACAGGTCGGCTCTTACTGCCGCTGACCTGTCAGCTCAGCAGACCGCCTCAGGCCGGCATATAATGCGCATGCGCATTACTGTGGGTATGCTGACCATATCAGGGCAGACAGACCTCGCATCTTTTTTTTTCAATACAATTTTATTTGTTTCTGCAAAGAACATCACAGAGCAACCACATTGCACTATAGGTGTTCTTAAAAACTATTTCAGATATTTTCAACAGAATAAATTCAGATGTTTACCAGTCCAGTAAATGTCCTCATTTTGTGCAAAACAAGAAACAGAAAGGAAGAAAGACAAGAAAAAAATGAAATAAAATAGTACATCTATTAAAGCTACAGTGTGTAATAATTACAGGGATATCCAGTCAGAAATGTAATATATTATACATAACTATGTTATTTATCATCATCTACGAGCTCAGCCTCTTAACCTTAATATTTGCGTTGCCTTAGAATTCGTTATTTATAATTACATAGGAGCGGGTCTCGCAGCCATGGAGGCAGACATCTTTGCGCTACGGCAGCGCAGAGCCAACAAACTAGCGATTGCGAGATCGCGCATTACAATGACATGCTGCGTGATGATGCTGTTACTCTCCAGTATACTTATTCAGCAACGTCCCTGACGTTTCACAGCTAATGATTCAGTAATTTTCTGTAAAATAATGTTCTGGATATATACCTCGGTTACTTCTCTCCGGCTCCTTTGGAGATCTTCAAGCCTTTCCTCCTCTGCTCTAGTCACCCCGCTGGCACCTTTCCCTCGCCTGGCCCTGGCTGCACGCCCACCCCGGCCTCTCTGCCCTCTTCCTCGCCTTGTAACCCCTGTGCCACAAACAAAACTTCTCTGTAAACGGGGAATATATATTCTTCCAGCGAACACAATCTCGCTGTTAAACTAATGACTACAATTACTTCGTCTGTTTATAGGGCTTGGGATCCACGTTGCATTGTGGGACGTCGCGGTCATATTGACGGCTACGCAAACGTAAACATAGCTCTGATACAACGTTGTTGTTGAAAGAAGAGACGTAGAAGTAGAGAGAAAAAAGATGTTAAAATCCCAAAAAAGATCTGGAATTTACCAGGACACATTAAATAGAGAAGCCAGGGACCGGTATGTTGACAAAAGCAGCATTATTAATAATTTGGATCCATATGAAGTTCCAAACAATGAGTGGAGCACCGATGAGTGAGCGCCTAGACTTCAAAACAGTTCAAAAGCTACAAGTCCTTGGAGTCTCATATGCAGTTCATGAATGGATGGGTTCAGGAGCTGCAGATCATAAAGCCAGCAATTTCTATGTTTTTCCCATGGCGATCATGTGTTGAGCTGTTACAGCCCACAATACAGCAACGGTTTACCATGGTTGAAATCAAGTTAAGGTGAAATTAATCAAATTAAAACACGGCTGAGAGGGAGTACAGTATGCGGTAGTCATAGGCAGTAGTCTGAGCCGCGGTAAAAGAGGCCGTCAAGATGGCGGCGACGCAAAGTGCTTACGTCATGACGACCAAGCTCTATATCACCATGCAAAGCAGCTCACCAAAACGTCACAACGATGTAGAAAAAATAACGGGTATATTTATTATCTTAAGTCTACATGAAATCTATACCCTACACAGACTAATGAAATACCATCTGTAAAATTATCTATGTAAACAAACCTCATCACTTGAGAAGGTAGGTGATGCGGACGTCGTGGAAGACATTTTGTCCCGTAACGCTCGCCGTACTGTTGGGGGGGAGAAGCGGTGGGGGGGGAGATGTTCATGTTGCTGCGGTCTGCAGTCTGACCGCTAGATGTCGCTAAAAGTTACACACTGTAGCTTTAAGTGAACAGTAACAGAAACACTGTCTAAATAATTAGATTAAAAAGGACAAAGGCTTCTCGAGTTTTGATTGCTTTCTTATTTTCTGATAATTGTTTGCTGTCAATATATTGTTTAAGTTCGTACTTAAAAGCAGTAATGCCGGTTTGGAGCCTCTATGTTTACATTTATGTATAAAGAACTTGGCCATAATAATAATAAAGTCAATTTCATATACCTTATCTGATCTCTTTGGTTGAACCTTGCAATTTCCCTTAATGCCAAAATATAGTCTTCCAAAATAAAAGAAAATCTTTGTCTATTTTTCTCTTAATTAAATAATAAATGTCCTACCAGAAGGTCTGGATAAGTGGGCAGTTCCAGAATAGATTAACAAGTTTTTCAGGATTATTACAGCAGAAGCTGCAGGTGACATCAATGTTTTAAGTGTTTCTGGATAAAGACTTTGGTAGGATAAATGTTATGGATTATCTTAAATGAGATTTCTTTAGTTTTGTTATTTATCAAATATCGATTTGGAAGCAGCCAGACTTCTTTCCAGTTGATGTAAACCAAGAATCTTCCCCAGTGTGAGATGGCATAAGGTACCACTTTAATGTTCATTTGAAATAAGGCTCTGATTGATTTATTTTTTGAAACAACAAAACATATTTTACCTACAGAAGAATCCACCGGTGATAACAAGGACAATTGAGAAATGTTTAATTTAGAACGTGACCAGAAAAGCATACAAATAGCGGAAGAGACGGATCAAAGACTTTCATATTATAACCTGGAGGAATCGGAAGATTAAATTCAGTTAAAAACTCCTCAGATGAGAAAAGGCGACCATCTTTGTTAAATAACTGAGCCACGTGTGTAATGTTGTTTTGGAACCAATACTAAATAAAAAGAGATTTATGCTTGTATAGAATGTCCCTGTTATTCCATATAAGATACCTATGGGGGGAAAAGTTGTGTTTATAGATCAGAGTCCATGACAGGAAGGCCTGGCGGTGAAAAGCTGATTACTTAATGGGAACTTTATCAATATCATAATTGCACATTAAGAAGAAGTTTAATCCACCAAGTTTAGAAATCAGATGAAAAGGTAAAGCATTCCAAATACAGTTAGGATATTTGTATATATTTTTTAGCCAATTGATTTTAAAAGTGTTGTTCAGAGTAGTAAAGTCTAGGAAGTTAAGACCACCTTCATTGTATGGATTCATGAGAACAGGTTTTTTTAAATAGTGAGTCTTATTTCTCCATATAAAGTTAAATAACATTTTGTCAATGTCATTTAGAAGTTTTTTCTCTAAGTGGAGAGATAAAGCTATAAAAGTCAGACGTGAAATCCCCTCTGCCTTGGTTATTAATACTCTCCCTTTAAAAGAGAGATCTCCAAGAGCCATTGGTTTAGCTTTCTTTGACTTTTCTGAATAATGGGTTCAAAATCTAAGGATGCTCTTCTTTGTTGATCTTTAGTAATTTTATACCCAAGTACCTCACTTCATCTTTAACCGTTATATTATGGTTATAGCCATGAGTTCACATTTGTTGACATTTCCATATAATCCAGAAGCTCTTGAAACCTCTTTTAATGATTCCAAAGCACTAGAGACCTGACATTTATCTTTCAAAAAAAGAGTTGCATCATCTGCAAGTTGAGTGATTATAAGTTTTCTATCTAAGAGAGGGATGCCTTGAATATCACTGGATTTAATATGGTCTGCTAAAAGCTGAGAAACCAGTAGAAAAGGTTAAGGAGAAACTGGGCATCCCTGTCTAGTTCCTCTTAAAAGATCAAATCTAGAGCAGGTTCTACCAGTTAACTTTACCGAGCTATTACCGGTAAAGACCAGGTTCTTACTGACGATGAAAAATAATGTCCGAAACCAAATTTACACAAGGAGTCTAAAATGAATTGATGTTCAACAGTATCAAAGGCTTTATAGAAGTCTACAAGAACCGAAATCCAGCATCTTTGAATAGATCTGAATAATCTAAAGTATATAGCACTAATCGTATATTGTTGGTTATGTGTCTGTTGGTCATAAAGCCTGATTGCGTTTCATCTATTATGGAGTTTAAGACACACTTAAATCTTTTTGCAATGATTAACGCAAACATTTTATAGTCATTATTGAGCAAGCAAATGGGGCGCCAATTGTCCAGAAATAAACGATCTTTATTAGGTTTGGGAATCAGTGCCGTCAGTCCCTGAGTCATTGTGGTTGGGAGACTTTCTTCACTAAGACTCTCTTTATAAACTTCAAACAGAAAAGCTCAGAGGTGAATGTTTAGTAAAATTCTGCTGTTAATCCATCAGTTCCAGGAGATTTGTTGTTTTTGAGAAGTTTAATAGCGTTCAGTACCTCTTGCTGTGAAATAGGTTGATCACAAAATTCCTTATCAGTCTGACTTGGGGTTTTGGTTGAGATGGACTCCATGAAGGAGTCTGCTGAAGCCTGAGAGAAGTTTGATTCATAAAGCTGTTTGTAGAAATTTGAGCAGAAATTAGCTACCGTAATTTTCAGACTATAAGCCGCGGCTTTTTCCCCATTTTTGTGACCTTGCAGCTTATATAGCAATTCGGCTTATCTATGGACTATTACAGCTAACGTCCACTAGGGTAATAAAAAATCCACAATCCCCAATGGGTTCAGAAAGGCTGGACTGCTGTGTGATCGAGAGGAGGACGCCGCCGCACCTGAGGCCTTTTAGAGGCTGTTCAATTCTGACAGTGACGAAGAGGAGTTCGATGGTTTTGAGAGCGACATCGAAACAGAGGGGAGAGTGGCTGACGAAGCCTAGAACCCGTTTGTTTCCAACACTGAAGATAAGGACTTTTGTAGTTTTATTACGGAGGAAGAAGACGATGATGAGTATTAATGAGTTGACTTTTGACTAATGTCTGTAATAACGTAGTTTAAGGAGCCGTGTTACTGCAATTGTAGGTTTACTGTCCTGTTACAGGCACTTTATTTGTTTTTGTAGCTTTATATTTTCTGTAGCTACTATTGCACTAAATGTTTGAAAACGTTATGCAAATATGCAACTTGTTTGTTCAAATGTTTATAAATGGGAGCTTCTATTGCCCTAAACAGTTAACATATGCAAATATGCAAATTGTGTTGAAATGTTAATAAATAGGAGCTTCCCCAAACAGTTGCCTCTTTCCCGACAATCCTCTCTGTGCACCAACCATACGGTAATTAAACATAAAAAACCTGCGGCTTGTAGTGCGAAAATTACGGTATTTCAGTGTAGTTTTCAGTGATAATTCCATTGATATTTAAGTTATTAATAGAATTATTATTATTTTTTATTATTATAATATTTTTTATTATTTTTATTTTTTTATTTTTTATTTAAATATTTTTTATTTTTTTATTTCTTACTTTTATTATTTTTTTATGAATTTTTTTATTATATATATATATATATATATATATATATATATATATATATATATATATATATATATATATTTATACGTATATATATATATATATATATATATATACATATTTACTCCTTTTTCTGAATTTTCAACTAATTTCCAGAGTTTGTTTTTTTTTTTGCTGAAAACAAGTAAATGGTTCAGTTTATTGAAATATTCTTAATGGGGTTAAAAGTAATAGAATATTCTGATAGGATGGATGCATGTTGCAAAGCACAGCGACTCATAAATTTTTTAAAATTTTTTCAATACGATATACAGAAACATATTTATTTGTTATGTTTCTGTATTTATATAATTTTTATTGGGTATGCACACTATACAAATATCTCTCTCTCCATTAATGGATATATATATATATACAGTATGTGTGTGTGTATATATATATATATATATGTGTGTATATATATATATATATATATATATATATATATATATATATATATATATATATATATATATATATATATATATATGTGTGTGTATATATATATATATATATATGTG